>CP125837.1:61110147-62310147 GCA_030408175.1 Trifolium repens | reverse complement strand
ACAGCCATAAGAAAGCATTTGTCGCAAGTGAGGCCCGAGACAATAATCTGGCCTCCTGAGAAATTTAAGAAGTGCAAAATTTTATAAGAGCTCATTGAATAACATTAACAATTACCATTTAACATTTACTCAACAGTTTCCACGAATATAATCATTGATATGCTCAAACAAGATATACATAAAAACCTTAGAAAATCATAACTAAACCAGTTTATGTCATGGAAATACTAATAGTTGTCATGACAGCAAAAGTGTATAAAGTAGTATATCTTGATTCATTATTTTGATTACAACAACAAACAAAAAAGTCTTCTTTCATAATGGGAGCTTAGTTACATGAATCAAATCGCATGTAATGTCTTCTAGTTCTTGTGAATCATGTCTAGTGACAAATCATTTAAACCAAAATCAATCTTAATAGACTGATATGTAGTTTTTCTTGGTCTTTCTCTAGTTCTAACTATTTAATTAACCCCCATATGGTCCATTCTCCTTATGAAAGTCTCTACAAGTCTTTTCCCCACGTGTCTAAATACCAAAAAGTTCAGACCACTCCTCCATTCAAAACTTTACACGGCAAAAATTAATTTAACATTTGTTGCAACTTTCAAATAATTAAATGCAGGCAACTCACGTTTCAATTGTCATGCCAATACACTTGGTTGCACTATGCTCAGAGTACGTCACCGCCTCTTCTACATTGGCAGAGGTGTGTCCAGACAAAGCATCATGAAGATTCCGTATAAAGTAATCACGGTAATCTGCCGGAAGCGACATGAAAGTTCCGCCCATTAATATAAACTCAACCTGAAAATCAATAAAACATACACACAAGGACATTACAATCACACCGTAACCACATCCACACGTATATTCCATGCACTTGATCACTCAATAAACAATAATAGTGCTCCAAACCTTGTCTACACTGTGACCTAAACGCTTAAGCTGATCTATCCTACTTCTTGTCTGCACATAAGGGTTATACCTAAATCCAAAGCAAACAAAGTCATCAAATTAATGCGTGTTCAATTTTATTTATAGAATAATTTCAATTAACATTTTGCATTTTCATTTCTTTAAGAAACTGAAAAGAAATGTACCTTGCTCGAATTGCACGCATACTGGTAGGTTCATAACCCGTGTAAGACTGAGTACTGTATTCAAAATCAGAGTCAGGACCACCGGGGCAGTAGACACAAATGTTACCAGTGGTGGCGATGTGAGGGCAACGATGAGGCTTTGACATGACAGCAACAACGGCTATTCCAGATGCAGTTCGGATAGGTTTGGCTCGGAGTTTGGGAAGAAGAACCTCTCGTTCGGAATCAGGTAGAGCAGCAATCATCTCAACAAGTTTGGGCGCACGTGAGAGGCCGTACTTACGGCACGCGGCAGACTTGAGAGCATTGAGATCAACTTTGTTGCCTTTATGAGATAGGTCGACCATGGAGTTTACAATCTCTGCAATGGCTCGTACACGCGCTTCCTCTTCGGTGAGGCCATGGCCTTCAAAGCCTCCCTTACCCGGTCGTGGTGCCTTTTTCGGCTCCGCCACCATTGCAGCCGCCATCCTCGATAACTGCAAATACCAAAAGAATCAAACTTTTGGAAGATTTTGTCTCTTTGCTTTATATTAGCAAAATTCACGATCAAAACTACAATTCCCTGCAACAAAACCAGAACGTTTAGATTACATCATTGGAAATCTAATTATTCAATGAGGTAATAGATCATGCTTGATATATACTTAAAAGCAAATCCTCTATTTATTACTCGTAACACTAACACATGCTTGAGCTATTTTTATAAACATCTATCAAGTAAATCAGCATGGTGAAAGAGTTGACATACAGTACCATTTTGATAATATACAATAAAATTAGTGAGAAGCAACAAAAATCAAACAAGTATGAAACAGTGATGAAAAATGGGAACGGCAAACAAGCGTATAATGAACTTACAGGAGGGAGAGAGGAAATGAATCAGTGATGATGCTTGCAGAGTCAAAGAGGGAGAGGTCTTCTGGGAAGGGACGTCGCGTGTTTTTGATTTTAGGGTTTGGGTGTTTCTCTTCCCTATCGTTCGTCTGCGTTATGCTTCTTCTCTTCGCTCACTCTGGTTCGCGTAATGGTTCTAGGGCAAGGGAAGTCAACAGTAAAACTGAAATCCCAAATCAATTTACCTTGCCTACCTTTTGCTCTAATTTTTTTTTTCCGCTTCTCTTTTTTCAATTTACCTTACTTCCTTTACTTTATTTTGATTTGATATTTGACTTGTAAAAAAATAATCCTTCCGGTCACTATTATAAGTTAATTAAAAAATTAATGTATTTAGTTCATAATATAAATTAAATGCATCAGTTTTCTAATTAAGCTAAGATATAGTCTTTTTACTTATAATAGTGATCAGAGGAATTATTTTTTTAGAAGTTAGAACATCAAAATAAAATATGTGTAATTCCCGGAGGCTTTAAAATATTAAAAAAAAAAATACTATGTAGACTTGACACGTCATTGAAATGTACAATCAGATGTTTATATTTATGATGAGGACTAAAAATGAAAAATAAAAGATCATAAGTACTAGACAATACACTACATGACAATACAAGACAAAACAACACATGACAAACATATAAGGTATTGAACAAATTTTGTGTTATACGATTTTTTATGGACAAATTGTTATTTTGGTATTTTAGACAACCTATGCAGATGATAAAATGTTTGTCTCGTGGTTTAGTGGGGGACAAGAATTTCAGTTTTTGTCATGTCCCTTGGCTCCCAATTTATTCAGTACCAAAAACAGTTTTAAAATAAAAAACAATACAGTTAAAGTTATTATGTTCAATTCCTTATTTTTTAGCTTGACAAATGCAAAATAAAATTACACAGGGTAAAACCATATTGATCAATGCATGAATCTTGAAGTAGTATGGCGTGAAGCAGAGATGTGGCATATCATCTAGGCATAAACAACATACCACAACACCTATAAAAATATGCTCTATGGCTTGATGTCAAAATTACAACAACAACGACAACAACAAAAGTTCGAGTTAGCAATGCAAATATGAGCGATTTGGAAGCGGATAAATGAGGTTGTTTGGGAGAATATGGAGCGAATGGTTCATTGTCCGTTCAAGCGACGAGGGAGGTATAGCAACAGCGGTCACAAGCAAGATGCCATAGCAGAACTGCACGTCCCATATATCTCGTAACTGAAACTATGCAGACAGAAACAACCCTAACAAGAAATAGAGAATACAACAAATGAAGCACTAATGAATTATGATATAGCAATAGTTCATTGACAAAAACCGATAGAGCGAATAGTTAAATGCAACGTGGACGCATTTTTATTCCAAAATATAACAATTGCTGAACTAGAATGTGTTTCCGTAGTAGTAGAAGCGAGTTCATCCAGGCAAAAACTATTCATATGCGACAATTTCCTTTACCAGAATAAGCAGAAGCTATAGGTCTGAAAAAAGCTATAATCTGGCTACAAGAAGAGAGATTCCAACAAGTTACCATCGACTTGGTTGTAAAACAGTGGTTGATGACATTAGTGGTAATCTAATCGACGTTACACAATTTGGCTCATCTAAACTGTATGATTAATTTTTACAAGAGACAGGCAAATCTTGCTGCTCACATCCTTAGCAGAGCACCAAGACTCACGATTATATTATATGCTAATTTTCAAATATTTGATTTTATTTCAACCTGTATCACAAAAAATTGAAATGAAATAAGTTTGTTACTTAAAAAAACATTAGTTTTAATTTTAATAAATTTTAATTTTTGTTTATTTTTGGATATGACGCCGTGTAAACTTATTTAAAATAAAATATACTTGTAAATAAGTAACAAGCCATGAGTAAACTTTAAATAAGTCATTTTTAGAAAAAAATACTTAATAGATATTATGTATAAGATAATTACACATTAATAAAATGAAGATGAGCAACAAGCTGCGCCGCTAAACCTTTTTGTATGGCAAAATTCAATCTTCGAAAAACTACATTCATAGACCTAGACGACATAACATTACTATGCATGACCTTTTGTATCCTTTTTAAAAGGTCTACCGCTTCTAGTGCTAGAAAGTCAAAAGTGTCAAATGCAAACGGTATGAAAGCGTGTTGATTACTATAGCACACTTTCTCATATTTGACCATTTTGCTTGAAGTAGCTTTGAGGGCTGCTCGTCCCACCGTAAAATCTCCAACCCCCAGTCGCACAAGTGAGAAAATTCCAGTCAAATCTACACAACACATGTTTCTCTCCTACCCATCCATATACCAGAACATCCGCAGGACGAAGTGTCGATCTCCCTTCTTGTGGGTCCGTCAAGAAGTTCACTGGTGCTTCTTTCTTCACAGAAATTCCCGCACGTCTAAAAATATTAAAAAACACATCTATGACCAAGTCATGTCTATATTTGAAGTCTAGAAGCTCCCTACAATGGGCTGCATGCTCCCCAAAGGTGTCAAAACATGCTTTACGACAAATAGGGCAAACTTCATCCTTAGGAAATAGCGGAATCATGAGACAGTACTTAGGGATATCACGATACTCTAATGGGGACATGTGTTGGTCTAACCCGTCGATGTGATAGCTAGGAGAAAATTTTGAGTATCTGCTGCTCTCAAGCACCCAAAACCAACTTTTTGCATGGTGATCATTTCAAAATCAACTTCCATATCTTCAAACGGAATTTTTAAAAAAACAATCACATCAAATTTAACTTAAATTTCAAACTAAACCAATTTTTATTTTCAAGTTTTCTACTAAAACATTTTTAGCACTAGTGAAACTTATTCTTGTTTTTTTTTTAACACAACAAACTCTTTATTCCATTAAAACAAGAGAAAATACAACAAGAAATATAATCAAAAACTAATGATGTTATTATTTTTTTTTAAAAAAACTGTGTCTTTGTTTCCACAAGAATCATGCCTTTATATAGATATATTATAAAAAAACCATGCCTTTTAAAAAATTAAAATACAATTAAACAAAAAAAAAAAAATACAAGAATCATGCACTTTGAAAGAAAAAAAAAAAGGCACAAAAAAATGTGACCAGGTTCAGTGAACTCTGGTTAATGGTGATTCACTTCCTTACCATAATCAACCACTCACTCATTTAAGTCATTACATTTTCCTCAAAGTAAAATAACAGTAGAAGGTAGCGTCTCTCTTCCAAAAGTATAACACACCAAATTCTGCACTAAAAAAAATCAACTCTTCTATTCGTTCAGCAAATTCTCGCTCAAACCAATTTACTATGTCTAATTTCTCTGAGTTCAAACCTTTGAACGAGAACACACTCATCGAATACATAAAATCAATCCCTTCCCTTTCATCAAAACTCGCCAACAACTTCTCCGACATATCCGTTAAAGAAGTCGGAGATGGCAACCTTAATTTCGTCTTCATCGTTTCCAACTCCAACGGTTCTTTTGTCCTCAAACAGGTACCATCATTATTATTTTCACACCCCACTAATCTTTTCGTTCAAATAAATCATGGGTTCTTCTAAATTTCGTATCTTTTTATGATGGGTTGCATTGTTTTAGGCTTTGCCATATGTTCGTTGCATAGGAGAATCATGGCCGATGACAAAAGAAAGAGCTTATTTTGAGTCGTTGGCTTTGAAAGAAGAGGGTAAATTGTGTCCTGAACATGTTCCAGAAGTTTATCATTTTGATCGTACAATGTCTTTGATTGGTATGCGTTATTTGGAACCACCGCATATAATTCTCAGAAAAGGGTTGATTGCTGGTGTTGAGTATCCTTTCTTAGCTCAACATATGTCTGATTTCATGGCAAAGACACTCTTTTTTACTTCTCTGTTTTTTCGCTCTACTACTCAGCATAAACGGGACGGTATGATTACTCTCTCAAGTCTTATTCACTGTTTCAAAGTTTGATTGGACACTTATAGCATAAATGTTTATCATATAAGTGCTTATATAGAAGCTATTTGGGCCCCTTTGGATTGGCTTATTTTTAAGCTTTTGCGAAACAGCTTATGTAAATAAATAAGTTTTTATGTATTATTATAACTTTTTCAAGGTAATTTATGATAAAACAACTTATAAAGATACGACTTTTGTTGGTGAAAACTCATGAATTAACATAATTATTTGCATAAGCTATTTTCGTAAGCTCAAAAATAAGCCAAAACCAAACGTGCATATAACTAAACATGATATAAAGTCAAATTGGTTTCATATAAGTTATAACTTATAAGCTGTTTTCCTAAGATATCCTTGGGAGTTTGTGCAAATAAGATGAAAACAAATTATGGATATGTTAATTGTTTCCATAAGCTCTCTCAAACAATCTCACGATTGCTTATGCTTGTAGATGAATTCAAACCAATCTAAAACAAGCCCTAAACGCATTTTTTTATTCAATAAGCCCTAACCCTGAATGCGAGTCTTTATTAAGCATTCTGTTTGAAAATGGATGGAGTAAATGATGTTCTCTTTTTGTGGCTCTAAATATGATTTGTAAACTCATGATTATCTATTGATATTACCTTAAAACATGTTACCATTAGCCTTAATAAATGTGGCTTCATGCAGTTGCTGAATTTTGCGGGAATGTGGAGCTATGCAGACTCACTGAGCAGGTTGTTTTCTCTGACCCTTATAAAGTTTCTGAGTATAATCGCTGGAGTTCTCCTTATCTTGACCGAGATGCCGAGGCTGTTCGGGAAGACAATCTACTAAAGCTTGAAGTTGCTGAGCTGAAATCAAAGTATTATATATGAGTCACTTTATTCTTGTTTTTATGCTGTAGTTTTGTTGTTTGGGTTTTTTGCTGATGAGAATTTATATTCATTCAGGTTCTGTGAGAGGGCTCAGGCACTAATACATGGAGATCTACACACTGGTTCTGTGATGGTTACTCGTGAATCGACACAAGTTATTGATCCGGAATTTGCATTTTATGGACCAATCGGTTTTGATATTGGAGCATTCCTGGGAAACTTGATTTTGGCTTACTATTCTCAGGATGGACATGCTGATCAAGCAAACGATCGAAAAGTAGGCCCCCTATCTCTTTGCTTAGAACACATTTTTGCTCTCCTTAGTACTTTTTTCTCTCTACTGGCTGCTGTAGGTCTTTGCGAATAGAGTGGTGGGATTTAGGGTTGTGCTTGTACACGGGTAACCCATCAGTTTCACATAATATAAGATTTCTTAGCCCATTATTAGCAACAATGGAAAACTTGGTTGCAGGCTAGAATAATTTGCATGGTTTCTCTTAGGTATTCAGCATATGATATTCTTTAGGGAATTGGCATGTTGGATATGTAAAAAGATTGTACATCTCTCCAACGTCGACTAGTTTTTAGGAGTACCCTTTCTCTGTTTCAGTTTTTTTCTCTTATTTTTCTTTGTTGAGGTTTTCTTATCCTCTAATCTCTTTACGTTTCTATATCTTTCTTTAACACAATATGTTATGCAGGGATATAAGGAATGGATTCTTAAGACAATTGAAGACACTTGGAATCTTTTCCACCATAAATTCACTGCACTTTGGGATGAACATAAAAATGGTGCTGGTGAGGCATATCTTCCAGCAATCTATAACAATCCTGAAGTTCAACTACTTGTACAGAAGAAATACATGACAGATGTGTTTCATGATAGTCTCGGATTTGGTGCTGCCAAAATGATAAGGTTCCTCTTTCTCACTCAGTTCTCTTGATTTTTTTTTTGCTCTTTTAATAAAAACAATAAGTTGTGTCTGCAATAAATAATTTTAATTGAATGCTAAAGAATGTCTGTGTGTTTGTGATTTATGGTTTAACAATACAATCATTAGAGAGAGAGAGAGAGAGAAATGTAGTGGTTTCTATAGTAGAAAAGATGGTAGATTCACATGTTAGTTGATTTGGGCATATGTGGACACGATAAGTAGAACTAGAAGTACTGTTAAGTAGGACTGACAGGAAGGAGAAGACTAAAGATCGAGTTATTATGAGAGATTTAGGAGGTCAATGAACTATATTTAGACTGGTACCGAATAGAGTGTTATAGTGACATTTGATTCATGTAATTGACCACACCTGGTTGAAGAAAAGTTTGGTTGTTATTGTTTTGATATTTTTTTTTTTGAAAGGCCAAAATGAGAATGTATATTTTAAAAAAGATTGAAATATATATTGTTTTGACATATGTTTGCGATCTTGCAACTAAGATCTTAAACTTTTAAGATAATTGGTCACTTACACAGTACAGCCTTAATGTCAAAGTATTGTCCATAAGTTTTTAATTGGAACTAATTGGATATTTGACATGGGTACTCTTAGTGCATTTTATCCGTGTACATGTGTCTGTGGACTAAATACTAGTATGATTTCCTTCACTTTCTTGTCTTCTCTCATCTAGTATTTTTAATATTTTTCCCTTTTTGAAGTTTTTTGTTTCCATCAAATTGATTTTGAAACAAGCCTGTCTTGCTCGACAGTATTTATATTCCTCGGTGTTATGTGTCCAATATCAATCAAGATAACTTTCAGTCAAGTTCAGTTGGGGTTACCCCTACCTACCTTAGAGCATATCCATCATAAAAGATGATATCTTAAAACCTTTTCTCATTCCCACGTGCAAATTGAACCATGGTCCATGGATTTTAACAGCTGATACCGTTATGCATTTTTTGTCCTGGTGTTATATTCACTAGGCCTGCTTTGTATAAAGGAAAAATAAATAGATTCCAAAAACCTGCCGGTGTCAAGTCCAGAGTATCACTGTGCCCTGCCCTAATCTTAGTACATTAGTTGGAATTTCATGAGTTGTTTTGTACAGCCTGTGTCCATAAAAGAATGATAATGTGTCATGATGACTAACTCTTCCATTTCAACTATTTGACACACAGGAGAATTGTTGGTGTGGCACATGTTGAGGATCTTGAATCTATTGCTGACGCTGGTAAACGGGCAACCTGTGAACGACGGGCACTTAATTTAGCTAAGATGCTTCTCAAAGAAAGAAGAAAATTTGAGAGCATTTCTGAAATTGTCTCGGCAATTCAGCAATTCTAGTCATGTCATGACAAGGTTTTGCTATATCTCAATTCCTTTACCTCCATCATTTATCTGTTTTCCAATATATCATCTCTTAGATTTTGGCCTAGTGAGTATTACTGGATAACTGTTTCCCTGTCAAATTATGCATAGAGAATGAATTTTCTCGTTTCTTCTCCGTGGCCGGCTGGGAGATGGTACTGATATGATAGCATAACTCTGTGCAATAGTGTACACTGTTGTTTACCAATTTCGTGTGATTACATAAGGTTCCATTCGGAGTTATTTTGGATATGATACTCAATTATCAAATATGATGGATAAGATGATGCTTCTACTGATTCAGTATTGTAATTTTAATGCTCTTGGATTTAAATAATATATTTCACATGATATTTAATAGTAAAGGGGAATGGTTGTGGCGGTACTGATTTTCCTTTATCATTGGTTCTCTAATCATTGTGCAAAATAAAGGCTTAGATTTTCCCCACTTCAATACCTTGTTAGTATACTTCAGATGCTAATTATAAAAAAAAAATAGCATTCATATTGATAAAATGATAAGGGGGATAAAGTTTCATATCTGCATATAGCATTTGCCCCTTTAGGTTAACACAACTTTGTTCTGTTATTACATATACATTATCTGTTTTCTTATTAGGACCAGCTATGGACCTATGGTTTCCTTAGTTAGTGTTATTATTATACTTGGCTTTGTAGTCACTCCACAGCTGAGCAACTGGCTTCCCTAGCAGGTCATTAAAATAACTCTCACTATAATCCGTCTTCAGCTTCGCGTTCAAATGCGCCACAAACCCATTTTTGATATCCTCACAGTAGTTCAAAAAGTGAGCCGTGACTTCATATCCTTGGTCCCATTGATCCCCTATACCTGGAGGACCCCAAAATTCTGAAGCATAACCAGCTTTCATCCTCACCAAATCAGCCATGCCCTCGGTGAGGCCTGAAGGAGCCGTGCCATTTCCGTTCCACAACAATATATGAGCCATTTCGTGATACATCAACCCAATCATCTCTTTTTTTACATCTCCATGGTATTTTTCAATATATGCCGCACTTATATGAATTATATTGCCACTGGCAAATGCAATGCCATCAATGTTTTCGAGGGTTACACTGACTTTTTCGACACTTTTGGTGTCAACGTTATTGTCCTGTTGAAAGAACTTATGTATGAATTCCGCGGCTGAGCCGAGTGTTTGCTTGACATAATCTGCACCTATTTCTTTGTTGAAACGGACAGCGCCGGTGCTGGCTCCAGCATTATTGGACACATCATAGTCCATTGACATGGCGCAATTAGCAGCTGCTAGAGTTAGGAGAAAGAAAAGGACATGTTTAAGGTGTTGTTTATCCATTGTTGTTTTAGGTGTATTTTGCATGAGATCATTCATTTGAGGTGCTTTTATAGGTGTTTGGAGGCTTGTGCAGTTGTAAAATAGCGGAGATTAAGGGGGGTGCAGGGAGCATGACATATAAATTCATATTTAATTGTGAAAAGAAGTTGCGTTCAGAGACGATTTAACAACATAAATCAAATTCCTCCTCATCTATATTTTCTCTAATAAGAACTCAATTTTTTTTTTTAAGAAATAAGTCTGATTGGTTTAAATTTTTGAAATATCATAAAAAAACTCTAGGGAGGAAGAAATCAAATCCATTTCTATAACAATAATTTTTTTAATGAGATTGACCTGAAGTTGAAATGATCTATAAGTTGTTTTTTTTTTATCATGATATGTGTTTATGTATAAGCTTTTTTTTTTTAAGATAATATATAAGTTATTTCTATAGCATAAAGATAAAATGATGTTAAACTATTTTCATATAAGTAATCAACTATTTTTATAAGCTATTTTAGAGTACTTATGAAAATAAGCTAAAAACAACTAATAAACATGTCAAGTTATTTTTGTAAGTTTTACCATCAAGTCATACAAAATTTATGCTAGTAGATAAATTTAAATAAACTAATACAACCATCCCTTTAATTTGTAAAATTTCAACTATTGTCTTACTTTTGGTTCACTATAAGATTAAAATTTTCTATTTTCTGATAATTATTTTGAAAGGATTCTGTTTAAAAATGTATAAAAAAAAGACCATTTTACATAACCCGTTATATTAACTCATAAGTTGTAACTGCATGCTAATATTTATTTAAAATTTCATATAAACTTACAATTACAAAGACATATTGTTTTTTGTTGTTGACAAAGTATATGACATATATAGTCATTTATTCTTACATCAATAAGCTCGTGGTTTATGTCCTCATAAATTAGCGTTGGTAGAGATGTAATATTATATATATAAGATTGGAGTTCAAATTCGAGACTCTTAGCTTATTCATTTTAAGAGGTGAATTTTTCGCCACTAGACTACTGATATATACTTTATTTATGCGCTTAATTAATTATGCAATATTGCCATACTTTGCCTTATAATCTGTAAACAACTGATCAGGTGTCTTTCCCAACAGCTCAACAAAGAATTGATCACTGTAACCATTCCTCATCTTCTTATTCAAATCTGCCACAAACCCATTTCTTAAACTATCACAATAATCCAAAAAATGAGCAGTAATATCATAACCATGATCCCATTTATCTCCTTCTCCTGCTTTCACCCAATGAGCAGGTATATAGTTTGCTTTCAATCTCACATAATCTGCTATACCTTCAGTTAATCCAGTTGGAGCTTGATTATTCCCAAACCACTGCCAAACATGTGTTGTTTCATGATATAACACCCCTGTAAATTCATCTATCACCTGAATATTATTAATCCACCTTGCACTTAAGTGAATTTCGTTGATGCTTGGATATGTAAGTGCAATTCCATCCATGTCGTCTACAAATAATTTTACCTTCTCGACGTTTTTTCTGTCTGCTTGGTTGTTTTGTTGGAACACTTTCCATATGAATTGCGTGGCGGAGTCTAGTGTTTGTGTCGTGTATTGTGCTCCTATTTCATCGCGGAAACGTACTCCACCTGATAAAATATATTTACATTAGTTAGTTACACTAGTTAGTTTTTCTCGTTGACCCTATTACTCTTATTATATGCCTCTTAATGTAATCATTTTTCTCTCGTTATTCAATATATCGTTCTCTTATTAATGACTTCTATCGAGAATAGTAATACCTGGAGTAGAAAGTGCGGTGTTGGTGACACTATAATCAACTGCTTGTATTCCATGCATTGTAGCAAGAAGGAGTACTAATAAAAAACAAAGAATATGCATGGTTTATGTGGTTGTGTTTAGATCTCTCAAGTTTCTTATATTTATGGAGGGAGTATGATTTATAGTATCATATATTTTTCTTTTTGTCTTCATTGTTGGTTTTTAGTAACCACATGTTGAATCTTCCAAGCAATTGTGGTGTCATATGGTCATGACTCATGACCAAGTCAAGTGTTCTAGTAAGAAATTATCAAGGAAAGACGGCAACATAATTTTGTTTCTGTTATTGCCATTTGCTTTCTGATTTGATATTCCTTCTGCAATGTGATGGAGTGTAAAAGTGACCGTGGTGATTAATTTAAATTTTAGTGATTATTCTTAGGTATGTGACTTGTTAGAGAATAAAATATGAATATGGTAGTGAATGTTAAGGGGCTTCACCGGTTTTGATGTTATTTCTCTTGGGTCATGAGCAGTAGATATGGGATCATCTACATTGAACTTAGAGCAACTGTACAAGTGAGTTGGACACCACATCTTAATCTAAAACCTTAAGACATTACAACCTCCCTTTTTTTAAACAATGTAAGACTACTCACAATAGTTTCTCCATCTATAATTCTCTTCTAAAATCTAGTTGAGGTCTATTTGATCCTCCCTAATCGGACTTATATCTGTCTATTAGGGTGAACTTTATCTACTCAAAGACAATTGATATGTTGAAAAATTGTCTTCCCATGGTCTTATAATTTGAAAATTTTCTTCATAGGAAGTTCTTCCTCGATATATTTGAAATTTGGAATGCCTAATTTAGGTTTCACTCATATTTTGTTGGAGTTTTAGCTTTTTCCTCCCCTCTTTTCATTCTATTAATAATATTTTGGGTTGATGTAATTAAATAATTGTTTGGGACTTGAGTACAAGTTTTTTTTGTGATGTTATTTCAACCCAATTTTGTAGGAAAAAAGAAAGAATTTGTTCAATTAAAATATAAATTTATTTTAAAATAAATTAATAGATAATATAATACTCCCTCCGTCCCATTTTAAATGACATTTTTTTGACTTAGTGTACTATTCATTTGACCTGCTTTGACCTTATTTTTCTATTAATATATACATGCAAATATTAATATATGAGATGTTTGAATTGTCTCGACGAGTACTTTCAAAATATACCATTTTTATAATTTTTAATAATAGATAATTCGAGATATTAACGATTAAACTTGTGCATTGGCAAACGTGTCAGTGGTCAAACATGTCATTTATTTTGGGACAGAGGGAGTATGACATTGAATAATTAGATGTTGAAGACATATCCAACTAAACTTCAGATTATCATGCTTAATGTCGATGGAAGTTGTCTTGGTTCTCCCGTTTGATCTGGATTTGCTGAAATTTATGCTATCTACTAAGGCCTCTCTTTAGCTAAAGACATGAAAATCGAAGAGCTGGTTTGCTACCCAGATTCCTTAATTGTCCATACAGTGTTGTTGATCGAAGTAGTAACCTATCAACTCCTTTATATCTTGCTTCACACTATTTATCTGCTTCACATTATTTATTAGTTTGCTACCAACTCCTTTTATTTGTTCAATTTTATCTCGTAATTTTTTTAAAAAATGTAACAAAAGTTGCGCATGAAATTTATCTATATTTTGTGAAATTTCATGAAAGAGTGCGAACATGAAAGAGTGCTTCACACTATTTATTAGCTCTCTTTGCGATGACAAGCATACTCGAAGTGTGTCATGACTCATGAGTATAAAATAATTGTTGATAGGTTGATGGAAATACTTAATTAGGTACAACATTAGATAAGACGCGGGCGCGCGCGCGCGCACGCGCACACACACATATATATATATATATATATATATATATATAAATTAAAAAAAATTCCAAAATATAATGATTAGCTACTATTAAATGATATGGCTCAATTATTTAACTTTTTTTTTCATTTATATAAGTGTGTCTAAATATATTCTATTTGAGGTTTGTGCCTACATAAAGCTACCTCTAGATTGATGGTAGTCACCGTGAATTAGAGTGGTAAAACTAGGGCGGGTCATTAGTCAATATGGAGTATTTTAGTATAGTATGAGTCGTAAGAAAATAAGCTAAAAATCGGTGAAAAATCTTTTGGCCCCTATCCACTTTTCGTGCATCTTATACCTTTCTATTTTTATCTTTTTGCTACTTAAGTAACAGACGAGACGTTATAAAAATGATAATTTTTTGTAAATGTTTTCTGCTAATTTAATTATTGTTATAATATAAATAAATTAAGCATCAACCAAAGAAAGAAGAAAAAAATGTGAAGTATGTAAAAAAAACTTAAAAAAACTTAGTATTTGACATGAACAATTGTATATTTTCTCTCTATTCTAAAACAGATCCACACCAAAAAAAAAAAACTATTCAAGTAATGTTCTAAATTGTGTCAAAAAAAAAGTAATGTTCTAAATTGAATCATGTTCCAATATGTCATGACAGTCATAGATGTACAAAATTACTGCGAAACATTGAAATTTATAGCTTCTCCCCAAATAAATTGAAGGCATCGTGCAATGGTCTCAGTGAGAGAAAGGATTCCCTAAATTTGAAATTTTACTAGAGAGAGAACCGTGGGAATCTTAACCTTTAAAACTCAATTTTTTCATATTTTTTAATTTATTAAATTTTGAATTAAAGGCCAAGATTTAACTACATCCCTCAAGTAATGGAGAGGATCCACTCTCGTGTCAGTGATGTTGAATTTTCTTTACTTAAGAATATCTGACAAAAAGGTAAACCTGAAACAAAAATTTACAAATATTTCATACTTTTGTGTATGTATTATAAATCAAGAATTACTAGGCAAAATTAAACAAAAGTTTATATTTATTTAAAAAGTTAAATATAAAAATAAATATACACTGATGCTGTAAAATAATTTCTTACTAATAAATGTTTGATATACACACACATTTGCTTAATCTATAGTTAAAGAAAATGTATCACTAATATTTTTTTGACGAAATATATCACTTTAACCTAGAAATTAATTAAATAAATTTGATCGATACATCTTGAAAATACATCACTCTAATCTATAAAGTAAACTTTTGGGTGGAACAATTTTTTGGTCGGACTCTGGACTATAAGGGTCCCTTCCCGTAGGAACTAGATGATTAAAAAAAAATCAGTTTCATTTAGAAATTAAAATATAAAAATGGATTGATAAATTATCAAAATGAAAAAATTGATTATTATTAAATGCAATTTATAATAATGAAATAACTAAAGAGCATAGAAGAAGAACGCACAATGAAAGCAAGAAAAAAACCAAATGCCGCTACGGATATGAGAATACATGTGATGAAACAACAATAACTATTTGGTGCTTCAAATTCTTCTTCTTCTTCTTGCACTTGTTGTTGTTCAAGTTCACTCAGATTCATTTTTTAGAGAGATCATTTATTTCTTTGAAGAAACATAACCATGTGGAATGAGAACAAAATAGACGGGGAAGGGTAAAAGGAGAAGACCAAGATACTTCAACTTCGGATCTCTTTTCTTTCATCTATAATCTCTCTCTCTCTCTCTCACTCTCACTCTATACATATATATATATAAACAACATTCTAGGGCAAAAACCTATTTTAGCCCTTCACTAATTATTTGAGAAACACTTTTTTTATAGAGAAAAAATTATATGCACAAACAACGTAAAATAATTTTACATTGTCAACCAATCACAATCATGTTTTCTGCCACATCACCCCACTTTCTTGATATGACATGGAAGGTTGAAGCATTCTTATTGGTTGTCAGAGTAAAGTTAATTAACACGGACAATGCATGTCTTTTTAACTCTTTTTTATATACAAGGCTAAACAAGTCATTATAAAATTTGGCACCATCCTAATTCAACACCTTGTAGCATGTGACCATGTGTCTCTCTTGGAAATTTCGAAATGAAATGAAAGGCTAAACATTCTATTGCTAACGGCAGGAGCAAGAACATAGGGACTGAGTTCCATTTCCTAAGAGTTCCATTGAAGGTTAATACCTTTGAAGATTTAATAAAGAAGATTGGTTTTGGTCTCAACGACAAAATTAATTAAGGAGGTGTATTAGAAAGTGTAATTCTATTGGTAGTTGCTTGCTTGATTAGTTAAGTTGGATAGATGACTTGTCTGACAAGTAACTGAATTCTATTGGTAATTCTATAGGAACCTTGCATGTATCTATGTTGATGCTGGCTTGTTTGAGAAGGCACAAGGTGCACTTAAGGAATTGGAGAAGAGGAATGATTACAAAGATCTTTCTACTTACCACTTTCTAATTACATTGTATGGACGAATAGGCAAAATATACGAGGTTTATATGGTTTGGCATTCTCTTAGGACTAGTGATGCTATGCAACGACGAAAGAAAACCCATAAGTTGCTTGAGTTGTGGCTACCTCTGTCGAGTAATTCATGATACTTTCTTCCTGCATAGGGTACTCTGGTCTCAAATTCTTGGCCTCAAAGTTCCTAGCTGAACGATGACTTTTGAAAACAGCTCGCAATTTGACTACATTTTTATAATCAAAGGTTCTTTAGGCATAGGAAAATTGTGGGAGGTGATCTCATCTAAGTCCAAATTTTGAATCATAGCTGCTATGAGCCTAGTCTTTTGTATTCTAATCTCTAACACATTTTGAACATAGAAAACTTCGAGAGGAAGTTTCATCTCAAAAGCGCTTCTGGTTTGAAAATTAAGAAACTTTAAAGTTTGTCAATTTTCATGGTTTGACACTTGTATCATATAGTCAGTTTCGAATTTCCCTATAGTCCGATTGTTCCCGAAAATAAGAAGCGTTATTGGTACTGAGTTATAGAAGTTGAGTGTTGGAATTGCAAGAACCGAAAACTTAAGACTCAAAATCAACAATTTTCAATTCTAATGACTACCCCTAAATCTCCAAACAGGTTAACAACTCTTAATTCACCTAAAACTGATATAGCAGCATCTAAACTAATATATTAGTTCATTTGAAAACAAACAGAATCTACATGGAAAACAATAGTATTAGCATATAACAAAGACTTTATTTATGAACAATGCCATCAATGAAATACTAAAAGTTATGATTCAACACAATAGTTCAATTCTAACAGTAATTCCAATTCAACACAAATTCTAATTAAAAACAGAAAATTAAAACGATGAATGGAAAACAATAGTTCCCTATGTATCTATCTATCAGAAACAAATATTTCAAACATCTTCTTCTTCTTTCAACTTTGAAGCAACCCATCTAGAAACTTTTCAAAGAAACTTCCAAACAATCTTTTTGTCGAAAACAAAACCTGTACAAAAGAAAGAAACAAATAAAGTCACTCAAGGAAGTAGAGAATTAGAATTGAAATCGATAAATGTGAAAGAAGATGAAACACACACCTGACCTAACTTGTCCCTAAAGAAATTTAAGGCATAGATGCAATACTCTAACTAATGGTGATGATTTTTCCTACCCAAAAAGGTAGACCTGAAACAATAATTAAAGATATTAAGATGAATAAATTGATTATTACGAGGCGCAATTGATAATGAAATGAAAGAATTAAAGAGCAGAGAAGAAGAACGCACAATTAAACAATACAAAAAGCCAAATGCGCCTATGGATATGATCATACACGAGATGTAACAACAATTACTATTTGGTGCTTCTGATTCTTCTTCTTGTCGTTCTTCTTGTTGTTCTTGCTGCTGCTGTTGTTGTTGCTGCTGCTGAGGAGTGGGTGATGGCTGTTGGTGGCGAATAAAAGGACGGCTATAAGGTGCTCTTGGTCGCGATGGAGACTTCCGTGGTGCAGAATCTATCTGCATCGAAGATGATACTTCTTGTTTTTCCTGAGACCGCCTTGATGATGAGTCGGATGCAAGCTGAATTTCCTCCTGTTGATGGTGAGACCGCCTTGAAGAAGATGTTGTTGCTGCTGCATTAATAGAAGAAACAGATGCAGCAGCTCGCTGCAATGCTGCTGCACTCATAGAAGAAACGGATGCAGCTCGCCGCAATGGTGCTTCACCCATAGAAGCAAATGATTCAGATGGTAGCCGCGGTGTAGATCTCGATCTCCGCAATAAAGATTTTGAGGGTGCAGGTGGAACCAATGAAGACGGTGGCAAATCACTATGTGATGCAGGTGGTGGTGTATGAGATGAAGAAGAAGAAGATGTTGGTTGTTTCTTGGAGTCATCAGCTATAGTGAAAGAAGAATTGGATGCAAGTGATGGTGCATCAGAATTGGATGATGCAGGTGGTGGTGTATGAGATGAGGATGGTGGTGCATCAGAATTGGATGATGCAGGTGGTGGTGTATGAGATGAAGAAGGTGGTGGTGGTGGTGGTTTCTTGGAGTCATCAGCCATAGTGAAAGAGAAGACTTTTTTGGTTACAGTGAAAGAAAAAACTTTGAATGAATAAATGATGAATGAATGAATGAATGCTGATTATGCTATATATAATAACTTTTCACATTAATTCACAAATAACTGTAACTGATTTATAACTGTTTAATTAGTTAACTGACCTAGCAATCTGTTATAACTGACTCACATAACTGACTCAATATAACTGTCTCACACTATGGCACCTGAACAATGGTTTTTGTGACTATATGATTACTATTTTTTTACCTTTTATTTTCTGTTGTACTCTTATTTTAATTGTTCTAACCTTATGTTTTATGTCTTACTCGCATACTTTTTCTTTTCTAATTCGATATTTGATCTGAAGACCGGTTAAATTGAGAGACCAGCGGTCCAATTGAAACTCTAGTATTCACTATTGCCACGAATCATTAGAAGTTACCTTCTATTGAGATATATGGAGATACAAATGCATGACAAAAAGACCCTTTTATTGAGCTTTGATTATAACTTGTAACACAATTAAGTCATATAGATCATAGATTAATTCATAAGTTTCAATATTTAAATTTTCATACAAACTTACACGACATAAAGACAAAGTCGCTTATTCTTAACTTAATATATAAGCTACTATAATTTATATGTATCCTTAATTAGGCAATATTGCCATACTTTGCCTTATAATCTTTCCACAGTTGATCAACCGTTTTCCCCAAAAGCTGAACAAAGAATTGATCACTATAACCATTCCTCATCAACTTATTCAATTCAGCCACAAACCCATTTCTCAAACCATTACAATAATCCAAAAACCGAGCCGTAGCATCATAACCATGATCCCATTTATTTCCTTGCCCTGGTTTCACCCAATGACTAGGTGCATAATTTGCTTTCAATCTCACATAATCTGCTATACCTTCAATTAATCCACCATTAGCTTGACCATTACCATTCCACTGCCAAACATGTGTCATTTCATGATACAAAACTCCTGTGATTTCATTTTTCAAATCACCACTATAGCTATTAACATATCTTGCACTTAGGTGAATTTCATTGTTGCTTGTATATGCAACACCATCCATGTCGTCTACAAAAAGACTCACTTTCTGCACGGTTTTTCTGTCGGCAGGGGTGTTCTGTTGGAACACTTTCCATATGAATTGTGTCGCAGAATCTAGTGTTTGTGTCGCGTATTGTGCTCCTATTTGATCACGGAAACGTACTCCACCTGGTATCACATGTAAAATATTAGTTATTTCCTCTTGTCTTATATATAAACAAATTTTTATTTTTTAGATTCATTCAATTATTAATGTATCTGATCGTACATTAGTTGGTTATACTAATGTATTTCTTCGTGTAAAAAAATATACCTGGAGTAGAGAGGGCATTGTTGGTGACACTATAATCAACTGCTTGTATTCCATGCATTGTAGTAGCAAGGAGTACTAAGAAATAACAGAGAGCATGCATGATTAATTGTAGTTTAGTGAATGAGTTTGTGGTTTAATGCAAAAGGATTAGTGGTTTATATAGAAAAGTGTAAGCAAGTGGTTGTACATTATGATGATGCAACAGAAAGCCATTTTTTCTTACTTTTGTTTTAAATGCTTGTTTGGTAAGTAACCACATATTGAATTTTCAAAGCAATGCGGTGTCATATGGTCATGACTCATGTTCATGACCAAGTCAATCTTCTAGTAAGAAATGTCAAGAGGAAGAGGGCAACTTGGTCTACATAATTATAACTTTTTTTTTGCCATGATCTTTCTTATGAGAATGTGATCCTTATTTAATTTCATTCAAATGTTATTTGAACACTTTTAATTCAACATCTCCTTTTCTTTCTATTTTTTTTCTTATCACATCACCAACTTATCACATGTATCACATCACTCTCTCTATTTTTTTTTATTTTTTTTTTAATAATTTAGAGGTATTTACCTAACAACTAATGAATATATATAAATCATATACATGTGAAGTAAAAATTGGTTATAAAATATTACATACAAATTTACTTATGTGCTTTATTTTCATTAGTTGTTAAATAAATATTATTATATTATTAAAATGCAGTGTAGACCTCATCGTAAAAAAACCATTTTCCTAAATTTTAGAGTTTCCCCTACCATGCAACTAATTTTTGAGTTAAGTAAGTTTATCTCTATTTATCTTTTCCTATTACATCAATCTATTACATTTATCTTATCATTTCCTTTATCTCTTTCAAAGTCATGTTTACACATATAAGTGGGCGTCCACCAAATATGTGACTTGTGAGGATTATTTTGTTTTCTTTTCTACCAACAATTTTTTAAGACTAATCTAGAAAAAAAAAACCATAAATTCATAAAATAAAAATTCCTAATCACCAATATTTCCCCTACATGTTATTTCCTTTTTCTACTTTCTATCCTTCTCCTATGTATGCATGATTCTTGCTCACATCCATGATGTGAGAGCAACACCATTTTCCAAATCAAAATTTGACCAGGTTCACTGAACTATGTTATTATTCCCTTCCTTTCAATTTCAACCACCAACCATAGAATTTTCAAACACTTGTGGATGTGGCTGCAAAACTAAAAAGGTCACACACAACACAATACAATTATTAGTACTACAAATATTCCATCTTGATTTTGCAATCACTTCCTTCAAACCAAAGTTACTATGGCTAATTTCTCTGAGTTCAAACCACTCAATGAGAGCACACTCATTGAATACATAAAAAACATCCCTTCCCTCTCATCCAAACTAAACAATGATTTCTCCAACTTATCTGTTAAAGAAGTTGGAGATGGAAACCTTAATCTTGTCTTCATTGTTTCTAACTCCAATGGTTCTTTTGTTATCAAACAGGTATCACTCAAAAATCTCGTAACTAACTGCTATAACTAACTAACTAACTAATAGATTATTTTTATGTTTGATATGTTTCAAGGTTCTGAATTAGTAATATTTTACTTGATTTGGTATTGGAATTGGTGTTAGGCTCTGCCATATGTTCGTTTAATAGGCGAATCATGGAAGATGACGAAAGAGAGAGCATATTTTGAGTCCTTGGCATTGAAAGAAAAGGGTAAACTGTGTCCGGAACATGTACCAGAAGTTTATCATTTTGATCGTACCATGTCTTTGATTGGTATGCGTTATTTGGAGCCGCCACACATAATCCTACGAAAAGGATTGGTTGCTGGTGTTGAATACCCTTTGCTAGCTGAACATATGTCTGATTTCATTGCAAAAACACTCTTCTTTTCGTCTTTGCTGTTCCGTTCTACTACTGATCACAAACGGGATGGTATGTATTCATGTACTTTGCGCCTCTATTAATCGATACTAGTTTCAAAATTATATATCATTTGCTTAGAAACCATCTAAATTAATGTCATTTTATGTATTGATGCCACCTTAAGGGTTATGACATATGTTACCATTAGCTTTAATTCATACTGGTTTGATGCAGTTGCTGAATTTTGCGGGAACGTTGAGTTATGCAGGCTCACTGAGCAGGTCATTTTCTCTGACCCTTATAAAGTTTCTGAACATAATCATTGGACTTCTCCTTATCTTGATCGTGACGCTGAGGCTATTCGGGAAGACAATCTACTGAAGCTTGAAGTTGCTGAACTGAAATCAAAGTATTAATATATGTCTCATTTTTTTCTTCTTTTCATCAACTAGTTTTACACTGTCAGATTTTTCATTTCTATATTTTTCATGTTCCTTTAGGTTCTGTGAGAGGGCTCAAGCACTATTACATGCAGATCTACATACTAGTTCGGTTATGGTTACTCGCGAATCAACTCAAGTTATTGATCCTGAATTTGCATTTTATGGACCAATGGGTTTTGATATTGGAGCATTCCTTGGAAACTTGATTTTGGCTTTCTTTTCTCAAGATGGACATGCTGATGGAAAAAACGACCGAAAAGTATGTCCTCTTTTCCCGCACGTCTTTCGTGCAGCCTATTTTCAACATAATCTAACTTACATACTTAAATGATTTCCCTCTGTTGTTTTTTATGTTGTTCATCCCATAATTGGAGTTCTGTAGGGATATAAGGAATGGATTCTTAAGACAATTGAAAACACTTGGAATCTTTTCCACCATAAATTCACTGCACTTTGGGATGAACATAAAAATAGTGCTGGTGAGGCATATCTTCCAGCAATCTATAACAATCCTGAGGTTCAGCTGCTTGTACAAAAGAAATACATGACAGATTTGTTTCATGATAGTCTTGGATTCGCCGCTGCCAAAATGATAAGGTCAGACTCTTCATCATAATTTTCATATAAGAAATTGAATTTCAGATAAAATAAGCATATGCAATATCAATTACTCTTTGATTGACAGGAGAATTGTTGGTGTGGCACATGTTGAAGATTTTGAATCAATTACTGATGCTGCTAAACGAGCAACCTGTGAAAAACGAGCGCTTGATTTTGCTAAGATACTTCTCAAAGAAAGAAGAAAATTCGAGAGCATTTCCGAAATTGTTTCAGCAATTCGGCAAATTTAGTCGTGACAATTTTTTTTGTTTGCTGTATCAAATATCAATACCATCTTTTGTATCTTGCTTTACAAGATATTACCTTAGATTTGGCTGAGTGAGCTTTAGGTGATGGCTGTTTCCCTGACAAATTATACATATGTATGATGAATTTTAGTCTTTATAATTAGTGTTCACATCAATAAATGTGTAGTACATGAATTTTGTGTGATTATGTTTCATTGGAACTTTATTATTAAATAAGACTGCTTTTACAGTTCTACTGATTCAATCTGTAATTTCAAAGCTGTCTGGTTTAAATTTTATGGTTTCATCTAAGCAAATCGAATCGAACATGTGAGGTTTCTCAATCATGGTTTAATTACCTTAAACTTCTCAATCAAACCATTCAAATAAACCAAATCATAGATAATATCAATTCACAACTAAATAAACATAATTCACAACTAAATTGAAGGACTAAAAAACAACTATTTTACAAGGACTAACTAGCAAAACATATTAACAAATCTTCCCTTAAACTGAATTGTATATTACAATTAGTTTAATTAAGACAAGATACACATTCCTCACATACTTCTAAGCTTTAAGAAAGGCTTGGTCATGGCATCTACAAGTTGCTTTGTGATCAAGGTACTATGAACTTTGTGAAGCATATCCTTCTTCTCCTTCTGAGAAAGAGTATTTGATAATTTTGCTTCATCAGCTAAGACTAAAGTGGCAACAATATGTTGGTTGAGTGATACCTAGGAGAAGTATTGAAAGTGTATAATATTAAGATAAGATATAATAGCAATAATAGAAAGAATTGAGAGAACTTAGAGAGAGTTTAGTGTGGAATGCATTAGCTTTATTATTGCTTTGATGAATGAATCAATTACAAGCCTTATTTAGGCCTTACAATCGTCGCTAACTACTAACTATAACTTGGTTACATTCTATTATAATCAAAAACATAATTTCCTCCTTACCAAAACTACTGCAACATATGCATGCTTGTAGTATCTTATGGAGAAAATAAAATAAAAACAAGTCTAACACAATTTTATTTAAAATTCTTAAAAATATTCTCAGTGACCGCGACCTCTGCGACTTGGTCCAGAATAAGCCTGGTTGATTATTAAACTTATGAATGAAGGAGGAGATTGATCTTTCAGAGGTCTCATGCCATGAACATTCATGGAATAACTAAGCAAGAGGAGGAAAATGATGATGAGAGAAATTTCACTAAGAGAGTAACCCTTCATTTTTTTTTGCAGTTTTGTATGTTAAGCTTCTTACAAGTTACAAATGAGGACAAATGTTAGGGATGACAAGAGGCAAATAAACAAAGACTTATATTGCAACCCTGCATGATGGATCATGGTGAATGCAATATTTATATGCAATTTGTGTAGGGTGGTCAATTGAATTAATTCAATACTAAGACATGATATATGTTCTTTGACTTTAGTTATTATGGCAACCTAGCTAGGTAGCGGAATTATAAGGTCATTATGTTTAGTGCTTTGAATTTATAGTTTGAATAAGACATATTTTTTATGACTAAAAGTTTGTTTGAATTTGGTACGAAGGCTCATCGGAGTCAAGACAGAACTTAAGATTTAGAGAACAAATACTTACATAATGCCTATTAATGAAGTCCTAACGTCGATAAGGGGAGTTAAACTCACGCCTATAAAGAGTGAGTCAACTTTTTTATCATCTTGACTAAACCTCTGTAGGCCAATAATACTAATATCTAATAAGTAGGGTATTTGCTTTTCATATCATGAGTTTTTATATGTTAGTACTTAATTATGAGTTTAATATGTATGGGAGAACAAAGGTCAATTATGTGTTTAATATGTTATTTTGATAAATGTAGCAGATAATTAAAAGTGTTAGTTTGCTTGCAATAAAGGGTTAAAGTAATCTTGTATCTTAATTAAAAACGAATGTAATATTGTACGTTCTCATAAATAAAATTATTTGATTTAAAAGAATCTAAAAACAAATTATTTGAATTTTGTGGCAAATGGCTAAAAGTCATTCAGGAAAATTAAAACTTTTTCCTATAAAATAATATCTTCCTTAGTAAGTAAAAGCATGACAATTCAAGCATTCAAAGTCTCAGTGCATGTTTGGTTTCAATTCTTGAGCAGCTAAAATTGATTCTGGACGTGTGGAATTGATTCTAACTTGTTTGGTTTCTTAAAAGTATAATTGATTCTGCCTCAAGAATTGATTCTACTTGAAGCTAGAAATCGTAGCTTCTGACTCTAAAATTGATTTTTACACTCAAATTTGTTGTTCAACTCACTTTTGCATGAATATATCCAAACATAAACTACTTTAACTTAAAATCAATTTTGCCCAGAATCAATTTTACAGAATCAATTCTGTCAAAATCAATTCTCGTTACCGTAGAACCAAACATACACTTGTTTGGTTTCATTCTGGAGTAACCAGAATTGATGCCAGAATTGATTCTGGACGTGTAGAATTGATTCTGTTTTGTTTGGTTTCTCAAAAGTAGAATTGATTCTGCTCCCAGAATTGATTCTACTTGAAGCTAGAAATCGTAGCTTCTGATTCTAGAATTGATTTTTACACTCAAATTTTTTGTTTAACTCACTTTTGCATGAATATATCGAAATATAAATCACTTTAACTTAAAATCAATTTTGGCCAGAATTGTTAAAGAAGTCCCACATCGGTTGCGACAAGGCCTGAACAAGTGTTTATAAGTAATAGGCAATCCTCACCTTACAAGCCGGTTTTGTAAGGATGGGTTAGGCCCAATTCTAATATGGTATCAGAGCCTATCCACAATTCGCTGGGCCACTTCCTCGGGCCGCCTGCAATCAGGTTTCTGATCGGGCCCTCCACCATTTATATCCGCGCCGCAAGCCCAATAGCGCGAGGGGGTGTGTTAAAGAAGTTCCATATCGGTTACGACAAGGCCTGAACAAGTGTTTATAAGTAATAGACAATCATCACCTTACAAGAATCAATTTTACAGAATCAATTCTGTGTAAATCAATTCTCGTCACCGCAGAACCAAACATACACTAATTTTTTTTTTAAATCATTCGAAGTCTTAGTTAGTTACTCCTCTAGCCTTAATAATAATAAGAAAATATGAATATATTTTATTTTTTTTGGATATATTTGGTCAAAACTAAATTAGATACATCAATTTTTTTTTGACTCATTTTTGTTTATAATTAAGGTCTGAGTGAGTAGCAAAGATAGCCGCCATGCCGTTAAAATTCTTGATGGGCAGCAATTGGAAAAGACTGGGAAGTGCTTTTGAATTGATCTATTCTTAAAAAATATAGAATGAATGTTCTATGTCTTAATAATACTCCCTCCGTCCCTATATATTAGCACCTCTGACTATTTTCACGGTTATTAAGAAATGTTGGTAGTGTAATTAATGTGTGTATTTTATATGTAAAGATTACTAAATTGCCCTTTTTATTATAGTAAAAGTAATTGCCCTTTTTATGATTGTGACACTTGAGTGCACATGTAATTGGCTACTTAAAATGTGGGAATTTTACTTACTCATCACGTCAAAATACAGGGTAAGGGAATGGCACTGTCACATTCATTCAAATGGTCACAAGACTCAACCATTCATATCCTAAACTTTTCCCACCAAATATCAGTGTCATTTTTTTCTCAAATGAACAAATAAAAGACATGGTTTAACACTCATTTCATATTCTAAGAACCACCACTCATTGATATGGATTTAAATATTCCATTATCTTGTCCAAATGAGATTCCAGACCTCAACTTAACATTTAATGTTGAGGATAATAGACCTTCTACTCTTTCCATTTCACAATCTTCAGCTTCTTCCTTTGCAATTTTCTCAAACTCTAAAGAATCTTCTATTCTTTCCAATTCATAGTCTTCATTTTCTTCCTCTAAAGAGTCTTCTACTCTTTCAAACTCATAGGATTTGCTAGTATCTACATTCATAATGGAAAGACTTGCTTATCTTCTGTTTTTACACGGTAATTTGTAGAGAATGGAAATGGGAAGTAACCATTACACATGGAGTAATAAGGGGGAAGAGTGTTTTACAAGCATACACACTTACTTTACGTGTACATAGGATAACAAACTTGCTCCAAGTAATTGGTTTACTTTTAGGGGTATATTTGGAAAAAAAATTAAAAGTGTATAGAAATTTGAGAAGGTGCTTATATTTAGGGACAAGACTTTTTTTGTTAAGATGCTTATAATTAGGGACGGAGGGAGTACTATGCAGCATGCAATATATTCAAGTCCAAGTCAGTGGTCTGAGCCTAAGGTAAGGTAAACTCACTCAGAAGTCTGTTGGGGATTCAAACTCTATAAAGTCTCAATTACATAAGTCAACCACATTCAACAATAATCTAGAAATTCATAGTAATATTTTTTGAAGCAACGAACTTATCAACTTTAAAGCCAATTTACATTCACATCACATACATTTAAGCCCAACTAATTTGTTATAAATAGTAGAGAAGGTCAAACCAATTGAATTAACTGCTAGTGACTGTCTCCTGAGGATATAATTATCAAAAGTGTGTGGTTGGTTGGTCAAAATTTGTTGGCTCCATGATACTATGGGAGTGAAATTTGGTTTAATGACCAATTTTGTTCCTGGTCAAGTGATCTCACATTTGAAATTCACAAAAAAATACTACTACCATACCACATCATCATAAATTCATAATACACAAGTTAATGAGTGGCATGTAGTAATCTAAAATTCAAGGTCAAAATAAGAGGTAGACTAAATGAAAATTGGATTATATTATTAGATATAATCACTATTGGATTTAGTTATAAGGCATTTTTTAAATTTTTGTGTAATATAAATTTTGAACAATAAACTGATCAATATCAGATAACCACAAATTAAATAATTATGAGGGTTTTGCACAAAATCCGAAAGTGAACAATGCCTCGAAAATATAACTTGAGATCGAAACATTGGCATGGTATGTGAGAAACAATCCAAGCCATGCACTAGAGCTGACATATTCTTTAACTTCAATTGGAGAGCTATTCTTTTGATACATTAAAAAGTTTCACATTATTTAAAAATCAAGGTTCGTGGTAGTTTATAAACAATTCTCTAAATGCTTTGTTCATTTGACACATTTCACGAATAACAAAATTATGAAAAAATTTCACAAAATCCCGAATCAGACAATATCTCAGAAATGTGACTTGGAGTCTGGACAGTTAATATTTACATATTTAATTTTAATGATGAAAAGGGATAAAATGAAATAGAAATAATCTAAAAATGATTTTAAGTTCTGTTATTTAAAATAAAATTGAATTATATGATATGATACATGATTAATGAAATGTCATAAGTTTGTTTTTGTAAAAAAAAAATGATACATATAAAGCATTTTGAATGCATGAAGTAATTAGAATTTTTATTTATTTTCCATGGGTTCCTTCAATCTTAGAGGTAGTTTTATTTTAAGGCATATTATACATTAGATACAAATATCTTTTATCAGAAATTGAATTTAATTTGGTTCATCATCATTTAGAGCTGTCAAAATGAGGCTAAACCGACCCACTAACCCTTAAGTTACATAAACCGAAAAAATAGCTTTGAGGGTGCACTATGTGATTCATCATCTTCTTATCCTTTGGTTGAATTTTTTTTTGTTGGTGTATAACGGAGATTTTTTTTCTTATTTTTGTTTTTTACAAAGTAAATTATATATTAGTAACTTCCCGGCCTAGGTAACTTAAGGGCTAGTGGCCCGGTTTAGACCCATTTTGACAGCTATAATCATCATACTGTAAGAAGAGTAATGTTATTATAACACACTTTTATGACACAAAGTTCACACACATAAATTACTATTAATTTATACCTTACTGTTCCTTTATTTGTAAGGGTTAAAATTGCAAAAATACCCTTGTGTCATACTTGTGTATGAATTTGTGTGTTGATAGACCCTTTATCTAATAAAAAATAGCGTAAAAGATATGCAAACAATA
The DNA here is from genome assembly GCA_030408175.1 of Trifolium repens. NCBI lineage: Eukaryota > Viridiplantae > Streptophyta > Magnoliopsida > Fabales > Fabaceae > Trifolium > Trifolium repens. The sequence continues at coordinate 62,280,926 of CP125837.1, read as the reverse complement.
TCCATTACATTATAGTGTCCACCGGTAGGGATGGGCAAAAAAACCAAAAAACCAAATCGAACCGAACCAAAAAAAAATTGAATTATAACTAACAGTTCTGAAACCAAACTGAAGCAGTTCGGTTCGGTTCATGAGTAACAGTTCGATTTGGTTCGGTTTTTTTAGTGAAAAGTTAGTTATGGTTTGGTTTAAAACCATAAAACCGAACCACTTCAAAAGTTCAGCTCGATTCGATTTTAAAAGACAAAGAGTTCGATTCGATTCGGTTCGATTAATATAAATTTTAAAAACAATTTAGTTTAATTCGGTTGAATTTTCCTCCAAAACTAAATCATGCTGATGCGTACTGGCACCAACCTTATATCAAAACGTGGATATTTTACATAGAAATAGATAGATGAATTCACCGACAAAAACAAAAAAGACTGATAAATTCATGCAAGACTTTTAAGGCAGTTAACAAAATAAAATAAAATAAAAACATCATTGGGCTTGGATGCGATAGAAAGTCGGTGACAAAAGAAAATTGCTCTTCACCCCCTCTTATTGTTCAGAGACACTCAAATTTCCAAAATTGCTCTTAAAAGCACATGCCGAAGAGATGAAACCCAGTGGCAACTTATCGGAAGATAGAATTCGGTAATTTAAAGTGCACTTCCTTTATTTTATGATTATTTTACACTTAACGGAAGATAGAATCCGGTAAGCTAAATATCAATTTTCTTGTCATCTCAGCAAGAAGATTATTCTCATCCTAGTTCAAACAATATGACCTTCTAACTATGACTTCATCATTACTCGCCAATTTTTCTATTTTTTACTAACCAAAAAATAACCATAAAACCTAAATGGACATTCACATTTTCGGGATCTCGTGTCCTTTCGTTTCAACTTCTATCTAGGTTCCTCTATAAACACCATCCCTTTCACATCCCAAAAAAAAAAATAAAAAAAAAAAATTTCTATTAGAACACCATTGTCAAAGTTTACTATCACTATCGAAAAATTCATCTTTGGTGCTTAACAACCAACTTAGTCAATTAAATCATCTCGAACACGATACAGCTTATTCGTGCAAAAGTCCTCAGGACAATCAACTTCATACACCATTATTTTTTAAATGTTTGGTTTGGATTCATCAAAAGCCTCAACCATAACTAAAAATATATAAACATGTCACACAACAATGATAAAAAAAATAGTTAAAATACAAACAACAATACAACAGTAGCAATAAAAATGGTTTCAGGCCTATCAGAAGATAGAATCTGGCAGGTGTTAAAATTCATGCCTACCAGAAGATAGAATGCGGTAGGTGTTTTGAACAATTTGGGTGGGTCTTGTGTATACAATCCTGTCAGATTTTATCTCCCAATAGGCATGAATCTTATGTAGTGGATGGTTTCTAGGTACTGATAGGTACGTGTAAAAATAATCAGAAATTGGGGAGTGTGCATTTTAGCCTACCGAGATTTATCTCCCAATAAGGTTTCACTGGGTTTTAACTGAAAAAAATCAGAGGACTCTGAGCGATTCGGGGGGGGGGTGGGAAGAGGGGAAAATATTATATACAAAGACCCACCACCACACCTATAAAATGTTCATTTTATACGTTTAGATTCTAGAGTCTAATCGTCTCTTTTATATGGTTTGAAAATGAAATTTTAAAATTTTACCCGTTTAGATTCTAGAATCATAAATTATGTTTGGATTATTCTATCGTTGATGTGAAGTCACACATTGATCATAAAATTGTTGATCGTCCAACGGATGTGATTCATGCAATTAATGTTTGACTTCTCATTAACGGAAAGATCCACAATTTTAGCTGCAATGTCTATCTTTGCATCGTTCTTTTTTTAAAACGTCCAATATCATTAATTTGTTGGTTTTAGTTGGAATATGAAAATCAAACTCGTGACCTCCTTATCAATCCACTCCTTGTTATCCAGTCACCTAATCAACCTTATAATTCTCCCCACTCTCCCCTCATTCCATATATCTTTGGTTGTTTTAACTTTTTTACAAGACTACTTTTAAAATTATTTTAGTACAACTATTCATTAATCTATGATGCAATAACCACCAAAGTTTAGTTTTTTATATAAACAAACTATAAATGGGATGTGAAATACTAATAATAAAACAAAAGCTAAAAATAAAATGGTGATAACCAATCGTTAGTTGGTTCAGTGGTGATTGGCGCTGAACTTGGTAGGGAGGACCACGGTTCGATCCCCCGCAACTGCGATCGGGAGGGGGCTGGAACCACTTGATGCCAGAACTGACCTCCGAACCAGATTAAACTGGTGGTGAAAACCAAAAAAAAAAAAAAAAAAATGGTGATTGGCTATTTCAATAATGTGCCAAACAAATTGCTATCTAATATACCAATTTCATACAATGAAGTCAAGAACACCCTTGTACGAAAACTTATAATTGGGGTCATAAGAGCACGCGTATTCAAACGATAAACCTATAGTCATTGATCTTGTCCCACAACATTAATTTGTACAAGAATCCAACATTCTACACGGCACATCTAAGTCACAATGACGACAACACCAACATAACTTATTTGACTTTAATAACTATATATGCTCCTCACTTTCTCATTTTCACCATAAAAATGTCACACTAACATGAAATTCGGCTGAAAAATAAGTAAAACTTTATCCGTAGTCATTTCGGCGACAATTCATTTTTAATCTGATCTTATTAATCATTGGAGTTCAATCGACTGATTATATTTCTTTATTTCATCACATTAATTTTGAACATTATAAAACAATTACTATGCATGCATGGAGTGAGACTTTCCACATTTTGGAGAAAGCTATTGGAATAACTTGATGTAATTTTGCTTACATAGACAAAATAATTATAAACAAAATATATGGGCATCCTAAACTCCTAGTTGAAGGCCACACACTACACATATCTAAATCCTACATAAAATATTTCCTTCTTTCTATAGAATATATATAGGTGACCCCTCAAAATAGATGTTACATAATTAAGGACAAAATTATGACATTTCATTTGTACCCCATGTGTGAAGTTTAAACTATTCTTGTTAATTGTTAATCTCTCTTTACCTTTTCCAAAAGTTTACCTTCTCACCCTTCTTTTCAATTTTCATCTCCAAATAAGCTGTCAACATCATATTGAGTACAACTCCAATTTGAGCAGACATAAGAACCCATTTCTCAAAAGATGCAAATATATTTTTCTCAAAAAAAGGACTCATTGATTTATATATATTTATATATTATTATTACTGCTTAGTAATAGTTGAAGGTGAAACATTGTTCCCTATTGTTGCAGGTGACCAATAATCAGCACCATTAGTACTTGCCACGTGTAGGGTGCATCCAACAGGGATCAAACATAAACCTCTGCTCCTCAAATCTTTCTCCACTTCTTCTCCATTGTTATCTCCGTCCCCCTGAAATAACGCATACACAATCAAATATCTTATGTCATCATGAGTTACCTTAAATGGATAAACTGTCACAACAAGACTTTGCTCAATGTGAACAAATGCTCACTATTGTCCCTATCAAGTGGTCCCTCCCTTCAACTTACCTTCCCATCAAACCTGTATAATTTGTTTGTTTGTTTGTAAAACAACTTAAATAACCTTAATCAAGATTCTGAGTTTGATCGCGAACGAGTTTTAACATACGACAACGATAAATTGCCCGCCCAATTGGGGCCGTCCTACCGGGACGAAGGAATTGGTCTATGCATATTAGTAGTATTCACATTTGCGCGCAAATGATGCTCAATTTGCACACAAAAATTGAAATGACACTATGAGATATATGATGAGTACAATTTTACGATAACCTACTTCGTAACTTGAATTCCATTGTATATGGTACAGGTCAAATTCTTACGATTGAGCTAACACGACATGGTGTATAAATATCGGTAATATATAAGAATTAATGAACAATATGAGATATATGATGAGAGATGGGACTCACAGGGTGATTTTGAAATTGAATTTGTGAAGGTTGCAGGTATGGTGAGCACAGAACCTGAACTTGTTCATGTAAGAATCTTATGTAACCAGTAGCCTCGTGAAGCACTGAAGCTGTATCAGTCTGCACATGCAATTTCAGTTAACAATTTCCAAAATCTAAATTCAATTAACAAATTCCCAATTTCCATAAACTAATTTACCTTGCCAAAGGGAGAAACAAGTTGTTGTAATGCTGCAATTCTTTCACCAAGCTTCTCCTTTTTCTGCTATCACAAAATAATAATAACATAATACAAAAATTAAATATGTTACATTTTATATCATAGAAAAGGACATGTCATATGTTTGTTTGACAATATTATAGTATTGAGCTATGAAACACGAACACCAGACACAACACGGACACCGATAATAATTTTATAGAATGATATAATTTATTGTACTTATAAGTGTTGATGTTGTGTCGGATATCGATGTATGTTCGACACTGAAACACGCTTGATCAGAAAAGTGTCTGTGCTTCATAAGTATTGATTTCAGGAGAGGGACAGGCAAATCATGTTCATTCTTACCTTTGCATGTCCAGTTGAAGTGGGGTTGTTCTCTGCTTTGGTTTTCTTAGGACATCTCTGCCCTCCAACACCTGCTTTGGTCCCAAGTTCTTGTCCTCCTCCTCCTGACCCATTCCGCTTTTTCTGCATACCCTTTAATAAAAATAAAAAAAAAAGATTTAGAGAGAGAAAATAAACAAATAAATAAAACCATTAACACCAACATCATTCTTAAATAAAAACAGACATTGGGTTTAGTTGTTGTTGTTAAGGAATTGAAACCAGTGTTAGCATGGTTGCATGAAGAAGCAGAAGAAGAATCACTTGAAGTGATAACAGATTTCTGAGGAGTTATTATGAGGTTGGTTTCAATTTCCATTTCATTTTGATAGTTTCCAAAACAAAGCATTTTAGGTGTGTTATGAAGAGAGAAAAAAGAGGTTGAAAAGGTTTGGTCCACACCACCATCACCAAGAACCAATTCATTATCATTATCATCTTCTAATAGTAACTGAGAGAAACTGGTCCCAGTTGTTGGTGGTGTGGTCAAATGTTCCATTACTTGAAGTTCATCAACTTTGGTTTCCATTAAAAAAGATATGTTTGTTGATGAAATTGTTTTGATTTCAAAGATTGAAAAGGAAATGTAGAAGGAGAGAAAAGAGAGTTATTATGTTTATAAGAGAGAAAAAAGTGTTAAGTGGCAGTGAGGGTAAGAGACATTTGTAACCACGTTTGTGTCACTGTTTGTTTATGATGTTCTCTTTCTGTGTGAATCTAAAATGACATCTACTTTTGCCACTCTATGTTTTTTTTCTCGCACGTCTTATAATTTTACCAAAATATTTCTTTTCACTATCTAAATAGCGGACACTCCTAAAAACATCCTACAATTACAACGTTCACTGCTTCAGTAGCGGACGTCGATAAAATGGAACACAGGTAGGACATGCGAATAATAGGTAAGGCGACAAAATTAATTGTCAACTAAAATCCGAGAGGAAAAAAAATGTGAAAGTGTGGTAAATGGAAAGCGTTACAAAAAAGAAAAACTTGGGCTGGCTGAATGGGCTGTTTCCAAGGATATCTTTGGTTTTTGGTAAGCAAAATATGGTCAAACCCACCTGGCCCGAGAAAACCGTGTTGGTTTGTGCTATCCAATGCATCATTTCAGTTCCCTCTATTATCATCATCACACCAGACATTACTTCTAACTTAGACTCATAAATCGGTTTTCGTGTTCTTGTTTCAATCAATTTTGAGGTTAAGATTCTCGTTTTCAGGACATACTGTAGTATTGCACTACTTGTATATACACGGTGACTTTGACAAAATTACGGTATCTTTTTCTAAAAGAAACTTCTTTGAAAAATCCGTCTTACAAATTGTTTATCTTAGATGTTTGTTTTATGGTTGAAAAAATTATTTTTAAGTTATAAATATAGATTCCTATATTTGTAATAAGGTTAGAAAATTAAGTTCTAGGACTAATATATTTTAAGGAAAAAAGTAACTTTCACTTTTTCATGATTTTAATCACATAAAAAATATAATTTCCAATGCAAAGATTTTCTTTTTTTATTACTTAACTGATATCATGGCGCACTAATTAACATAACTCATATCAAATATCTTTGTAGCTACCCTCTAAATTATGTTTCATAGTTCTTATATCTTTTGGGCGTAATTATAAAAATTAATCTTTTGAAGTAATTGGGTATTTAATAAATTCATCTCTCTCAACAAATAATTTTCTTTGCACACAAAATGACGTTATTTTATTAAAATTATATCATTTTTACCGAATCACATTGTCACACTTTAATTTCTGTAAATTTAACGTAAATCTAAATATGACATTTAATATTTTAAATACTAAAACAATTACTACATCCGAAAAAATATACGGTTAAAAATGATCCATAAGATTTAACTCAGCTGAGAATTAAATAATTTTAGGTTGAACATTATAATTTGAAATTAAACTCAATATCTTACTGTTGTATATGCAAGTTCCAGGTGATACTTGTCGATTTATCTATAATATATGAAACTGCAAGAATTAAAAAAAGATTGAAAAGTCAAATATATTTGTTATAAAATTTAGACTAAATATATTTGACTTTTATATTATTTCTATTTATATTTCATTTTTGAGGGTTTATTTGATTTTTTTCTGGTACAAGATAAAAAGAAAAGACAACAAGAGAAAATTATTTAGAAAAAATTACTAGATAATTTTTTTTTAGGGTTTGTGTGAATTTGTTTGCCCCTTTTTAAAAAAATACTAGAGCACTTTATAAAATAAAATTAAAAAAACTTTATCCAAAAAAAGTGCTAAGATCAAATTTGATTAAGGTTATTATATTTGATGAAAAAAAAGAAGGAAGGACCAGTGGATAAGCAAGTTGATAGCGGATTAACATATGACTTTCGGTGGCGATTTAACATGGTTAGAAGCGGGATTGGTTATTATGCATAAGCCATCCTTATGCACCATGCATAAGTTTACTTAGTGCACCCCCCAAATTTCTCGCGCACCCCCAAATTTCTCATACACCCCCCAAAATTCTCATACACCCCCAAATTTTTCGCACACCCCCATATGACTTTTGCCCCCCTAATTTTTTTTTTGTCCCCTCCATATTTCTATGCTAAAAAAATAATCGAATCCAATATCTCATGCATACTATCCCAATTTTTCTCAACTAAACTAACCTTAATTGCTTTATATGATTTTTTGTTTTATGTAGCATGGTTTTGTAAAATGGTTATGTGATGTTTTACTTAATAACAATGGTTTCAGTGTATAACATCTTGGCACTAATGCCCACATGAAACCATTTATCCAAAATAATGGTTTCAGTGTATAACGCTATGAAACCATTTAACTAGACTAATGATTTCAGTGTATAACATCTTGAAACCAAATAACAAGACTAATGATTTCAGTGTATAACGCTATGAAACCATTTAACTAGAATAATGGCTTCAGTGTATAACGCTATGAAACCATTTAACTAGACTAATGGTTTCAGTATATAACATCTTGAAACCAAATAAAAAGACTAATGGTTTCAGTGTATAACGCTATGAAACCATTTAACTAGTTTCAGTGTATAACGCTATGAAACCTTTTAACTAGACTAATGGTTTCAGTGTATAACTCTATGAAACCATTTAACTAGACAAATGGTTTCAGTGTATAACATCTAGGCACTAATGCTCATTTAACTATAATAATGGTCGTAAATTTAAATTCTTAAGACGATATAAAACCAGAGAGAGTGAGGTATCCCCAACCGTTCCAAATAATTCAAAATACCCTAAATAAAATTTTGAGAAAATTTTATTAATACCTGATATTTATAAAAGCATATTTACCTCATTTAATTAACTAAAAATAGTTTCACGTCTCAGAAAAATACCTAACTGGTCCCAAAATTCCCAGAAAATTATTTCCTATTTTTTTGTAAAAAAAATAAAAAAATTTGGAGTTTCCTTGGCACCGCACGCGCCCCCACGCACCTCCAGCGAGAGTGGGCGTGGAGGCGCGTCACTGTTCATCATCTTCCTCACCCATTTTCTGCAGAAACGGGCCGCGACGACCCGGTTCGTCGACCCGGTTCGTTCTCCCTCAATAATCAACGAAACTCGACGTTCTTTATACCGTTTTGATCGTCGTTCGATTTTATGAATGTTTTAGGTATTAGTTTTCGAAATCGGTGATCGAATCGCATATAAAATGTGGCCGAAATTGAGCAAGCAAAAATACAAAGTTATTCAGTCATGGATTATTACACGTATTGTTTGGATCTGAGGGTGGATATTGACTTATGCACGGTGCATAAAAATTGCCTTATGCATAATAACTTAGGCCGTTAGAAGCCTAAAATAATTTTTAAAGTGAGGACTTTTAATTTAAAATTTAATTCAAGGTTTATAAAAATAAAATAAATCAAAATATGACGAGTCTAAGATTTTATTTTTATTTTTCTGAACCGGTTTTAATTTTTAAGTCATGTAAACATCCATAATTAACTTGTCATATTGTATTTGTAGCTAAATTGTTATGAACTTTTTGACTCAAATATTTTTTTAGTTTTCACTATCAGTTTAATTTTGTTTGAGGGTCAGTTCTGATATCAAGTGATTCCAACCTTCTTTCGATCATAGCTAGAGGAATCGAACCGTGATCCTCCATACCAAGTTCAGCGTCAATCATCACTGAACTAACTAACGATTTTGAAGTTTAAAAGACTTAATTTGGATCGCTAGGGTAATGAATTTATAGCAAATAGTAGATAAATTATCTTATACTCGATAGCATATAAAAGTATATAGTTAATGAGTAGTTATTATATTTTTTAAAAATAAATAAATAATAAAATAAAAATAATAAGGGTACAAATAGAATAAAATGTAAAAAATTATAAGTTATAAGCTCATACGCAACTTGAAATAGCATCTCAAAAATACTATATATAAGCTAATTAGAGAAATTTGTTATCAAACATGTCTATTTTTATAAAACAAGCTTATAAGTTAGTTCAATAAATTATATAAATTAGCTTATTTGACTAACCAAATAGACATTGGTGGCAATATTTCACATAATATGATTGATATCTCACTTAATTTTTTACTTTGATAGTTAAAAGTTAAAACTACTTGACAATATAAAACAAATTACTTATCCCATGAGCTTAACTCATTTGATAGGGACATTACATTATATATACAGAATACTGGATTTCAAACCCCGATCATCCTATTTATCTATCTTAGTGAAATTTCTAGCTACATAAAAAAACAAGTTACTTATTTATCTATCTTAAAATAAAATTACTTTCGAGTATGTTTTGAGGATCTATCTTCTTATTCTCCTCCGGCTTGTTTGATAATAAAAAACCAATTGACGGGAGAGTATATAATAGTTAGTTAGTTTGCTAAAAAAAAAAAGAATAGTTAGTTAGTACTGTTAATAATAACCTAGCTAATTATTGAGGAAGTCTTACATAGACACAAAATTTAGGCACATTCATATAAATCAAAATTATTAAAAGTAAAATAAAATTGTCACATTAATTTATATCATTTTAATTCATTTCTCTTTAATTTTTTGTATTTATTGTGAGTGTGCCTAATACCTTATATTTATGGACATGGATCCTCTCAATCTTCAATTCTCTCAATCTCTCTCAACAATAAATCATAACTATTATATTTAATCTAACGGTGGAAAGAGAAAATTCCACCATAAATAGAAGCACACCATAATAAAATCTTGCATCTTCCTTTTTATTTATTTATAATAATTTGGCATCTTCTTATTTGTCTTTGTTTTTATTTTTTATATTGTGACATATTAAAATATAAAATTAAAAACTTCCAAAATTAATTCTTATCTTAATGGTTTCATTACAAAATTATAAAGGTAGAGGCAATATATAAATAAAATTGGAATTTTTTTATGAAGAAAATATATTAAAGAATATAACATTTTTTCTAAAACAAAATATAACATGTCTAATATAAATTATTTAATTTATTTATTTTTATAAGTAAATACAAATGGATTGGTTTTCTCATTTATTGTTTTCCTTTTGAATTTTTGTCAAACAAAAATCTGAAGAAGAAAAAAAAAACAGAGAAATGAAATCATAAAAAAGGAAAATTTCAAAATAGGAAAGAATTGAATTGTTATATCCTATTTTTATTTATGGAGGTGCTTTCCTTTTTCAACCATCGGATTAGGTTTAATGGCTATGATGTATAGTTGAGAGAGATTGAGATAAATGGAGATTGAGAGAATCCATATCCTATATTTGGATTTAGGACTATGTGTGCCTATACAACTATTATCAATGTCACAATGACACAAATCTTATTAACTTATCCTGTAAAATTATAGTTATTAAATTTCACGTATCTAAAATGAAGTTAAATTTCAACCCAGTACAATAGACCATTATATGCAACAATCACAGCTGGTAATAAAATTGTTACCAAGAGGTGAGTCATCTATATCACCTCCAAAAACAATATATACATGCAGTGTTTGTTTTTTTATTAAAATTAAAATATTCTTGTAGTTAAGTGACAGTCAAATTTCGAACTTCATCAGTCTATGTATATTAAATCCAATATATACCAACTGAGTTATGTAACATGTTTACAGAGATACAACAATATCTGAATGTCTTGGAGGAAATTAAAGACATATATTTTTAATTTTTTCTATTTATCTATCTCACTCATTTTTTGTGATTCATGAGTTACTATTAGTAATCTGCATGCTGTAGACGACAAGTCCATGCTACATACGTGTAATGCTTCAAACCCCATAAACTAACCGAAACAAAAACTGATCACTCTGCCTCAATGAATACGACAACATTTTCCTTTCAACTTCATCCAATTAAGTACAAAAACTCATTGTACACTATCAATAAATCCAAACTAGGCCTCAAATAAGACAGAAAAAACCCCTTACAACCACCAATTCCTCTTCTCTTTGTGGCTTCAATTTCTTCCATGTTGGCACTCCCATTATCATTCATTCCCTCCTTATAACTAACCCTCATTACTTCACTCCTAAACCAATATCCATATTCCAACACCCCAAAAAATACACTACCATACATTTATCATTATGGATATTTGGTCATGGATATCTGATCTTCCCAACTCAGTTGAGTGGAGCGAGTCCGACTCACCACCGATATTTGAACTCGCTAGTTATAAACAACTCGGCGAGGACGATTCAACTCGCTCTATTTACCTCAAAGCAGAACGAACTACCGGTTCTGACTCAGAATCGGTAGTAACCTTCATGGTTTTCTTACAAGGCTTTCATCCATTCAACACAGAAAAACTACTTTGGGTTTCTGAAAAATGCACAATCTCTTCAGAAAACTCTAATTTTCTCCCTCTCCTTCTTCAACTCCTTCAAGAAATCATATCCAACTCACCCACCGCGCATGATAGCACTTGTCCAAGGTCTCAGCTTCAAAAACTGAAACCTGAACCCATCGCATGGATCATAGACTCGCACACACCAGAATCCCTCTCCATTTTCTTCAACCTTGTTTTCACCATTCGTCTCTTCTGGCTATGCGCGTGTGACGCGCCTAGCGAAGCTGGCTCGCTCTATTTTCATTCGCTACTCGCGCCGATTCTCGAAACGGCGTCGTCTAAGAAACTAGCTTCGGTTCTAAGAACATTTTTTATAACTGTAGGTGTAGACACTGAACTATGCTTCATGCGTACCCTTGGGTATATAATAGCAAAATGGTGCATTATAAGAGAGTTGGGCGTAGGGTTACAAACGATTGTTCCTACGATGACGTGGCGAAATCCGAAATTCTCTTACGCGGCGGAGTCTCACGGTTTGTGGATTCTGAAAGGCTACGCGCCGGTTATGACGATGAAACTGGCGCGAAACAATGGGCAAAAAAGTAAATTTCATAGTTTAGATGCTAAGGAGTCGATAATCAGATACGGTATGGCGCACCACCAACTGGAGGCACATGTACAGTTAGAGTACACCGTTGGATTTTTCGATGGTTTCATTCAGGTTAATGCACGTGTTGATAATATACGTCTCCATGTGGCGAGGCTCGGTTTTAAACATGGTGATGAAGTGGAATTTGCTGAGGAGAAACATTTTCCTTCTCGAGCTCGGGTTTGGGTGGGTCCAGAAATTGGAGCAACTTATGTGGCGGGTTTGAGTTTGGGCCGGTCCACGGAGAATAATGAGAGAGAGGTGGAAATTGAGAAGATTGTGAAGGGTAATTTTGAAAAATCTGCGATTTCGAAGGTGAAAGCGTCTGCGAAGTCTTCAAGGAGAATGAGGACTAGGAGTTGGAGAATGGATCAAGAAGCCGAGGGGAATGCAGCGATATTTGATGTTGTTTTGCATGATAATATGACGGGCCAAGAAGTGGGCTCATGGAGGCCCTCGGGTGATGACCCGGTTCATGGTTTGAGGGGGCGATGTGTTGGGGCGAATAGACCGTTTAGTAAGAGCGGATCGGTGGTGATAGGTGGGGATGAATATGGAGAAGAAGTAGGGTGGAGGGTTAGCAAAGAGATGGAAGGGAGTGTGTTGAAATGGAGAATAGGGGGTGAATTTTGGGTTACTTATTTGCCTGACCAAGTTAAAGGTTCTCAGTTTGAAACTAGATATGTTGAATGGTGTGATGAAGTTGATTTGCCTCTAATTCATGGAAAATTACTTTGATTATAATGTATGTAAATAACTATATATGAAACATTTCTCTATTAAGTCTAGCGTCAATTATCATCGGACCAACTAAATTGTATGATATACTTTGGTTTAGTCTCCAACAAGTAGTAGTATGTAAGCCATTAGTGCATTAGTGAAGTAAATGCTTTGTATGTAAGATTATAAGTACTTTAATTTCTTTTTACTGGATTTATATATACTTACATACAGGGGCGGTGCTGCATTGGTGTGAGGGGGTGCAGGTGCACACCCTGAAATTATAAAAATTTCACCAATACCCCTATTTTTTTAACTTTTTGCACCCCCTGATTTTATATTTTTGCACCACTTATCCAAAACTAAAAACAATTACACTTCAATCATAATTCACTTCTAACTTCTCTCTAAACTTCTCTCTAAAAATAAGTCAAAAACAAAATCGCATATTCTTCTTCCTCCACCACAAACCACCACCGTCCGGCACCGAACGCCTCCTTCCCATCGTCGGCCACTCGCCTCCTTCTCTTTCTCTCTGTTACAGACCCGACCTTCCCTTCCCTTGAAACAAATCACTAAGGTATCAATAAAAAAAATGGTTTAGGGTTTTATAATTTGGGATTTTTTTTGTATAATTTCAATTGTGATAAAATTTGTTGTATAACTTAACATTCTTTTATTTTTCATCTCTTAATCCCTTTTCAATCTTTGCAATTAAAATTAAATTCTCATATATTAGCAACAAACTAATTATTTCCAAAAGCAGTTGTTCTTGCCTAATAGTAACAGAGAAGCATATTTGTATATTATTTTGTTTCTATTTTAATGAGTGGTGAAGAAATTGATTATGGTGAAGTAGAAATGTGTGTTTTTGTTTGTTCTTATTTTGGTTAGGGTGAAGAAGAAGTGGTGAAGAACTTGATTGAATGAATGAGTTTATGTTTTGTTGTGTTATGAGAAATTGAAATAGATAGAAGTGGTGTATTTGATGTCATTTGTTTCTATGTTTTGTTGTGACAGCAGTGTGTTTCTAGTCTTAGAATTACCAAGAGAAACAAAAAGAACAATTTGAGAATTTAATAATCTTCTATAGTGTTTGTGTTATGTATCTTTGCTTATTCACTTGAGTTTTTTATTATTCTTAAGTTGTTGGAGTCATTAATATTTATGACTTATGTATCTCTGCACATCAGATTGTTTATTTGCTTATGTATTGGCAGGGTAGTGTAAATTTTGTTAAGGGGAGGAATTTAGAGTTTTGGTGTACCTTTTAGTGGCTCCTTGGGTTGTTTTTCTGGGCCATTTGTACCTGTTTGTAACATTGTGAGGCATGTCTTATGCCTAGTTTTTATAATATATTGCTTTTTGAAAGAGATGTGTTCAACAATGTTGATGATGAGTTAATTATTCAACCATTTTAAAATATGAGTTCGCGTAAACATATGTATGTAATTTTGTGAGTACAATGTAATTTTTGAATATATTATATATATATATATATATATATATATATATATATATATATATATATATTTGCATCTATGGATATTTATATTATAATTATTAAAATATCGATTAAAAATGCACCCCTGGTCCAGGGTCCGAGCACCGCCACTGCTTACATATCTGATCTAATGCATTATGTTTTTTTTTTTTGTTTCAATTGGCCTAGGCCCCCAACAACAATGTAATATGTTTGGCAAACTGATATAAACCAAAATATATATATCATCATTATTATTTTTATAAAAGAAAGTTTTCCTATTTGATTGATAAACAAATTCTATTTTCCATTTTTTATTATTATAAAATTATTTTTTACTAAAATTGGACTATTGTTCAATGATTCATATTAGACGCACCCTAAAATAATATAGAAACATAAAATTCACAATATTATTCGTAACACCTAACTCAACTGACAATATCGATATTGTTAGGTTGAATATCTTCACCCGAGTTCAAACCAATGAATTCATAATTATGTATGTAAAATTATAAGCAGAGGTTCATAAAATAAAAAATAAAAAAAAATCACAACACTTCTTTTGTCAAAAAAAAAGTATTAGGGAAGTGAGGAACTCATAATAGCCATAAAAGAAAAGAAAATCACAACACTTTTTAAATCTATACTTCCTCTTCATGTAACTTCTTAGGAAATTGTTTCTTGAGAGACAATTTTCCTTTGCTTCCAAAAAAAGGAGCATTTTCCATTTTTCCTTGTAATTTTAGCAACCTCTTTTATTGCACAACACTGTATCAAATTTTGAATCTATTATCTCATCTTATCATTATTTTGATGACAAGTTTTGTCACATCACTTAATACGAAAACAAAAACATAATTAAACAATAATTCTACACTAAAATAATTTTAGAAATAAATATATATACCATCTTTGTGTAACTTCTTAAGAAATTGTTTCTTAAGAGATAATTTTCCTCTGATACCAAAATAGGAGCATTTTCCATTTTTCCTTGTTATTTTAGCAACCACTTTTATGGCAAGATGGCATCAATTCATTAGATTCTTCAGCAATACTAATTATCTTGGTCCTGAAGGTAATGTGGACAATGTGGTCCTTCATGATTTCAACATTTTATGTGTCTCCATTTCAAGCTAAATCCACCTATTTAAACCTCAAGAAGCTAAGAGTGATAAACATCATCACTTTAAATTGTTCTGTGTTCTACTGACACAATCATTCTCTTCTCTATTCCCTTCCTTCTCAATTCATCTCACTATCTTTTTTTTCTACAATGGAAGATGGAAAATGGGTTCTGGTGCGCCACTCTTCACAGAAGGACTTGTGGAGACCAAGTTTACCAAATGCTGATGATGAACCTTCAAAGCCCTTGAAGGTTACCTTTTCTGAGCCTGCCGAGTACTGGACTGACGCCATCCCCATTGGAAATGGCCGTCTTGGGGCCATGATTTGGGGTGGTGTACAATCAGAAGTTCTACAGCTCAATGGTAAAAAATCAACCACTTCTTGCTTTAAGTTCCAATCTTTAAGACTTTCAGTTTAGTTGCTGCATATTTTTATCAAAATGCCAATGAATGTGTTTGTTAGTAATTACATTAACAAATGGAGAAATGCTGCTAGTAAAGGAAGAAACAAACATTCCCATTTTTTGTTTCGATAACCTTGATCACGAGTACGTAGGTGTAACTTAACATATAAAAATCTTGACTTTGTGACTTAAATAGGTTTACCGGTCGATTTAAAGCTTCCTTCTTGTAGTCTATATGAACTGCATTTTGTTGCTAGAAACTTAAATTAACAAGAGTATCAGAAACAGTAGACTATGCCTGCTTTTCTTTTGCACATTGTTATGTTAATGGCTATTTGGACAAATACCAAGTGACACATCAGGCATAAATACTTTGATATGAAAAGAAGACAATGTTGTGTACTAAATTTGCCATCAATTAGTGATCTTTGTTGGATTCAATGGGGTCCATGGAGAAAATTCTGCCCTGGAAGTTTAATTTTTGCATATGACTGAGGGATAATAGTACAATATATATCAGGGATAAGGTCATGCAGCATTGTCCATAGCAAAACCATCAGATATGTGTGAGTCTGATTTAAAAAGCATACTAACATGAGGATTAATTTTTTTTTCATAGAGGACACACTTTGGACGGGAATACCTGGCGACTACACTGACAAAAATGCTCCTGAAGAGTTGGCTAAAGTCCGAAAACTTGTTGATGACAGAAAATATTCAGAAGCTTCAATAGAAGCTACCAAATTGACAGGAGGTTCTACTGAGGTATGTAACATACTACAAATTAATATAACTCTTCCTGCTATTTATGAGAAACTGTGTTATTTTTTAGATTGATGTTAGGGATCGACAAATAACAACCAAGAAACATGATATATAAATAGAGAAAACCAAGCAGTTGCTATTTTTCTAGAATATAGATAAGTTACATGTTTTTGGTTAGTGAGTTAAGGAACCTTTTGTACAACTACAATGTGGGAAGTTATCACTAACTAGTTTTTTTGTTTAAATGAAGGTATACCAGCCTCTTGGTGATATTAAATTAGAATTTGATGATTCTCATCTGAAATATTCGGAAGAGTCTTATCACAAGGAGCTTGATTTGGATATTGCAACAGCAAAAATAAAATACAATGTCGGTGATGTAGAATTTACTAGAGAGCATTTTGCTTCTAATCCGGACCAAGTGCTAGTGACAAAGTTTTCCACAAGCAAATCGGGGACATTATCGTTTACAGTATCTTTGGATAGCCAATTAGATCACAATTTACGGGTAAGCGCCCAAAATCAGATAATAATGGAAGGAAGCTGTCGTGGCAACCCAAAAGGAATTCAGTTTTCTGCAGTTCTTGATATGCAGATTAGTACTGAAAAAGGGGTTATACATGTTTTGGATGATAATAAGCTTAGAGTTGAAGGTTCAGATTGGGCTATTTTGCTTCTGACAGCTTCCTCATCTTTTGATGGTCCATTTACTAAGCCTGAAGACTCTAAAAAAGATCCTACTTCTGAGTCCTTGAGTAAAATGAAGTCTGCCAAAAGTTTTTCATATGATAATATTTACGCACGTCACTTGGATGACTATCAGAATCTATTTCATCGGGTCTCATTGCAACTCTCTAAAAGTTCCAAGTCTGTTTTAGGAAAACCTATTGTGGATGAAAGGAAATTGGTTTCCCGTCAAACTAACATCTCTCAAATTGGAGGTGATAATGTTGTTCCAACTTCATCAAGAATCAAATCATTTCAAAATGATGAAGATCCTTCTTTTGTGGAGCTTTTGTTTCAATTTGGTCGATATCTCTTAATTTCTTGTTCACGTCCTGGAACTCAAGTGGCAAACCTACAGGGTATATGGAACAAAGATGTTACGCCTGCATGGAAGTATGTTTTCCCTTCACTTTTCATCCCTCCTCCAGCAATAAATAAATATGTAAAAAGAAAGTTAATAATTCGGGTTCTATATAGTTTCTAGATTATAAGGTAGCTAAGAATTTTGATATGGATAAGGAGTAGCAAATAAACACCTAGAAATAATTTCTTAAATAATTCATGAGATTTTACAATTTGTCTCCTTTTTTGTCATCCAGTGGGGCACCGACCTTGAACATAAATCAAGAAATGAACTATTGGCAATCCCTACCATGCAACCTACATGAGTGTCAGGAGCCACTATTTGATTACATTTCCTCTTTGTCTGTCAATGGTAGTAAAACTGCAAAGGTATTTTGTTTCCTTACTCTTTTTTTTTAAGAAATGGATTGTTTATAACTATGCTTGTCAGATATCAGTAACTTTGTACCCTCCCCTATGGCAAGAAAAAGAAAAATAATTCTTGACCATCATGTTGTGATTTTATATATTCTATACAGAATTTCATTTGATCTAGCATGCAGGTGAATTATGAAGCAAATGGTTGGGTTACACATCATGTTTCTGACATATGGGCTAAAACATCCCCATATAAAGAAGATCCTGTTTGGGCTATATGGCCAATGGGTGGAGCTTGGCTTTGTACTCATCTATGGGAGCATTACACTTATACAATGGACAAGGTAAGTTCTGGTTTTTTTACAAACTATCTGACTTCTGAGCCTTAACATCATTGACTCAGAATTGATCTTGTAAAAAAAGCTCTATTACTAAAGGGGAATCTAACAAGTATAGATTTCCCAGATTTATTAAATCTGCAGATCATGAACTGTTCTACATTGAAGAGTTAAATAATATTATCATGGGCGGCATTACTATATAAGTTGTACCAGAGCTGATGGAAACATAATCCACTTTGAGCGATTTTTGGTTATTATTTTCATTTAAAGAATGCAATTTCAAATTGGTATTACTCTAACAAATACCTTGTTTAGCTATGATGGTTAGTATTTTAAGGAGACAGCATGCTGTTAAAAACATTATTGAAAGCCCAAAATTAAAGTATAATTAACTTCAACTTTCTTTTTATGGGTGTAAGGGTGCAACTTATTTACTGCTGTCATTATCAACAAACCTTTGAGATAATACATAGGGAACAACAAAGGGATGAAGATTATAATATGCTATGATATACACACATGTATACATTATTTTATTTGCAAATAAGTACTGTATTCTTAAATTCGACATGCTCTATCCTATGTACTATTAACACACACATATCAGGTATTGAGCAAGTAATGGTTAATCTTTCTCATATATTAGGAATTTCTAAA
Source organism: Trifolium repens (assembly GCA_030408175.1). Lineage (NCBI taxonomy): Eukaryota > Viridiplantae > Streptophyta > Magnoliopsida > Fabales > Fabaceae > Trifolium > Trifolium repens. The sequence goes on along the minus strand of CP125837.1, from coordinate 62,261,934 downwards.
AAATAAAGCATACCCTTTGTTGGAAGGATGTACATCATTTTTGTTGGATTGGTTGATTGAAGGCTCTGGTGGATTTTTGGAAACTAACCCATCAACTTCACCAGAGCACAAGTTCATTGCACCAGATCAAAAGCAAGCTAGTGTGAGCTACTCATCAACAATGGACATTTCAATCATAAAAGAAGTTTTCTCTATAATCATTTCTGCTGCTGAGGTGAAGTGGTCTTAGTTCTCAAACAAATACTAGATATTAGTTTCTAGTTATCCTAAATTTATATTGATCACTGAGTTTGTCAAAAACAGGTTTTGGGAAGACAAAATGATGCTATTATTAAAAGAGTGACTGAATCTCAGTCTAAGCTTCCTCCTATAAAAGTTGCCAGGGATGGGTCCATTATGGAATGGGTATGCAATTATATTCACTTTGTCTAGCTTAGCTTATGTAATCTAATATCTTGTTCTAATTTGAAATGATAATTCCATGTTAAATTTAACACCTTATTTATTTAACAGGCTGAAGATTTCCAGGACCCAGAAACACATCATCGACATTGTTCGCATCTGTTTGGCTTGTTTCCAGGGCACACAATAAGTCTTGAGAAAAATCCAGATCTCTGTAAAGCTGTGGGTTATAGTCTAATGAAAAGAGGTCTTTTATGAGAGCTTTAAATTCTTTTTTTTTTCTTAGTCATAGTAATTATTTTAGGTAATACTTCTGCAGTGTAATAGTACTATGTATGTCTGTTGATTTTGAATAGTTAAGTCGTATTCTTTAAAACCTCTCGTAATGTAGAAGACAGTCGTAACAAATATATTACATTCTCAAATTAGGGATTTACTCTATTCATGTTCAAATCCGTATGCAAGACGGAGATAAGGTTATATTATTTTAACCTTAATACTAGAAATATCATAACTCAACAGTAATTGTCATTCTTGCACTGTGTTACAGGAGAAGAAGGTCCCGGGTGGTCAACAACTTGGAAAGCTGCATTATGGGCTCGTCTTCACAACAGCGAGCATGCATATCGCATGATAAAACATTTGATTATCCCTGCAGAGCCTAATAACAATGAAACAAAATTTGATGGAGGACTTTACAGAAACCTGTTCACAGCGCATCCTCCTTTCCAAATTGATGCAAACTTTGGGTAAATCCCATCTTTAACTGTAATGTTTGTCTATCTTGTCGTCGGTTTCATTTTCATCATATCAAAGCTGAGCTGAAATTTATTCCCTTAGTGTATGTTTGGATGAATGGTTTTAGAGGGGAGGGGAGGAGTTGTTTTTCTGTTAACTTACGGACAGTATAAAATGTTTCTAAAAATGAGTTAAGTGTCATTGAAATATAATATGATTATTTATCATGTTATTCTTTTTTTTTTTAAAACTGGGCTTAGAATTTAGCCCAGAAAGAAACCTTTCTTAGCATCCAATTGCTCGACTCGATGGGTACTTCTAGTGGTTTGCCGGAGAAGCTCTTGTATTTCTTTAAGGAGTTGATCAAAATCTAGTCTTATCCAAAGTCCACTCCTCCAACACCCTCCACAAGTCAACTCTCAAACATACTCTTAGAAATCTTGCCTGTGATGAAACTAGGAAATTGTACTCATAATTTTGAATTACATTGACTGAGAAAATCATCATTGTTTGTGTCAGTTTTTCAGCAGCAATTGCAGAGATTCTTGTTCAAAGCACAACGAAGGACCTCTACTTACTTCCTGCATTGCCTCGGGATAAATGGGTAAATGGTTGTGTGAAAGGATTAAAAGCGCGTGGCGGGGTGACAGTCAACATCTGCTGGAAAGAAGGTGATCTGCATGAAGTTGGCCTTTGGTCACAAAATCAGAATTCCAGCATTAAACTACATTATAAAGGGAACAAGGTTGTGGCAAATTTATCACCAGGAAAAGTTTATTCATATAATAATCAGTTGAAGTGTGTTAAGACATACTCCCTTAGCGAAGTCAATCCCTAAAAAAATAGTCTTCCTATTTTCCAATAAAATATTAAGACATGCATTATAATTTACAATATATATTGAACTAGTTTGCTGGATCATGGTATGGTATATCTTACTGTTTCGAATGGTTATTCTCCAAGAGTCATTTGACCTTGGAAGATGTAATGTAATGAATAAGCATTTTGTTATGCATTTGTTGTGTGTTTTTTTTAATTTGTTGGTGAATTGCATTTGTTGTGTGGTTTTGATGTGAATATTATATTAGTGTAATTTTGTTATTTATTATTCAGACCGACCGGCCCGTTAATGCATGTATCGGAGTCAACCTCTTAGTGCTAATGTGAGCAAAAGTAACAGATGCAATGAATAGCTGATCGAGAAATACATCTCAAATATACAGTATGCCCAAAATGCTCATTTGTCATTTATCTGTAAACTGGTACAAACCCCACCTATATTTTGAAAATTACACATCCTTCTCAATCCAAAAATAGAAAACTTAAAAGTTTGATAATCCTTATTATGGGATAGAATGTGCTCCAGGAACAGTTCAGGGCAACTTATACAAGCATTGACAAACTAACTACATACACTCCTACTGGTTCATGAAGGAAATGCTTGAGCTTTCCTGACTGCTTTGAAATGGGGGAGGGGCATAGAAATGGATTGTGTAATTTTTTAATTTGATTTGAAGATGGTAGTGGATAGTATCCAAAATCATAAGTTAGATGTGTTCCGCTCTGGTGTCATTATACACGAGCTTTATGTGTTAAATTTTCCCAGGACAAGTCAATATAGTTCCTCATTGTCATCATATTTAGGAATGTTTTCTATGCCTCTAAAATCTATTGTATCTCTCTAAAAGGGAAACCAAACATTCACACGTAGGTAGAGTAGACTCTTACAAAGCTATGGTATAGTACTCTTCCACAATCACACAAGCATTGATCCTTACTTATAAAAAAAACTAAGCTTTCAAACTACCAAAGAATACCATCATTTAACATCATAGAAATAGGCAGAAAAAAAATGCTTTTAAGAAGAATCCAATATTGATGTGAAATCAAAAAACATTCCATTATTTTCTTGGAAAGTAAAACATAATTTACTTACTATATGAACCATTTATTGGTTTCACAGTAGCTTTGGTGTCTGATTTTTGCTTCTATTCATTGCCACCAACACTTTTTGTTTCCCAAATTTAGCGTATTTGTAGGCTTCTAAGACATACCTGAAAGATATGGAAATGATATTATTATGCATTGATCATATAGGAGTAAAAGCCTTAACAAATTGTAAAGTATCAATCATGAATGAACCACCTTATTCATTTACCACACCAATAAATCACCTGATTACTATATTCATACCAATTGCTTCATACCTTTTGACCCAAAACATTGGTGAGAATTGAATGAATGAGAAATTTAGTAATATATGCAGTAGACATTTTATCAAACAGCTTGTGTGCAAAGTAACAAAGGATGTAAAGCAGTTTACATTAAAAAAAAATCACCATGAACAGAAATTTGGCGCGTATTTTTAGATAATGCCCCAAATTATGTTATGCACTATTTCATTAAAAATATGTTTTTTTTTACTAAATATTCTTGCTAGGAAAAAATATGTTATTACATGTACTATTTTTGCATGCAAGATATTCTTGCTAGGAAAAAAGTCGTTGTAAAATATGGTATTTTTGAACTTACAACAAATATATTTAATTAAATCGATTTTAAAAAAGTGTTAAAAGTAAGTTTAAAGTAAAATGAAGTTGATTTACTAATAATAAATTAGTTCAAGTGATGAGTGATTTATATTTTTTAAATAAGTGGTATGTGTTTTTTTTTGTTACATAAGTGGTACATGTTTCATTTTTAACTTTTGTCTATAAATTAGTAAAAAAACAAAAACTCTTTTTTTTTTTCAAAGCAAAGCATACTCATTTCATTTAAAATAATTGAAGAAATGGTACTCGGAGATCATAGTAAGTACTTGGGTTAGGCTGAAATATAGACACTCTAGCTAAATTATGAGCGATTCTATTAGCTTGCCGCCGAACGAAAGTTATATTGTAACCAACATTTACAGTCGAAGGGACTTACAAGTTGACAAGAGGGTGCCTAGCTCATTCTCATACCTATAGTCATTTAGAATTGAATTAACGATTATTTGACTATCGGTTTCAAAAATGAATCTTTCAAAACCACTTGACAGTGCTATTAGCAATGCATGTTTCAGTGCTAAGGCTTCACACTCGTTTACTGTAACTTCAAAGGAAAAGTACATGGTGTGAGCTTGAACAAGTATACCATGATCATTACGAAAGCAAATGCCAATAACAAATTTCCCTTATGTTGAAAAACTGACTCCGTCAACGTTGCACTTTAACCAATTAACTTTCGGCTTCTCCCATCTGTGCACAAGAGGAGATGATTGAGTTGTATCGAGCATGTTACATCACCATTTACAGTCACTAACAAGATCTATAGCGAGTCTACTTGTTGTAACAATGGAGGGTTGTTTGTGTTCCCAAAGACAGTCATTTCATGTTCGCCATATGCTTCATAGGATAGCGACAAAACATGCTTGTGAGCCTGCATCTAGATCAACAAGTATAGGAAAATTTTGATTTAAATCAATAATTAACCTCAAACGGCCAAAACAATTTTTTTTATAATCAAGACAGTCAAAGTTCAACCCAAAATCAATTTTAAGTCTTCTATAAAAACTTAGTCCTTCGAAAAATGAATATCCAAACATACTAAAATTTAGACATGTTGACGTGACATGCGAGTCCCTTGTCACATGACATGTATATTGAGTTGGTCAATATTAGTGTGGCGGCAATCTTTTTGCAAATGGGTTATAGGTCAAAATTGTAAGTTTGTAAAAGTTAAGGACCAAAATTACTATTTTTAAAGTTTTTTTTCACAAAAAACTAAATAAAATTATCAAAGTGTGCAATTTGACTTTGAAATTTACTTTTGCCACCCTAGCAGTTACTCACGCACCTTACGCATTTTCCATTTTACTTAAGTAGCGAACGCTATAAAAGTAAAAAAATTTTGAAAAATATCGTTCGCCATTTAAATAGCGAACGTCTTAATGGTAGGGTGGTTTTTAGTGTATCCACTACCTAAATGACGGATATGAAATTTTGGTAAAATTGTAGGGCGTCAGTAGGATGACAAAATGAGAAGTTTAAACTTTTAAAAAAGAAACTGTTTGAGCCCAACTATTTCTCTTAAGAGAAGAAAACTATAAACTTCACAAATATAAACTAAACTTCCCTAAATCCTAATTCCTAATTGCCGGCAGAATTCTAAAAGCAACATCCGCATCCCAATCATTTTTCCGCCGTAATACCTCTAAACTCGACAAGACAATGGCGGAAGATAGGATAAGCAGTTTATCAGATGATATCCTTGGCCACATTCTCTCTTTCAATACTACCAAAGAAGCAGTTACCACATCCATTCTTTCAAAGAGATGGATTCATCTATGGCGCACTATTCCTCTTCTCAACTTCACCAACATCAAATTCTTAGACAACAACGCCAATTCCATTCTCCGCTTCAATCTGTTTGTCTCCTCTATCTTGCTTTCTCGAAACACCGCCGGTGGTTCACATTCCATCAACACTTTCCACTTAGATGTTGCATATGCTAACACTAATCATCTCCAGACTCTTATCACTCCAAATCTCACCGCATGGCTTAACTTTATTGTTCAACTCCAACTTAACCATCTCAATCTTCATATCAGTTTCATCAATATTAATAGTGTTGACTTTGAGAGCTACAATGATGCACGTCCCAAATTGTCCAATAGTATCTTTACTTGTAAAACTCTGGTTTTTCTGAATCTAAATTGTTTCTATGTAAAAGGGTTTTGTTTTTCTAATATTGAATTTCGATTTCCATCGCTTAAAACTCTTCATTTGACAAATATCCGTTTCGAGGATGATGAAAATTTGATGTGGCAGGCTTATTGCTGGATGTCCAGTTCTTGAGGATTTAAAGGTATGCGAAGTATTCTCCGACGTGGAGAAAGGGGAGTGTCAAGCAGCTGAAAGATTAAACTTAAGCAAGTTGATTAGAGCAGATATTACAGACTGTTGGTGTCTTTTTCCTATGATCTCGCTTTCTAATTCCGAGTTTTTGAGAATATATGTAATGGAGTATATTGATGTTGCTGATTCTGATGTTGAACTTCCTATCTTTCATAATTTGACTCACTTGGTGATCAACAATATTTCTAATGAGTTATCGAAGATGCTTCACCTCTTCCCTAAACTTCAAAATCTTGTCATTTATCAGGTTTTGTTAAGTTTAAGAATTGTATTTAGTTTATGTTTTCTTACCATACATACCTTTATGTTTATTTAATTTTATTTTGTGAATTATTAACAGAAGACAGAAACTGAGTGGGATATGGAGATTGAAGAAGGTAAACAAAGTTGGGTGGTTCCAAAATCTGTTCCGAAATGCTTTTCATTAAATCTTCGAACTTGCACTATTCGTGACTTTGCGCTTCTAGACCTACAACATGACATTATGTTAGCAAGATATATTCTAAAGAATGCGAGAGTTTTAGAAACCATGACAATATGGAGTGACCGGGAACAACCTGAAATAGAAAGGGAATTATCGTCATGTACAAGGGCCTCCGCAACTTGTCAACTTTCAGTCTATTGATTATAAACATGAAATATATAAGTACTAGTTTCTTTAAATTATGAAGTTGTCAAATGTAAAGATGAGAAGCTCTAGCTCATTCCTTGTGATACAAGTTACCCGATAAAGTGGTAGTTAGCTTTTGATAACTGCCTAACTTCCTTGTAACAATTCTCATATGCCGTCTGTCTTTTATTTTCAATTCTAATAATGTAGGATGCATAGACAGAAATTAAATAAGCAGCTGTTTTCTGGATGGAATCCTATCTATTTGTCTCATTTTGATTGTCCCACATTAAAAAGGACTTGGATCTAAATGATCCTTTGGAAGATTTTGTTTATTAAAATTATTGGTCATATTTTCATAGTACTAAACATTTCTAATTATTAACTATTTTTAAAGACCTTTAATTTTTTTCCGTGTATGATATTGATTCTATTATAAATTTGGCTAAAATATTTTTAGATGGTGTTAAAAATTGGTATTTTTGACCAAAGTGCCACCTTTTGAGACATAAATTTCTAAAATGCCACACTTTCAAAAAAAATTCCCCAAATGCCACACTTTCTCAGCAGCGACTACTTTTCTGATATGTTTTGAAGTCGTGGAAATGCACCAAACAGATCGAGTCAAACTTCAGTTTGGAATCCCGCATGAAATTCCACAACAACCAATGGACATGCGAGGATACCACAAATTATCCTTGAAAAAAGTTGTGGACACTTCTTGGGAATTACAATGGTCAGATGAGATTGCAATCTGGGATCGTCGACACGAACGCGTTTTAAATAACGCAATGCGGTTCGAAGTTGAAGTTAAACAAGACTACAATTATTTGTCTTGGTTTAGAGCCACTTTCACTCCCTTTGTTTCATCAAATCAACAACTTCAAGACCCACATGTTGTTGAGTTAATGCCAACTACATATCCATCACCACCATCACCACCCCAACAACACACAGAAGCTTTCCATACCCCTCTTCATTTATCTCAACCACAATATTACATGGATACATCAAATCCGTAAACATACCCTCAAACCCCCTACAACACTACGCGTCCTCATCATCATTTCAACCGCCATCATCAACATTTCAACCACCTCCATCAACATATCAACCATTTGGGTTCCCACCCCCCCAAGAATACAACAACCCATCATCATATCAATCATTCGGGTTCCCACCACCACCACCACCACAACAACAACAACAACAACATTTTGGGTTCCCGTCATCTCAAGTCGAATTAGGGAATTATGTTGAAAATGACTTTCTCCAACAACTTGTCGTTGATGCCGACTTTAGTCCAAATTGGTATAATTCGATGTCTCAAATATTAAATAGTGATTTGACTGTACAAGCACAATCTTCAGGACAAAATTCAAGAATTGATCTAAACACCCCAGTTAATGAAGAAGAAGAAGAACCGGTTCCTCAATTGCAAGAACTTCGCCAATTACCCCATCGAAATCGACAACCAAGAAAATGTGTGTTATGTGGAACACCGGGTCATAATCGTAGCAAATGTCCAAATGTTGCGGGTCCATCCACTCAACACTAGTTATTTTTCTTCTTTTTTAGTTGTTAAAATATTATTGTCCAAATATTGAGTCTTCTTCTATTAAATAAATAAGAGTTTTTAATTTTTTTCTTCGATTTTTATAATTTTATTTTTTTATTAATTTTAAAATAATTTTTTTATAATTTTATAAAAAAATTATTTGGGGTTTAGAAGAGGGTTATAGTGTTAGAGTGGGTTTGAGTTAGAAGAGGGTTTGAATTAAAAGAATGTTTTGAAAAAAAATAATAAAAAAGACAAAGAATCTCATGAGATTCCGTGCCTGTCATATAAGATAAAAAATTCAAATTTTGCTTTAGATAGTCGCCACATGGTGTGGCACCTAAAAATAGTGGAAATTTTCAGTCAAAAGCTGCTGAGAAAGTGTGGCATTTAGGAAATTTTTTTTGAAAGTGTGGCATTTTAGGAATTTATATCTCAAAAGGTGGCACTTTGGTCAAAAGGTCTTAAAAATTGTGCCTGCATGTTCATTTTAGTCTTTCCTAAATACTAAATAAATATTCTATCTTTGACCTTAGAGGTTCAAACCTTTCTTTGGGATCAATGCTATAATGTCTGCTATGTTGATTGCTCAGAAATTACTGCTCCACCCTTTGATGGTTTGATAAACTATGTGATATGAAGGTCACTAAATTTGTCTTGTGTGTAGAAGCTAATGAAAATTGAAAAATTATCCTTATTACTATCAATGGCAATCTCTTTGATGCTCCTATGTTGTAGTTTTATAAATTTTGAACTGATAGGGTGGGATTGTAGTTTTATAGGCAAAATGCATTTATAGGTCCTTTAAGTTTTATGTTTGTAACAGATTGGTCATTTAAGTTTTTTAAGTAACAAATGAGTCCTTTAAGTTTTTTAAGAAACAAATAGGTCCTTTAAGTTTGTAATTTGTAACATCTAGGTCCCTCAATTACTTAAAAAATAGGACCTAAATGTTACAAATTACAAACTTAAAGGACCTATTTGTTACTTAAAAAACTTAAAGGACTTATTTGTTACTTAAAAAACTTAAAGGATTTATCTGTTACAAACGTAAAACTTAAAGGACTTATAAATGTATTTAGCCAGTTTTATATTATCAACTTTTCATTATAGAGTTTTCTTAATTACCTATCTTTGCATTAGCATTTCAGTTTGAGAATCAATTAAGTTGAGCTATTTTATATTTTTCAGGTTCCAGATTTAGGATCATTAGAAGAAATGAGGTGTTAATCATCTAGTCACAATACATAGAATCTTGGATATTGAACTAGTAGTGGCTATGGAGCTGGTCATGGAGCCGGTCACAACTGATAATCTTAATTTTAATATTTATTGATGAAGAACATTAAATACTTGGTTTTTTTTTTCTTTCAGAAATCAAGTGATACTTCGTTAATTTCTTTTAGGGTAAATAGGCTTATACCCCTGCAATATAGGCGAGTTTTGTTTTTTCCCCTATAAATTTTTTCTTTTTTTACTCGCCCCTTGCAATGTTAATTTTTTTTTCCTAGTTCAATATTGTAAGGGGTGAGTCACAAAAATAAAGTTTACAGGGGAAAAACAAAATGCGCCTATATTGCAGGGGTAAGGTAAAGACCTATTTACCTTTTTTTATATTCAAATTTGTAATTGGGTATATCAATGATAAACTATTCATGATAAAGAAAAAATATCATGTAAACAATTATTAAATCATGCATACCAAATAAACAAAAACCAAATAGTCATACATAATGTATAGTAAGTACCAATGCAAAACTGGAGTCTTAATTTTCTACATTTTTTATAGACAAAGTGGCAAAAATAACCTACAACTCACATACATGATTGTACGATTGCGAGATTTCAAGTTCAAACTCGAGTAAAATTGTTCAGTTTAACAATATTAGCATTTTCGGTTGAATTTGGGATCACAAACATTTATTGTTTACACTTTATTTGGTCGATGAAGGAAAGAAAAGAAAGTGAAGCACACAAAAGTACTATATATCTTCCACACATCCAATATACTACACTGCAACATGTTGATGATACTGCACATTTTCGTAGGAAGTTACATCTTTTTTAAACACAAGTCAGAGATACAAAGAGTGAGTTGAGAGACGAATAAGCATATACCACTTTAACCACCTTAAACGTTCTTTCTTCCAATTATGTTAGAGCATTTTCAATAAGACTACCAAAGAAAGTTTCATAGACTAATTTTTCTTTTATCTTTGAAGTTTCATAATGTAACATAAAATATATCAAAATTGATGATACGGTATGATCGGAGATGCTCTTAGCAATAAAAAGTTGGCAAAATTACATTATCGGTCCTTTATCTTATTTTTTTGTAACATTTTGGTCCTTTATCTTTTATTTTTAACACTTTGATCCTTTATCTTATTTTTTTGTAACATTTTGGTCTTTTATCTTTTATTTGTAACACTTTGGTCTTTTATCTTATTTTTTTGTAACACTTTGATTCTTTAAAGAATATGAAAATATGAAAAAATTGATGAAGATAATGAACATATTCATCAAAATTATGAGTTTTATTTGATTTTAATTAAAAGGTATTTAAAAAACATAAAATTCAGCATTTTTTAATTAAAAAAAAATATGAAAAAAGGATTTATATGTGAATGTTATAAAAGATAAAGGACCAAAATGTTACAAATAAAAGATAAAGGATCAAAGTGTTATACAAATAAATAAAATAAAGGATCAAAATGTTGCAAATATAAAATAAATGATCAAAGTGTTACAAAAAAATAAGATAAATGACCAAAAATGTAATTTTTGCCTAAAAAGTTTGAACTTTATTCCTTAACTACCAAATAATTACTTATTTCGGTCATTATTATAAGAAAAAAAATATTTTTTAAATTCATTAAAAAACTAATGTATTTGGTTTATATTGTAGGTCAGATACATTAATTTTTCTATGAACTTTTTAGATTCATTGAATAACTAATGTATCTAGTCTGTATTATAGATTAGTTACATCAATTTTTGAATGAATGTGAAAAGTAGACTTCAAACTTTGAATAAAATCTTGATAATGATCTTTTCCTTATTTGTGAAAGTAACGGAGAAGAAGAAATCATGACCCGCATCAACAATGTTATAATGCTCCCATTCCAAAATATTTATGCCCTAATCGTTTTTCGCTCTAACCTCTGAACTCTACCAATGACGGCGGCAGAGGATAGGATAAGCAATTTATCAGATGATATCCTGCTCCGCATTCTCTCTTTGAATCCAACCAAAGACGCCATTAGAACAACTGTTCTTTCAAAGAGATGTATTCATCTGTGGCGTTCTATTCCTCTTATCAACTTCACCAACATTAATTTACCAGACATTGCATCTATTCATCGCTTCAATCGATTCTTCCACTCCGTCTTGGTTTCTCGAGACAATGCCGGTTATCATTCCATCAACACTTTCCACCTTCACATTGCGTATGCTAACCTTAATCATGCCAATTCTCTTATCATTCCCAATCTCGCCGTGTGGCTTAATCTTATCGTTCAACGCCAACTTAACTATCTTAATCTTCATCTCAGTGTGATCAATGCTGCTAACCATTTTTATGAACGTCCCAGATTGCCTAATACCGTCTTTAGTTGTAAAACGTTAGTTGTTTTAAACCTTAGTTGGTTTTCTGTAGATGGTTTTTCTTTATCTTGTAGTGGATTTGGATTTGCCTCACTCAAAACACTTCATTTGAAAAATATTAATTTCTATGATCATGAAATTTTTATGTTGCTTCTTGCTGGATGTCCGGTTCTTGAGGATTTTAAGGTATGAAATATAGTTTTCTTGTTGGAGAAAGAGGACCGTCCAGCTGCCAAAAGGTTGTACTTAAGCAAGTTGATTAGAGCAGATATTACTAACTGTCCGTGTATTTTACCGGTTAAAGCGCTCTCTAATTCGGAGTTTCTGCGATTCCAAATAATGTTGGAGTATCTTACTATTCACGATGAACTTCCTACCTTTCATAATTTGACTCACTTGGTGATCAACAATATTTCGGATTTGGTACTAAAGTTGCTCCACCACTGCCCTAAACTTCAAAATCTTGTTATTTACCAGGTTTGTTAAGTTTTAATAATTGCATCTGTTAGAAATAATATAAAATCATTGATGTGACTCTATCCTAACAGCTTAAGTTTTTGGGATAATCGGTTATTTGACAGTATCTTATATGTTTCTTTTCAATAAAATGGAATACCTTCATGTTTAATTTTATTTTGTGAATTATTAACAGAAGACACAAACTGAGTGGGATAAGGATCACTTTGAAGACGAACAAGAAAGTTGGGTGTTCCAAAGCTCCGTTCCACAATGCTTTTCATTAAATCTTCGAACTTGCGCTATTCGTGACTTTGCATTTCTTGACCTAGACCATGACATTAAGTTAGCAAGATATATTCTAAATAACGCGGGAGTTTTAGAAACCATGACAATATCAATATGGGGTGACGGGGAACAACCGGAAATAGAATTGGAATTATCCTCATATCCAAGGGCCTCCGCAACATGTCAACTTCAGTTTATTGATAACAAAGATGATATGTAAGCAGTAGTTTCTTTATCGTGTCTGTTGTTTCGTTAGCTTCTACCATGCAATTGTTGGTTTGATGGTTTAAACTATGAATTATGATATGAAGGTCATAATTGTAAGTACTACTTAGTTTCTCTATCCTGCTTGCTTGACATTTGCGTCTATCGTAACTGTTGTATAACTGTATTTTGATGGTTTGATGAACTATCTGCTAAGAAGGATACATAATTTGTCTTGTGGACAAGTTAGTGAAAAATTATCCTTAAATGATTTAGCAAGTACTTCTCTATCTTTTTCTTAGAAAACTTGTTTATGATTCAATTAGATTCGCACATGCATATCAGTTTTATCGATATTTGTATGCTAAATTCTGATTTGATGGTGAATTATTGATTCTCATGTGCCGTCTTTTCTTTTCAAATGCTAATGCAGTGATGCATAGACAGAAATTAAATAAATAGCTGTTTTCTGAATGGAATCATATCTATCTGTCTTATTTTCATATCATCAATATTTTGATTGTCCATTAAAAAGGGCTTAGATCTAAATGATCTATTTAAAGATTTTGTTTATTGACATTAAGTCACACAATGTATAGTCAGAAATTATAAAGGGTTATTTAGTTTAGTTATAAGCTGCCAAAAATCTTCTGCTACACAAAATGCAGTAGTTGCTTACTTGTGATTGAGGAGAAACATAGCAATTAAGTTATTTATTCCACCTCAGTTATGGTAATGGTATTATTACTGAGCATTTTTTCAACATAAAAATGAACTTGCATATTGACGCGTTTAAGCACTTTGTTTTGAATTTTGATCCTCTTAGACAGCCTAAATTCTGAACTTAGCTTTTCTTTCTTGATGCAGGCCTTATTCATATTTTAAAGAGCTTTAATTTTGTCCTTGTATGATATTGATTCTATTATAGATTTGGCTAAAACATTTTTAGATGGCATTAAAAATTGGCCGCGCCTGCATATGTTAATTTTAGTTTTTGCTAAATATTCTATCTTCCATCATTGAACTTAGAGGTTTGAACCTGATCAATGCTAATGTTTGCCTTGTTGATTTCTCCAAATTGCTATTGCTAATGCTCTACCCTTTGATGGTTTGATAAACTATGTGATATGAAGGTCACTAAATTTGTCTTGTGTGCAAAGCTAATGAAAAATTATGCTTAAATGATTTAGTAAGTACTGTAAGAGTTCAAGCCTTAGAAGAAGAGGTAGCAAATAATCTAAGAGTTTGAGGATTAGAAGAACAAATGGCTATCCTTATGCAAAACTTTCACATCTTTTTGGTTAGAGCGTAAATTTCGACTTTCACATTTGCATGATATTTTGTAGCAAAATTAAGTGAAATAGATGTATTCGTTAGAATATTTTCTAATATTTTGTGGGATGCAATCAATTGTGGGGTTTTGATTTGAATTTTTCTTAAGATTGATCACTTTCTTCCCATTTGCTAACAACCGCATAATTTTCTTTAAAACCACAAAAAATTCAATATCAAAATAGTCATGAATACAGTATAACCATAATTAATAAATTATTAAATTAAATGGGAGTAGTATATTATACCGGATCTTAATGGTGTTCGGCATCCCATATCGGAATTTCCCTATGCTTATGATAAGAAGATAATAAGGACATATCCCTCGGTCCGCCTCCATATCCCTCTTATGGTGCTTCATGTGGTGCTGGTGCTTGTACGTGTAGTTGGTCTTGTACAGCTTGATCTTCGTCAGATTGCCAATCCGCATTGTCGTTTAGATATTGACTTGCATCTTCAACTTCAGGTTCCTCCTCAACTTGTACTTGTCCGGAATGCCTTCGTGAACCACCGGCGGCTAAACTGCCCGCTTCAGAGTCATGAGTTCCTTGGACCAGACCTTGCACCGATTGTACTCCTTGCCCTACGACGACCTCTTTTTGGAGGAGCATTAGCCTCAACGTCCCTACACGCAGAAGAATGTGCGCGGCTAGGCCTACCATGCCTTGCTCTTCCAACATTTTCTTCCATGTCTATAAAACAAAAACAAAAAAGTAATCTAAATTAATACCAATTATCTCAACCATATTTCCATTCCAATCGTAATTATCTCAAGCATATTTCCCTTCCAGTCATAGCCATTCCAATTCAAGCAACAACAAAAAAAAATATTTAAAAAAAAAAAAACTCTTTACAATACTAACCAACAATGCATCATGCAATTCCAATCACTCAAAAAAATCAATCAAAACTGATGGTTCACAATATCCATCCATTGAAGCATTTTTTTAAACACTTGGAGCAAAAATGATCTCAATTGTTATCTTAAACTTTGTCTCCAACATGCATTGATGCTAACTGATAGTCAATCCCACAAATAACCCATAATCAACAAATTAAGCAACAAATCAACACAAATGAAGTGATTCAAATTATAAACAAAAGCATATAATGGTTGTGAAAGAATGAAAAAAAAAACATAGAATGATGAATAATAGTAATGAATCATCAAATACGCAAGTAGAGATTGATGGAATTTGATGAACGAAGGATAACAAACGCAATCCAAACTAGGGGTCTTCGCGGTGCGGTTCGGTTTTGAGCATAAAAATTATCTTAAATGCGAGATAAAAATGCATGCGGTTCGATTTGGTTCAATTGGTTTTTAAAAAGTCATCCAAACCAACCCAATGATGTTAGGGTTGGTTCGATTTGTGCGGTTTATCGCGATATAAAAAATATGACAATATTACCAACTTGTTACAAAATTAACATATGAAATTTTAATTTATTTTATTGTTTACATGTTATAATATGGATATATAGAAATTGCATATACACAAGAACTTATTTTTAATACCAACAGTATAGTTCTGAATCGCGTGAAATGATGTGTTTTGACAGCCTACTGTCTTGTGGACTCAATTTGGGTTTGGCTTGCTAAGTTGGACTAGGTAATAAGTTGAATTCTACTAATTGATAGAGTTAAGTTAACTATTGCGGTTTGGTTTGATTCGGTTTTTGGAAATGAAAACCGCAAACCAAACCAAACTATGCGGTTTAGAAGAAAAATGATTCGTGTAGTTAAAACTAAATGCGATTTTTTGCGGTTTTCGGTTTGCGGTTTTACTTTTGGATTGGTTCGGATATGATCACCCATAATCCAAACCCTCTTCCCACCCAAACCCTTTGAAAAAATGCTGAAAATATAAACTGAACAGAGTAGTTACGCTCTGTCTCTATATAGCTTAAGTTCGGAAAACATAAATCAATCAAAAAACCCGAGCGGAAAATGTTTTCCGAACTCTCAAAAGTTTGGTCCGTAGAACCCGAAGTGAACCTTCCTTGGACAAAATTGGATTTTTTTTTTTGGAGGAAAGAGGGAGGTGTGAAGAGAAAAATTCAATTTTATTTTAATAAAGACAGGTTAGTTAATGATGCTTAGGCCCAACACATGGTTACGGCTAGGGTTTTTTTATATAATTAAATACCCCTTTGCCATCACAGTATGCTGAAATAAGCTTGTCTCAGATCTGTAGCATGTGACTACGTGTAGAGGAAGACGTGGTCTAATATATTAGTCATTCCAATATTGACACTTCAGTGACAATTGATTATGACTCTCATCAAGTAAGTGATATAATATTTCGATTTTTATCATTTTAATTGTTATACGTGGTATTAGAGCCTATTATTATATTATTTAGAACCCTAATCTTCAGTATGTATGATTTTGGGTTCACGTGTCTTTTGTGCGCGTCAGATGGTTCTGATTGTTGTTTACATGTACAAGTTTTTGTGAATATTTACTTCTTTGTTAGTCAAGATTGAAGAAGGGGTTTTCAAATTGTTTTATAGATTTGCAGCACATAATCACTTGAACCGGATTTTAATTTTATTCTGATGTCATTATTCGCTTATGAATTTTGAGATAAAATCAAATTGATTGTCAATTTAGTATTACTAATTTATTATAATGAAATCTTATAGACTATATATGATGCAGAATCATCATTTTATTATAATTCCAACTTTGTTGATTCGGTATGTATTTGAGTGGTGTTATTGTTATGCACTTAGTTATCGACCGCTTTGCAAATAAAATAACATATATTTGGTTAAAATAAAATTGTGTTAAAACAATGAATTTGATTTGGAATTTTGGTCGATTGCAAAGGCTAATTTATTCTTTTTTTCCTGCATTTGTCTTACTGTGGGAATATATACTTTCTCGGTTGATCTGCACTTGATGGATTTTTTATTTTATAAAAAAAATTGTTTTTGTTTCTTAAAAAATAAGCTTTAAGCTAGCTAGCTTTCGGCCAGCTTATAGCTGAAAATCATTATTTTTTCAATATAAAAATGAACTTGCATTTTGATGTGTTTAAGGACTCAGTTTTAAATTTTGATCGTGATGATCAGGATGATATACAAACCAATGAATAAAGATGATCGCAAAGCAGGGTCACTCTTTAACAGGGTTATTGTTTCCTTTGATTTAATAGAAAGGAAACTTTTAGATATGCATTTGCCAGATCAGTTTGGCCTTGAAATTCATCTGGAGAATGCATATCTGAAAGTTTCCTTTCCATTAAATCAAAGGCAACAATAACATCCTCTCGTAAATTACGATGATATGCAAATCAATGAATAATCCCAAAGCGAGTCACTCTTTAATGGGGTTATTCATTGGTTTGCACATCATAATGATTTACGAGAAAATGTTATTGTTTCCTTTGATATAATGGAAATGAAACTTTTAGATAAGCATTTGCCAGATCAGTTTGACCTTGAAATTCATCTGGAAAATGCATATCTGAAAGTTTCCTTTCCATTAAATCAAAGGCAACAATAACATCCTCTCGTAAATTACGATGATATGAAAATCAATGAATAATCCCAAAGCGAGTCACTCTTTAATGGGATTATTCATTGGTTTGCACATCATCATGATTTACGAGAAAATGTTATTGTTTTCTTTGATTTAATGGAAAGGAAGCTTTTAGATATGCATTTGCCAGATCAGTTTGACCTTGAAATTCATCTGGAAAATGCATATCGGAAAGTGTCCTTTCCATTAAATCAAAGGCAACAATAACATCCTCTCGTAAATTACGATGATATGAAAATCAATGAATAATCCCAAAGCGAGTCACTCTTTAATGGGGTTATTCATTGGTTTGCACATCATCATGATTTACGAGAAAATGTTATTGTTTCCTTTGATTTAATGGAAAAGAAGCTTTTAGATATGCATTTGCCAGATCAGTTTGACCTTGAAATTCATCTGGAAAATGCATATCTGAAAGTTTCCTTTCCATTAAATCAAAGGCAACAATAACATCCTCTCGTAAATTACGATGATATGCAAATCAATGAATAATCCCAAAGCGAGTCACTCTTTAATGGGGTTATTCATTTGTTTGCACATCATTATGATTTACGAGAAAATGTTATTGTTTCCTTTGATTTAATGGAAATGACACTTTTAGAGGCACAAGTTATGGTGCATAAATACCCCAGATTGCTTAGCGCACCCCCTAGATTTTTAGGGGGTGCGCTATAAATTTCAGGGGTGCGCTATAAATCTGGGGGGGTGCACTAAGCAATCTGGGTGGTGCATTAAGCAATTTTCATTATTTATGCACGGTGCATAAGGAAAAAGCTTATCCACCATAACCACTCCCACTTTTAGATATGCATTTGCCAGATCAGTTTGACCTTGAAATTCATCTGAAAAATGCATATCTAAAAGTTTCTTTTCCAATAAATCAAAGGCAACAACAACATCCTCTCATAAATCATGATGATATGCAAACCAATGAATAACTCCATTAAAGAGTGACTCTGCTTTGCGATCATATTCGGTGGCATTTGAATAGTGAATGTGACTACCCTAATCAATTTGTTTCCACTTATTAGCTCTCAATGAGAAAATTTTCCAATATATCATACCCAAAAATATTGAAATATTTTATACCATACCCAAAACCATTGAAATATTTTGTACAATGACAACCAATAAGAATGGTTCAACCTTTCATAGTTCAACCTTTAATATAAAATTATTTTAAATTGTCAGTTCATATTCTTTTTTCTCTTTTAAAAAGATTATGTGTAATGCTTAATAATCTAATGAATTGATGTTATCTTTGCCATAAAAGAGGTTGTCAAAATAATAAGTAAAAATGGAAAATACTCCTTTTTTGTATAAGGAAATTTATCTCTTAAGAAACCATTTCCTAAGAAGTTATAGAAATTCAGACTATATATTTATTTCTAAAATCATTTTCGTGTACAATTAATGTTTAATTATGTTTTCTTTTCGTATTAAGTGCTATGACAAAACTTATCATATTAATGATAGGATGAGATAATAGATTTTAAAAGTCCAGCAGTGTTGTGAATTTTTAATTTTTTGTAGGAAAATAAGCACAGCTTAAATCTCAGATACTCAATTATGAAGGATTTGGATTTGAATGAAGATGTTCAATCTAATAATATTGATTTGAATTCGGATTTGAAGCCAAGATCTACAATTTTTCCTCCATCCAAAGATTTACTGCAAGATCTAAGTGAGAAATGGTAATTTATTGATGATCTTCATAGGATTGTAAGATGAATTCACTCCTCCCAACACTGTGAATCATCCACGCCGCATCAACAGAACTATCAAACCCTTCTTATCCCCTGTCTCTCGCGCCCAAAAATTTCACAACACAACAACGCACCATGTTCGCAATTCAAACCGATTTTGTAACTCATTCTCTAAGCTGGTTCCAATGAGTCGGGAAGGTGTGGAAGAGGGTCAATGTTACGATAGAGGCTGTGGGAACGATGGCCGAAAAAGTGATGATGATATTGTTGTTGCTTGAGGGTTGAAATTGAGGTGGTGTTGTTGTTGAGGGTTTTATTTTATTTATTTTTTTACCAAATCATTACTATGATTCATTCAAAATTGTAAAATATATGTACAATACAAATTTAAAACCGCTAAAAACTGTAAATGATGAATATGCGAACCAACTCACAACTTCCAAGTTAACAGCATATAACAACAAAATGCCTACAAATATGACGAAATTAAACCATTTGAAATATTCATGTTATTAGATCTGCAACGTTGATGACGCCAATTTTTAATTGAATCTTCACTGGATTGAAATTAATCTATCAATTTAAACCGGACAAACACCGCAAAAGAGGAGACACAAAACAACGTTGCACCAAGACGACGAAATCACAAAGGAAAATTTAAATATACATTAAAATAACTTATATTTAAACAAAAGAAAAGAGGAAAACTATTTAGAGGGGTGATTTTACGTAAAAATTGACCCTAGACCATCCCTTTATAGTGGATGAAGAAGAAAAGAAAATTATATTAATAGAGTAAAGAGAAAGTGGGCGGCTACGGTGAAAACTAGGTTTTTCTTTGTGTTATTCGAGGTTAAAAATGGGGGTATTTCTTTTGCCACTCTACCCATTTTCTCGCAGGCTCTACGAATTTACCAAAATACCTATGTCCGCTATTTAGGTAGCGGATACACCTCAAAGCACCATACCAGAATTGTTTTTACTTAAGTAGCGGATGACATTTTTAAAAATTTCTCATTTTTATAACGTCGGTTACTTAAGTAGCGAAAGAATAAAAATGAAAATGCACAGGGCGTGTAAGGAGAAGGTAGGGTGGCAAAAGAAAATCTCTAAAAATGGTGATGGGTTGAAATTGTAAAGGCTTGAAATTGTTGATGAAGATATGTGTTTTTTGACCTATGATGAAGATTGGGGCTGTTTTTCTTCTTCTTATTGTAAATATGTGTTGTTGAATGTCGAAGAACTTTAATTTCTTTTTTCAAGATTTTATTTTTAGTTTTAAAATGGATATTTTAACTTAACTTAATCCGTAAAAAAAACTTAACTCAAGTTTATTTGTAAAAATTAAAAAAAAAAATGTACTGATAATGTAAAATAATTTTATACTGTCAACAAATTACAGTCATGTTTTCTGCCACTTAACTCCACCCTCTTGATATGATATGGAAGATTGAACCATTTCTACTAGTTGTCAGTGTAAAATTAATTTACAACAATAATGTTTAAACTAAAAATATTTAATTATTTAATTACATCATTTAATTACTAACACTATCATTTGAAAATAAATATTACAAGAATAATTGCTATGTACTAACTATATCAAATTATTTTACACATACACTTAATAAAATCACATCAAAGTGCCACTTTTATAGGTTTATTGAGTTTAATTTCTATGTACTATCAGTGTAAAATTATTTTATACATATATATCGACTGATTTGTTGGCACATCATTCAATAAAGATGACACATTATGTGTTTTGAAACATAATACATCATGTGTCAATATATTACGCATGTGTAAAATTGTGTTATACCGACAATGTACCTAAATTAAATCCTTATTCCTAAAATAATTTTACACTATTAATGTATATAAATTAAATCAATTAAAGATTCTTTTCTTGTATTTTTAAATTTTGAAACAAATATTATAATTTAAATCAGATATTACATACCACAATGTCGAGATATTTCATCATATTATTTGTAGGCTCAATTAAAGATCGGACCCATACCACACTATGTCAGCATTCTGTTTAGCAAATAAAAGGAGGGATTAATTTTAACGGTGCAATTTATTGTCCGTTATTTTTTTACTTTCTCCGGTCATTTTTAAAAGAATACTTTGAGAAAATCATACAAACCAATAAAGTACGTGTAAATACTCCCTCCGTCCCACAAACAATAAGTGACCCATTTTGACTATACGCACTGTTCATATATCTTGCTTTGACTATATTTTTTTTACTAATAAATAAAAATAAATATTAGCACCCTACCAAAAATAAATAAATATTAGCATATAAGGTGTTGTTGGATTCGTCTCGATGAATATTTTTAAAATATCAAATTTTTATAATTTTTACTATTATACAATTAAAAATATTAATCGTCAAAGTTGTGCATCGACATGCGTGAAATAGTCAACTGGATCACTCATTTTGGGACGGGGGGAGTAGTTCTTTTCACCTTCCTTGCGGTGGTGGTAGTTGGTTTGTGGTGAGTACCCTTTTCCTCCAGCGGTCCAAGTTACCTCGCGTTTTCCCAACATTTCGCTGGTCGCCGTCGATTTTAAGCTCTGCAAGGGTCGTGTGGTGGTGCTGCATCCAGTTTGCTGGGTGATTGGTGGCGGCGTTGTGTCTTGCCGGATTCGAGCTGTCCTCCTCCGCGTTGTTTCGTTCAACTTGATCGATGTTTGCTTTGTCTTCATATGTTCGGGTCTTTGGCCTTTGATGGTCGTTTATCCTTGTCTCTGACTTGGATTATTGGCGCGAAAGCGCGTTAATGCTTGTTGATGCTGTTTGTGTAAGGAGTTGTTGGTACGTGAATCGGTCCGTGTTGACGGTCGATTTATTCGCCTCCTCGAATGGTGAAAGTCCCCACAATACTTTTTCTTTCTATTTGGTTTTGTGCCCGTATGCGGGTTAGCAGGATAGTATATGTGTTGTGTGTATATTTGCTTTTGTTTCTAACCACTTTTGTTGTTTTTAATTTGTTTGTATACCCGTTTGGGCGTTTATGTGGTTTTACTGATTTGATTTATGTCCCCCCAGTTTATTGTACGTTCTCTTTTTTTCTTATTAATATATTTAGGTGTTGCAGCCACCGATCTGCACACTTTTTGCTTAAAAAAAATATATTTAAATACTCTAAAAGCTAACTTATTTATTTTTAATATTCTCTCGTAATAAATAAAAACATAAGTGAAATTAAACTTTTAAAATTAGTCAAAACTTTCTATAAAAATAATTATAAAAATTTTCAGTTTTATTTTTTATAAAAAGACAAGAGCAAATATCAATGCGTAGTTATATATTATATAAATGGTTCACCTAGTATTCTGCTAAGGAAAAAAAATATAAAGTTAGATAATTGATTCGGACACCTACAGATCTTGTGACTAAATGCGGACAACATGGACCTTCACAACATAAATGTTTGTTTTTTTGTCTGCTTTTCTAGCTAAAACCACCTAACTTCTTCATTCACTCACGTTTCTCTGTTCACTTCCACCGACTCATTCACTCTCTATTCTCTTCCTTCCAAACCCATCTTCTCACTATTTTTTTTCTACAATGGAAGATAATGAAGATTGGGTTCTGGTGCGTGCTCCTTCACAGAAAGACTTGTGGAACCCAACTTCACCAAATGTTGCTGATAATGAGCCTTCAAGACCCTTGAAGGTTACTTTTTCTGGGCCTGCAAAGTACTGGACCGATGCTATCCCAATCGGAAATGGTCGTCTTGGTGCCATGGTTTGGGGTGGTGTACAAAATGAAGTTCTTCAGCTCAATGGTAAATCAATCAATCTTAAAGATTCAATCTTGCTTTTAGTTTTCAATCTTGAATATTTTAAATTTAGTTGCTGTTACTTTATGGATATTTGTTACTATTTGTTAGTAAATTACTTTTACAATTTGAGAAATGTTGCTAACAAACAAAAATATTTCATTCCCATTTTTATTTTTTTTTGCTTTCGCACCGGTTCCGACCCACCAAAGGTGGGCGACTAATCCGGCTCGTGCGTAGAGGCATGCGCACTGGCCAAGCGTTGTTCCCCCTGGGAATCGAACCCGGTATTCCCCGGATACGTCCTTGTATTTCATTCCCATTTTGTGTTAATTCATTGTGAGTTTGTGACTTAAATGAGCTTAACTTCCGATTACAAGTCTATTCCATTTGTGTCTGATTGATTCAATGCAATGCTTTATAACGTGGTAATCCGAAATATTAGACTATACTATGTTAATGGTTATTTGGGACAATGTTGATGTCTGAGTGACACATAATGGGATGCTTTGAAGGGAAGACAGTGTGGTGTAATTAATATACTATGAATCATTTTGTAGTTCCTTCAAGATCTTTGTTGGATTCAATGTGGTCCGCGGAGAAAAAATTTCCATGGCATTTCTAGTTGCAAATTTATTTAGGCTCTGTTTGGTATGCCAAATAAGCTAGCTTTTAGCTTATAAGCTAAAAACTCTGTTTGGTAACCGTTTGTAAAAAAGAGCTTATAGCTTATTTTACTAGCTTATAGCTTATTTTTCAAATGCTATTTCAAGTAGCTTATGAGCTTATAGCTTATTATCTTTTCTTCCAATTTTACCCCTATCATCTTACTTGAAAAAAATTAAACATTAATTAAACATTTTTTTTATGTCATTTCATACTTATAAGCTAGTTTAACCGCTAATTTTACAAAACACTACAAATTCAATCAGCTAGCTTATTCGCTATAAGCTAAAAGCTAACTTATCAGCTATCTGCTATAAGCTCATCCGCTATAAGCTAGCTTATCAGCTATCCGCTAATTTTTACCAAACAGAGCCTTAATTGAGATTTGCAATATCAGGAATGAGTTCATGCTGCATTGTCCATAGCAAAATCAATCTGATAAGGCTTTAAAGTTTTTCTCTTTTAAAAGCATACTAACATGAAGATTCAATATTTTTTCCATAGAGGACACATTATGGACTGGGGTACCTGCCAACTACACTGACAAAAATGCTCCTGAAGTGCTGGCTGAAGTCCGAAAACTTGTTGACGACAAAAAATATCCTGAAGCTACAACAGCAGCTGACAAATTGTCAGGAGCTCCTTCTGAAGTATGTAACATGCTACAAATTGATATAATCATTCCTACAATTTAATTGGAACTATGCTATTTATTAGACTGATTTTAAGGGTTGATAACCAAGGAACGTGATATATAAATAGAGTAGTCCAAATGGTTTCTATTTTTTTACAATATAAATCATGTGCTTTCATTCTACTATTGTTCTCATTCATGGATTGTTAACCCCCCGCCTTAAAATGTAGCAAGTTGTGACCGCCTGTTTTTTGTTTTAAATGAAGGTATACCAACTTCTTGGCGATATTAAATTTGAATTCGATGATTCTCATATTAAATATTCGGAAGAGTCTTATCACAGGGAGCTTGATTTAGATAACGCGGCAGCAAAAATAAAGTACAATGTTGGTGATGTTGAATTTACCAGAGAGCATTTTGTTTCTAATCCGGACCAAGTACTAGTGACAAAGATTTCCACAAGCAAGCCAGGTTCATTATCGTTTACAGTATCTTTGGACAGCAAATTACATCACAATTCACGGGTAAGCGGAAAAAATCAGATAATAATGGAAGGAGATTGTCCCGGCAAAAGGATCGCACCACAAGTGAATTCAAGTGACGAACCAAAGGGAATTCAGTTTTGTGCAGTTCTTGATATGCAGATAAGTAATGACAAAGGAGTTATACATGTTTTGGATGATAAGAAGTTTAGAGTTGAAGGTTCAGATTGGGCTATTTTGCTTCTGACAGCTTCCTCATCTTTTGATGGTCCATTTACTAATCCTAAAGACTCTAAGAAGGATCCCACTTCCGAGTCCTTGAGTAAAATGAAGTCTGCGAAAAGCTTTTCATATAATGATATTTACGCACGTCACATAGATGACTATCAGAAACTATTTCATCGGGTCTCATTGCAACTCTCTAAAAGTTCCAAGACTGTTTTAGGAAAACATACTTTGGGAGGCGAAGATACTGTTCCAACTTCATCAAGAGTTAAATCATTTCAAAATGACGAAGATCCTTCCTTTGTGGAGCTTTTGTTTCAATATGGTCGATATCTGCTAATTGCTTGTTCACGTCCGGGAACTCAGGTGGCAAACCTACAGGGTATATGGAACAAAGATGTTGCGCCGGCATGGGAGTATGTTTTTCCTTCTTTTTTCACCCCTCCTCTAGCAATAAATAAATATGTAAAAGGAAAGTAAAGACATTGAGTTCTATCGTCTCTAGATTATAAGGTGGCTTAGAGTTACAGTATGGATAACAAGTATCAACTTCTTAAAGAAATTATGAGATTTAATAACGTGTCTCTTTTTCTGTCATCCAGTGGGGCTCAACACTTGAACATTAATCTTCAAATGAATTATTGGCCATCCCTTTCTTGCAACCTACGTGAGTGTCAAGAGCCACTATTTGATTACATTTCCTCTTTGTCTGTCAATGGTAGTAAAACTGCAAAGGTATTTTGTTTCTTTACATTCAATTGGCATATTGCCACCCACAGGCATCTGATCACGATGTTGTGAATTTAATATATTATATACAGAATTTCATTTGATCTGACATGCAGGTGAACTATGAAGCAAATGGCTGGGTTGCGCATCAAGTTTCTGACATATGGGCTAAAACATCCGCAGATCGAGGTATGGCTGTTTGGGCTTTATGGCCAATGGGTGGAGCTTGGCTTTGTTGTCATCTATGGGAGCATTACACTTATACATTGGATAAGGTAAGTTATGGTTTTTTAATAAACTATCTGATTCTTAATATCATCGACTCAAAAAAAGTAATCTTGTAATAACATCTATTAGTAAAGGGGAATCTAACAAGTATAGATTTCTCCCGAGTTATTAAATTTGAAGATAAAGAACTGTTTTATCTTGAAGAGCTGAATATTCCGTGCATGCCAAATTAATCTTCTATTTTCATGGCATTACTATAAGTTGTACTAGGGATGATGGAAACACAACCATCGAAATTATGCTTATGTAACATTTAAGGGATGGAAAATATACTATGATAATACATATGTGTTGTTTTATTTGCAAATAATTACTGTGTTCTTAAACTAAACTTGCTCTATCCTATGTGCACACACAAACACCGGTTCTTGGTTAAGTAATGATTGATTTTTCTTATATTAGGAATTTCTAAAAAATAAAGCATATCCTTTGTTGGAAGGATGTACATTGTTTTTGTTGGATTGGTTGATTCAAGGCCCTGGTGGATTATTGGAAACTAACCCATCAACTTCACCGGAGCACATGTTCATTGCACCAGATCAAAAGCAAGCTAGTGTGAGCTACTCATCAACCATGGACATTTCAATCATAAAAGAAGTTTTCTCTATAATCATCTCTGCTGCTGAGGTGAACTGATCTTAGTTCTCAAACCAATACTAGACATTAGTTTTTTTTTGTTATCCTAAAATTATATTGGTCACTGAGTTTGTCAAAAACAGGTTTTGGGAAGACATGATGATACTATTATCAAGAGAGTTATTGAGTCTCAGTCTAAACTTCCTCCTACAAAAGTTGCTAGGGATGGGTCCATTATGGAATGGGTATGTTATTATATACAATATTAGCTTTCCTTCTCTTCATATTTGCCGTGTCAATTTGTTAAGCTTTTGTCATCTAATATCTTATTTATTTGACAGGCTGAAGATTTCCAGGACCCAGATGAGCATCATCGGCATGTTTCGCATCTGTTTGGCTTGTTTCCGGGGCACACAATAAATCTTGAGAAAACTCCAGATCTTTGTAAAGCCGTGGATTATAGTCTAATCAAAAGAGGTCTTTTACAAGAGCTTTAAATGTTGAATTTGTTTTCCTCCAGACATAATAGTTAATTTAGTTATATACAGTGTATCGTAATAGAACTATGTCTGCTCGTTTTGAATTGTAGAAGAATTTCACGACAACTATATTACCTTCTCAAATTAGGAATTTCCATGTTTATGTTCAGCTTTGTATGCCAGAAAGACATAAGGCTTTTTTTTTCCGCTTTAATACTTGAAATATGCAATTCAATAGTAATTGCTATTCTTGCATTGTGCTATAGGAGACGAAGGTCCCGGGTGGTCAACAACTTGGAAAGCTGCATTGTGGGCTCATCTTCACAACAGTGAGCATGCATATCGCATGATAAAACACTTGATTGTCTTGGTAGACCCTGAGCATGAAGCAGATTACGAAGGAGGGCTTTACAGTAACCTGTTCACAACACATCCTCCATTCCAAATTGATGCAAACTTTGGGTAAGTCTCATCTTTAACAGTAATGTTTGTGTATCTTGCCGGTGTCACCTTCATGTGATGAAACTAGACAATTATACTCATATTTTTTATATAGTTTGGCTGAGAAAATCATCATTGTTTGGTGTCAGTTTTACATCAGCAATTGCAGAAATGCTTGTTCAGAGCACAACAAAGGACCTCTACTTACTTCCGGCATTGCCTCGTGATAAATGGGCAAATGGTTGTGTGAAAGGATTAAAAGCGCGTGGTGGTGTGACAGTTAACATCTGTTGGAAAGAAGGAGATCTGCATGAAGTTGGCCTTTGGTCACAAAACCAGAATTCCACAATGCGACTACATTACAGAGGAAGCATGGTCGTGGCAAATTTATCACCAGGGAGAGTTTACTCGTATAATAATCGGTTGAAGTGTGTTAAGACATACTCCCTTAAGGAAGTGAATCCTTAAATGTTTTTGGTGTTCCAATTTTGCAATAAAGTCTTAAGGAACATGCATTACTTTTTACAATTTGTTATTGGACTGGATCATGATATGTCTTCTTGTTTCCTATGATTATTCTTCATGAGTTAGTTAGCCTCGGAAAATGTAATTTAATGGAGAAGCATTTTGTTAATGCAATTGTCGTGTTGTTTTCGCTTTGAATATTAGTGTCATTTTGTTATTTGTTTTGGGACTGACTCAGAAAATATATTGAAAAATAGCTTACCAGAAAGAGGAATCCCCAATTATCAGCACAACTTCTTGAAACCCGGAATATAAGTCTTGGAGTTGGGATGAACTTGTGAAAGGGCTACAGACAGTGTGACTCACCACCATGACCATCTCAAAACCCGAAAAGGGCATCTATTAGTCTCTCTAGGTACAGAGGGTTTCAGAGGGCGTTCGAGAGAGCAACTGCACAGGGTACCAAAATTTTAGGGCACCAATTTTTATTTTACTTAGTGCGTGCGTGCACTCGCGTGTGCGTGCGTGTGTCCGGGTGATAAAATAAATATTATAACTAAATTTTAAAATAGACTCTTATGATTTTGATTGTAAAATCTATTTGAAAAATTAAAAGTTACTAAAGGAATTATAACAATTGAAAATATAATTTTTAACTTTTCTTTTGTTGGAGCAAAGTGTTGCTCACACACACGAAGAAGAAGATAAATCAGGGAAAAAGAGAGAGAATAGGAGAAATAGTGTTTTATTGAATAGAATGAATAATTGGAATGAATGAATGCAAACTACAGGACTATATACACTATTATATAGCTCCTCCTAACTGTTGTGAGTTACTTGTTAATCAAGTAACTACCTCAACTAACTCTTAGCTGTTACAACAGCTTGTGTAACTAACTAACTAACCAAAGACAACTAACTAAATGGATAAGAATTTGAAATTATAAAACAACATGCTCCCTTAATTTCAAATCTGTTGTCTTCAGAATTTGGAGTTTCAGAATCTGAACACTTCAGAACTTGAGTTTCAGAGTCTGCCTCTTCAGAGCTTGAGTTTCAGAGTCTGCCTGAGTTTCAGAATCTGAACACTTCAGAACTTGAGCTTCAGAGTCTTTAGAACCTCTGACCCTTTCGAGCTTCTGAGATGTTTCAGAACTTGTTGAACCCTTCTGAAACACTCCTAGTGCACTTCTCAGAGCCAAGAACCTATCTGTTTTCAAACTCTTTGTCAGAACATCTGCTATTTGCGAACCCGTGGCACAATGCTTCACTTCTAGGTTGCCTTGATTGACTTGCTCCCTTAGAAAATGAAATCTAGCCTCTATGTGCTTGCTTCTACCGTGTAGAACTGGATTCTTTGCAAGATTGATGGCTGACTGATTATCAATCTGCAACACAATTGGCTTCCCAGCATCAATCTTCAATTCCTTCAGAACTAGATCAATCCATAGTGCTTGACAAGCTGCATAAGACCCAGCTATATATTCAGCTTCACATGATGACAGTGCAACAACTGGTTGCTTTCTTGAACACCAAGCAACTGGAGCTTCCATGAATCTGAAGTAATACCCTGTAGTGCTTCTTCTATCTACCTTGTCACCACACCAATCAGCATCTGAATAGCAAACTATCTCTGATTTTGCTTTCATTGCTGACTTTGGAAAGAGAATTCCAAAATCAAGTGTGCCTGCTATGTACCTCAATATTCTCCTTGCTGCATTCATGTGAGATCTTCTAGGACTCTCCATGAATCTACTCACTAGTCCCACTGCAAAGCATATGTCAGGCCTGCTATTGCAAAGATATCTCAATGATCCTACAATTTGTTTGAAGATTGTAGAATCTACTACTTCTTCAGTCTGATTCTTCTCTAACTTAAGACCCACCTCCATAGGAGTCACAGCATACGTGCAGTCAGTCATATTAAACCTCTTCAGAATCTCTCCAGCATACTTCCTCTGATGTAGTATTAGCCCTTTTGAAGTTTTCAGAAATTCAATTCCTAAGAAGTAAGAAATTTCTCCCAAGTCTGTCATTTCAAATTCAGTCATCATGACATTCTTGAAATCTCTAATCTTGGCCAAATTACTCCCAGTTACTAGAAGATCATCAACATATAAACAAATCAAAATAGTACTTGATGCTGAATCCTGCACATACACACCATACTCTGACTTGCACTTGCTGAAACCTTGCTTCTGAAGAAACCCATCTATTCTTTTATTCCAAGCTCTTGGAGCTTGTTTCAACCCATATAGAGCTTTCTTCAACCTATATACCATATTTTCCTTGTCTTTTAAGATGAAGCCAGGTGGTTGAGTTACAAAAACTAGCTCTTCTAATGGCCCATTTAGAAAAGCAGATTTAACATCAAGGTGATACATTGGCCATTCTCTTGCATTTGCTACTGCTACTACAAGTCTCACAGTTTCAATTCTTGCTACAGGTGAATAGACTTCTGAGTAATCTAACCCTTCTTTCTGTAAGAATCCTCTTGCCACCAGCCTTGCTTTGTATTTTGCTATTGTACCATCAGGATTGAGCTTCAATTTGAACACCCATTTTACCTGTATTGCCTTCTTATTTGGTGGTAGTTCAACTAACTCCCATGTCTGATTCTTCTCAATGGAAGCTAATTCTTCTATCATAGCTTGCTTCCACTTCAAGTTGCTCAGAGCTTCAATGTAGTTGAGAGGTTCTGACCCAGCTAGTAGTGCAAAATGTACTAAGTCCCCTTCAGCAGTTACCTCATTATCATTAACCAGTTCACAATCTTGCAACCTGGCAGGAGTGCTCCTTACCCTTGTTGATCTTGTTCTGACTTCAACATTAGGTACTTCAATCTCATCATCTGACCCCACTGTACCAGCTTCATCATCTGAGATGTGGCTTGCTTGTGACTTGTCTGTACTGCTACTAGCTATCCAATCCCAGGACTTTGCTTCATCTACTATAACATCTCTGCTGAATGTCATTTTCTTCGTCTTTGGATTATACAACTTGTATGCACCAGTTGCATGATATCCAACCAAAATCATAGCCTCACTTCTGTCATCCAACTTCTTTCTCTTTGCATCAGGCACATGCTTGTGACATAATGCACCAAAGACTTTGAAATGACTCACACTGGGCTTCTTACCACTCCAAATCTCTTCTGGAACTTTATCTTTGAGCTTCTTAGTTGGACATCTGTTCAACACATAAACTGCAGTGTTGACTGCCTCACCCCAAAATGACTTAGGCAGGTTCCTATGCTTCACCATGCATCTTGCCATGTCAAGGATGGTTCTATTCCTTCTCTCAGCCAAACCATTGTGTTGCGATGTATAGGGAGCAGTAACTTCATGTTCCACACCATTCTCAACACAAAATGCTTCAAATTTCTTGGAAGTGTACTCACCTCCTCCATCAGTCCTCAGAATCTTAAGCTTCTTGCTACTTTGATTCTCTACCAGGACTTTAAATCTCTGGAACACATCAAAAACTTCATCCTTTGTCTGTATCAAGTATATCCACATCTTTCTGCTATACTCATCTACAAACGTAATGAAGTATCTGTTTCCACCAAGAGATTTCTCATCAAATGGTCCACACACATCAGAGTGTACAACATCTAGAACATTTGATGATCTCATAGGCAATGCCTTGTTGAAGACATTCCTGGATTGCTTACCCACCAAGCAACCATCACAAATCTCATTAGGTATTTGAATTTTAGGCAAACCTGACACCATTCCTTTACTTACCAACTGATTCAAGTATTTAAAATTCAAATGCCCAAATCTCAAGTGTCACAGCCAATTCTCTTTATCTTCAGTCACTGCTTTCATACATTCAACTTCTGTAGTGTTGATCAGAGTCTTGAAGGTTCTGTTCTTAGCCAATGGTGTTCTCAGGACCAAAGTGCCAGCAGGATCATATAGCTCAAATTTCTCATTTTTAATAACTACTGAGAACCTCTTCTCAATAAGCTGACCAATACTAAGTAGATTACAGTCCATACCTGGTACATACAACATATCTTCAATCACTGCAGAGCTTCCATTGCTTCTTTTGATTACCATGTCACCAGTACCTTCTGCCTGCAATGAACTACTATTGGCAAGCTTCACTTTGCTTTTCTTTGAGCTATCAAACTTTGTCAACCAATTCTTGTGACCTGTCATGTGGTTAGAACAACCAGTATCCAAGAACCATTCTCCATTTGCAATCTTATCTTCTGATATTGCAGCCATGAAGGTTACAGCTCCTTCAATTGGTTCTTCTTGCACCAGCTTTGCTTCATCTTTGCTGTTTTTTGCTTTCTTGGATCTACAGTCAGAAGCATAGTGACCCCATTTCTCACAATTATAACACTGAATATGACTCTTATCTTTCTTCTTTGATGTTCCTCCTCCTTTCTTGAAGGATTCAGATTTTTCATCAAAGTTTTGCTGTTTTTGTGAGACATTTTTTGATTTGCTTTGATTCTTTCCTTTGTAACCACCATTCTTCTTGACTGTTTGAGCTTGCAAGGCTTGAACTGATTCTTGTACACCCTTTCTTTCATTGATCATTAATTCATGTGCCTCTAAGGATCCAACAAGATCCTCCATCTGCATTGTAGCTACATTCCCAGCTTCTTGGATTGCAACTATTACATGATCAAAATCTGGAGTCAGAGTCCTCATTACCTTCTCAACAATCATTCTTTCAGTCATCACTTCACCACAAGCCTTCATTGTATGAACCAAACCTTGAACCTTAGAGACATAAGATCCAATTGATTCATCTTTCTCCATTTGTAGCAACTCATATTGTCTTCTCAGTGACTGTAACTTCACACCTTTAACCTTTTCTCCACCTTCATAGTATTTCACCAAAATATCCCACGCTTCTTTAGAGGATTCAGCATGTGATATTTTATCAAAATTTGTTGCATCTACAGTTGCTTGTATTGCATACATTGCCTTACAATCTTTCTTTTTCAGATCTCTGTGAGTGGTTCTTTGCGCTTCTGTTGCGTTGGCTGCCAAGTTTTGAACCCCATTAGTCACAACTTCAAGTGTGTCCTGAAATCCGAACAAAGACTTCATCTGTTTGCTCCATCTTTCCCAATTCTTGCCCTCAAGAGTGGGAAGATTGTTGGGTAATCCATTCTCTGACATAGCTGCTGAATGTTTGAAGGAATTCACCCAAGAATCTTGGATCTTTGTGTATCTTACACCAAGAACCAGAGCTCACGATACCAATTTGTTGGAGCAAAGTGTTGCTCACACACACGAAGAAGAAGATAAATCAAGGAAAAAGAGAGAGAATAGGAGAAATAGTGTTTTATTGAATAGAATGAATAATTGGAATGAATGAATGCAAACTACAGGACTATATACACTATTATATAGCTCCTCCTAACTGTTGTGAGTTACTTGTTAATCAAGTAACTACCTCAACTAACTCTTAGCTGTTACAACAGCTTGTGTAACTAACTAACTAACCAAAGACAACTAACTAAATGGATAAGAATTTGAAATTATAAAACAACATCTTTCACATTATATATTTTTATATGACTTATAATAAAAATGAGGCACCACATTATAACTTGCATAAGGCACCCAGAATCTCAGAGACGGTCCTGACTCCTGATCTTGTTTAGTTTAGTCTTTTTCATGTTGGTGAAGTTGTAATAGTATTGCTGCCACTAACATACAGAGCTATCAACCTTGGTGAATTTAGTTATAATATATGTATACGAGGTTAAACATATATCGTATTTTCATATAAGATCTTTGAAAGAGAATTTTCGCAGCTTGGAAGCAACTTTAAGCTCCTTTTCAACATTCGAAATAGATGGGTTGTTTTTAGCATTATCGATAGTAATGATTGTCGAAGAGACTACTGGAATTGATGGTTGGTTTCTCCTTGTATCAATAATTGATTTTTCTTTCAGATTTAGATCTAGAAGAAATGCAACTTCCAATGCTAGAGCTATGCCAACACCCAGTTTAATCTGAATTTGTTGGCATATATGTTTCTTACAGTTCTCTTTTTAAATTTACACCAATATTTTGTACATGTGAATGACAGCATTTTGAAATATACAGGTTTGGATTGCGATGAAGGCTATGTAGACGGAACTCCCTATCATACATAGCTAGTTGAAATATACATGATTTTACCTACGGATTCTACTTGAGATTTTACCTGCGGATTTTATTTGTGTTTCCTGCAAATTTTAGCTGAGTTTTTTTTCCTGCAAATACAATTACTAGCTGGGAACCAAAATTCGCAGGAAATTCTACATGAAACATGTTTCCTGTGATTTTTGACCCA
This sequence comes from Trifolium repens, assembly GCA_030408175.1. Classification (NCBI taxonomy): domain Eukaryota; kingdom Viridiplantae; phylum Streptophyta; class Magnoliopsida; order Fabales; family Fabaceae; genus Trifolium; species Trifolium repens. Next base: position 62,227,492 of record CP125837.1, on the reverse strand, counting down.
AATCTGAAGGAAATTCCCTAGTAGTGATAGTTATTGAGATAGAGAATGTCATTTTAAAACATTTGAAAACTCTATAATATCCAAAAACAAGAGTTTAATGGCCTAATTTAAAAAAAAATGAGATTTTACTATCTAATAGTAACGAGTATTTAAATTACGTGTTTATTCAGGTGTCCTAAGACTTATATTTAGTGAATCTGAACAATTTAGCATGATAGTGCATCTATAAATAGAAGAGTATGTCGAAGCAATAAAGCTCCAAATAACCACGTAAAAGTTATTTCCTTTCAACAAATTCTTTTGGTTCAATTTTAACACCAAAGAATATTTTAATAAATGTGAGTACAATGGGTACTCAATTAACCCATTAGGGTGCTCCTTTGTCCTAAATTTGATGTTGTACTAAGATTCAAAGTACTAATGGTCTTATAATACTTGAGATATTTGGTGGCTCTATTCACTTCCTAATTAAGGTCTCTAGAGCTCAAGTCTCTTACAAATATAAACCACAACAACAGATTAACTATCAGGAGTAGAGTATATATGAAAAAACACACTCTGAATGAGATTCTCGAAATATTTAAATAGGAAAAAAATTCCAAATGTCTATCATGGAACCTCCACTCATCCTAAGTTTTACTCGGACCCAAGTATAGGGCCTCACTCGCAAGTGTGTGCAATGGTGAAATCAAGTGTAGTGTGTGGTAGGAGAAAAACACATGTCACTACGCATCAAATTTTGATATTTGAGTAGGTAGCAAAGGGAAAAATTTAATGTTATTTTAGAATGACACGAACAAAATTACTTTTGCTCAAAATATATAAAATTTGAACAAAAATAACTTTAGACGAGGGAACAAGTAAAAAAAAAAAATAGAATATAAAGCAACACTTTTTTTTAATGACAAATGAATATAAAAGCATAAATTAAGCAACATGTAATTGTATAAAAGAGTGCACTTGGGCCGGATTACCAAAATTCAATAACACAATATAATTATACTACCTTTGTCTTTAATTATAAGACATTTTTGAAAAGAAAAAAAATTATAAGATATTTTTGAGATTTTCCTTTGTCCCTTTTTATAAGACCTTTTTGAAATTTTCAAGGGCATTTAATATTTTTTTACCACAAAATACCCTTAATTAAAGTGCATATTTTTCTACAATATCTAATAAATACAATAAAAACACATTAACTAGTTCTCTCTCTTAAAGGATAAAATTATAAAAATAATTCCAATTATCAACAAATTTAATATCACAATCAACTTTTCTTAATCTCCGTATTTTTCTCAAAGAGGTGTTTAGGTCCACCCATTGAAAAAATGACATCAATTCAATAACACAATATAATTAAATATAAAAGTATAAATTAAGCAACATGATGTAGAAAAATTTATATCATGTAATAATTATTTTAAAAATACATATTCTCAAATCTAAATGAATACTAAACATCTCATATATATATATATATATATATATATATATATTAACTCTCTATCTCATAGAAAGAAAAGAAAAACCAACAAATTAGAATTAGGACTAAAAGTACAATCATTAGATAAACCGTACTTATCTTCTGACCAAACTCAAGACTATTATGACCCCTTTCCGAGCAGTGAAACCCAAAAAATAAATGTGAAATTTAAAATATGTATTTCAAAAGAAGATTTTACATGTCCCATTGACCATCAACTTTACATTGAACCTTGTAAGATGAAGAATCAGAGATCTTTCCTTTGATGACTTTATGATTTCAACCCATTTATATTTTACTTATTGCGTGAGTATGCGCGTGCGTGCACTTGCGTGTGCATGCACCCGGGTGATAAAATTAATAAATATTATAACTAAATTTTAAAATAGACTTAGACTCTTATGATTTTGATAGTAAAATTTTTTTGAAAAATTAAAAGTTACTAGAGAAATTATAATAATTGAAAGTATAATTTTTAAGTTTTCTTTCACATTAAATATTTTTATATGACTTATAATAAAAATGAGGCACCAAAATTATAATTTGCATAGGGCATTCAAAATCTCCGGAGTAGAGTCAGCCTATAATTATAGTTTCAATCTAAATTTTTATTCCTAAAATGATTATTATTGGCCAAAAAAAAAGTGATTTATTGTCCCAATTATAAATTTGAAGAGAAAATACAATTCTCAAAGTTAAAAATGTTTTTTTAGGCTAAAAAGTACAATTTTAGATTAAAAAAGTATGAATTGGACCAAAATTTCAGCAACTGTTATAATTATAAAACTTCAATTTTCTTGTAAAAGAAAAACTTCAATTATATTAGACAAAAAACAAGTTCAATTTTAAAATAGAGACTATTTTTGTAAATAAAATAATCAAGACAAAATATAGAGAAAAAAATAAGTTTATTCCAAAAAATATATATATAAAACTAAGACAAGTTGAAAGGGAAAGCAAATACGACGTCGTTCCATGTGAATTCGAGGCAAAATAACCTACCACCACCAGTATCAGTGATTCAGTATACCACACAGTCGACTGAAATTCTGAAACTAAACCCTCAAAAAACCCTAAAAACAGTGTCTTTGTGATTTTCCTATACACAAACTAAAATGGCGTTGCGATCTGGATCTCTATCTCGCTCCTTCATCTCTACTGCCAGGAATTCCCTTCGCCCGTCGGCTCCTTCTCCCATTCCCCGTCTCCGTCCACCGTCACTTGCCACCCCTCGCACTCAGCCTCGCCTCTTTTCCATCCCTCCTACCACTTCCAGGTCCAAACCCTAAATCACAATTCCACTCTTTTTTCATAATCGATTATAAATTCAACGAAATTGAAATTAAGATTATTTGATTGTAGATGTTAATGTGGAACAACTTTTGCATATTCTGAATTTATTTTTTATTTTATTTTTTCAGGAATTTGGGGCAATTGGGTTGCATACAGTCACTTTTGCCGCTGCATAGCACGATGGCGGTAGCGTGTCTCACATCTCACCTTGCTGTCAATGCACGAGCTTGTAGCGAGCTGTCCAATGGTACCTTCCGTCGTTCTTGTCAAGATCGCTAATATTATCTTTGTGAGTCATGTTTGTTTAATAGGAATGTGTAATGTCTGAAAAATGTTCAAATCATTTTTGTTGTCTGTGAAAAAATGTTCCTTTTTTGCGAGTTTTTAAACATATCGTAGACTTTAGTAATCGGTAAATTGTAGGCATGATTAGATATTAAAAATTAGTTAGTTGTGTTTTGCTTCATGTGAAGTGATGGATTGGGTAGAGATTTTGAATCTGTCTAGCTTGGTTGATGATAAGGTATTAAGGTATTAAAATTTGAATTTATAGGGAGGAATGGAAAAGATGGGTGATGCGCAAGGACATCAATCAACCAGTGGGGAGAGACGAATGCTGCATTGTAGGTTCCCTTTTTTTTTTTCCTTTATTCAAAATTATGAATTCAATAATCAAATGTACGGGTGAGTGAGTGAGCAGTTGATGATTCTTAGAGATGATCTGTAGCACTAGTCAAATTTTCCTGAACATCAAAACAAAATGTTCATTCAATCATTTTTTATTTCTTTCAAAATTCTTTACAGTCAATTTTGTTTCCCTTGTGCATGTGCATTGTATGTGGTATTTTGTTGTTAATGTTCATGATTTTTGCTGAATATAAGCAATTATAAGTTATTGATGTAGTCCTCAGTTCTAACTGAATCAAAACCTAAGATTATATCCGTAATCATTTTGTCATTGCTAGGTTTTCATTTTTTTAGCTGTATTTAACTTCTGTGTTTTTAAGTTTCTATACCATTCTGGAAATGCTATTGTTATTAATATATAAAATTATTTGTGTTTTTCAACTAGAAATATAGAAGCTTCCCACAAAATGTGACGTGAATTGGAAAATTTTGGCACTTCTTTTCAATTTATTCCATGCATAAATTTGCTCACGTTTCACAAAAATAAAATCCATGCAAGAGTCGTCCTTGAAATGGCTGTATTTCCAGCCCTTTCATCGGTTATTCTAACACTACTAATTGGTAAACTCCATTCCTTTCACAGGTGATCCTGATTCCTGAGGTGATGTTCTAAATTCCCATTGATTTTGATTATTATGGTTAAACTTAAAATCAAATGAGAATGACCTCTTTGACACAAGTTCAAATCCTTTACTATGAAAAATGAGATTTTTGTGGTAATGAAGTTGAAATTCCTCCTACATAGACAATTTGAAACCTTCAGGCAGCTTGGCATGGTAGTCAAATTCTACAGTCTGCCTTTTTAATCTGACGGATGATTACAACCTTTTCCCATCCGTTTTGATATTCAGTTTTCTATAAGTATTTTTGTTTTAAAAATAAAACTTATATCAACACTGCTTATACATAAGGTATTTGTTGGAAGTGACTGTTGTGTTATGATAGCTTGACCTTTTTTTGTTGGAAATTCATGTTCTTTTCGTGCTTTCAAATTCGATGTAGCAATTGCAATGCATGCTTGTGAGGACATAATTTGTGAAAGAGCAGTAATCAGCAATATTGTCTAAAATCTTAATGCCCTGTAATACTGATGTTATTTTATGATTTGCTTTGCTGTTGCAGTTACTTGAGCAAGCTGTTGGATTTTAATGGCTTCCTTTAAGAATATAGAGAGCCAATAATTATGGGGAGTATTATCTGGGATGTAACGGTTGTAAGAATCTTGAACGAGACTCTAATCTGTTATGTTTCTTTGACTCCGGAAGGAAAAACCTGTTTTTTATATTCAAACTACAATAGCATTCAAGATTAGTTATTGATTCTTGTTATCATGTTTCTTTCAACTATTTGGGAATGATATTGTTATTCATAGCATGCTTTGAGCAGATGTTTTTATTGAAGTTGGGATCCGGGAAGTAAACAGAATTAGTGGTGAATTAATTTTGTCAGACAATACGTTATGTTGTACTAGGAATGCCTTTTAGAAGTAGAGTTATAATCAGTAACTGATGATTTTTAACAAACACGTATTTTTATGACTAATCTTAAGATTGAATGAACTTATCGTCTGTATATATTATCGAAGTTTAAATTTCTTGAAAATGGGATACATACGTTTAAAGAAAGAAATGGATTTGGAAACAAGGATAATGATGTGCTAATAACACTTAAGGCATCGTGATTATAGCATCCATCTTTTGGTTATATTGAATTCTGAGATGATCAGCACATATAGCAACCTCCTAGTACTAACTACGTAGGCTTCTCTAGGGGTGTACAAAAAATTAAGTTAACCATAACCAAAGTACTAATCAAACCAAATCCAATTTTAATAACCAAATCCATTTTATAAGAAAACCACATCAATTCAATAAAAAATAATCAATTGTAAACCATATCCATTTTTTTATAATTGGTTTGTAAACCATACCCATTTTTTAAAATTTTTTGATTTCAAATAAAAGAAATTCCGGAGTTTTTTTGGGAAAATTTTTTTCGATCTCTTTTGGCGAAAGTATCAGATTTTTTTAAGCAAAAAAAATTTCGGTCTTTATTCAATATTTCAGATAAATACAATTTCGGAGTTTTTTCCGAAAAAAAAAACTATATTTTATTCGAAAAAAAACTCATGATTTTTACCGGAAAAAAAAAGTTCCGATTTTCAAATTAATACAATTTCGGATTTTTTTCCAAAAAAAAAGTTTCCTATTTTTTTTTGCGAAAAAATTTCCGATATTTTATTCAGAAAAAAATGTTTCGGATCTTTTTTCGAGAAAATTTTTCAACTTTTTTCTCGGAAAAAAGTTTTGATTTCAGATAAAAACAATTTCGGAGTTTCAGATTTTACTGGAAAAAAAGTTATCGATTTTTCCAGAAAAAAATTTCCGATTTTTTGCCGGGAAAAAAAAAGTTTCCGGTTTTTTCCGGAATTCCGGTCTTTATTCGATATTTCAGACAAATACAATTTCGGAGTTTTTTCCGAAAAAAAAATCGATATTTTATTCGAAAAAAAACTCATGATTTTTACCGGAAAAAAAAAGTTCCGATTTTCAAATTAATACAATTTCGGATTTTTTTCCAAAAAAAAAGTTTCCCATTTTTTTTTGCGAACAAATTTCCGATATTTTATTCAGAAAAAAATGTTTCGGATCTTTTTTCGAGAAATTTTTTCAACTTTTTTCTCGGAAAAAAGTTTCGATTTCAGATAAAAACAATTCCGGAGTTTCAGATTTTTCTGGAAAAAAAGTTTCCGATTTTTTCCGGAAAAAAAGTTATCGATTTTTCCAGAAAAAAATTTCCACTTTTTTGCCGGAAAAAAAACCGGGAAAAAAGTTTCCGATTTTTCCGGAAAAAGTTTCCGATTTTAGCGGAAAAAAAGTTTTCGATTTTTTGCCGGGAAAAAAAGTTCCCGATTTTTCCGGAAAAAAAGTTCTCAATTTTTCCGGAAGAAAGTTCCCGTTTTTTTCCGGAAATAAGTTTTTGATCTTTTGCCGGGAAAAAAAGTTTTAGATTTTTCCGGAAAAAAAATTTCCGATTTTTTCCGTAAAAAAAATTCTCGGTATTTTTTCCGTAATAATTTCTAATATTTTTTCGGAAAAAAGTTCTAAATTTTTTTTGGAAAAAAATTCCTGATTTTTTAGAAAAAAAGTTGATTCAATTGAATAATCCAATTTTTATTACTAACCGGTTATGAATTGGTTTCAAACCGGTTATGAACCATATCCAAATTGATTTTATAAAATGACTGTTTTATCATTGAAATGCTATTGATTATAAACCATATCCTAATTTATGGTTTGGTGTAGTGTGGTTTCAAACCATTGCACACCCCTAGGCTTCTCTGGTTTTTTTTTTCAATCCTTGCCCAAACGAAAACAACTTGGCCAGGGGAAAAAATATGATGCTGAAATTATAGTTCTTATGAGTTGAAATCAAACTACCATCTTTTTATGGAGAGAAAACTTAATGATTGTTATTGTGTACATACAAAGCTTGCACACATTAGAAAAATCCTTTAAAAAATAGCTATCACCATAGCACTGTTCAATAGTGGATGTATTCAACTTTGCTGCTTGACTAGTGTCATCATCAAAGACATGACATGAGTTGTTCCTTCAATTCAGTGTTATACAATTCATTGACCAAACACTTTCTATCTCTAGTTTACATTCCACAAAGCTGTTCTGTGATTTGTTGGTGTCTTGTGAGGTGTCTTTTTCCATTGTCCATTTCAGAGAGTAAATGTGAATAGAACAGACTTTACAAAGTACAAGTGGCTTCATCACTAAAATGGGATAAACTAAAATTGTTTTAAGTATTTTACCAAGAGCATTTCCGTAGCTTGATTCTTCAAAAATTTAAGAACACACAAAACTGTTTGAAGTATTGGAGCATATCTAAGTTTTTGCCATGGTGGAGAAAGGTTGTCATGCTAGAACATTTGACACACTGTTCTGTTCTCAACAATATAAAATTGTCTTTTCCAACACTCATGTGAGAGAGTCTAATGAAGTCATGAAATAAGGTTAAATTCACTTTGTATTCTTGTTATTTTTTAGCATTATTAGAGAGAGAAAAAATAACTGTTTTTAAAGTTGAGTTGACAGTGTCTTCATGAGTTTAACTTGATTGGTAGGGACATCGTATTTATATGCGACTGAACACTCTACTTATCCACTTTATGAATTTAGTTTGAGTTGATAGTGTCCTCGTAAGTTTAGCTTAATTGATAGTGTCCTCATAAAGTTTTAGTTACTAGACTACCTGGAAATAGAAAGAAAAAAAAAAAAAAAGTTGAGTTGAAAGTATGTCCCACTCAAACCAACTTAAGAAAGATATTTTAGTTGTAACATTGAAGATGCTTTAAGTGCAACTGGGTCCTTACTCCTTAATGCATTTTTCTCACTGTGCACATATATTACCAATGCCAACTACAAGTTTGAAGAGGAAAACCAATATGCCTGCCCCAACAAGAAAACACTCAGCATATGCTCTGACTCGACAGTGTAAACTATTCTAAAATAGTAACAGACCATGTTATTATCTCCTTTCCAACTTTACATCAAAATTATTGGATACAAACAGAAACAGGGTACCATTCTTCCCCCACAAAGCATCATCATCATCATATCATAAAGCAATGAAAAGCCAACCTAACCCTACTTTATATGTATATATATCATATATGCCTAAGCTCATAAGTCATATCTTACTTTCACTATCACACAAGTGGAATATAAAAGGTGAAAAATAAACAAATTAATTCATATTCCAATAACCAAAGTGGATAAACATGAAGACTCCATCTTGGCAATTCATCATATCTATCCTACTCAAAAAGTATAGCAGGTATATATTTGTGAATTGAGGTAAGAAGCATATATTGGCAGGCAGTTCAAATAAATTATGATTCGATTTTGACAGATATAAAGATATATAGTATTGTCAACTATATATTTTCAATGGCTATTTCTAAGTTAGCCAAGAAAGGTTAGTACTTTGTAAGGAGAAAAGAGGAAAAATGTACAAAAGATTATAGTGGGGAATCATAAGCTTGAAAGGAGACTAACAGTGAAGATGACATAAGCATTGTTCCCTACAGTCTATAACAGAACCAAGCATCACTAGGTGGGGTTACTGACTGATTGGGATCATGAAATAAAATAAACATCCTATCTAACTTCCCTTACACTCTGCTACACTTGTTAGCTTTTTCTGCTTTTGAATTAACCTTAAAAAGGATTCTAATAAGCCTTTTCTTATCTACTCAACTTCCCTTGAATACCAGAACTCATTCATACTAGAGTTTAGGAAGAAATGATGATCAATGAAGATCAAACAAGTCTTACAACAATAGCCAAGGAACAACCAGGTGAAGTCATGGACAGAAATAAGAACAGCGATGATGGAAGCGGAGATGACAGTCCGAAAGAGTGGTTAAACCTGAGCTTAGGAGGTACTTCACTCTTAACAGCTGAAGAACCTGATTCACAATCAAGACCAACCAAAGTTTTTTCCTGCAACTTTTGCATGAGAAAGTTCTTTAGTTCACAAGCATTAGGAGGTCATCAGAACGCTCATAAAAGGGAAAGAGGTGCAGCCAGAAGATATCAATCTCAGAGTCAGAGGACAATGGCACTAATGGGTTTGTCCATGAACAATATGCCAATGTTCCGGTCACTTGGCGTCCAGCCCCATTCACTAGTGCACAAGCCATGCAGAGGTGGAACTATGGTTGCCCCGAGCTTTCAAGAAGCATATGCGGCAGGGATCGGAATGGCATGTACCCCTTTCACAACTGAAGATCATACTATTCCGGTGTGGCCAGGAAGCTTTCGTATGGTTCCACAACAGCCACAGCCACCACAAGAGATACTCAAGCTTGATTTAGACCTCAGACTCTGATAGTTTTATCCACCTTTTCAGCTTAAACAGTTTTCTAATTGATCTAAGCAGGAAACTTACTCAGGTAGGAGAGCCTTGACCTGGAAGTGTCAAATAACTCAGCAATGGTACTGCATAGTTATGATAGGAGATTTAATTATTAATAATTTCCACTGTTTGTACATGAGTACATGTTAAGCACTATAAAAATCATATTATAACACCCTACCTATGCTGTGTGTTGTAGTTCCTTGATGTGCAGGGCTCACTTTGCTTACTAACCTTAAAAGATGATTTTCTAACAACATCTTAGCTAACATAATGTTGAGAATTTTGCTTGAAAGGACTTCTGTAAACACTTCCCTATATTTGGGATTTGGATTCATAGCAATCAATAATTCTTGTAGTCAGATGATCTAAGCTATTGGATGGAGATATGATTTGACAAATCAGAAACTCAAAATCTCAACCACCTAATCTTCATAAACAACTTAAATTGTTGACTGCAGTGACAACTATCTATGTCAAATTTATTTCCCACTTTTTGAATGTTTGATGTAACATACAAGTAATGTTACAGGATTTAAGTAGTATTAGGTTATTAGTTAATTTTAAATAATAGTTTTACTTTATGTCATTTTACCCTTTTAGCCTATTAGGTGTTGTATTTAAGAAGACTTTGTGCTTCATTTGAGAAACTATGTGAGAATCCGTTTCAAATGAGAAACTATGTGAGAATAGAGTATGATTTTTTGAGAGAAGAAAATATTTGTTCATTGATTGATTCTCAAATGAAGCACACAGTCTTCTTAAATACAACACCATAAAGGCTAAAGGGTAAAATGACAAAGTAAAACTATTATTTAAAATCAACTAATAACCTATTACTACTTAAATCCTTTAACAAGAAGGGAGCTGCCAGATCCACATTCTGCAGTTCATTATTACTATTACTTCTCAAATCCCCTAGACTAAGTAACTGTAACACAATCATGAAGCGTGTTCGTCACAAATACATAAACGATAGAGCTTCACGGGTACGGCTCATTAAACTCAATGTTGTTGCAACAATATGATGTCCGGTCAACCCTGCTTGATCAAGCTGTTGGTTTGGTGATGCAGTTCAATATAACTGTCTGGTAAGACAATTGGTCGCCACCGGAAGAATTGATACAGAAAAATGAAACAAAATATCACAAACTCGTTCACAAGAAAAACAAAATTTGGTTTGCCTTGCAAGACAAGTTATGTCAACGATTACCAATAACACATTCAACCCAAATATTCTTGAAAGCATGACACAGGTATAACTTTGCCACATAGCTGAAACTAATCACCTTAATTCTTCCGTCGAGAAGTCCATCAAGAGCAATAAATTGAGAAACATGTGAACCAAACCCTCCAATAGATCCTTCCTCAACAGTAATTAGAAAAGAATGGTGTTTGCAAACCTGCCATAGAAGCTTGATATCAAGGGGCTTGCAGAACCTTGCATCAGCAACAGTCACCTCAATGCCAAGTTTTGCAAGAAGTGAACGAGCCTTTAGACAGTTCTGAACCACTGACCCATATCCCAGTAAGGCAACATCTTTAACTTCAACACGAATTCTTCCCTTTCCAATCTGTGTATGAATAAATTACAGCCACGCTAAAATTAAAGAAGGGAGATACAATACTATGACAAATTTTTAGGGAAGGTAAAAATGAAAGACCTTCCATAAGTTTGAAATTGGTTTACTCTTTTCAAAGTAATAGGTGGCAGCATAGCTCAAAATTATCAAGAAAACAGTATTTCCCAATTACCTCAATCAGAATTCCATCATGTATAGTGTGGTCTTCCCCAACCAAGGCACCCCTAGGATACTGAAAGCAAACTGGACGGTCATTGATACAGGCAAGCCACCATGTGCACAAGTTCAACCTCGTCAGATGGTGCCATGACAATCATGTTTGGTAGGCATGACATGAACGTTATATCAAATGCTCCACACTGGAGAGGGCCATCAGAACCTACCAATCCTGCACTTGTAACGACAAAACGCACTGGAATTTTCTGCTGATCAACATCATGAACCACCTAGACATGACACATAACATGTTTGAATTCTTAATTACTTCAACCATTATGTAATGTGCATTAACTATCTATTCTGCAAACAAGTAGGTAGGTACATTTCCACCAACACACATTGCAAACTTAAAACGATTGGTATTAGATACCTAATTACTTTCTCATGAAAGCATCAGATATCCTCAAGTACCAGACTCTCTTAAGCTTCATAAATTACAATCCTTTCCAACCCTTACAATTTGGCAGTTAAGGCACTAACTTAAGCTGAAATAAGGTTGGACATGGTCACATGCTCTCTGTAGAAAAGAAGGTATAATGCAAAATGGCTTCAATCCACCACATGACAAACCAGAAGCAAATATCACTGCGTGTTGCTCAGAATTTCCCATATTAAAAATCCTATCTGGAAATTTTTCCCAAAACAAGTGATGGCTCCGTTGTGAAGCCTGCATGAACAACCACAATATCTTTGTCTTTCTCAGCTTCGGCAACCAAGGTCTCCACAAAGTAATCACCATATATTTGAGGCCAACCAGCATTGTCTAACGAATCAGTACTAAAAGATTCTGAAAAGTTAACATACAGAACTACTTAGAAATTATTGGGAAATAACATATAATCAAATGTTCAAAATAATGAGAAAGTCAAACCAAAAAGAAGCTAAGCTATAATTTCCTGGAAGCATGGGATTACACCTACCGGAAATATTATCAATAGAACTGAAAAATCTTCAAATATTCTGTTATAAACTGACTGAATTCTGGAGGGAGTACTTCCTAATGCATACACAGACAGAGTTGAGTAGTCACGTTATTTTTTATGTTAAAAAGGAATGCAGTGAATATTTTTGGCAGGCCTCAAATCACTTCATAATGCTCGTTGTGTATCCGTTTTGTAGTACATTATTTAGCATGCAAGCTTTCTTTTAGCAGATATGCTGTTGCATCCATGACCTGCACCAAATGCACCATCTTCACTCTCAAATCGAGAAGTAAAACCAGAAAGGCCGTTCTTTTGTCTGATTGTCTTCATGAGCGATCTCCTTCCAGTAAGTATCTTATGTGCATATGTCTGCAAACCAAAAACGAATAGTTACATAACCTGAAATAGTTTTTTCTTTGTTTTCTTAGAAAATGAACTCCATTAAAAGGGAATATTCAGTGGTTTGTTACAAAATTTGGAACCATGTTAACAACTTTCAACTTCAAAGATGAAAATTTGAAATGAAAAGGGGGAACCGGCATATTTTGCGTATAAGTTACAAGTAAAATCTTACTTGATCACCAACATCCTACAATATCTTGTCTAATGGAGCATGAAAAACATGATGTATTGCATTGCAACTGTCAGCTCCACCACAGCCATACTTGGATTTAGTGATATTGGTGTACCTGACATAATACAAGACAAATCTAAACGGATTTCAGCAGCTAGTTGTTTCAATTCCTGCAAAGACAATTATTTAGTGAGTCGGATACTCCAAGATTGCAAGTTCCAAATGAGGTGAAAGCAAACAGAAAAGCTGATTAAAAAAATAATTCTGGAGCATCGTCTTTCTTGCAACGCGGAAGCAGTGGTTTGAAATTGAATTGAATTTGAATACTCATATATGTAAGCATAAGGAGCTGAGTTGGGATGCTGTTTGGACTACAACCTGTCATTAGGTGTGGAAATGGAGAAATCAAAGAAGGCATAATCCTTATTTCCTTGATCCTGATAAACCTTGGGAAGTAATTGTAAAATTAACACTGGTGTATAAAAGTAGTAGCATAATAATAATTTCCAAATGGTGACTAAAGATGTGCGTTGGTACCCACCTGGGAATGAATGGATTTGCATCAGGTAAGTGGATAAGTGGTTTTTCTAAATCACTGGGTGTAACAACAGCGTATGTAGCCGAATTATGGGGATTATTCGAAGGTTTAACGATGACAAGGAGATTGGGATATAAGAAGGTAGATGTGCAGATGGACTCAACAATTATAGTGCAGACAATCAATAATTATAGTGTAGCAAATGCATCCGGATGGGGTCTCACAAGAAAAATTCAATTTTTCTTGATCTTGGATTGGAATGTCAAGATTAAGCATATTTATCGTGAGGCGAATCGAGGTGCGGATATGTTAACCAACATTGGTTGCTTCCATGGTATTGGTCTTTTAGTTTATCACCAACCGCCGTCTCAATTAATACAGGTATTAGAAGTTGATATTAAGGGAGTGTCTTTCCCTCATCGAGTAGTGTTATAGTTTTTTTTTTTGGGGTTAGACTCATTTACATCCCAAAAAATAAAAAAATGATATTCATTTATGTAAATGAATAGAGTACTTCATATTTAAATCTCTCATCACAACCAATTTATTGTTGGTTTAAACTCATCACCACACATAACATTTTTATGCCAAATTATTGCATGAAAATAATAACAAGCAAAAAACGAAGTAGTCTAGTAACTAGAAATTTCACTCTTAAAGTGAATAAATGGGATAATCCTCGTATATATAATGCAATGTTCCTGCCAACTGAGCTCCGCTCACGGAGACAAAGTTTCACATAATTTTATTAAATCAAAATGATTTATTTCCTTATAATTACATTACATTATTATAGTCTTCTACTAGACCAACTCCAGTAAGCAAATATTTATTTATATATACTTACTAATAATAGCAATGTAGTTATACAGAAAACCTTAGAAAATAAAAATAAAAATCTATTTATATTTTAACCGTTAAGTTAACTAATAGTAACCACCACACAAATCATAGTGGTCTATGATTTTCCACGGTAGGCTCGTTTGCAAACAGAGTTGGGTTTCTGTGCAGTCGTACACATTTGCGAAGAAACTGGACACACCTGCAAACAATTATCTCCCAAGCTCCCTGAAACCGTAGCTCCGGTAGCTAACAACCCCGGTGGCGGTTTTCCGACAAAAAAGTTTCCATCCAAAAACAACCTCTTAATAGACTTGATTTTCCCATACTCCAATGGTATATTGCCACGTAGCGAATTATGACGAATCGACAAAAACGACAGTAATGGATACGCAGCGAGATTCGCGGGCGCGTAACCTTGGATTCTGTTAAATCCTAGGTTCAATGCAACAAGATTACTTCCTCCACCACGTGCTGGTTTTGAGATCTGAATCCCTGTGAAACTGTTGTTTGCTAAATTTACTTGCTGCAGTGATGGTAAAAGTAAGAACCATGATTCAATTGTTCCTGCGAGTGTGTTCTCGCTTAGTTCAACAACTTCTAATTGGTTTGATCCATCAAAGGTGGTTTTTTGAAGTGGCCCAGATAAAAGATTGTTCTTGATTGCAAGTTCTAGTAAGTTGGGTGGTAGTTTTGGGATTGAACCTGTTAATTTATTGAAACTCAAATCGATTCTGTGTATGTTTGTGAGAGAATTCAATGAATTTGGAAGAGACCCAGATAGAGAATTATGTGAAAAATCAAGAGATTCAAGAGATTTAAGAGAGGTTATAGAAAGAGGGATTGAACCAGAGAAGGAATTGGATCGGAGAGTTAAGGTTTTGAGTTTAGAAAGAGAAGAAATTGAAGATGGAATTGTGCCAAAGAAGTTGTTATCAGAGAGGTCTAGTGTGACAAGTTGGGTGAGTTGAGAGATGAGTGGAGTGAGTGAACCTGAGTAACTTGCAGGGTCAAGTGTGATTTGGTTGATGTGTGTTGAATCTATGGTGCAGGTGAATCCACAGATGAAGTGAGTGCGACGAGGGACAGAACATGGATCAATGGTGAAGTTCCATGATGCTATACATGATGAAGGTGAGATGGAAGATGGTTTGATTGAGGCTTTGAATGCTTTGAGAGCTTCAATGTCTGAAGATGAAGTGAGGGATTGTACAAGGAAATTGGTGTGGAAAATGGAAAGACATATGGTGATAGTTAGAGAAAGAAATAACAGGTTTGGCATATTGAAGCCTTGTTGTGTTTGATTTGATTTGTTGTTGTTGGTGTGTGTGTATGAGATGCTAAAATATGTTATTTTGGTGATTGTTCAGAAGCTGTTTGGCATTATTGTCGGTTGATAGTTGTTGCTTAGCTTGTATTTTAAGGAAGAAATGCCCCTAACTCAGATACTATTTTTTATATTTTCAACAATAACTATTTTAGTTATTTTTTGTACATCTTAACGTTTCAAATTAATTGAGAATTGAGATTAATAATAGTTTATACTTTATATATCACATTGGTATTTTTCAACCAAATGAATCGTCTTTTGCAAATGACAAAATCTTGAGGCTCACATGATATTTGTGTCTAGACAATATCTTAAAAACACGGCATTGTAGATAAAAGACAAAACTTTGAGACTCGCAAAATGTCGTCTAGGATAATATCTTAAAAATACAATGTTAAGAAAGACATTATATGTGGGAATCGACCTCCTCAATTTAATAAAACACCTTTTACAAAGAACAAAATCATGAAAAATTTAATCTCAATCTAACAAATGTTAAATTCGTAGGGCTCGAGCAAGGTCCAAAAGGACATTATCTCAAAAATACTGTTGTGGACTTGAGTTTGACATATTAGGAGTAATAAATAAAATTTGTATGGAAGTACATTGGGGAAAATGAGTTGTGAGAAATTATGGTGCAAATAGAAATTGAAGGAGGGAGAGAAAAATGGCTTCTCTTATGTGGTGGTGGGACTTGGGAGGCAATGAACTTTAAAAGAATGGGGACACCAAAGTTGACTAAGTTTGATTACAATTTACAGGTGCACTGCACTCAGGACATATATTTGATGTGAAACTGATCCACCTCACTACAAATCATACCAACAGCTTTCCAAAGTTATTCAATTCAGTCATTTTGATTTTGATTACAAATATCTAATCTACGTCGACAAAAAATATACCTATGTCAAGAAACAAAATGCTGATATATCTTCATTATTAGCTAATCAGTAAAAATCTGTCATATCATAATGTTTGATTTTAGATCTAGATATTAAAAATTACAAAAGCTATAAAAAGTTTGTCTTATTAAGATTAGTTTTTCTTTTAAAAATATAATGATAATGACATGTAGCTAGATTATTATATGGACTATGGAGTTATACTTTTTAACTTGTACAAGTGTTGCTGAGTATGCCTATGAGATCAGGATTATACTAAAAGTCATCGTAGATCGATCTCCCATTAAAAAGCATAAATATTCTTGTTTTTGGGGTAGCATGTCATGACCGCCAGTCCACCACGAACTTTTACGGTAGTTTAAGTTTAATGGTGACTAATTTTTGAGATTTATTGTGTATGATGTGATTTTTTATCTCTTAATTGAAAAATTTCGATATGTAAGAGTTAAAGATGGAATATCTAATTACTTGATGGGTTCAAATTCTTTACCACTTGCATTAATATATTGGTGGTAAAAATTTAGGGTGAGAGAATGATACCTCAATTTAAGTTAGAGAAAACTTTATACTCAAAGAATACTAATAATAGGTAAATGCTAAACAGTGCCCCCGAGGCGGGGGCACTAGTTATGTCTCAAAACTTGTGCATTCAATGCATCGAGAATATAAAAAGTTATTTTATCAATATTAATTTTATCTTTTATTTCTATTTTTGGTATGCTTAACAAGTGCCCCGGGGGCACTAGTTAGCAAAACCCTAAAAATATTTACATTTATTTCATTTCAAAGACACTAACAAGACTTAAACCCAAAACTTTGAAAAATTTGTTGGAAAGTCCAGAAAAGTGTCGGAAAATAACGTGTCAATGCTATAAGATCATAAGAGAGAGTAATGTTATATCTCTATCGATAACCTTAAGGAATTAAGTCCTAGAGATTGTTGGATTTAAAGTGATAGAGGGAGCATTGTCATGTTGTTTTTCCTGTGAGGCTCCCCCGGACTCCCTAACCAGTGCTATCAGAGCCATAATTCGAGTTGGTGTGGGAAGCGGAAGTGGATTCTAGTATTAGATCAATTATAGAATGTGAGAATTCACTTAAAAAAAGATTATTGGATTTCAAATGTGAATGGTTAATTTCACGTCAACTATAAGTAAAATGTTTGATATATATGAGATGGGTCCGGTTATCCTGCTTAAGGATAGTTTAAGCAGCGTGCTTAAACTTCCTATTTGCACCCCCTCCAATTGTGTTATACACCCCACCCTCAACATTTAGCTTTTGCTTTTCCCATTTCTGTCACCATCGTTCATCACCAACGTAGACGAGTTCGAATTCATCGTTCATCACCATCGCAGAAATCATCATCACTGTCGCCGATTCCATCCTTCATCGCCATCATAGAGCTCTTCACCGTCGCCGACAACAACACAAAATCATGAGCTTATTCAACCGAAACAAACAGCAAAAAGATGAATACAAAACAGGTTCGAGCTTATTCCTTGTGCTTCACAGTTTAATTTTCAATTAAAGATGACATGAAGATGTTGCTTATTCATCTGACAATCATAACGTTGAGAAAAATTCATATGACCTAGAATTACCCCTTCTCTCAAACAATGTTTGCAATTTTACTTATGAACTGATTAGTCTCCCTTGTTTTCCTTCAATATGTGAAGTGACTCTTGAATTTTTTGATATAAAATGTGTGAATTAATCTGTTTCACATGATTCTGAAGTTGTTGATTGGTTTTTTGCTGTAACAGTTTTTGAATTTTCCCTATTTGCAAATTTGTAATCTATGCATTCCATATGTTTGTTTGTTGGCTGAGCTGAAATCTGAGACATTAAACTTTTGATGTTTATTTCTTCACAGTCATATCAATTTATGACTGCTGCTAGTTGAATTTTAGAACTTTGGATTTGAGAGTTTTTGTTCTAATAAATTCATCCTAGCATAAGCCAACTTCATAGTGAATTCATTAAAATTGGCTGCAAAGGTGTGGGTGTGCAGAAACACGAATGAACTACAACCATTTAAAAATCATGTTGAACCAGTAGAACATGTTTTCTTTTGGTATCAAAACTAGAGTTTATATATTTATTGCCTTTAATTGAATCAATGTTGCTTTTCAGATCTTATAATGATTCCAGTTTTGCATGTAGAATGGTTTCAGATAGTTGACGCTTAATTGTTGCTTTGATGCTTAATTGTTGCTTCATAAATCATTTAGCTGGTAGAATGGTTTCAGAGAGTTGGACTCTGAAACCATTTTGCTGGTAGAATGGTTTCAGATAGTTGGTGCTTAATTGTTGCTTTCTAAACCATTTATTTTACATATATGCAGGTGAGATAAAGAAAACTAGTCAAAGAACAGCTTCATCAATGAATTGGCCAAAGGGAGCTAAAGCTCAGGAAGTAGCAAATATTATGAATCTCAGAATTGCTTAGAAAGCAACATTATACTATAAGGAAATGCTTAGAAAGATAGCAGATGCAACATGATAGTTGTTAGGATTGTGACTTGAAGAATGCATGTGTTAGCCTTTATTTTTAATTAAAATAAAAGGCATTTAAAATTAATAAGTATTTAAGATTCAAAGAATGGCAAAATATGCTAAGTGTTTGTACTTTTCGATTGCTGGGAGTTTCGATTCTATTCAAAACAGATTTTAGCAGTAGTTTCTCTATTGTGTTTGTTGTTTTGTTAGCTTCTACCATGCATATCAATTTTCTCCATATTTGTATACTAAATTCTAATTTTATGGTAAAAATTGTGAATCATTGATTCTCATGTACCGTCTTTTCTTTTCAAATGCTAATGCAGTGATGCATAGACATAAAATAAATATTCATATTTTATTTAAAATAAATCATATAACTGAAACCATAAGTGTGGTTTAATGGTTTCACTAGTTTTGTATCTGAAACCAAAGTAACCCTCTTATGGTTTCCAATAAAAATTCATATTTAATTTAAAATAAACATTATAACTGAAACCATAAGTGTGACTTAATTGTTTCACTAGTGTTGTATCTGAAACCAAAGTAACTCTATTATGGTCTCCAATAAAATATTCATATTTAATTTAAAATAAATATTATAACTGAAACCATAAGTGTGACTTAATGGTTTTACTAGTGTTGTATCTGAAACCAAAGTAGCCCTTTTATGGTTTCCAATAAAATATTCATATTTAATTTAACATAAATATTATAATTGAAACCATAAGTGTGACTTAATGGTTTCACTAGTGATGTATGTGAAACCAAAGTAGATCTTTTATTGTTTCCAATAAAATGTTCATATTTTATTCAAAATAAATATTATAACTAAAACCATAAGTGTGACTTAATGGTTTCAGTAGTGTTGTATGTGAAACCAAAATATATCTCTTATGGTTTCCAATAAAATATTAGCACATAAATGAACAAAATTATCACCATAGGTTATTTTCACATTCAGTTACTAGTTAGCACATAAATGAACATTGTAGCATCCATTTTCAATCATGATTTAGAAAAAGAATTGATAATTACAAAAAATAATCTTTTACATCATAATCTCATTTTCATAACCCTCTTATGGTTTCCAATAAAAATTCATATTTAATTTAAAATAAACATTATAACTGAAACCATAAGTGTGACTTAATTGTTTCACTAGTGTTGTATCTGAAACCAAAGTAACTCTATTATGGTCTCCAATAAAATATTCATATTTAATTTAAAATAAATATTATAACTGAAACCATAAGTGTGACTTAATGGTTTTACTAGTGTTGTATCTGAAACCAAAGTAGCCCTCTTATGGTTTCCAATAAAATATTCATATTTAATTTAACATAAATATTATAATTGAAACCATAAGTGTGACTTAATGGTTTCACTAGTGTTGTATGTGAAACCAAAGTAGATCTCTTATTGTTTCCAATAAAATGTTCATATTTTATTCAAAATAAATATTATAACTAAAACCATAAGTGTGACTTAATGGTTTCAGTAGTGTTGTATGTGAAACCAAAATATATCTCTTATGGTTTCCAATAAAATATTAGCACATAAATGAACAAAATTATCACCATAGGTTATTTTCACATTCAGTTATTAGTTAGCACATAAATGAACATTGTAGCATCCATTTTCAATCATGATTTAGAAAAAGAATTGATAATTACAAAAAATAATCTTTTACATCATAATCTCATTTTCATATTCTCCATTTTCTATTCCTATTCCCCATTACAATTTGTGGTCTATAAAAATATTGTTCTTATTTATTCTTAATAAAACTAAAGAATACAACAAACTAAGGCCTGCAAACTAAAGAATGCTACTATACCAAAACACTAAGTTTAACCAAAGCTAAACAAACTGAGGCCTACAAACAGAAACACAAAACTAAATAGCACCAGCCCCTCAACACGGAGATCTCTGAAACAACACCTGCACAGTCACAAACACAAAGTGAAATACAAAAATTAACATTGCAGCCTTATATGTCAAACAAACAAAGCTGATTTACAAGGTTATTTGTTTACCATGTCAGGACTTTAGTCTTTCTGGTAAACTAGATTCTAATCTCTCCAACCTCACTTACCTTAATTCACTTGACCTTTCTAATAACAGTTTTGATGGCCAAATTCCCTTCCAATTTTCTCAGCTCTCACTCCCTAATGTCATCAAATTAACTGCAACCTTATTATGATACAACACATAAATTTCATTTCTTTGTAGCATAAATTATGCAAGTAGAAGATATATACTAGAATCAAATTGAAAAAAAATCATAAAAATGCAGACCAGACATGAAGGTAATTAAGACTAAATTAACATTTATCTTGTTATACTTGGCAAAAGAATAGTCCTCTGTTGGTGGAATACCATTTAAAAATTGAACCTGCTAACAATAGTATCAAAATGCTCAACTACACAAACCACTAACCACAACCAACACACATCCACACAAAATTCTTACTAAAAATCCCATGAAAAAAAATCAATAGAAAAGAGAAGAAAAACTTGATTGTTGTTACAGCACCTTCCATCACCACATTCACTTTCATTCATCATCACTATAAATCACTACCAACCACCATAACCCAAAACAAAATCAAAGAAACAGAACACATAAAAACAGAACAAAGGAACAAATGGCCACAAGGAGGAGAATTGAAACAGGATTGGAGAAATAGTGGAAGAGGTTTTCCACCGCACAAAACCACCGCCGTCAATTTCGGTTATTACCGATTCTGGTTGTCTCCGTCGCCGCCGCATCGCTACCGAACCACCATCAGACCACCACTGCATGTCCACCGCACCACCGTCGGTCTCTCTTCTCCATCTCTCACTGGCCGCTTCACTTTATCGCGAAAGAGCGTGTGAGACTGAACAGGGAAGGGAGGATGTTAGGATTATTACACGTGTAGTCACAATCTGATGGCTGTGCTTTACTTAAGCACCCTGCTTAAGCATAATGTTTAAGCATAATAACTTCTGCCATATGAGATGACTCATAGATTTTAAAGTTTTACCCACACTCACTTATGGTCCCTTTGACTCATTATTACTCTTTACACTCTCCAATATTTTACAACAAAATAAGATACATTTTTTATCACTAGAATAAGCCCTTCGAGTTAATAAGATGCTTCATTTGTTTTAGAGCTTTATCTTTTCAAAAATAAACTTATGTGTTTGGATTGCTGTACGACTAATAATAATACATTACATTGCGATCCAAACACATAAGGACATAAACTTATGTAAAGCAAATAATATTTTCAATTCTTGTGAAGGAGATATTAGGAGATGACAATTTTCTAGTATTTGCTTTTGCAGCAAGTGACCAATGTCAAATATGCATGGACATAATAATATGTAAGCATTTGAAGAGTGTTAGATATTCATAATTTGGTAAACCTACACTATGCTTTGTTGTCCAATAACAATATAAATTGGGTGGCAATTCATATCAGCCATAGACATTTCAGTTGCTTTAAAAGCGTTTTCCTTAACAAAATACACTAAGGATACTGGAAAATGAGCTAAACTATTGGATGCGATGCTCGTCAATAAGCCAAACAAACCATCCTCAAATGATTAGCAAGCCCCCACCTTTTGTAAAAGTACAAAATAAATATGCACACATCTCAACTTGAGCTCATCTCTTAAGAAGCATGTGACGATTTCGACGGTCTTAGTATAAGTTAGAATAAAATATAAACAAGATAATTGATCAGAATCCCTGAAGGGCATTTACAGCCTTATAACCTTAAGAAGAAATTACAAGCTTTTGGGTTGTACGCTTGACAGTGGGGAGCTTCTGGCTGATGATGCTTGGATCACTATATGCTGCAGAATCAACTGGGTGCCCTTTCTGCATCAATCAGATAGTCAGATACAATTACAAAGATGTTTGCATTAAGCTGTAAACAAGTGTAAATAATACATCTGCCAAAGCAATAAAAAGAGAAATAAGAACAATAAAATAATAAATGAACACATAGCGAGGGGAAAAAACTAAAACTAATATAATGCAGGTCTATTGGAAGCTCACAACCACAGCCATTCAGATGACTGTAATTGCCCTTACCAAAAAAAATACGACTGGAATTGCCATGAGGCTTGAACACTAACACTTTTGAGTTGAACAGATTGTAAAGGAAAGAATGAGCAATAATTAAGAGATCCCTCAGGACAAAAAATCTTCACCAAAATGAGTATGAGTGTATTCGCCATAAAATTTCAACGTGTAAAGATCATGATATATTTTCAATTGATTAATGGAAGATACACCCCTACGATAAGAGTAAATATAAGTATTATTTGCATTACTGAACTGATGTCTCTTTCGACAATTCTTCCTAACAAAAACTTGTTCTCAAGCACTTACAATTTTCATTTGATATAATATATTTTCAGAATCATTTTGGAGCATTTTGAGTTTGTTAGAATAGTGGGTGTCGAATATCCTCACTTACTTTTCAATCAGCGCAGAGTAGTTTGCGTTTAAAAATTGATTTAGTAGCTCAAAAGGAGTGCTATCTTTCATAACGAAATAGCTGTTTAGGGCATCCTCATGGGTTACTAATTACTATACTAACAAGTTCTTCATAATAAAAAATTAGATGTTAAACAAATCCTTCTCTGAATCAACTATTCAAGTATTCAGTTACTATGCCAATATGATTTAGCAACCAAAAGCCAGATTTTCAAAACAATTCCTATGATAGACTAGCTCAGTATAGAGAACAGTAGACAAGGATGCATCCACTTTCTTTCTCACTTTACACGGGTCAACAACTGACAATTAAATTATCATTCTGAATCCAGATAGGGAACATAGCATAGCACAAACTTACTGCAGACAGAGCTTGAAATGTAGATTCTCTCCAGCAACTCTCCCTAAGTACAACAGGATTTGTGCTTCCAGCAAATATACAGTGCATACGAGTTTCTCTCAGTCGAATCAACACTCCATCAACTCTAAGCTGTATTAGTACCAGTTCAACCAGAAAAAAAGAAAAAAAAAAATCAAGTTTAGGGAAAGTGAAGTGAAGCAAGTAAATGTGCTGAGTGCTGACACTGACATTAATATCCAAGTCTTTCAGAAGCATTTTAGATCCTTAGAAAGAACTTAAGCATCATATATTTTATTGTATATGGTAAACAATCACAAAATCAACAATCAACAATAAGAATAATAACAACGAAGTAAACAATCCGCTTTCCATAGCTTCACTTAAAAAACTTCAAGAAGAAATTTACTAATTGAGTATATGAAGAGGGAGCAGCTCACCCAGAATTGCAAGAGAAGAAACCAAGAACTTGGCATGACTCTCTATAAAACAAAAAAAGTAACATCATCAGTCATTGAAAATCATAGTAATTTGCATTACAAAAAATGAACCCTCTATCAACACAAGAAACAAAATCAGTGTTTACCACTTTGACAGTAAGAAGTGATACTCCATTATCAGCGAGTTCATCCTCATATAACACCACCTGTTCATGATGAGGAAGAAAATATGGACAATTTACTGCATGTCAGATACTCAGATAAACATAAATACCTATATTTTGGTTCTGGAACATTACTAATATATATAGCCTTTTTCACTAATAAAGATTCGCATGATCAACTTGCAAAAGTGAAGCACAACAGTAAAGAACTGATAGGGACCTGAGCGGATTTTTCATGAACAATGCAAAAGAGAAATTGCTTTAACACAAGAAGGCTTGCTAAGTAATCATTTAAGGTACTTACTACCTACCTCATCATAGAACAGTATAGGCTCCTTGGATGACAATGCAATTAAATCAATTTGTTCCTTGCAGTCTTCCCAATGTAGATTGCCGGTTTCCTCAGAAATCTTTGTCCCATTCTACCATAAAAAATTAAATATCTTAAATAACAACGTAAATACTAATCTCAATGTGATTTTCCCTATTTTCTTATTAAAGCGCTAACATGTAGCCGTCGGTAATGCACTACAAACAACTGTATGCAGCAAAAACTAACCATAAAAAATAATATTAGGGCAACAACATAAATAAATAAAAAGGTATACATACCAGTTCTTTCTCAATCTCAATGGCGCCACTTCCACAATACGGTGTTGTAAATGTATAGTCATAATCTAATATCACTTCCTCAAAGGGCTTGCTGCACAATTTTTCCCAAGATAATGTAATGTAAGGCTAACAAGTAACAACTAGTTCATTTATATCAAATCCAAATAAATGGCACAGGGAATTAACAAATTAATATTTAATTTTAATAGTAGATAAAAATTTCCTCGAAACGTAACACGAATTTGAGCTAAACAAATTTATATCAAAATGGTCCAAATTTTTACCTTCTAAACTTCCATTTAGCCGCTGCAGGAACTTCAACAGGTGGCAAAGCTTCTTGTTTCCAACCACAAAGAGCATCAAATGCATTGAAGTGAATTTTGGTGCCACTATTCAAGTGTTTTAGAATCAAAGTATTTTCCCCAAAAACCATTTCTGGTAAATGAGAAGTCGCAAGTTTCTTTTCCCACCTGCAAAATCATCATCAATAACAACAATTTCAAGATAAAAATTCCTAACAACTTTACTCTCTAAATTTGGAATTGGGAAATTGAGGAAAATTTGTGTTGAATGTATGATGCAAGAATTACTCACTCTTGAACGGTTGATGAGTTGAGTATGGAGTTCCTACGAGACTCGATCAACCAACCATGGAGGCGAATACCTCTCCGGCCACCGTCGACGAAGATTTCAGCGCCGGCGGCTTTCAAGTCGTTCTCGTCTACTTCCAATTCCATCGTCGCTTTCTTCACTTTCGCGTTTGGGGTTTTTGATTTTTGGTTAAAAAATAAAATTTTGTTACTCGATAAGTGATTTTAGCGAATTACAGAAAATCGAATTTTAGAACATGGGTGAATGGAGTATGAATGCGGGTCGGGTCATAGAGTCGGATGATGATAAATTGATAATAGAATTTCGAAATAAGTAGGGATACAGATTTATCTCCAAATCAAAATCAGTTTTTTTCTAAAATTAATTTAATTACTTTGTCAAAAAAATTATAATTAGAATTACCTGCAATATCTCTTACCAATTGAGTTATATTTTTACAGATAAAAAAAATCATTTTTTAATTTTTTTTTGACAAACAATATTTATTTAAAAATATAAGAAAAAGTATCTTAAAAACAAAATATAAGAAAAAGAAATTTGCACAAACTTTGTAAAACGATTTCACACTATCAACCAATATCAACTTTACATTTTGTCAAATAAATTTAATTTACACTGATAATGTATATGACCTTTCATGCACTCTATTTGTTGATTTTATGGAGTGCCCTATATTATTTTGGTGGAAGACATGTTTAACTCACACTCTAAAAAGACACCTTCAACGTATTGGACTCGATTAATATGATCAATCTCCTCTAAATTGAGTAGTTCGTTTTAAAGAAAATGAGAGTAAAACGAGTAATATTGACCCTTAATATTTTTCATTTTACTAAGTACTATTTGAGAAGTCAAATTTAAGTTAATTGATGACTAACTTGTTAGAAAAAAGGGTGTATTTTCTCTTTTGAATTTGACTCATCTAAAGTGAATAAACAATAAAATAAAAAAATTAATTAATATTGTATTTGGATTAAGTTCCTTGAAACTTATTTACGGTGTATACTTTTAAAATAGGGTCATGTTAACTTGTACGCTCGGACACTAGTTAAATAGTCAAAAGAAATAAATTTACATTGGAACAAGCATTTTAAAATATATCAATCTTTAATTAACTAGTTTTAATTAATTTTTTTGCTGGAACTAATTTTTTAATAATAATGACCTGCTTATGTCGTTAAAAAAGAAATAAAAAATAACTTGCTTATGTTATTAAGGATAATCGAGTTCAACAATAGATAGAGGTTGGGGAGGAAGGGAACAAAATTAGTTTAGTAGAGGAAACATACGACACTTTATAAGAGTTTAATTTTGTAATATTTATTGACAGAGATTAAAATTATTAAAAAAGATGGATACAATTCAAATTTCACACGAGACAATTGTAGAAATTTGGTTCTAGCAAAACAATTATAAAATAATTATTAATATTACATTTGTTAATAAAAAAACTATGTTAGCCAATTTTATTTAATTTTCAGTCTCAATGTTTATTTACCTTACATATTTTCAAATTTAAATTTGATAAAACATGTATTATCCATAAGACAAATCTATACAATAAAAGTTGTAGCCAAAATTAATAGTTACTTTTAAAATATCTTTTATTATGATATATTAAAAATTAAATTTGAAAAGAACTATAATAAATTTGTACAAAACAATTTGACTAAAATGACTAGTTAATGATACTTACTTTTTAAGTTTTATATTATTGATAAAGCAAAATAAAATTTGTATAAAAATTTCACATTAACTAGTAGATACTTGAATGTATTAAGTATTAACCATTTGGTCCAAAGTTTAATCTTTGGCTTACTTCAAGTGATTAATTTGTACAATTGCGCGCAAAGAAAACCATAATTTAGTAGAAAAATGTCACATTGAAATGATACCATAAAACTTATGTAATTGTAAATATATGTTACATTTCAACTCTTTAATTAAAAATATCTAATATGATGCTCTTAGTTTCTTAATAGAAATTAATGTCTCATCGAATCCCGATCATCCCACTTATCCATTTTAAAGATAAAATTTCTAACCACTAGACTGCATGACCCAAAAAAAATAAATTAATATCTCATCCCCATGAACTCAATTCAGGTAAGAATATCACATTATATATGCAAAAACGGAAGTTCAAATCTCGAAATTCCTCCACTTGAGGTGAATTTCTAACCACTAAACACACCTCAATTGATATTTGAACCCTACCAAGATTCCCAATTTCTCCGGGCGTTTGAGTTGAGTGATAAAAAATAAAATCTATTAGCAACAATTGTAGTGTTTAATTCATTAATCGCCAATTTATTTTGTTTCCTCGGGTTTCCAATGGAAGGAGGTCCGGTAATTCAGAATTCGGCCACAAGATTAGAAAAATCTAGCCAAAAATGATTTTCCTATCAAAATTCGAACTCGGCTTCTCCCGAACAATCTGTCCTAAAGAAAGCTCATTAACCACTTGGTTATTAATGTCACCAATTTTAAGAATGTGTCTATGTCACAGAGAGTACTTATATACCCAAAACTATACAACATCTCCATTTGTTTTGGGAAATGTAGAGGATGTTTACCCATATAAATTATGCTCCTAATTGATTTTGACATTTTGTTACTAGCGCATTGCAACATGACATAAAAAAACAATACATGAATATTGAATCCTAAAATAAATTGTTGCCCTATTTCCATCTGTTTTTGGCTTTTTGTCAGTTAGTAACTACCCTCAAAAATGGAGAAAAAACATCATTTAGTGGAATGAATAGGGTCTCTGTAAAAGAAATGAAAACAAAAACAAAAAATAATCAAAAACTAGTATCTTACAACTAATTTTTGGGTTTGCATGAGGGAACACTAAAACTAACTCACTTGACATGAATACCTGAATAGCTATTTCTAAAAAATACAAGAAATACAAACAATAACATTAAATGAGAGATTACCTTCATGAATGGAAACATTTTGATCAGAGATCCGGGCTGATCAACTGAGAATCTCAAATCTCAATCTCACAAAAAGATGGATACTATATTCTTGCTGCCTTAGAAAAAGACAATTATGTATCATTTCCCTTTCTTTTTCTTCATTGTATTGCCTGTATCAACTCTCGGCGAGGAATCAGTGGTTGGGCCGCTATGAACCTGCCCTGCTTCAGACGCCTGTGACTCAGACAAACGCTTCCTTTTCTTAGAACTTCGGGTTCTTGATTTTTCCCCACTAGTCTCCAGGGAAACTAATTCATGTTCCTTCTCTCCTTTATTTTCGGCTCCGCTGTCAGTGGCCTGCTGCGAAGCATTACCTCTCTCTCCTTTATTTTCAGCTCCGCTGTCAGTGGCCTGCTGCGAAGCATTACTACCTGGACTAGCCTGCATACGTGGTGAATGCCGGAAGCTCCATCGAGTATTGCCAAACCATTTGTCAACCTATAAGGGGGAAAAGAATGGTAAACTGTAAAGTTATAGAACGAAGGGGAATTAGAGTAGTTAAAGTAGTTAGTTATAAAGTGTTCTTTCTTTGGAATTCAAATCTTAAGTTCCTACCATAAACTGAGAGAGTCGTGTGAGGAAGCTCAAATATGTCCACAGTAATAACAATGCTGAAGGAAATTACCTGTTGAAAAGTGACTCCAAGTTCTTGCGCCAAGCTTTCTTTTGTGGACCGTTCTGGATACTGATTTTCTTTGAAAGATTTGTAAAGTCTCTGAAAACATAAGAATAGTCGCTATAAGGTTAAACTGTTTACCTAAACATGCATGCAAATATTGGTGTGTTTGGGTTTAAGCTCTTTTTGGATGGAAAGAGGGAAAACTTTATATAAAAAATCAGGACCAGATCATATGGTGATATCCAAGCTGTGGGTTGGTTGACTATATAGAGACAACCATGTTACTTATAGACAACAAAATGCATGCCCATTTCTGTGTGTGACTGTATGTTTGTATACATGCTTTATAGAGAAGATAAGGGTGAATACAAAGTGGTTCGAACTTCGAATAGTGTGGTACTAAATGAAGTAAACAGTAGCTAGTATGATTTAAATTTTAAGAGGGACATCAACATTAGGTTTTATGTGGCTATTATGATACTAAATGAAGTAAACAGTAGCTATTATTTTACTCTAAATTTTGTAGGTATTATTTTGTAAATTTTAATTGAGGTAAATGTGGTGCAGAAACAAAATTCTATTAGGATGTCATAAATATCGTTTAGGAATGACCTAGATGATTGTTTACTTTCTAATATGTCTGTCTATACATATAGTAAGATTGGATTGAGTTTCAAAAGATGTCAATAATTTTCTCTGTCAGCCAAAATTCAATATTTTAGTATTATAGGCTTCCTATGATTGCAAGATATGCAAAGTGAACACTAACCCAATTAGATGCAACTCTAGTAAAATCAGCGCCATTAGTAATTCTCTAATCTGAAAGTAGTCAAATTCACCCTCATTATCTCAAAATAGGTATATTAAAATCTACTAACAAGATCTAGTGAAACTGCTATCCTCGGTACCTAAGTCTTCTATTCGTGAATAAATGGTTATTAACCTTATATGCTCTGTCCAAAAAAATCCCTTATATGCTCTTCAAAAATATATGAAACTACTAATATGACAATCATACAATTAAAAGTATTTCATGAAAATTCTGAACTTTCTACCTAGTAAACTATAAGAATGAAAAGATAAACCATCTCCCTCAAAACAAAAGATTCGTTTTTGCACTTCAATTTTGCATATAGGTACTTGAGTATATCTAGAGGATACAAATTGAATGATAGACAGGGGGAATAAGTATGCAAATTAGAAACTTGAAAGATATCCATAACAGAAAATAAATTTATAAAACCAAATTCAAACAGTAATTAACAAATCACCTGAACAACAGCTTCTCCAAGTTTTTTGTATGAAGATCCACGTCTTTTACCCCTGGAACCAGATTCTGTACATCCTTCAAGTGTTTTGGTGGGTGAATTATTTGTATTTTCAACTTTATGCTGATTGGTGTTCCATGTAGCAGTATGTCTGGAATTATTTGAGGCATTTCCATTCGGTGATACTGGAGTCATTTTGCCAGAGAGTTTCTTTTTTCTACTTGGAGTAGCAGTGGCAGCCCAATCTTCATCATCACTAGTATCACTGTGGTATGTTTCCTACAATAGGAAAATAGCTGTCTAAAATATCGGGAGAGGAAAAAAACAAAAGTAACGATAAATAAATTTGACACTGCACCCACTCTTGTAGTCTTGCGTTCATACCGTTAGAAAAATGTCAGAATTTTTTTCTAGTGCGGTTGACAAAATTATACCCTACTTCAAATAAGAAAAGCAGACCATGCATGTAGAATCAAAGTATAGTATTTCAAACCTCATACCACGAAAAGGGACTTACTTCATACAGCTTTTGATAGTCCAACCTTTCCACATTTCTTTTCCCAGAAACAGGAGTCAAATCCTCTTGACCGAGACCCGGCTCTTGTAAAGATGAAAGTTCATCAGCTATAGATGGCTTCTTATGGTTTTTTTTGCTAGAACATTTGAAATTCTTGACATCACCCAACGATGCAGATGTGACATCACCATCTTGTCCAGTGGACATGTTATCCTTAATTGTAGCAGCAAGATCCTCAGAGTCAGATGTGAAATCAGAGCTTGAGCTTTCTTCAGTTGCTTTATCACCAACGTTGGGAGCTTCAGGATCATAATCATCATCCTCCGAATCTTCAGAAGGAAGTCCCATGTATTGATCCTCTTGGTGTGAATCCTCCAATTTCTCAGAAGCAGAAGCATACTCAGATTCGTCAGAACTTGATCCACCTTCTTCAACCTCCACATCCTCTGGAACGTCCTCTGGACCATCAGGATTGTAGTCCTCATCATCAGAATCGTCAGAAGGAAGTCCCAAGTTGTGATCCAAGATACTTCCAGCAGCTGTAGCTGCTTCAGGAAAAACCCTCTGAACAAGGATCATTCACATAATCAGAAGGGAATAGATCCAAAAAATAATAATTAACAGAGAAGAGACTAGGGACTTGTTTGATTTTGTTTTTAGTTTTCAAAGACTGTTTTATAAAAATGTTATGAAAACCTGTATTTAAAACAAGTATCATTTGTACTTTGAGAAAAAAAAGCATTACTTGTTTTGATTTTTTAGTTTTAAAACAAGAAAATAAATAAGTTTCACAAAACAAGTTTTTCGGTTTTAAATTATTTAAAACTAAAAAAAAAAATTAGGAAGGGAATTAAACATGCCCAATGTTTTACCACTGACCTCCCAGGTGTCGGTAAGAGAGAGGCTTGTCCCTAACAAGTCATTAACAAGCTCGATGCAGTCATCTTTGCAATCACATCCTGGGCATAACCAATTCTCATCGCCAGGTGGAACTGTAAGCCACAGAAAAAATACATAAATGATAAATAACTTTGAAGCATGAAGTGGTCAATTAATCAGGTGGACGAGATATTACTGTCTTCAGTTAACAATGGAGGATCCAAACAGAGCTGGTGATAACCACGGTCACAAGCACCATCACAGAGAATTATATCATTATTAGTGTCCAACGCTTTGGAATGGCATTTCGCACAAAATATCTGCAACAACAAAAATTGAAGTTTTCACAACTCCAAAATCCTGGAAAACTGTATGCTTCATTAAAGCATAATATATAAAGAATTAACCTACATCCTCACTATCAATCTCTCCCTCGGAATCAAACAAAGATTCAGGAAGCCTTCCTTCAGCGCACAATGAATCCAAATTTTGAAATAGATCCCTAATTTTTAATTTACGTCGAAGAATTTCGGACTTAGCCCGTTGAATCTCCTTCTCAGGTTTTAATTTTTCCATACTGCAAAATTATCACAATCATACAACAGAAACAAATTATCCAACACAAAAACAAATAAAAAAGAAATAAGCTTGGAAGTTATCAATGATAAAATAACCAACAACTATAGAATGTGTCTCAACTTCACAAAAACTACAGAACTAATTTTGATTTAAGCCCATTTGGTAAAACAGGTCTGGCTCGTATCTCAACAAAACAGGCTCTGAATTTAGCAATAGAAACGTAAGAGGTAAGACAGCAAGTGACCAAATTAAATGAAGCCCCAAGAAAATTGGACATTTGTAATTTTGTTTTACACAACTAAGATAAAATGCAAATGGTCAATAAAGGTAAATCCAAGCATGGGTTGATGCATTATTTAGCAAGAAACTGAAGACAAGTACAGGGAAAGTAATGGATTTATATTATTATTAAGTTTCTCATATTTATATTTGGAAAGGATTTAATGATTAAAATAAGATGTAACATAATCTGAATACCGTGTCAAATCTTAATACCTAAGATCAAATTGATCTTTTTATCTAGGGGAAATAAATAAAAGTTCTAATACATGTTTGGAACATGGTAAGCATACTGCTCCAGAACTCATAATATAATACTAGTTTTGAGACCCGTGCATCGCACGGGTCTATTGAATTTTATTTATAAAATAATTTTAAAATATAATTGAAGTCATTGTGTTATTTTTTGTAAAATTTATTAAATTAATATTTTTTGATTAAAGTAATTGTCACGTGTATGATTAAATTTTTTTGATTAAAGCAATTGTCGCGTGGATAAATTTTTTATTCAATTCCTTTTATGTATTAGTGATAAATATTTTGTCTTGTTTTTTTATTTATTTATTATTGATGATAATTTATTCTTCTGTTGTTTTAAAAAAATTATTTGTAAAAGCTCATGTCCATTGATTTTTATTTTTTTTATATTTAAAATTGATATTAATATATTATACTAAAGTATCAAATTTATTTAGAATAAAATATTTAGAAATATGATAGAAAATATTTTTAAAAAGATTTTTGACAGAAAAAATATTTTTTAAATATAAGTGACGTCATCATGTTCTTTCTTGTAAATTTTATTGAATTAATATTTTTTAGATTAAAACAATTGTCCCATGCATGATTTTTGTGTAATAAATTATAATTAATATTAATAAATATTTATTATTCAATTCCTTTTTTTATTAAAGCAATTGTCCCGTGTATGATTTAATTTTTTTATTAAAGCATTTGTCCCGTGTTAATTCGTAAGTTTTTTCTTTATGCATGTTTTTTTATAGAGATTCTTTTTTTGATAGAGATTCTTTATGCATATTAATTCATAAGTTTTCACTTACAAAAATTATATCTTTGTAACTTATTTTCATAAACTACCTTATAAAACTTATAATAAGTCAATCCAAACGGACTCACTATATTTTTGTTTCTATTTTAATATTCTTTTGTTTTTAAGTTACTATTTTTTCATTCAAAAAACGCCGGTACTATTTTTTATGAATATCTTTTATATTTATTTTTGTTCGTATTTTTATGCATAAATTTTTTTTAATTAATTTTATTTTTGTTAAATATATTGGATTAATATTTTTGTAGAGGTATTTTCAGATGCTATATTTAAGGGGAGATTTTTCTTTTATGCTTATCTTTTTTTATTCTTCCTATTTTCGTTCTGTATTTTTTTTTAGTTTAAAGTTAAAATTACATTTAAGGGCATAACCTCTAAAATATTATTAAACTTGATTGGACAAATTTGGTATTTTAGTAGTAGTTTATTTTAATATATTGTAAGTAGATATATTGGATTAATATTTTTGTAGAGGTATTTTCAGATGCTATATTTAAGGGGAGATTTTTCTTTTATGCTTATCTTTTTTTATTCTTCCTATTTTCGTTCTGTATTTTTTTTTAGTTTAAAGTTAAAATTACATTTAAGGGCATAAACTCTAAAATATTATTAAACTTGATTGGACAAATTTGGTATTTTAGTAGTAGTTTCTTTTAATATATTGTAAGTAGATGAACCCAAACACAATAATAATCCCAATATTCCAACACATACAGTTATAGACTTGCAATCATTCAACTTGTAAAAGGAAAGTTATAGCCTTATAGGAAAAGGATTCCTATCTTGATATCTTAAAACAAGAGCCCAACTATTCCAGGTTAGTTCCATTTCAGTTGCCCAGTAGTTAACTGGTAGAATTGATACTATCATGATCGTATAGAAACTAAGGTCAGACATATATCTGGATGCAAATCCAAATATAGATTACAAGCTAACCAAATCACAAGGTAACGGTATAATTAACATACCTGCTTCCTCTCCATCCTTCAGTAGAATAAGCATCGATCAAGTTTTGTTCGTAGCTTATTCGGTTCAGATAATATCTCAATTGAGCTCTGATTCTAGAATATTGATCATTAATTCCCTCTTTTCTTGTCTTTTTCTTCTCCCTCCTCTTCCTTTCTTTTGTCTTCATTTCATCATTATTAACATCATCAACGGTATTAATTGGTTCAGGATCTTTAGGTTTATTATCTTTTGTCCTTGACCGCAGAGTTCTGTCACTGCTTCCTAACGACCTTAATATATACTTCTTCGATAATTTTGAGTTTTTTTTATACGCATGTTTCTCACGCAACTGAGGCGAGTTATTGGACTTTCTTTCTGAACAATCAGAACTACTAATTTTCGCAGCATCTCCAGAAGGCGTATCGAGTGGCTCATTGTTCGCAGCACTTGTGTTCACTTGAGCAGGAACAGATTGTGTTTGGTCTTCAACAAGGTCAGTTACTGCGTCACTCATTTCAACGGCTTCGTTTTTAGAACTAATATTTTTCATAACATCTCCAGAAGGCATATCGAGTAGTTCGTTCACAGAATCCGTGTTCACTTGAGCAGGAACGGATTGCTTATGGTCTTCAACAAACCCAGTTACTGCATCACTCATTTCACCAGGTTCGCTTTTAATATTTTCTGTAACATCTCCAGAAGGTGGATCCAATGGCTCGTTCACAGAATCCGAGTTCACTTGAGCAGGAACAGATTGTGTTTGCTCTTGAACAACAACAACAAGGGCAGGTACTGCATCACTTGTTTCTCCAGCTTCATTGTTAACATTTTGAGGACATTTGATTTCTGATTTATCATCAGATAAGCAAACCTGTTCAGAGGTACTTTCTTGAAGACGTGAACTTTCTAAAGTCTGACAAGCATTTTCTGAGTAAGGACGAGGTGGTTCAGGCAGTTGAATAACAGAATTGTCAGTCACATTCACAGAAACTTCATTTGACTTTTCATCAATAACAGAATCGGTTAACACAGTACCATGCACTCTTTGTTCGTTGTCTAAACATTCATCGCCAATCTGAGCTGTTTTTTTAGACAAATCACATTGTTCAGTTCCCATCTTCTCAGTGGTACAATCGTTATTGTTTGCCGAATTTCCAGTTGAAATATTCATTTGTCTAAGGAAACACACATCACCACGGAATCGGCCACCATAGACAAAAAGTAACTCTAAGGATTACATAGAAAACAATCAATCTCTCTCAGCATTACAAAAATCTTTACTGCACCACACTACAAAAATGAAAAAATATAAAGAACAAAACTCACCAGGTGGAACTAGCTTTAATGCAATGAACTTCACGTTCTCAATGCTCGCTTCAGATATACACACCAATCAAGTAAGCCTTTGATGGAATTCAACTAAACAATGAACAAAGAAACAAGCAATAACTGAATACGCAAAAAGAGAGAGTTGAAAACAACAAATTAGCAAATTTTGCCACAAGTTAATTACAAAGTACTAAAATTAAGTGCACATTTTCTTCACAACTTCAATAACAAAACAACAACGAGTAACTAACCACGAAAAAGATAACAAAATTTAAGCATCTCGCTCTCTCCAGAAACAGATATAGAGAAAGTAAATGGAATGATTAAGTGAAGCTACGAGAAGTTTAAAGAAAAGTAATAATTAGATGTAGAGAGCTAGAGAAGCAAGCAAAGAAAGAGTAAATTTGAAAGGGAAAGCTTACGGTGTAATAATTGTGAGTGACATAGAAATCTCCGCGGGAAATGAGAGAGAAGGGGCGAGGAAGACGAAGATGAAGATGGAGGAAAAGGTGGGAAGGTTCGATCTAATGTGAAACGGTGTGCGAAGAGAGAAAGAGGGATGAGAGAGTCGTGTTTGTGAAATTGTGTGAATGAATCTCTCTTCCTTTCTTTCTTCTCAGCGCCAACGCCAATGAGAGAAAAAAGCGGTGCTTCGTTTATACACTCCTGTAAATCTGGGCCACCATTCTTCTTAGGGCTTGCGTTGCATTCACATTACTTATTATCTGCACCCCCATCCATTTATTCCCCGTATTTTCACTATTTTGCAAATTGATCTAGTATTTTAAAAATTCACTATTTTTATCTACTCATTAAATATTTGGTTGAAAACACTGTGATATAATATATTTTAAATGAAATTTTTAAAATAATTTTCTTATGATTTTATTAATGTTGATTTTTTTTCTATCATTAGATACACATCACTAAGGGTGTTCGAGGGATGGGTTGGGGCTGTTTTAGCCAAATTTGTTATACGACCTGATCAATTTTTGTCACAATCAGGAGTATTGCTTGTTTGGCTTGAGCTTTGCAAGAATGTTGTCTAATGTCCCTACTCGAAAAGCTTTTTTCTTGTAATGTTGTTGGCTGACTTGTTTTGCTTCTACGACTCTTGAGTTATATATGTATTTGGGGGTGATTCGTTGTCCCTAAATTTTACCGTTGCTATTGAATTGAGTTGTTCAACAGGTCAAATAGTTGTGTTGGTCCCTACTCGAAAAATTATTTTGGTTTGATTTTTATGCCCAACGAACGGAGTCACTGTTGTTGGGTGCTTCTATTTGTCTGCATGCTTTGGCAAAATACATGTAAATGACAGCGTGTAAGAGAAAAGTGGTATGTTACATGTTTGGTGTGTTGTATAAATTGCAAAGTGACAAAATGCATGTAAATGACAAATACAAGTGACATGTTGAGTGAAATGCAAATGAGATGTTGGATATTGGTATGGTGTATGAATTACCGATTTGGATTAAGAGCAGTCACTGCTTCGTGCAGTCGGCTGCAGTCAGCTTACCAGGACCGTCCGATAAGATCGGACGATTTTGTTTAAAAACAACTTTTAATTTTTTGTTTCATATTAATTTTCTATCATCAAATTAGGATCGTTTATTTTCAATCATACGACTATAAAGTTGTTAAACTGCACATAATTCAGGTATATGAAATACAAATGACAAGTGATATGTTGTATGTTTGGTGCGCTCTAGAAATTGTATAGTGGAAAAATCCAAAGTTGTTAAACTGCACATAATCTAGGTATATGAAATATAAATGACAAGTGATATGTTGTATGTTTGGGCGCTCTAGAAATTGTATAGTGGAAAAATCCATACAAATAACAAAGGACAATGAAATTTTGTATACAGTATTTTTTAGAATAATTTCTTACAAATATAATATTAAAATCCTTAATGCTACGACACTCATGCAATATTTTATGGATATAATTGTTTTCGCAACATCTTAAAGTTTAAATTAAGTGATATTTTGAGGTCAAAAGTCATTGGAACACAAATTTATTTTTGCAACACAAATAAATTGCTATTGATCAACTTTATGGCTACATTAAGTTAAAAATATATTCATAAAAAAACTTTTGTATTTATCCTATGGATCGATTAATATGAAAGAATCAATTTCACCGTCCATTTTTTAATATACATTACTACCCATTAACAAAAAAAAAAAAACAAGTCTTTAACCATTTTTTATGTTATTGTTATGTAGTATGAAATAGTTTAATCTTGGGTTGGAATCTGTTTGCTAACTTGGCTGTCATGCAGCATACCGAATCAAATCCTCCCTCCATCCCATCCCATCCCATCCCATCAAGCGTTTGGACTAATCTTGGGCGACATATCCACCGTAGGTTTGTTAGCGCGTAATTACACGCTCACAAATTATTCAATTTGTTTATCATCATTATTGACTTATTGTGGCTGCAACTGAAACAGTGTGAAAGAAAAGAGGGAAAGAAGAGACAGAGTTGTTGGAGTTGGGTTTTGTGGTTGTTGTCTGACATGGCAACCCTTCCCTCCATCTTCTCCATCTCCTCCTCCTCCTCTCTTCCTCTCCATCGCTTCCGTCCATCCATTTCCCTCTCTTTCCCTTCTCTCCTTCTCCGCTCAAACCCTACAAAATCTCAATCTCGTTCCCCCTTTCTCGTTCTCGCTTCTTCAACCCACCACTCCTTCGACGACTTTACATCCAACTCCAAGGTACTAGCTTCTTATTATTATTGTTCAATTGGTTTTGTTATTGATTCAACTGTTAATTTGATTTATTACAAAATTATCATGTTTATAGTGAATTTGAGAATTGAGTTGTTTTTTATTGTTATTGATTGTAGAAATCGGCTCTTTCGGAGTTGATACAAGAAATTGAACCTTTAGATGTGAGTTACATTCAGAAAGATGTTCCACCAACTACAGCTGATGCTATGAAAAGGACTATTTCTGGTATGCTCGGTTTGCTTCCATCTGATCAATTCAATGTCGTCGTTGAGGCCTTGTGGGAACCACTTTCCAAGTTACTCATTTCTTCAATCATGACCGGGTTAGTTACTTACTTCTATCAAGTTCATAGATTGTTATTATCGCAGGAATAAACCCTCAATTTGGTTGCTCAACTATCAATTTCTCTCCAATTTGATCCATATACTATAAAAATATACTAAATAGTCTTTAAGCTATCAATAATCCATCAATTTGGCCCATAAACTATCATTCTATCTCATGTTTTTAAAAAGAATAAAGGGATTAAGTTTGATGGATTAATAATAGTTTAGGGACTATCTAGTATATTTCGGACTGAATTGGAGAGAGATTGATAGTTCATAGACCAAATTGATGGTTTATTCTTATGGATGTGTATATAACTATGTTTTTGTTAAAATCTCATGAGTTATTATGCTATGCGCCCCCTAATGATGATGGTAGTTAGTTCTTTTCTTCTTTCTATTTACTGAGCTATTTAAGGCTCCTTTCGGAGTTTGGAGGAAAGGGGATGGGAGGAAGAGAGAGAGATCTTCTGCTTTATTTATTTGAGTGTTTTTGTAGAGAATGAGAAGAAAATGTTTATGATTAATGCATTTTAAATTTTGAGAGTATTATAGAAACATTGGAAGGATTTGAAGAAAAATCCTTCCCCAGTACAGTTTTTTAGTCTCCCATACTAGGGGGGGTTTCGTATTTTGAAGAAAAATAAACCCTCCATCTAAGTTGGGGGGACCATTCTTCCTTCTCTTTTTTTTTTTCTCCCTCCCTTTTCCCAAAGTTCTCCCCTCCGAAACTCCCAAGCATAGCCTAAATAAATAATTGGACAATCCATTTGGAGAAGGGAGAGGATTTTTGCATACTCATAAGTCATCACTATTTAATTTGTGAGAATATGCGTTGATACTTGATAAATGAGAGGAATTGAGAACCTTTCTTCATGAATTACAGGTATACATTGCGTAATGCAGAATATAGGCTTTGTCTGGAAAAAACTCTTGACATGTGTGAAAGAGATCTCGAGAAGCCGAAGGCAGAAAGTGCTAAGTTCGACTTACAAGACTTCCTACGTGACAGTGTAAATGTTATTGACTTTGGTAGAAAGAATAATTTGTCTCCCAAAGTTGAAAAGTTCCACGAGGACTTTGACATTCAAGACCTTGGTCAAATATCCGCCGAAGCTCAAGAATATATTTCCAATCTGCAATCTCGTTTGTCTTCCATGAAAAAGGTAAACTGCAGAATTGTAGATCCTTCCTTTACATTTGAATTTTGAAAGATTTTATGCATTGGATTCATGGTGCATTGAATCATGTATGAAATTTATTTTGCATTTGACATTGTTAGTTATTGATTGTGGCATATCTCATGGTATGCTCCATCCTTCAATTTTGATTATGGTCTCTAATTTGTATGTTGGAAATGATCGATCTGCTTTCAATTGTCTCAATTGCAATTAGGCTAGCATTACAATTTTTCTTATTTTTGTTTCTTTCTTCTGTTTTGGGGATATTTCTAAAGGAGCTACGTGAAGTGAAGAGGAAAAGTGCCGCACTTCAAATGCAACAGTTTGTTGGAGAAGAAAAGAATGATTTACTGGATTACTTGAGATCGCTTCAGCCAGAACAGGTTTTGCCTTTTGTGAAAATTCTTCATTTGTGTTTTCATTTAGAACGACTTTTTTAAGACCCCATTTACTTTGTGAAAACATTTTCTATTTTCATTTCCTAGAAAGTGTGTTAGTTTCACTTGTTAACAAGTAGAAGTGAGTCATTGTGATGGAGAGAAGACACGATGTTAGCTAAGAATGATGCATTTTAGGAAATAATGTAAATGACTATTTTGACATTTTCAATGTTTCCAAAAATGCAAGACAGTTGTTCATTAAAGAGAACCTTTTCTCTTTGTTAACAAGTAAAACTAACAAATTTTAGAAAATGAAAATAGAAATTTTTTCACAAAGTAAATGAGGCCTTAATTTGGCGTATAATTGCGGTGCATTAGCATGATCCAATTCTATCTGGCCTGTGTTTGTTAACTCGTAGTTGTCTTCATATCAAGATTGGCAATCTGTATTTGCTGTTATATTTTGCATTTGTGTACGGTGTGTGAAACGGCTGCAGAGAGAAAATGTCTGAATTTTATGAAAAATGATTTTGGTGTATCCATTGCTTATTGACCATTGGTATTTGTTTTTTCTGTGATATATTTCACATTTCATTAAGTTATTTTTGTTTATATGATTTGTTAAATTGTGGCTAATGATCAGGTAGCTCAGCTATCAGAATTTACATCCCCCGAGCTTAAGGACATCATCCTATCTGTCGTCCACGGTCTCCTAGCTACCCTTTCTCCTAAGATGCATTCGAAACCCTCAACTACATCAGAGAATGCAACATTTGGAACAGCAAATGCTGGGAATGAAGACTGTGCTGAGGTTGTTGAGAATTCTTCACTTCAATTTCAGCCTTTTATTTCATTAACTCGGGATTATCTTGCCCGCCTGCTATTTTGGTCAGTATTTTTTTTTCACTTTTGAGCATATTTTTTATGCAAGAATGAGTATTTAAGATTTAATAATTGTAAAATAGGATACATAATTTACTATGTACTCCCTCTGGTCCTTAATAGAGAAAGTTTACTTTTTATGACCGGATATATTAGTTACTCAATGTATCTAAAAAGTAAAATTTATCTTATATTAAGGACCAGAGGTAGTATAATACTTAAAAGATGTTTTGGAATATTTAAGGCTATGTATCAATGCAGTGCCTATTGATGCTGTTTCTGAACTAAATTATCTTTTATTCTAACTGGCCTCCTGAAGGTGCATGCTGTTGGGACACTATCTTAGAGGCCTTGAGTACCGAATGGAGTTGATGGAACTTCTATCCTTGACAAGTGACACTGAGAATGATGCTTCTGGGAACGAACAAATTGCTTGAGTGCTGTTCAAATTTTGATAGTTCAATTCATGCAGAGGTGTGGTTTCAACATAATATTTCCTTTCAACGCGAAGAGATTATGATACACACCAAGTTGTAGTCACTTTTGCTGAGGCAATATCATTTCTTACAGCAGAAAAAACCTTGCTTTCCTGGAAAGATAACTATTCTCATTCTCTCTAATGTCAAATCATCACAAGAATTTAAGGCGACTGGCATTGTTGTTGCTGGGAAATTGATTATATTATAGTTTACAGAATATGAAATTGTGACGAATTATGCAGCCTGAGATGCAAGATGAAGTTCTTTTTTTCTTTTTTTAAGCAACAGATGTAAGATGAAGTTTTTTTTTTTATTTTTTTAAAGCAGCAGATGTAAGATGAAGTTGATTATTTATCAGTTTATATTTTGAATAAAACAGTTTACTTAGATGTATCTAGTCTAGATTATAAAGTTTTCTTGATTGATTTATTGTCTTTACCCAGCAATAAAGAACTGATAAAATATGTACCCAAATAAAATTTGTGTCAATGCTTTGAATGGGGGATGTTTATGTTTTATGTAATTACTATTACTATTATTTCTTTTAGCTAGATGACCACATTGTGAAGAACAAATTAGCCAGACACATTTATCGTTCTTTTTATACATCCTTGTTTTTGGTTAGTTTGAAGTTGGCATTGAGGTGGTTCTTCACCAAACAAGTGTACTCTCATGCAGAGTGGAGTGCTTAAATCTTTTCCACATAAAGTAATAATGGTAGTTAGTGTTCTTTTAGTCGTCTTGTGCTCAAATTGGTGATTTGAGTCTTTCAAAAGCATTTCATAATCAAAATTCAACTATCTCAAAGTGTCTTCTTATTATATATTTTTTTCAGTGCTTAATAGTCATTCTATGTTG
The DNA here is from genome assembly GCA_030408175.1 of Trifolium repens. Lineage (NCBI taxonomy): Eukaryota > Viridiplantae > Streptophyta > Magnoliopsida > Fabales > Fabaceae > Trifolium > Trifolium repens. The sequence continues at coordinate 62,184,682 of CP125837.1, read as the reverse complement.
TTAATTCCAAATGTTATTCGTATATGAATTATTGGAAAGAAAATGGAAATGAAGTATAATTTTTCTCAATTCTATTTCATAGTGCTAAATTAAACCACAAGGAAAACGCCTAAAAAATCATTTTCAAAATATTCAAGTTTGATACTTAAGATCCATCCCCTGATTCATTTTCAGTGGCCCTAACAGTACAAAACTCACAAGAAACATTGGGAGGTTTCAAACGCAAACATTGTCCAACCCTTTTCTCCAGCCAAGCAAAGTCTTCTTTCAAGATTCAAAACACTAACATGCAAAATCCGAATGTCATCATCATATGCAACTCTGGCAAAAGCGCGAAGCAAAATGTAATAATCAGCATGAGCAACATATGACAGGGCACCTTCATCCTTCTTTCTTACATAGTGAATATAATCATGTTTTGGCTTGACACTAGATGGTGCTATGTAACAAAATCTGTTTTCCTCCATATCTAATTTCAATTGTGCAATAGCTTCTGACAAACTCTCAGAGGATTTATCATCAGGAGAGGGTTCGTTGAAACATTCTCTTTTTTTCTTTTGCTTTTTAGATATTTGCTCGATACATTCTTCATCCCTCAACTCTGTTCCGTTACAAGAAGTATTGTATTGCTTTTCAGGTTCTGATGGTTTAGTAATCTGAAAAGGAAAAACAAACAAGAGTAACACCAATAAAAATTTATTTTTGGCAATCATTCTTCATAATGTAGTCGAGCAACAAAAGGAACTCGCACAAATAGACGTAACATAGTAAATAGACTCGAGTTAAAATTTAATTTAATAAAACATGTTCAACATAAATTACTATAGATGATGGATAGGAACATTTTCAACCTATATAAGCAGAGAGGGAAAAGTGACATGTGTTGTATGTTTTCCTAATAAATATCATCAAAACAAAAGTTGTATATATTTGAAACCCCCAAATTTTTGCATGAAGAAAATTCCTCCCTTTATTCGATATTTCCAGAAACCATAGACAATATTTGATTATTCATGTTACTTCTTGAAGTTTAATGTCGTTCAAGAAATGGTGATGTAGTCAATTTACTTTTTCAAGCTTTCATTGGGAAAATCTAGAGCAGCAAGGTGATCCAACTTTTCTATTGACACACACCAAGAAACACTAGAAAGAAGTTGAAAGTAATTTTAAGATATTCTAATTATAAATGCATGTGCATGTCTATGGAATAATTCATTCAAGTCTTCAATTACCTCTTCATTCTGATAATGTTTCCATAGAGTTTCCATCATATTTTTCTCTTCATGATTCCCATAAGATGGTTCTAATCCAGCAAACACAACATCCTTACAGTATTTGAGATACGTAGGTAAGTCCTTAGAATACTCTGCAACAAAAACAAAAAACAAAAAACAAAAAAAAAACAGGATGTTATGCTAGATAGTCATTTGATTGTTGTCAGAAATAGGAGGAAAGAGAATATAAGCTCAAACAACATAGATATATTGAAAGTAAACAATTTTACCGTGGATGTCTGCAATCTCATTATATACTGTGTGAAGGTGTTGGAGAAGCCCGGTACAATCCAATTCGCGTTGTTGTTCTTTTAGATCTTTAGCTGAATCTTTGGCACTATCATTATGAGATAAACTTTTCTCCCATTCTCCATAACCATGAATGTTATACAAAATCCTTATTGCGACTACCAGAATCGATACAACACAAACATGAGTAGGTAGCCTAAAATAATCCTTAGATAATGATAACCACAAATCTAGAGACACCGACCATTCATAAATGCGGCATGCATACGGAAGAATCTTTTCAACAGGAAGGGATAACTTTTCAAGATAACGATGAGCTAATGCATAAAAGTTCACTGGAGGTAACTCCAAGCCTATAAATTGAGCAAATGATGAAGCATATAACTCTAGTTTATGTACCGAAAGAGCTCGCTGAGGCCTGAACATAGAACTTGAACTGATAGGACATGAAATTGATGGTTCTCCCAAGCGGTTTTCAAGTTGGACAAAAGCAGAAAAATATGGAAGCTTCCCTTCACGCGCCCACTTAATCAAGTCTGATGGCATGATTGCTTCCCTAGCAATATGACATGCCAAATATGAAACAACAACAGTACAAACTAGTGGAATCCTATTCTTTAAAGACCTAAACCATATCAATGCTGCTCGCTGACCATAGTTATTGTGGGGTTCTGATTTGTATTTGGAACGTATCTTATAATCTTCTGGTTCTTCTGAGAACAAGAAAGAAATAAAACAAATTACAAGATACACTTGGAAATAAGTCAAACATCTCCTAGGTGCCAAAAAACACTATATTAGACACTTGATTAACATGAAAATTAGGTCAAATTTCAAGTTTATCCTCTCAACTTATTGTTCTTACCGTAAATTCAATAGTTAAGGGCACAAATCCAAGCTTAATAAATGCTCCTAATCAGATACAAGATGCTAGTGAGAGTAAAACTTTCAGTTACATATCAGGTTTCTTGAAAATTTAATAGAAACAATACAATTAAAACCTTGGGTTCGATCCCAAGCTACTAACATTTCTCCCTCCCCTCTAACAACACGTATACACTAATTGTCTATGAAGCACAAACACCGACACGGACACTGACACGTCGACGCCGATAATAAGTTGAGAAAATGACGCCGGTATCCAACACCGACATGTGTCCGACACAGGCACGCGTAATCCGAGGACTCGGAGTGTCCGTGGTTCATAGCTAATTGTAATGTAAATGTAAATTCATAAATATACACAAGAAAAGTAAACTTGATATTATTACCTTCTCTCTGCATCTCAGAGTCATAAATTACATTATCAGCCCAATCATCATCGAAAACACCAGTCTTGGAGACAAACCTCAACCAAATTGGTCCAACCAAGCCACATATTAACGGGGTAACCTTAAACTCCTTCACATTGAAGCTGAATCATCAACTGTAACCCTAAAACATACCGCAACCTTATATCCTTGTGGTAGTCTTCTGAGCTTACAAGTTTGGAGCCAAAATCTTCAGGTTCCCATGGACTTGCCTCATCAAAGTGGGATTGGGATGATTGGGTATTATACTGAGAGACGGGTTTCGCGGGAATTGGCTGAGAACGTTGGTGACTGGCCAAGTAGATACCACCGACACCAATCCCTTCTCCCTCTTCGACACCAGTGTCGACAACATCAAGATTCTGCTCTCCACAGCTTCACCAACATAGTAACAAGATTGACATGTTAATGTAAGGACATCGTCCATTGCAAACAAGCCGCCACGCAGAAGCCAAACCTTTGCTTAATACTTTTCGTTTTCTTTCAAACCTTACCCTTCAAGCAGCAGTAGTCGAGTCGGAGAGTGAACCTATATATTTAATTTTATACATTTATATTTATATAATATAATTGATTTTTTTTACAAATACATAGTTGATTTTATACATTTAGATAATATATAGTAATTTAAAGAAACTAAGAGAAACACTTAACAATAATAAAATAAAAAATGTTTAATAACATTAAAATTGATAGACAATGGGATGCTGATTTGTTTTTACGAAATTGACCTAGATGTAATAACCGTAGCAATAACCGTAGCTAATTGACCGTGCTAAATTGCCTTTTTGTATTAATCTAATAATTTAGAGTTTGATCGTGATGTAAGTAAAGTCTAATTAAGAATTGTTCCAACCAAGAATTAAACTCAAGTTCTTCGAACAATTCATACTAGACGAAAGCTTATTAACCACGTCAGCCCAATGTCTTCGTTAAATTGCCAATTTTTTTGTACTCATAAAACATTGAAGAAATATTTTCTCATGGATAACTATAGTTTATTATAAGCTAAATTACACTTTTGAACCTCTAACTTTTACAAACTTACGATTTTGGTCTCATAACTTTCATAATAGCACTTTTGGCCTCTTAACATTAACCCATTATGCAAAATAATAACTCTTATTAATTTTGATCAAATCAACACACACAAGAACAATGATTCATATATCACGTCAACACATATATATCATGATACGTTGACGTGACATGCGATAGTCACCGTCCATACAAGGCCGACCCAAATCTAAAGCTAGTGAAACTAGAGCTTTGGACCCCAAATTTTTTTAAAAATTATAAAGTTCATTAGGCTCTCAAATGCAACACTTTTATGTTATTAATACAAAAGAAATACCTCATATAATGAAGGTGTGTCTAGTTCAACTAGATTCATGTGCCGTAAACATTGTTAAAGTATAGGTGTTTTTTTTAAAAAAAAAAAAAACTTGCTTTTAAAATGTTGGTTAAATTATTGTGCTATTTCTTGTAAAACTCAAAAAAAATTACATATGTTTTTTTACTAAATATTTTTTTTATTAAAGCTATTGTAGAAAAATATTAAATTAATATTTTTTTACGGAATAAAAAATGTTGTTGCATGTTGGAAAAATTTAAATTAGGATAAGTTTTGTTTGTTTAGTGGAAAAGAAAAAGAGTAAACCTATGTTTAGTTGAATTGTTTTGAGAAAATTGTCTCATCTTTAGAGATAAATTTACATTTAAAAGTAGAAGATTTGAAATATTATTAAAAATAGACGAGGGTAAATTAGATTTTTTTAGTAGTAATTCCTTTTAGAGAAATGATATTTTGACATCCATTTTGGACAACTTAGTTGGACAACTCTCTCTCATACTCACATTATATTTTTACTCTCACTCATTTCATCTCTCACTTTATTGGTTTTTGTGCAAATGAAGAAGAAACAAAAAGTTGTCCATTTTAGTTGTCCAAAGAAGTTGTACAAATAACACACCTCTTCCTTTTAATATATTACATTTTTGTTCTTTTTTCCTGTTCTTAATCTTTTATCGTAGACATATCTTCTTTTTTATATAAGTTAGCCTAACCCTTTCTTTTTTAACCCTACTTATCTTCTTCTTCTACTAGGTTCTTCAATTTTTTTATAAAGTTAGTATAACATGTATTTTTTTAATATAAGTTGTTATATATTGGATTGAGTTTTAGGGGTGTGCAAAATATCCGGTTAGAAAGCCCAAACTCATAACCGAATCCAAATCCGTTTTAAAAAATTCGGATATTGGTATATGGTTATTAACCAAACCATTTTCATCTGGTCGGTTATCCATCCAAATTAAATTTTCGGATTTGGTTTAAATTGGTTATTATATCCTTTTCAAAAAAAAAATTGTCAACAAAAAAACAAACAAATTTTTTTTTTTTACAAAACAAACAAATATCCGTTTTTTTTTACAAAACAAACAAATATCTTTTTTTTAAAAAAAAAAATCCTTTTATTAAAATTAATTCACACACCATCATTGATTCATCATATGCGTGTGATCTCTGCAATTGTGATTTGCGATGAACCCTAAATGTCAAATCTACAATATTCTCTCAAATTGAACCCTAATCGACGATATTCACTTCCAATAGAACCACACTCATTCTCTCCAATTGCTTCCAGATAAAAAAAACATAAAAACATTTTTAGAAAATAAAAAACCCTTTATCTTTACACTAATAATTTGTATACTCTTATCTCGTTGGAATTGGAAAAAAGAAATCTAGAAGAAGGAATGTGAATGACCTTCTTCACTTTTCTTTTTTTCCATCTCTTTCAAACACATATGAAAAGCAATTTGCTGCAAAGAATAAAAAAATAAAAGTGTATTTTTTTAGATTTTTAATATGTTTTTCGTCTGCGTAAAAAAAAACAGATCAAATTAACCGTTTATTAATCCAGTTTTAAAAATAACCAGTTTAAAACTGGATTTAAAAATTAACCGCTTTTAAACCGGTTTTATAAAAATATCTGGTTATGTATCCGTATCCAAATTTATAACTGGTTATATAACCGGTTTATAAAAAATAATGGTTATGGTCATGTATCCAAATCCATATATCTGGTTTTGGTTTGGATATAATTTGGTTTGGCAAAATAACCGACCATGCACACCCCTATTGAGTTTTTATGCATATCTTTTATCGTCATTTCTGTTTTTATTTTTATGCGTATATTTCTTTTAATTAAAAAAGATTGAGTTCCTATTTTTGATGCCTGTCTTTTATCGCGGTTTCTATTCCTATTTTTATGCGTAGATTTCTTTTAACTAATTTTTTTTTGTTTCTATTTTTTTGTTTTGTATTTTTTTTTCTTCTAGATTTATGTATTGTATTTTATTATCTTTAGAGATAAAATTACATTTAAGGATAGAAAATTTACAATATTATAAAAATTATGAGGATAAATTATAGTAATTTTTTGTGATTTTGATACCAGATTGCGCCATCTATTACTCAAATTCTAAAAGCTGCGTGCATTGTGCAATTCATCCGGTAATGCACTAGTAAAGCAAATTCGGAGATTGTTGGATATGGATTAGCTTGTTGAAATTGCTCATATACTTATCGAGAGGTAAATAAGTGTGCAGACGTTGAGCTAAGGGTTAAAGGTGTTGGAGGTCCAGGGTTCAACTAATATAACATTGTCATATATACTAACAACTAACAATTTGCCATTAAAAAAAAAGGTATGCAGACGCTTTGACTAATAAAGGATGTTCTCTTGATTATGATATTATGTTTTTTGATTCTTGCCCATCTCAAATCAGTGAGATTTGTGAAAAGGATCAAGTGGGAAATACCACCCCGAAACTTGTTCTTGTGTAATTTTTCTTTTTTGGGTTTAGACCCTTATCATTATAAAAAAAAAAAAAAACTGCGTGCATATTTAGATATATTTTTTGTTGACAAAGATTGTTTTTTTAAACTGTGCATATAATATAATATATAAATATGGAAAAGTGCAAGTGCTCATAAAAATTGTATCAAATCTTTGAAAAGATTATTCTCTGTTCTCTCATAAATATTTTCCCTTATTTTCTCCAAATACACTCGCCGCATCTTGTTTACCGATGGGGGACAGGAGTAACATCTTTTCTCCTTCTGCTGCTATGGAGGAACAACTTCGTTCTCTTCAACTTCAACACTTGCAAAACAATCAAGTTTCTCAACAAGATTATTTTATTCATCAACAACCTTATAATACTCATGTTCAAAGAAATCTTCACCAGCAATATGGTTTAATCATAAATAATGCTCCTACGATGGAAGAGATTAACTCTGCATTGGGAGGACTTTCTGTTAATTATAGAAACACATATAGTATTGGCCACGGTTATGGCGGATTATTACCAGGTTATGAGGATTATAGGATGAGGGAGAGGGAGAGGGCTTTATTTGAGGCACGCGCCGCACGCAGAAGGTCGGTGGTTTCATTGGCAATGGATCAGTGTGAATGTGATTATCTTCAGATGATGATCGAAGAAGGTAACCCTACATATGTTGAGGTGATTCTCTCTGGAGTGAAGGATTATTTACACTTGCTTATGACACACCCTTTTGGAAACAACTTGATTCGAAAGATTTTTGAAGCAAGGAGAGGTATCACCTGGGAGCAGGTGAATCATATTATTAACTTGATTATTTCGAATAATCGAAATTTGAGACGTGTGTGCATGGACAAACATGGGTATGCATGTAAATACTATCAAAGTTTTAAATTATGATCACGATCTTTTAAATTATCGATAGTTAATGTAATTTTAATTTTCTTGCTGCAGAACTCGGGTTATGCAGATAATGTTGGAGAATATCATTTGTCCAATCACAAAATATACAGTTGTGAATACCATGAAGCGTATCACTGTTCCATTGATGAAAAATGTTAATGGTAATCATGTCATTGTGCAATGTGTGAAGCTTTTTTCACCCGAATTTCAAAGTGTAAGTAATCGCACTTTTGAGTCTTGAGTCGTTCTTTTGACTTTATTGCTTAATGTTTATAATACTTTTTGAGTAAAATGCTTATAATACTTGACATTTGATCATACTATGTATATAATATAGATATGTTTGTTTGATCGTTTAAATTGTCATTACAAGAGTTTGTCACCGTTAAAATTTTGAGTCAAACGATCAACTCTAAAAAGACTATTGTAATTCAGAGTGACAATTACTATTATTTAGAGATTTAAATTATAGATTAAATTTTGATCATCTATTAATGTTTTTTTCTACAAAGAGAGATTCAAATTCAAATTAGATGTTACCCTATAAGTTATTTGTAATTGTCTTGGCCAAGTTGTCATGTTTGAAATTCTTACATGTAATTTGAATGACTATTTTTTGTCTGTCTATATGATATGATATGATGGATGACCTATGTGCTTTCATTTAACTTCATCTTAATATTGTTATGCTGAGTGGTTAAGAACGTAAACATAAATAAGAGACCAAAAAAAATCATCAATTAATTGAAAACTTTCTTTCAGATTATCTTGAATGAAGTAGCAAGAAATTGTGTTGATATTGCAACAGACAAAATTGGAACTACAGTTATTCAAAAATGCCTTAGACAAGGTGATATAACTGCCACAGCTCTATTGGTTACCGAAATAGTCTCAAATGCCATGGTCCTAGCAGAAGATCCATATGGGTTTGATTCCAAACTCTTTACTATTATTTCTTTTGAAGTTCATAAAGATACATACGTTTGTTTGTAATTTATTTGCATCCCATATTTCAAAGTGCATTGATATCTCACATTATCTATATTAGCTTAGTTTTCAAAAATAGGGAGCAAAACTCCATTTTTTTAAAAAAAGAAAAATAGGCAACCAAAAATACATTTAAACCTAGTAATTTTTTGTTAGTTAAACAAGTACATTATCATAAACTTAATCTTAAGCACAATCTTAATAGAAGAGGCATTACATTTATCTTTTGGTAAGCAGCTAAGCATTCAATTTAAGCAATTTTTAAATAAAATAAATTAGTAAGATGGAATAACTCGTCACCTAGCACCGAAAGATTAAGTTTTATTCCTTTTTTTTATACAAAAGAGGACCAAAGACCCAAGATTAAGTTTTGTTCTATCCTTTATTTTTAATATACTAGTATATAATTAGTATCCTTCGCTAGTTTTCCTACAAATTAAGGAGTTACAAATTTTAAATATGGTATATTTCTCCGAGTTTGAATATGTTCCATTATTTTAAAACTAGTTTCTAATAATTGATATATTTTTTGCATGTCTAAAGAAACTATGTGTTGCAAGTTGCAATTAAATTGAAGTTTCCGACAGCAAATGAACGGATGATAAAAGAGCTCTGTGGCAAGTTTGTTAGACTTTCTATGAACAAGTATGCCAGCAATGTAGTAGAAGATTTATTGAGAGTTTCTAACCAGAATGATGTTAAAGTTATAGTTGAGGAGATAATGAGAAGCCATAATTTCTTGAATGTTCTTCAGGATTCCTTTGGGAATTATGTTGTTCAGAGAGCACTGCAATACACTCAGGTTTAACTTGCTTCCTCTCTCCATGTAACGATTATTGATGTTTTGATTCAAATCATGTTTCTGTTAAAGTTGTTATAATTTTTTTGCTTAATCCTTTTTTTTCTTGTTCTAATTGCAGGGCCATCTGCGTAGAGAACTTTCTAATCTCATAAATTCCTATCACAAAGAACTTCATAGTCATCTTCACGGGAAAAATGTACTGACAATGGCCATAACATATATTGAAGGGGAAAAAGTTCAATGTCTAAGGGATTGTTAGTTTTTCGAGGGCAATGTAGTGTGTATGTTTAAGTAAAATCATGAGTGTTGTTATATCTTTGTTGGTTTATTGTTTTAAGTAGGGAAAAAGATGACAATAATTCCTCATTTGTTTACCAAAATGAATGTTCTTATGCGGTGAAAGTTGTTTGTTTCTTTTCATAAATAACCTATCAATTTTTGCTTTTATTCAACTGTATCATCAAAATATTATTACTATATAAATTTCAAACAATTTGCTACTACGTCTGGTGGTTTATTGTATGGTTGTGTGTAGCTTCTTTTTGTGGGACACTCCTTAACCTAATGAGCATAAGCATATGGTCTCTTTGCAAAGTTTTAGTTTGAATCAAGCATTTTGTGTTCTTTATTGTATGGGACTCAAGTTCTTTTTGCAAGACTTGTGGATCCTAGCTGCCATAACTTCATTCGATAAGTCTGTTTTCCTAGTTCAATGTCGAGGCTTTTTGTAAAGAGCCTTATTTCATTCTATTTTTTTTCCTGGTTCCAATGACTTTATTCTGTTTTTTGGTTCTGATGTCGAGTCGAGGTTTATTGACTTTAATAATGTGGCTTCATTTAGTGTCTAGTGACATCTCTACGGGTTGGGTTGGTGTCTTCTCTGGTGGTCTGATAGCTGAAAGTGTCTTTTTAAGTATGGGATTAGAAGTAGACCTCTATTAGGTAGGGTAGGTTTTGGTATTTTCATTGGTATTCCGCCTATATACGGCACCTTTATTTTGTAGCTCTCTATTTACGGGTCTTTGTTCGTCTTGTACAGAGATCCGATTTTTATTAATAATATATTTGCCGTTCAAAAAAAAAAATTTAGTGCACATGGTAGACTGGTAGGTTCTTATTAGAAATTAGTATTGAGCCTAACTCATCCTCACAAAACCGGCTTGTAAGGTGAAGATTGCCTCTTACTTATAAACACTTATTCAGGCCATCTCACATCCGATGTGGGACTTCTTAACACACCCCCTCACGCCCAGCACTATTGGGCTTGGTGCGTGGATATAAACGGTAGGTGGCTCGATAACGGGTGACCCAACGGATCTTGGAGAGGCTCTGATACCATATTAGAAATTAGTATTGGGCCTAACTCATCCTCACAAAACCGGCTTGTAAGGTGAGGATTGCCTCTTACTTATAAACACTTATTCATGTCATCTCACATCCGATGTGGGACTTCTTAACAGTTCTGATTCCTGATTTTTTGTAAAAATAGAAGAAAATTTATGTGTCTGTGTTGGTAATTCATTTCAGTATGTAGAACACAATGCAAGAAACAAGAGTGAAAAATAGATGCCACAAATATTTTGTTCTAACAACTAGTAAATTAAATAGTAGTATGATAAGTTAAGTTGCTGGCACAAAATACCTAAGCTAGTTATAGCATCGTCAAGATAACCCGAATATGTATCTGATGCAAACTCTGACTCTAAACAGCAGCCACATACATATAGGTATAATGAAAAACCAAGATCGCAACTTCGCAAACAAATACAACTCGTGGTGTCAGTGCCAACAAGTGAAGCCCATAAAAGGATAATATGTATACTAATAGTCAGATCTGAGTGAGAGACTCCAATATCCAACTGGAAACAAGTTTGGCCACACAAAATTTAATCACATTAAGGTAGTATGAAATTGAATTAACCATTAAATAAACAAAACAGGCAACAGAAGGCTACTTTCTAAAGGAGATTCATAGCATCATTTTCAACTTTTCTAATTTTGATACATGTATCTTGTTAAAACCGAACTAATGTACATGTCAATGAACTAGCAATCAAATTGTTGATATCCTTCATGTCAGATTAGTGGGAGTAAAAGACAATATCACATAGACTGAAAAAATGAATCATTCAACCACTAAATTATTTCAAATCTGAAGCATCTAGAGATGTCAAATGAAATTGAGAAACAAACTAAAGATCTCAAACGAAACCAAAATTCATAGAATCACTAGTTTATGGAATTGGGAAAATGAAACAGACCTGATGAACACAGAAGGCATGAAGATGAGCTTTAGTTTGATGACCAATGCTTCTCGAAGGTCTTTTGTACACGCCTGAAGCAAGCTTTGGTGCAATAAGCATTCCCATTCACATATACTTTTGGAATAGATGGGAACAGGAGAAAAGGAAAATTGTCATATAAAAAATACCATGTCACGGTGTTTTAATGGATTGTTAACAATGTTAGTGATCAGGAATTTGATAACTAACTGTTAAGAGTCTCACATCGGATGTGAGATAGCCTGAACATGGGTTTATAAGTAGAAGAAATTCTCACCTTACAAGCTGATTTTCTAGGATTGAGTTAGGCTCAATGCCCAATTCTAAGATGGTATCAGAGTCTCTTTGAGATCCATTGGGTCACTTGCTATTAAGTTTCCGCTCTCAAACTACTATTTATATCCACGCACCAAGCCCCATAGTGTTGGGCATGAGTGGGTGTGTTAAGAGCCTCACAATCGGATGTGAGATAGCCTGAACATGATTTTATAAGTAGAGGCAATTCTCACCTTATAAATCGGTTTTGTAGGGTTGAGTTATGCCCAACCCAAAATTCTAAGAATAACAAACTTCAAAATTTTAAAGACGCTATAAACTATAGGGACTTAATTGCAAATTGACATAAAACAAAAATCAACTCCAATCTTATTGCAGCTTTTCAGAACCATTTAGCATGTGTATTTTTGTTGTTTTTTCAACATGAATATTTTTGCGGTGCTGGTGACTAAATAGTATTCACACACAGCCATGAAGAGTATCTCTAAGCACTGCAATACTATGTGAACCTCATGCATTAGTGAAAAGAATCAATCTCTCTCAAATGTTACAAATTCAACACACAAAATAGCCATATTTATTTTCTCATTTAGAAATAGAAGAGGCTGCAATAGAAATAAATAGTTCATCAGTAGCAACATTTACTCTTTATAACTACAGGAAACATCAGACTGCATAAAGTAATTCTTGGCATTAGCACATTTGCAAAGGACAGACATATTAAAGGCTATGTGTCCATCTCAAAACTCTTAGTATTACTTATAATGATTAGTATCATTGGTACAATCATTAGGGAATAATGTATAGAAGCACTAGATCTCTATAAATAACGAATAAAAACTTACAAAACACACAAGTAGCCAATGAAACTAAATTTAGAAAGAACCACACGCGGCCAACACAAGCATGGATCAAAGACAGAATCTCTTCAAAAAGAAGCACTATCGATGGTGATATGAGCTCTCGTCTTTCTAGGAGGGCAATGTAAATAAAACTCATCAGAAATACAAATTACTCTGAATCCGAGGAGTCTGCCTTTGTGCTCTGCCGAACACTTCTTTTGGTTTGTGCACTGGACCTTGCACGGTGGATTGATGATTCACCCTCCAAAAAGATGACTTGAGCTTTAGCCAATCTTTCTTCCAAAACCTCGGTGCTAAAGTCGTCAGTGCCACCGAGTTCATCAAAACCCACCTAATACACATACCATTATCATCTTGATGTTTGTAAAATTACTTAAATAAAGAGGGAAACCCTGTCCAGTATAGCATTCCTGACAATATATATGAAATTTATCAATTAGTATAAGGGCCTTTACACACATACCACATAGTCATCCACTTTTGTATTCTTTATGAGGGCAATGGTAGGAAGAACAATGATCTTGAGCCTCTCGGCTAAAAATGGACTTTTTTCAGCATTAATTTTCACAAAGCGGGTCTCAATATGCTGCTTCGCCAACAAACTTAAATGCTTGTCCACAACCTGCAAATAAACTGTAAGCACATATGTTTCTCCTCATTTGAGTGAAAGAAAATATCAAAACTGTAATCGTGCTGAATTGAAATTCAAATTGTGGTACATGTAGTATCTAAATCGTCTGTCCTCTGATGATAAAGCGATAATTGTAAACAAAATATATTGGCGTTGTATATTACGGTGTCATACTGTCATTGATAGATCCAAGGGTGCAAAATGAGTTTTCATTTTTCAAAAGGCTCCTACATTTAAATTGCAACGACTAATTTCAAAATATTTTAGTGATTTGGCGGAATATAAAGATGCTCAATAGACGTCGTTGTAAAACTATTTTACACTGTTAGTGCATCTTCTATTTTCTCAAATTCAATTCAATGTTGTCGGCATTAACATATACATAAACATTCATTTTACATAATCAGCAAGCTAAGCAAACTGAATACATTGCAATTTGCACTTAATTTCACGTTTACGGCAAAATTATAAGGTGACGTTAATTCAACAGTGAAATTCTACACAAAAATAATATCAATCAATGCGAATGAAGAATCGAAAGAAAGGAATAAAAAAACAATGAGAGAGGTGAGATTTGTGTGATATGAACCTTGCAGGGCCAATTTTCGCGGAAGAAATGACAGACGACACGTTCACTGGCTTTGACGACGGAGAAGAAGTCTTTCTCGGAGGGAATCTCGGTATATTCACCGTGTCCGAGGGAGATCCAACGGCTACGCTTCTCCGCCATTTTCTTCATTTGTTGTAACCTGCGTTCCCTGAGGGCTTCAAGATCATCATCGTCGAGGCGTTCAAGGGCGGCGATCTCTTCATCGATCTTATCCTCAACGGCTTGCGCCACCGTGAGTACTTGCTTCTCGATCACTTCTTCGATCTTTCCTCTGTCCATCTTACACTTCCAGATCTCTCACTCCTTCCCTCGCTCAGAACTTCAAATTAAGGTTAATACGACGCCGTGTTCAAGTTGATGTGGTTTTGGATCGGGGTAGATTTCAATTTATTTGAATTTAATTTAACATTCTCTTTTTTAAATTGTAAATAAAAATGAACTTATAAATTTGACAAAAAAACAATAAGGAATTTAAAAAAATTATTATTGTACTCCCAGTCTCCGAAAATATAAACAAAAATTAGTCAAAAAATTTGGTGTATTTGATTCGAAACTTAGACTAAATACATATAATTATATTGACCAATTTTTATTTATATATTAGAACAGAAACATTATAAGCATAACTTAGTTGCTATGAATATTAGCAAGACTGACTTTGTGGGTGTGTGCGGTGACCTCCCACACATGGCCTCGAATATTTTTTATATATACATACAGTGATGTACATGTTATAGTAACTAAAAAAAATATTTAAAATAATAATTATTTATTAAAAAATACTCCATACATTTAATAAGAAATACACAAGTTCCAATATAAATTTACTATTTTGAATTTTTAAAAATTATAAATTTGCACTTAATAGAAAACACTTTTTATTTTATAAGTGGTAATTTGCTACCGATTGTTTAAAAGAAGTGACATTACTACAAAACAAATAGCATTTTATATTTAAATATAGGAAAATGCTAACATATAGAACACAATTTTATTTCTTCATTTTTTGATTAGAGATCTGTTTTTAATATTCAAGCAGGGCTCTAAATAGTTGAGGTCGACCATAAACATCTTCTAACTCAAGATAGAATCTGAAGTTAGGCGTACTGATTCGTGACAAAGATGGTGTTGTTTTGACGGCAACAACTTCAGCATTTATGGGGTTCAACAATCCCATGAAATCAAAGTTGACGGTTGTTCTGAAAACGATACATTTCGCTAGAGATTGTTGTTTTACCTCTATGGACACCGGAGATTGTTGCATTAGCTTGTGGAATTTGAGACTGATTAGGGTTCTTATAGGTGACATTGCTTATTGCACTTATGGGAACAGTATAGTTGAAAATATAAAAGGTTGTTTGATATCTTTTGATAGAGTGATTTTCAGGCAGCCCATTGAAGACACACCTAATGTTATATATAGCTCATCAAAATTGTATTGAAGTGCAAATTCAGCATACATATCAAGAGGCTAATCTATGTGTTGATATTCTTGTAAATATTGGCTACAAATTTGGTGATGTGATTTTTTATAATAGTATTCAATTTTATTCTAAAAAACAAACTATAAATTATTGCTTGTTTGGAAAGTTGGAGAACAATCGATTAAAATTAAAACTCAAAATCCATCGTTGATGTAAAATTTATTAATCCTCTTCAAATCTAACAGCGAAAAGAGTAGAGATGTTGGAAATATGAAATATCAAGAATCCAACCAACATAGCGAGACATTGCTGACACAAATAGCACAAACAAACAAACACAATGAACTCCTAAAACAAAACAGTATACACACACTCTTTACCATACAAACGCGCACTCTCTCTTTCTCTAAGGTCTTTGTTATACTAGTAATTGGAAAAAGGATTCCCTGCATTGGAAATTCCTCATGTTCCTCGTGTGTGAGCATCCATACCATTAAAATTTCCTTTTGACAATTAAGGGCATTTGGGCTTGCCCTTGTTGTTAACCTTGTCTCTGTAGCAAGGACATTCATGCTTATTTCCATAAGTCCCAGAAGGAACGCATTTGCACTCTTGGCAGCATATTTTACAATACTTCACACACCTATCTGCAACCCCTGCTTTAGAGCATCTGTCTGAACACTTGTTGCCGCAATAGTCTGCCATTAAAAATGAAATATTAGTTCAATCATAGTAAAACCGGATGATAAATAAATAAACAATATTATTAAAGCAAAATTATATAAATAAAAATAATAAATTAATTGAACCAAATGCATTTCTACCAAAGTAGAATGTAATCATAATCAAACCAACTTTTTAACGAGTTGGTTCTTGATTCAACCGGTTAAACAGATTGAACTGTTCTACTAGTGTTCAACCCGATTCGACCGGTTGAACAGACGAATTCGTCTGAAATTTTAAAAGATAAATTGGTAATTACTAATTAGTACACCCATCGAAATGCTAAGCTCAAAAATATTCACCAAACTTCCCACATCACCCAATAAAAAATGAAAAGACAAATTAAAAAGAATCATATAATTTCATAATAGGTGAAGAAAAGCATACATGAATCTTCATATGCAATGGATAGCTCCAAGAAAGAGGAGCATAGAAGAAGGGAACAAAATAGCATCAAGGTGAAGAGAGGCTTCATTTTAATATTGGGCAAGAAATATTAGAAAGGAATTCTTCAAATTGTTGTGGATGTGTCTTAACTCTTCAAGAGTTTTGTGATGGCATTTGCAAGTAATAGCAGTGTGTATTTATATTAATGGTCCCAAATTGGAGTCTTAGCAGAGGTGAGTTGAATCAGTATGAGTTTAATATCAGATGCAATAGAAAATTGGTAGAGTCGGTGAGTTGTAGGAGAAGGAAGAGACAGCAAGCATGCAGTGTCTCAGTTTTTTGGCTCTCCTCTCCACACACGAATCCTTCTAGGGCCTTCATTTCCTTTTGTCCCATTCTGTTTTTTGTTCTCTCTTTTATTTTTTTACTTTAAAAAAAAATGAAATGATCTCACAAGTCACAACAGTGCAACACAGATGCATGGCGTCTGACAACAATGAGACAAAAGTAAGAGTGAATAGAATACATTTATTGAAAGAAATCTATGGGGTAAAAACATTCAGAAATTAATAATACCAAATGTTGATCTTACTTATTATACTCCCTCTAAACTACTTGTTCTTCACTTTAGAGGAGTTACATCAATTTGATTTACATTTCATTGATGAATATCACAAGTGTTCGAATTCACAATATTAAAAACAGATGCCTATATAGTTTGGGGTCTAGCAAATGGGTTAGCCTCCTGCAATTTGGGGAACTAATGTTCAAATCTTAGATGAGAGACGTTTTTACGTTTAATGCTATAGTGGTTAAATAGGATCAGCTCTGGTATATAAAACCCGTGGAAGAAAAAAATAAATTAAAAGCATATAGCAGTAGTAGCTGATTTGTTTACATACAAAATACATGCATTTGATTCTTTGAAGACATGGAGCACCATACTACAAATATTATACGAGTTACTGAAATCTAATTTCTTTTCAAGTAAACTCTTCAATGTACAAAATAAAAGAAAACATATTAAACTAAACAATTATAATTGATACTTTAGCATAAAATAAATTACTCAGGCATTAAAAGAACAAAATCCACAAATGCATTCCTTATAGTGATAAAAGAGTTTCATTGAGAAAACTTATTTATTAGCCGCAAGTCGCAACTGATAGATCTAACTTCAGTTTAGAGAGTAGAAAAAGGACAAGCTCTGTTTCATCATGCTAAAGCTAAATGTTTATCCCATCAGAGGGACCTTAGCTGAAAAGGAATTTTAAAAACTACACCATCAAATGTTCGGTTTCTTCATATTACCTTACGAAAGTACAAACTCTGATTTCTGATCACTATAACTTTTGATTTACATTACATGTAGGCAAAGCTCATCTCAACACACTAATTAACCAAGAATATAATTATTACTATTCAAGTAAAAACCAATTCAAAAAATCAACTCTACACATAATACATATAAAATCGTACATCAAGCTCCCATGATGTGGGATGGGCATACAGGTTGAGCATCGGAGTCGCCCTTGGCATGGTCACTAGATGCTAGTAAATTGATCTGCATAAATAAAACAATTTTAAAAATCTCATCTCTAGCTAAGCAAAGTAAGAATCGAATATTTCATCCCATTCATTATTGGAAAATATTGGGTCCCAAATTCCTTATTTTATTTTTTCTTCATTTTCCACTTTTAACCCAGAGAAGTAATAGAAAAGTGGGAGAGCAATTGAGACATCATTAAGATTCTCCTGTTATAGATTAATGCATATATAAGAAGGTACAGACCTTGACAATTTCAGACTTGGAGCCAGGCCGCATGTAGGCTGCTAACACACTCATATTGAAATCCTGCATAATTCATTTGAAAGAAACAAAGAGAACTCAAGTTAAAGAAAAGTTGTGGGACTAAATTCTAGTTAATAAAATAATATATATAAAATAATGAAACAAACTGATCTTCATTATGCCAAACAAATGTGTTAACTCCTATTCCTAACAATAAAAATATTAGTTCTTTTTTTTCTTTCCTTTCAAAAAGCATTTCCGTGGAAAAGATAGAAAGATATTCAATCGAAAAGCTATTTCCAAATTTAACAAGGACAACACAGAAATAAACAAGTCCAATATGATAGTGAATGATATTTAACCATTAAAATCCCCAAACTGTTTATCTTCTCCATAAGCCTGCTAACTAGGGTTGTCTTTTCTTTTTACCAAGACAAAGTTGGGATAAGCCAAACAGAACTTACCCTAAAAGGATCGCCTCTCAAAGATTGAACAAACATGGAACTTCCTAAGCTTTTACCCTGCATAGAAGTAAACGCTTAAACTCAACAATATGGAGCAACAAATAAAAGCACAATAGCAAAGCATCAATTGTTCATGTTCCTTCCTAATCTGGCTTTCGAGACATTGTTTGTTGGACAGAAAAATATTAGAGTAATATAAACATACATGTAAGGTAGGAAAACGTGAAAAAACTTCAAATAGGGTACAATCCTAATATAATAAAATATTTCCTTTTCATATTATTTGTGATTTGTGAAGGTATGGAACAAACAATTTACCCAGCTCGCAATTTGTATGTTAGTATCCCCCTCCCCCTCTTCCACTATTATGTATTATATTAATAAGCACGTAAATTAGAGGACTGAAATACCTCAAGGGAAATATCTCTAAGGCGCCTCCCTGTTTGAGCACAACAAATACGGACAATGTGTTCATCACAACTTCCACTTATAATGTAGTCCCTCCCATTCATGTAATAAGAACGAGTATAATTTTGACAACCTTTAGTTGGAGCTATATCAAAAACTAAGTGAAGCCTACCATCAACAGCCAAAAATTGTCTAACCTGTCAAAATCGACAAGTTAGTCAGGACACTAACAATGTTTCTTAAGATAACAATCCAAAAAAAAAATGTAGTTTTTTGGAGTGCATATATTACAAAACTTCAATTGCTGAAGCAGATTTTTTCTGGAGTGCAAAGCCTATTTCCGCAATTGCAGTTTGTATGCAGTGACCAATAACTATTAACTAACCACACTACAAAGTAAATACCTCATTATCGACTGCCGATGCTAGGATATATTGGTCATCTGGAGAAAAACAAACCATCACATTTCCTTTAGAGCTCGAAGCAGTGAAGCAAGGGTTTATTGGTTTCTGTCTCAAGTCCCACATCTTGACATCCTGGTCAAATGATGAAGTAGCAAAAATTGACGGGGAATGATTTGCAAACTTGACTACATTAATATGCCCATGATGCATATCTGTGAACACTTGTAAGCGCTTTCCACTGTTGATGTCATACAAAGCAACATGTCTGGAGTAACCACTTGCAAGAAATAGTTCATCCGTAGAGTTAACATGAACAGATGTCAGGCTGTCAAATTCATCAAAGGTAACACAAGCAGAGTTCCCATATAAGCCAGTAATTTGTCTTGGTATATGGTTTATGTCATACAATTTCAAGGAACCGTTATCTGAACCTGCTATAAGCTGACATGCAATACAATAAAAAAAACATCAGAAACTGCTATTAAAACAAAAAATCACTGGAGGAACTAATGATCTATATCTAACTAAACATAATGGAATACTTCACTGAATCAATGCCTTCCTTAGATAAATAATCTATGCCATCCCTAATTATAGAATCCTCTTGAGAAATTTCTGTCCCTTTTTATAGGACCTCTTCCAATTTCCTGCATTAATTATTTACTTACCAACATACTCCTAATACTTTTACATATTTTCCTGTAACCAGCAAAAAATACTATGATTGGAAGATAAACTAATTCTCTCTCTCCTATAGGGTAAACTTGTAAAACAAATACAAATTGTTTAGTTTCATGCTTTAGTCAACAAGGTCCTATAATTAGGGACGAATGTAATTATAGTCTACAAGGCTATACTAGCAATCTAGCTTTCTTGCAGGAAATCACAAAGTGTCATATCTATCTCATTAAAACTACTTTAGACTCTAATGTGACAGTATAGAAGAAGCACTTCAATAATTGTTGATATATATGTAGCTGGTACCTATTAGTATACTCATGCAAATTAATATCCATGGTAGACACAATCTCTATCAATGACTTCTCATGCAACATACCTTAGAAGGATATTTCTTGAGCCAACAAAGACCCAAGACACTATTCATTGCGCCAAGTGATGGGATATAACTCACAATGCGTTCACTCTCATGATTGATGACAACTACTTCACCATCTAGAGTTCCAAAGACCATCAAACTGGAGTCAGATGGGTGATACTCAAACTGCCTTGGACGAAAGCCATTATCCAATTCAAATCCTGATAGGGAAAGGGGATGTAAGAAAGGCCAAGTTGAAGACCCCAGTTTAGCAGCAGAAAGAGACCTAGTATAAAAATGTTGAGACGTTCCATGAGGATGTGAGGGGCTACGCTTTGAAGAATGCACCTTAATGCGGCCTGATTTTATTTCTCGCTTGTGTAAGATACTTAAAACACTCTCTTTGCTCTTCCATCTGTATGGAAGATATTCAAAGTATTGATAAAATATTCCAGTAGCCCTTTCCCTGTCAATATTTCTGATAGGCAGATTATCTAAACTTTTCAGATTAGGTAATGAAGCTATCATGAATTCTCTGTAATGTTTTTCCTTACATATTGGTGATGCATGACAAGACATATACTTCATGGAAACATCAATACCATTCCCTGTAAAGGAACCTCTTGATGACTCTTCATTCTGTAATGTAAACAGTCAAAGTCAAAAATAAAAATGGATTTTGAAGTTATGGCTGGGAAAATATGTACGAAAAAAATAGTACAATAACAAGAATTTCAATGTTTTTCTTACAGCATACATATTAAAATCTAACACAAAGAAAGTCATCAACTAAAGTTCAAAAATACAATATGACCATAAAAACAAAGTAGAAATGGGCAAACTAGAAAACCAGAGTAATTAATTTGACTACCTCAGTATACTAGCTTTAAATTTTATTATTGCAATAACTCAATACTACCTCCATCCCATTTTATAAGACCTTCTTTGACTAAATGCGCTATTTATATGTCTTGTTTTGACCGTATTTTTCTAAAAGCGTATAAATGTAAATATTATCATATAAGATCTTGTTTTGATTTGTTTCGATTAATATTTTCAAAATATCAAATTTCTATAATTTTTACTAATAGACAATTAAAGATATTCGTAATCAAAATTATGCATTGGCGTACGTCCAATAGTCAATGAGTTCTTATATTTTGGGACGGAGGGAGTAGCATTTTATAAGATAATCGCAAGAACATTAGATGCAAGCTGACACCATGACCTTGGAAGTTACCCTTACAATGTTTGTGATTATTTTAAAATTCAAATTATTATGTTTACGAACTTAATAGTAAATTACTTATAATAAATTAGACATAAGTGATCAAAACGCAACAAGAGAGTGAGAAAGAGTTGTGTTGTGATTATTGTTTAGATATAGCGACCACTACGAAGGAAATATATTTTCAAACTAAAAAGTAGATTGACTACCTCGCTCTGAAGAGGCATTTGTAAACTCCACCTAGGAAAAACATCTAACAACCAGTTTCTATGATGATGATTTCTCAAATCAAATTCACTATCATCTGATGAGTCTTCAACCATGCTTTGAGCATCATGACTCATAACTTCTTCATCAAAGGAATAAAAATTTCTAAGTGGATCCTCGACACTAATGTTAAGATCTGTTAGTTCCCTTGTATCATCAATGCAGGATTCACCAATAAAAGGAACTTTATCAAGTAAACTAAAATCAGCAGTGCCATCTGACTTCCCACTGGATGAGGTAAAAGATGTTCCCGTATCATTACAATACTGCCAATATTGAAACCTTAGTTCAACCAAAGAAGGAAGCTTTGAGAGAGCTGCAACAGTTGACCAAAGATTTGCAACCATTGTTTCACACATTGAGAGAGACATTAGATTGGGCATGCAATTAAAGCAGTCTTCTTCAAAACTGGTAAGGCAAGAACTGAAATCAAGATTAAGTGTGTGCATATGCCTGAACTCCCCCATCAAGCCCAACTTCCGGAAATGCCAAGACCTTGATGTCAAAACTTGGCATGCCAAACCTTTTTCTGAGATATCCCTGGTGATTAAACCCAAAATTAGTCACGAAAATATCAGTTGCAAGAAAAAACATAATGCACCAGAAAGTGCAGCCCGTGAGGGCATTCTCCTAATAATGAAAGGACGGCTCATAATTGAAACTTCTAGGGAAACAACTGCACCAACTCACTGTATATCATCGGTGAGAATGAAGCACCTCATGTAATTATGTCAATTGGCTACTGTAAATTCCAAAGGTAGTCCTTATGATGTGTTTGATACACACCAAGGCACACCACAAACAGAGTTTATAGAACTAACACTTGAGGCCTAACATAATATGTTTGGTGGTAAATACACAATACATGCAAAACAGTGTTGTTTGTTGTGTGAAATGTCAGTTTTGTAAGGATGAGTTGGGCCAAACATAAAACCTAAGACAGTGAACGCAAGACAAGTTTTCCAATTGAAAGTGAAAACATGCAAATAGAAATGTCAAAATGGATATTTTGTCTTTTAAATAGTTCTTCATAGGCAACAACATGTACCATGGTTTCTTGCGTACCAAAATTTTAATTTTTATCCTATACCTCACCACCAGATTTGTTTTGTTCTATGACCATTTCTAAAATCAAACAAGAAATAACTTTTTTGCCATGTCTAGTCTCCCTTCCAAAGCAAATCAAACCCTTGGTGACAAAAAATCCGGTATCAAGACAATAATGTCACATCCCCGTTTATATAAAATCATGGTTCACATGTTAAAAACCAAGCTCCTATGTTAAGTAAAATGCAGCTAGTTTATTGTTCTGAACCAAGGGATGGAAATTCAATGTTACTGTCTCAAATTAAACAAAAGGTGGGAATAAACTATAAAGGTGATTAGACAATAAAAAAATACTGTAGTTCATTTTTACAAAGATAATCCATGGAAAGCACCATAATATACCGTACGAAGTCATTTGTAATCGACACATCCTGTAGTTCGACTACTCGAAGCTTTTGTTTAATAGCACGCATCAATGGTAATGCATATTCTTGACTTAATACACATGGTGATTCGTTACGTATATCAACAGCTTCTATTTCAGAAGTATCAAGGTTCGTGCATATCTCGAAGAGTGGAGCAAAATCAACATCCTTAAGGTCGTCAATTAAAATGTCCAGGATGCATGGCTCTTGGTGGGATTTTTTGACCTCGGCCTGCACAATGATGGTCAGGTTTAGTTTAGCTTCTAACTCGTGAAAAGGATAGAGTACAAATTACAAAATAGAATACATTCACTGCCCCTTGCTCAGACAGAGTCAAGAGATGAAGAACTAAATTACAAAAAAGAAAAAAAAAAGTTTGAAAGACAAATAAAAATTGATTGTATGCCAAAGATTGATATAGCTTATGTAAGTACGAATCTCTTGACCTCACTCATCAATATATTAACAGAACAATATTATTTAAAAACAACTGAGATGGTTTAGCAAAAAATTGTGTACTGGAATAAACATCAGACCTTGAAAAAGCTTGACAAAATAGCAGCGTTAGGTAAAACACCATGTCTCCTGCAAGAATCAATATACCTAGAACCAAACCAAGTTAGATAATTGAAGTGTAATCAACAATATAAATAAACAACAGCAAATAACTAGTATTATTTAGACTTAATTACACATTTGGCCCCTTTCGTTTATTTCATGTTTTAAGTTGATCAATTATGTTTTAAGTTGGTCCATAAGTTTCTAACGTTGAAATTAATCAATACCTCTTTGATCATCTTTATTGCACTAACTAATTCAAACATTGGAAACATGATGGACCAATTTAAAACGTTTAAAATATAAGGGACCAAACCAAATATGCAATTAAGCCTATTATTTATTAACAACCGTAAAAAGTTCCATCAACTTAGTCTATAATTGCAATAAATTTAATCAAACATCTCATGCGTGCAAACTAGCTTGTTTCCCATTGATTCAATAAGATAACACAGATGAAGCTGCAGTGAATTCAGTAACTATAACAATTGCAATAACAATTAAATAATAATAAAAACAATACGCACAGTGCAGATTGAAATTCTGAAAATTATGCCTCGAAAGTAACGAGTTAGATTGTAAATTGTGATCACCGAGTAACCGATTCTAACAAGCAATGTTCAATTCCATCAAAATTAAGATCAAAACAATTGAAACTAATCACTATATGTAATCGAACGTATAACCAAACAAAAGCAATTCGAAAATAACAGAGAAATTAAACACAAGGATAATAGTACATTTTGATTTTTTGAGCAGATGAAATTTACCTGTTTTCTAAGGTTAGGATATCGACGGCCATCGCAATCGAGCTTCGAGCAAAGTGATTACGAAAACGCTTTGATCAACGCTCTTACAACAAAAAGTAGAAAACGGAAATCAATGAAGATGGGATAAGAAGGGTATATATGTCAAAATGCAATCCACGACGGATTCACATAGTTCTCCGTAGGGGTGAGCACGAACCTGCAACCCGACTCGAAACCGACATAACCGCCAATATATGGAAGCACTCGGTCGGGTGCGGGTCGGGACTCGGGTCAACAATTGTGAAAAATCGGTTATGAATGGTTGTATACGGGCGGGTGCGGGTCTCTAAAATTTATCTCTTCATAACCGAAACCGACCGAACAATTACTAAAATATAATTTATTTTTTTCAATTTTGAGTACCTCTTAATCTCTTATATACTCTTCGCTTTGTTAATTTTGTCTATCTTTGATAGAGAAGAAAAATGTTATATTTTACAAGTTTATGCTTGTAATAGATTGATAAATGAGATGTGAAAGATAATATTCTAGATTTATATTAATTTTTACTTTTCATCTACTATCTATTATTGTCGTTGGATTAACAAATTTGAAATAAAATAATTGCATCTCATCATTTTTATTGTATCATTTGTTGCAGTGTGTACGAAATATTGAACTATTTGAAGAATAATATTTTTTTGATCAATAAAATTTTAGATGTAACAATAAAGTTTCAATGTAACCCGTTAAAACCGACCCGCTATACCCGTCACCCGTATGACCCGAACCCGAACAAACCGAAGATGTAGACGGTCGGAATTGAGTCCAAATTAAGAGGCCGTGGTTTTTATCGGTTTTACGATTTTCGCCCCGAATCCGACCGAACCCGACCGATGCTCACCCCTAGTTCTCTGTTGATTTTTTGGTTTCTCAGTTTTTCTTCTTGTCTTTACTCATTCTTCATTTTTTCTTCGTTGCTCTTTCTTTTACAATTGGGCCTGTGAATGGAACCCATCTAGGATGAGAATTTCTTTTCGCACTCTCATCTTTCTAACACGCCCACTGATTTTTTGAAAATACATCTCTCGTATTTTAGAAAGAGAATATTGATTGAATGGTTAAATAAATAAATAGTTCATATAGTTTTCCATAATTTCGTTTTTAGTTTCTAAAGACTTTTTTCATACTTTTTGGTCTTGAAAAATTTTCTAATATTGTAATTTTCGCACTTTTTTCGCACTAATTCTTGTATACTTTCACATTTTTTAATGATTTTTTGTATTCATAT
Organism: Trifolium repens; assembly: GCA_030408175.1. Taxonomy (NCBI): domain Eukaryota; kingdom Viridiplantae; phylum Streptophyta; class Magnoliopsida; order Fabales; family Fabaceae; genus Trifolium; species Trifolium repens. Next base: position 62,158,443 of record CP125837.1, on the reverse strand, counting down.
TTATAATATTGTAAGAACGTCTCCGATAAAAATTTAAAATTTTTTAACATAAGATGAATTATTTATGTGCAAAAAACTAAAAAAATTATATTTAATTCATCTCTAGTTTAAAAAAATATTAAATTTTTGCAAGAAAGATTCATATAATGTACTAAAAGTAAATATGACCGGCGACCGCATACAAAATTTTAAAATTTCGAATAATATGCACAAGTTGAATGAAAAGTAGGGACCAAAAATATGACAAGAAATACTTCAATGACCAAAAAGTGTGGAAAAAATCTTTAGGGACAAAAAATAAAATTTTGGAAAACTATAGGGACCATTTACTTATTCTTATTTAAGTAGAGGAAAAAAAACACTCTACATGAAAATTCTCATTTTTATACGAAATTCTCATTTTTATAACATTCATTACTTAAGTAGCGGACAAAATCTGTTACAGAATCTGCTACTTAAGTGGCGAATATTATAAAAATTAGAATTTTGAAATGAAAAAAAAAAACCCACCTAATATGAAATTTTTAAGATTTTAAAGGTAAAATCCGCTACTTAAGTAGTAGACAGGGGTATTTTAGTGATTTTGTTGGGTGCACGAAAAATGGAGTAGAGTGACAAAAGTAATAGTCTTTAAATAGGTCAAGGCTAACACCGAGTCTAACTTATTAAATAGATTGGGCCAAATTGGGCTTTATTTTAAGTTTGATCTATTTTATATTTTAAGAGTTTTATCAGACTTATTATCCTATTTAAGAGTTTGATCTTTTTTTTTTGTCAAAAAAAAAATATTCTTTTTTATGTTTATTTATTGGCTATGATTTTACATTTTTAAAATGAATAAATAAATGTATCGGCTTTTGAACTTCAAACCCTACTTATTTATGTGTAAAAAAAACCCTACTTATTTCTACTGACTAAACTATATTTTTAAATTTTGAATAAGACTATTCTAATTTGAATGAACATTAAACTTGCTCTAACCAAAAGTAAGAAACCATTAAACCTACATATTACGAGACAAGTCATTTTCATTTTTTGAAAAGATAGTATTTTCAGAAGAGGAAAAAATTGCTATCCTTACTGATGAAGTTGTCAATGTTGTACTACTTTGCTTAATTATAGCTACTCTTCACCAATATTTTTTTAAAATCTTTTGATGTTGGACTAGTCTCATAGTATATTATATTTGTTGGTTTGAAAATAAAATTTCGGCAACACTAATGTGGGGATGTTTTTCTCTTCCTATTATTGTTAGTTATTAGGGTCCACTTAATTCGACAAGTGAATACGAAAAACTGTTGTGATCAAATGCATATCAAAATGTCAATAAAGTAGTAGATGTAGTCATGTAGCTTTTGATGATTTTCCTTCTTCTTGCTTGCTAGCTAATTAATTGGGATTTTAATTATAATCTTCATTGAAAAACAAAAGGAAAATCTATTCAGAAACAAACAAAGTAAAGTGAGGTGCAAAAATATCATCAAGTAACTATATACTACTACTACTATGATTTTATATCACCTAGCCATAATTTTTTCTTTATATATCCTAGCTATCATTGAATGCGAGACTAAAACTTTGAATCATACGAAGTATGTCACTCAAAAACCCAACCATGTTGGTCCCTCACTTTTTTCATATTACTAGTATACTATAAGTTTTTTTTTTTTATATTCTATAAAACTATTATTATATATTAAGACATTATGTTAAATGAAATAAGTTATTTTTCTCATGAGAGTGAGTTAATATTTTATTACGAATTATAGAAAAAAATGTACGATATATTTAAAAAATATTGATAAATAAATAACTATTATCCTTAAAAATTTAAAAAGAGTTTTATAAAAAGAAATAAATAAAAATTGACCACATTCCACATCCTATTTTTCTCGATGAGATTTTATTTTTTCTTCTTGGCCATGTTCTTCATCTTCGTCTAGGATTAGTTGTAAAGCTGAGCACCACCACTGGTCACACACACCAATCAAGAAGATGACTTGTTTTAACTACGTTCTTACATATGAAGAGCTCATTTCTGATATCTCCATGTCATGATACAGTATATTTCATGATCCCAAATCTGTGTTGCACACTTGCACGTGCCCTTGCGCGTAAAGAGTAAGGTTGCTTGCTACACCAAAGAAAGTAGCATATGGTTTGGGACCCAAAAGAAAACAAAACACCATGCTTTATTATAAGGTGAATTTTTTAGTACTCAAATTACATTGAGGCTCTGTTTGATTTTAATGGTGGACAGCTAATAAGTTAGCTTATAGTAGATAGTTTATAGGTTAGTTTATAGTTTATAGTGAATAAATTAGTTGATTGAATCTATAAAATTAGCAGTTGAACTAGTTTATAAGTATGAAATGACATAAAAAAGAATATGTTTAATTAATATTTAATTTTTTTCAAGTAAGATGATAAGGGTAAAATTAGAAGAAAATATGATAAGATATAAGCTCATAAGCTACTTAAAATAGCGTTTGAAAAATAAGTTATAAACTCTTTTTTAAAAACTATTACCAAACAATAAGCTATAAGCTAGCTTATTTGTCTTTCCTAATAGAGCCTGATATTCTATAAACAAAATATACTTAAAAATAATACTCTAATTTTAAATATAAATCAATATGAAAATAAGATATGACGATAAAATTTTGCTTATAAAATACCGATACTTAATAATATAAGCTATTATAAATTTATATAATTATATAAGAGTTATGATCAAATGACATAAAAGTGTCAAACTTAGTAATATAATATTTTCAATAATTCTTTACCGAATAATTGTATTGCAAAATTGACCGTTGGATTCAAAAATATTATAACATAAATTATATCTATAAAATACAACATTAATTGAAAATTATTTGATACGACAACGAAATATATCAAAATTATCGTCAAAATAATATAATATAGTACATTGGCTTATTCGATCTTAAATTATTAAGCTATGTTGATACACACATATAGCACAATAGAAGTAGAACATGGGTGTTATTTTGCTTTTCTAGTCAAACGAAAGGAAACATAGTAGCAACAAATGGACAAGAATCTTAACTTTTTTTTGGATGTAGCAGCTATCTCATTCTCATCAACTTGGGGACAGTGACAACATGGATTTGAAAAAGTTAAGAAGAGGAAAATTAAATATAAGATTTGTAGTATAGTAGTAATATACTAATATGTACTAAGCTTTTATATTGGTGTTAAATTGCAGTTGTAATTAAGCTGTCATTCCGTATATCATGATCATGAAGAAATATGACGATGTGCAAATTGCGCATGTCCGACTCAAAGGTAAAATGTAAATCCACCAAATCATCGTATCAAGTTTCTGAAAAGTTTACTTAATAAAAGTCGTATCCTGTTATAAATGGACTTAAATAAGAAAAATGTTAAATAGTATTTTCGGAGCACTAGTTAAGCATGCCAAATTTAGTATAATAATCTTGGAACTTGTGCTGTCAATAGATTTAAAATATAAATAATGTTGTTTTCAATGTAAAAATTATCTTTTTTAGTTCTTTAACTAGTGTCTCAGTAGTGACACTAGTTAGCATGACCTTTAAATAATAGGAATAATATAGATGAAAAAATGAAAAAATAGATAAAGAATAGCCAGTGGTATTCATCACTAGAATTAAGATTACATTACAATGATACATATATCTTATGTATAGGCAAACATAATGGGTCAATTATATGAGTCAATAACCTATATGAACATCCACTAATAATATTCATAACACCAATACTATTTTTAATTTTAATATAAAAATTAATAGTATTCTTAACAAAGATCAAATGAGTTTAGCTTGCTTCAAAAAAAAAAAATTTTAATTGATTTTATAGTTAATTGAAAAATAAATACTAAAAAAATCAATTACTTATATTAAAATATTTTAATAATTTATCAAAAATATTACTGTGGACTTTGTCAAATATATCCTCTTTGAATTCATTTTATGTCTATGTGTTGACCAGCCCTTAATTTGGATTGTGATGAAGTTACACACATGATCAAAAACATTTATTAATTGTACAGCTGCAATTTCGGACTACAATCTACTATCTATTTATCTTATGAAAAAGAAGGTTAGTTAAATTACACATGTTATACTTCATTTTTATTTTCTTTTACAGATCCACTATATTGCAAGTGGTATTCACTAGTTTAGCATACAAAGACAGCTAGCTTAGCTAGTCTAGGCATGTGGAAATATATAATAATGGATTCTCTCGAGTGTAATTTATAATCACTTATTAAAAGAGATATACACATGAGAGATTTAGATAAAGTAAATTTTAATGGTGATAGATCGCACTTTATTTAAGGAAATACTTTGAAGAACTTCCATCACAAGGTGTGCCCTCCAAGTCCGTTTGCGAGCTTAGATTCCGCTATATAAGAATCGAGGTATGTCTATATGGAATGCAATGGCCAGTTTCACGTGCACGGTGACATTTAATATGGACTAGTAGCTATTACCTCTTATAACGGACAAAATACTAGGGTATCATTCGCCTAAGCCCAATATATCCAATTGGATTATCCACCTAATTAAGAGGAGGCCCAAAAAGAATATGTCATATAACTACACCGCTACTCCACCATCACCCCATTATTCCACATAGTCTCTTAACTACCCCCTCCACTATCTTCTATCTCACTCCTATATATAATGCATCATAAGGGGTCTGTTTGGCAACACCACCAAACTGACTTATAGCTGTTGGAACAAAGTGGGTCTGACATGAACCTCTAAAATTTTAAGTGGTTTTGATGATAACAAAGTATTAAAATTACAATTGGTATTACTAATGATTATTCTAGTGTGCAGAATTATAAGTTAAAATTCATTCAGAAGCACTATGAATAACAAGAGAGAAGCCAAGCTATGAAGCTCTGAAAGCGTATCGCTGTTCATCAGAAGCTTAAATTTTGCGTGCTGAAGATAATGCTTCTGAGGACCAAAGCTAGACTCTGAGGAGTTCAGAAGCTGAAGACCTTAAGAAGCTACGACAACAGCATCTGAAGCAAAAGGAATTTACGTCACTCAATAACTGACAAAACCAGAACCAATGTTTGAAGAACAATCTACTTCAAGGCTCTGTCACATCCACAGGAAGGAATATTCGTTGGTACAACGTTAATCTTATCCATAAGTGGAGCGCATTTGAGGATCGTACTATCGTACTATTATTACTCAAAATGGATGAGTGATAATTTGAATTGCAAGGTAGTGGAATTGGATTTCTTTGCTAAAGAAGGCAATCTACAGCTAGCAATTGTACGAGCAAATTCCAGCTAGCACCTTATCTCTCTACAACGGTCATCATCTTCCTTCAAGTATAAATAGAAGACTCAAATGGAAGAAATGACTACTGTTCTACTGTTCCATTACTGCGTTTAAGACTCTGAAACATTCTGACATTAGTGTTCCATCTGTCATTCAAGTCTTAAAGCAATTTGCGTTGTATTTTGTAAACACCTCTGATAGTATACCAAGTGTTCCTTAACATTCATTCTTATTCTTAAGTTTGTTTGAGAAGTCTCTTGTTAAGTTTAACTTGAGCATTTGAGAAGTCTCTTGTTTAGTGAAACTTGAGCACCCGAGAAGTCTCTTGCAAGTGTGCTTGAGCAATTTGTAATCTTAAGTAGATTATAGTGAAAATCTCTTGTTAGTAACAAGAGGACTGGAGTACTCTCGATTTGTGAGAGGAACCAGGATAAATTTTGTGTCTTTCTTTCTCTCTCTCAGCACCCTTCTTTATTTTGCGTTTATATCCGCTGCAAACTTAGTTTTATTTGGTAAAAAGTTTTATTTTTTAAAACACAATTCAACCCCCCCTTCTTGTGTTTTTCCACCTTCAATAGCTTATGTCTTATAGCTTATAAGCTAAAAGACATGTTTGGTAACAACCTTTTCAACACTGACTTATAGCTTATTTTACTGACTTATAGCTTATTTTCCATAAGCTATTTCAATTAGCTTATGAGCTTATAGCTTATCATCTTTTCTTCCATTTTTACACTTATCATTTTACCTAAAATCCATTTTTACCCTTTTTAATTTATTATAATATAAAATAAAAACGTCATTCCTTTGCTTTCAATGTTTTTTTTTTTTGACATTTTGCTTCCAATGCTTATGAAATAAAACAAATATTCTTTTTATTTTTCAATTTGTATAGTTTACGCTATGTTCGACGACGTCGTCAGTTTTTAATATACAAGACTAGATGGAAGAAAATGCATTACATAACATTCACTAATAAAAATATAAATTTATTTATTATATTAGTTTATTTATATATAATGAAAATAAATATCCTACATAAAAATAATGAAGATAAATGTTGATTTAATCCGAAATAAATTAAAATTAAAATATATAAATGTTTAAAATGTTGTTGTACATAAAGGCCGAAAAAAAATTGTTTTACGTAACAATATTTTATGGCGCATTTGTACATAACTATATTATCACCCCTTCATTTTAGTACTTTTGATTTATTCATCATGTATTTATTACTATAAAAGATGTTGTACGTATATTGTTACCGTTTTTTTAGTACATTTGATTTATCTTTTAGAGTTTAATGGATATAAGCAGACAGAGTAGAAAAACATTACACACTCAACCAATCACCACCATGATTTTCGCCACGTCACCCCATTTTACTCCACCTTCTTGATGTGATATGGAAGATTACATCATTTTCATTAGTTGTTCGTGTAAAAATAATTTACAACGACTGTGCATATCCATTAAACTCTATCTTTTATGTATTTGTTATAAAAACCTAAAAAATGTAATTTTAATATTTTATATAAAGTGTAATAAAGAAAATAAATTTAAAATAAAAGTCAAAGAATAAAATTTAATTCTATATAAAAAATTAATAATATATAAAGATATATTAAATTAATAAATTCGAAGTATCTTAAATATTAATTAGATATAGGTTTAATAATAATTTTTTATAAGAGATTTTATATGTCCTTTTTTGTCATTTTACACTTACCAGTCAGTTGAACCGCTAATTTTACCAAACACTTCAATCAGCTTATCAGCCATCAGCCATCAGCCATCAGCCATAAGTTAGCTTATCAGCCATAAGCTATTTTTGCCAAACAGAGCCTAAGTATCAAAAAAGGATCACGTTCATTCTTCTACAAAATACAGAGAAAAACTAATATCAGTTCTACACTCTGTATACCCTCTAAAATCCTTGCAGGAACACCTCTGGTCTTTTTTATAAAAAAAAATATTGACTTTTTAAATTTATTGAATAACTAATGTATTTGGATTATATTTAAAATGAATTGTTTCTTATAAAAAGAACAAAAAAAAAAAAAGTATTAAACTTGTCTATGATAGTCTGATTTAAATAGATGGATTGATTTTACACTTTTATTGAATTTTTTCTACAGCATATTATTTCTCCTTCTCAGCCTTTTTCATCTTCCCTCAATTGAACACACGTTTTTAGTAAAACTTTTCTTCTTGACATGACTCTTGTTTTTTTTTTTTTCTAAATTAGACTTTTGGTCCCTTAACTTATTTGTTGGTTTCATTTTGGTCCCTTAACTAATTATTGTTTCATTTGGATCCTTTAACTATATTTCTGTCTGCCAAATAAATCCTTTCCGTTAGATTTTATAAAAAAACGTTAATGTTCATCATCACTATCATCGGCTTCATCACAAAACCCAAAAAATTCATAATGTTCATCAATTTAACCATGAATTTAGAGGACAGAGTTTTGATTTTGGAGGAAAATTGAACATTGAAATGTAAATTGGATTATTGAGATTTTTACTTTTCGGGTTTAGTGATGAAGATTATGATGAATTTTTCCAAATTTTTGGGTTTGGTAATGAAGATGATGATTATGAAGATGAAGATTAACGTTTTTTCATAAAATTAAAGGAAAAGGACTTATTTGGCTGAAAGAAATATAGTTAAGGGACCAAAATGAAACAATAATTAATTAAGGGACTAAAATGAAACCAACAAATAAGTTAAGGGACTAAAAGTCGAATTTAGCTTTTTTTTTAATCATCAGCTGAATAGTGGAAGATTTTCCCAAAATGGGCAATTTTACATGTATAAAAGTAATTTATTTTAATAGTTTTAATATAATTTTTCATTTTACTTAATGAATATATCACCTTTGATTTGTCTCAGAACTAAAATCTACACTTACACCTTACTCTTGGTCCTCACCACCGTTCTCATAAAGTTAAAATCATCAGCATTGTTATTAATTCTTACACCTTGGACTTTTGAAATGTTTTAATTTACTCCTTTGTCAATTTCATGCTAATAAGATGATATGAATTGCACGTAATTAATTCTACTTCAAAACCATAATTTAATTCAAAGATAGTTCAACTTTACATAAGCTTTCACACCACATTTATGACTTTCGATGTGAGATTCTAAGTTGAGCTCATGAAGCTCAACCTGCACATGAAGCACAACTGTGGTTCATTCTTCTTCTTTCTTTTTGGCACCCAAAAATCAAACCTGCTCTAATACCAAATAATATACTCTCTCCGTTCCAAAATCGTTCCAAAATGTAAGCAAAAAAATCATTTTTTCTTGCCCCAAATTATAAGAAAAAAAAATCAACTTTAATTATTTTCAAGGTTTACTTTTACTTATTCTCATAAAATTAAATGCAAATTGCATTTAATTTAATCTCTCTCTTCTTTTCCCCATAATCAATAATCAATAAAAATTCATTTTCAAAAAAAAAAAATAATCAATAAAAATTCTTTTTACATCTTTCCATGAAACTTATTTCAAGAAAAACACAAAAAGTCATACTTCAAATTATCACATTTTACTTTTCTTAATAAATGTAAAATTTTTTTTATCTTACATTTTGAGACCGAGAGAGTAGATTAACCTAACTCCACCATAAAACCATGATTAAAAGGAAACAAATTTCCAACCTTATATAAGTCCTCACACTAGATTCTTAATTTTTATCTAACAAATATTACTATTTTTTTTTGGGTTAGACAAATATTACTACTTTATAGTTTTAGACCATGCTTCTGATATTACTACTTTGTTGGAGTACTATATATAGTTCTTCATTTCTACAAATTGCCCGCAACTGACACTTTACAAGAACTAATTGATGGATAATTAGTCCATATCTTGTATGTTGTCATAGATGTGTGATTATGAATCACATTCCAGTTAATGTACTATACTACATAATCATTAAAGATAAAAGTTAACACATGGACTAATTTTACTAATATGAGTGATGTACTATTTGCCAATTTAAAAAAATTATTGATGCTTATAATTTCAATGGCCAATTTTTACCTAGTATTTATTCATTAATTTACCACTACTCTAAGATATTATGGTTGATAATCATTTAAGTCAGCGGTTGAAGGAGTACAGTATGTGGAAAGAGTAATGACTACTCATAGACTCAATCAAATTGTACTACTACAATCAAAGCCTGCATAATTAATAAGTATGGGTCCAAGCTGGACTCACTTAGATCACTTATTTGATTTTGAGGGCTCAATTTTATGAGAAGGAAAAATAAATTGCAAACTATTGTAGTGTCACTTGTAGGAGGTTGCAACATCAATTCCAATTAAATGGGATTGAAAAAAAGTAATTATTCTATTCATCTCTTGCTTTATATCAAATCTATTAAATAATTGTCCCTGTGTTTTTGAAATCATAACATACATACTTTAACATTTTAAGGATGAATATTGTATGACGGTTTTAAGAACAAGTTTCTAATGATGGTTATCTGATATTTTAAATTAACAACAAAAATATATGACACTGTTTTTAATATGGTAACAATAATTGTGATACATGAAATCCGCAGGGGATACTTAATTTGATATAGTTTTTGAAACAAAAACATAGAAGATGAAGAATATAAAAAAAGATAGAAAGTTTCATGGCAAGAGAAGCCTTTGTCGATACGGAACAAGAATTTTGTCTACTACATATAGAAAAAGAAGAAAAGTAGTCTAGCCAATTGTAATTATCTCCTTTAGCTGTAACTATGCAGAGGCCCACGCCTTTATGATAAAGAGAAATAAGGACATAGTAAAAATTTAATGTCAAATACGTTAGAATTTTTTTTTAATATCAAATTTTATTAATCGATAAATTCTCTAAACACAACATATATAAGATAAAAATTAAAGAAAAATAAGTTGATGAAAACACCTTAATCAATTATAAAACACAACAACAATCATACCAACATATGCCATCTCATACAATAGTTTGAATACATATCACTAATACTATAAAAAAACAACAAAACAATACCAATAGAAACTAGTCTAAACTCTAACCACATGATAAATCAGAGCAAAACCAATGATCAACTAAAACCAACCAAAATCGTATGCCTTTCAAAATCCATTAGAGGTAAAAACCATATAGCAACACCATAACCTCTTCCGCAACAACCTCGTCGCATTACCGCACCAATTAAAAACCAACAACGTTACACTTTCGTCTTAGTCAAATTCCATCTCCACTATTAAATCCAAAACCAAACCAAACCAATAACATCACGAACACTAGACATCCTCGCAGCAACCACAACCAAAACAATCGCTCCAAACCTAAACAAAAACTCGAACCATTTACTCAAACTATCTAATTACCTCGCCAAACAAAAACACCACACAATGTGGCAAAACCGTCTTACACACCAAGCTGAAGTATCTCACGATATAAACACCCTTGTCAAACCAGACCCTTCCGAAATAAAGAGTAAAATGTGATCAACCAAAAGCACTCCAAATTTGCAACTGGCACAGTAGAGACCGCCAAAAACATTTTGTACAAGTAAAAAAGGTCTACAATTGCAATTTGGTTGGGTGGCAACTGAATGAACACTCAAAAAGAAGACATCGACGGAGGAACATTCTTACGAACGTTGTTTTACTGGTTTTGCAAACCCAAATGTACAACCAACGATGAAAATGGAGACACAACGCTAAAAACAACACTGAACCACAACCACAGAGGCAGAAACTCAGCGACAAACCACCACAAGGGATCGCATGACCAAATTCAGATAACCCACGAATAACAACCCAACCCTTCACAGGTACGTGACACAAACTCCATATCCACCGGTGCGGTGGCCATTGAAAAAGACGAAACAAAGTGAAGAAACAGTTGAGTGAATTCCGGCGACGCAAGCAAAACACGAACCAGAATCTTGAAAAGAAGAAGCAAGTCACGGTGACGCCGACAACAAATTATCTTCAATAACCCCACTACGGCGGCGACATCAAGCTGGCAACAGAGTGACAAGGTGATGCAGAGGGAGACCTCGTCGCAACACCATGGCTTGTAGCTACATCTTGTCGTTGGACAATTTAGATGAGAAGGAGGGAGAAATGGCTAGGCGGTGGAGAGAAGTTTAAGGCCGGTGAATTTGTTTTTTTATATCTTTTTCTTCTTATGCGGAGGGAGAGCTAAACTCTTTCATATTAGATCTATTTCAACTTTATAAAATTAATTTGTGAGGAAGTGCTCTAATCGTACATGTTAAAGATCGTCATCATATATATTTATATAAACAAGATACATGGTAATATACCAACATACCCTCCAATAAAATTTAGACACATCATACATTTAAGGCCATTTGTTGTCTTTTTTCACCATGTTTTTTTTGTCTCTTATGTGATCAATCTATTACATAACGTATTTTGTTATTATCCAATTTGAACTTTAAAATTTGTACATGATTTTGCACTTTTTTTGTACGTTGGGTAATGTCCACCGGACACAAATATATTATATCTCCTTTCAAAGCATGTGTTTGTATACTTTCTGACAAAAAAAAAGTTATGCAGAAAACCTATTATCATTTTTTCAAATTCATCTACCTAACCTATTCTCCAAATCTCTCAGGTATTCACTCTCATTCACTGAAGCTTTCTTTATATCTCTTCTTTCTTGTTTTCTCTATCCCATAACACACTTTACTATCTTCTTTACTCTTCATCTTTTTTTACCCATTAATTTTTTCTTGTCTCACACCTTCTTCTTTTTCCTATATTTAATGGTTATTTGATTAAAATTTGTTGTTTTGATTTGTTTAGGGTTGTTGAAGTTATATCCTCTTTGTTGTTATTTTTGAAATTTAAAGGTATGGAATTTCTTATTTTTTTCATCACATATATATAGAGGTTAGTGTTTCACTTTTTAGGTGAATTTCAAATTTATTTACTCATGTCTTTGCTAATTTTATGATTTGTATTATTTTGATTATTTAAGGTTGTTGAAGACAATGGGTTTGTCACATTTTCCGGTCATGGCATACAAACAAAGAGGTAAAGTTGCTTCTTTTTCTCCTTTTCTCATGCTCAATTTGTTAACTAAAGAAAAAATAAGTTATATAATCTTTTTTATTAATTTTAAAATTAAAAGGTATGAAAATCCCTTTTTTTGCTCATATATAGGTTAAGGTTTCACTAATTAGATGAATTTCAAGTTTAATTTACTCATCTCTTTGAATTTTATATTTGTTGCTCTTTTTCAACTACTAATGTTAGCCTACAATGACGTACTAGCTGACTAGATAAACATCATTAGCCTTGAGAAGTGGAATGACAGACTTATTGTAGGCTAAAATCATGTAAGGAACCAGCTTCAATGTTGATCTGCTTAACAACACATCTAATATAAGACTTCTTATTTTTTTAACCATGATGCTTCTCATATATTAATATAAGACGATTCTTTTATAATTTAATCTCTACGGAACCTATTTTTTGTAATTTATACGAAGTCTTATATTTCTACTCATATATTAATATAAGACGATTCATTTATTTAATCCCTACGGGAACCTATTTTTTTTGTAATTTATACGAAGTCCTATATTTCTACTCATATATTAATTTGAATAAATATATATTGGTTTGTTTTTAATTTTTATAGGAATCTATATTTCTACACGTCTATTAATATGAATTTTTTTTTGTTTTATATGGGAACCTATCCTTTTTAATTTGTACGGAGTCCTATTTTTTTGAATTATGATGCTTCTCATATATATATATATATTAATATAAGACGATTCATTTATAATTTAATCTCTACGGGAACCTATTTTTTGTAATTTATACGAAGTCCTATATTTCTACTTATATATTAATATAAGATGGTCTATTTTTTAAACTCCACGGGAACCTATTTTTTTACAATTTGTACGAAGTCCTATATTCCTATAGTTGTGGAGTAATTAAGTACAATGGGAGCGGCGACGCCGCTCTCCCCGTGCGAGCACGGGTATCTCGGCTAGTAATATTAAATATTTATTGCAAAAATTAATATTGACACTTTTAAAAAATTATACATATTTTACAACATAAATTTTTTATTTAGAGCACATGTTAACATATTTGAGATCATTGTTAACATTTTAAAAAAATACCAGTAGTAGTAACATATTTTAATGAATTTAAAAAACATATTTTTTTCTTATATAGTAAGATTTTGAAGGAAGTAATAACTATTGGGCCAATGGTGATATGGGGTACTGTATGAGGGAGAACGCACGCTTATCTTATCGCTATCCTCGGGTGGAACGATAGTGAATAGGAGCATAGAGTATGTTAAACACAAAAAGTAAAATGCAGGCACCAATGCGGAATGCAGGCTTCTAAGCCAGACTCGACCGTTACTCTTCCTAATTCCCAAACAAATGCCTATTGTATTGCATTGCCAGTTTCTAACTTAGCTTCTCAAGCCTCCTAGTCCTTGGACAAACCCAATTCACTTTGCAGTTTCCACCAGGTACTAGTACTACTATGGCCTACGCTTTTTGAAAAAATAAATAAAAGGAAAAATAAAATGTCCGAGTTAATACCAACTAGCTACAAACGCTGTCGGGAGGAACTAAAACCAATAAGATTTATACTTTGAAGGATGTATTTGCAACAAAAAACATACAAAAATTAAAATAAAAAATTCACGAACATACAAAAACGAAAATGATATTTAAACCAAATAAATAAAACATATAAATCATCAATAAAATTGATGATTTTTTTGAATTTAGATATGGTGTGACCCGTGAAATGCTACTAACAAAGACAAGCACATATCCACCGTAAAAAAGGGAAGACAAACACATCCACACTAATCATGTTCATGTGACAAGTATCGCTCTCCGGTCGTGGCGGATTTGATTCTCAAAACGAATTATATTGGATAAGACACATTGGTAATAACTAATTGATTAGACTTAAGTAATAATTCATGAGTTTTTTATAGGACGAATGATTCAAATCTTAATACATCAATTTATTCACTTTAAAAGATAAATTAGTTTGCCTATTAAAATTCACTAAACTACATGGAAAAAAAACTAATGTAATGCCTAACTTTTTTTGGGACAAAAAATAAAACACTTTTTTTTAGGATATAAGTCAGTGACTAAACAATTTAGGTGGTGCCGTTTTGGTTTTATTCATCAGTATTCTGCTTATATGCGCTATTTTTATTTTATAATTCCGTTTTTCCCGACCTCTGTTCGTCTTTTGCAGAAACCGATTATTAATAATAACATATTTACCATTAAAAAACAAAGTAACTAAACAATTTACATTAAAGAATAGAAAAATGCTAACTAGTACCCCGCTGGTTAAGGAAACTAAATATAGAAAAGTTGTATTGGTATTTATACAGTCAGTGCCCGTTTGGTGCGCAGGATAGGGTGACAGGATATGATAACACTATCCTATCCTATTTAAATTTTTTGTTTGGTGTACCAAAATGAAAGGATAAATTAAACCTATTGCTAATCCTATCCTGTCAAGCCTTTGTTATTTTAATCCTTAGTTTTAGGTGGGTTACCGACCTGATAACATAAATCTCACGCGGCTTAATTTTCTATTCCACAAAACACCTTCTTCGACTCCCACCTCTGCAAATTGCGTTGTCCAATTTCACTCTCATTCATTCTCTACATCACCCTCTTTCTCTCCTAAACCTTCTTTACCTTCTTTTATGTAAAAATGCACAATTGATTTGCAACAATCTCTTTTCTCCCAACTCCACCTTCTTTCATGTAACAATCCAAGATCGATTTGTTTCTACTTTCAAATCATAATTGTTTTTCTTCTGTTAAGAATTGATGTGCTTCTAATCCCTAATTTTTCCCTAATTTTGTTTTTCAATCCCTAATTTTATTCTTCTGTTGATTAAAAAAAAATTACATTGTAGTATAAAAAAATTACATTGTTCAAATCATGAATATAATATGAAAATTTATTTCACTAGGATAATTTGGTCATTTAAATATAATATGTATCTTATCATGTCAATATCAAATATGCACCAAACACATGATAAGATAACATATATCCTATCAATTATCCTATCATATCCTTATCCAATTTCTTATCCTATCCTATCTATATACTATCATGCGCACCAAACGGGCCCTCAATGTTTTTAAACTATAAAAAATATTATTTTCAATACAATTTTTTTCTTTTTTACTTCCTTAACTAGTACCCCGGACACACTAGTTAACATGACCCTAAAGAATAAAGATTGAAATCAATCAAATGAACTCAAGATTGAAGTAGACTTAAATATTTTACTTCAAAGACAACGATATCATTTGTTAATTAATTAAATAACAATGCAGTCAAGTCAAAGAAAAAGACAATACATTAATAATTCATTACAGTGAATTAAAGGTCATGCAACTATTCCCTCCGTTCCAAAATAAATGACCTAAATTTAATTTTGAATACTATTTATATGATCTACTTTAACCATATTTTTTTACTAATATGTATATATAAATATTAGTAAATGAAATATTATTTGATTTGTCTCGACTAGTATATTCAATATATACAATTTTTATAATTTTTAATAATCGATAATTAAAGATATTAATGATTAAAGTTGTGCATTGGCAAACATGAGGGTGTCAAATAAGTCATTTATTTTGGAACAGAGGGAGTAATGATTTAGACACTAGTTAAAGATAAAAAAATAAATTTACACTAAAAATAATATTTTTTATATTACTTTATGTATATTAACTATAACTATACAAATTTCAATATAATTTTAGAGTTGTCTTATTTGTACAACTTCTTTGGACAACTATTATGGACAACTTTTTATTCCTTCTTCATTTAGCACAAAAATCAATATAATGAGAGATGAATTGAAAGAGAGTAAAAATATAATGTAAGTATGAGAGAGAGTTGTCTAACTAAGTTGTCCAAAATGGATGTAAAAATATCATTTCACTAATTTTATTCTATTAAATATTTTTAACTACTGACCCGAGATAAATGCAGTTTTACCACCCCTATTTTGAATAAATCGGAATTTTACCCCTTCTATTTTAAAATCCGGAATTTTACCCCCCATATTTTATAATTCTTTGGATTTTGCCCCCTCATACACTACAGGAAAATCTTTATAGTTAATTGGTAGCTATTTTCTAGTAAAAGAGAGTTAGGCATATTATTATTACTATTATTTTTACTATTTTTATTATATACAATGTGTTTCAAATCAGAACATCATAAATATAGTTGTTTTTATTTTCACTAACTATTCTAAATATCTTATTGTCATAAGTTGTTTCCTGTACAATCTGTGCTACAGAACAGCTCATTTGCATAACTCAAGAATGACTCAGATGCAACATCTTGTTTTGAATTGTGGGGAGTAAAATTATGCTGCTCTCTAGAAATACTGCTCAGATATGACATGGGATCATAAATAAATGCAGTTTTCGCATCTCTTAATTTAACCATGTTTTAATTCTACATTTTCACTCATTAAGCAAGATAATATTTTCCTCCCATTGTATCAATGCCTCAATAATCTCTCTTAGGAAATAGCCAGTTTTGTAATCTATATCATGACCTGGCCTTGCTTCATTTTGTGTAATGAAAACTATGAGAAGCATGTTGCTTTTGTTGTATCATTATTATCAAGTCTAAAGACAAATATTGCAGGAAACTAGATCAACCTAGTATAAATGAATAGTATATTTTCTTATCTAAAAAAAAGAGCATTAATTTTGGACGAGGAGCTGTTATGGAAGAAAAGGAATGATAGTTAAGAGACAACAAAATGATTTTAGTGTATAGGGAGCAATGTCTAACTCTATTTTACTAGAAAATAGCTACCAATTAGCTATAACGATTTTCTTATAGTGTATGGGGGGCAAAATCCAAAGAATTATAAAATAGGGGGGTAAAATTCCGGATTTTAAAATAGAGGGGGTAAAATTCCGATTTATTTAAAATAGGGGGGGTAAAAGTGCATTTAAGCCTAGTTAATATTTTTCATAAATTAATTTAAGAGGTGTGTTATATGGACAACTACTTTTTAGACAACTTAGAATAATAAGGCAAATAAAAAATTACACTAAAAAAATAAAATGTTTTGTGTTAAGGGTTGTCCAAAGTTGTCTAAAATTAAATGTCAAAATATTATTTTTCTTAATTTAATAATAAAAATAGTTTCCGAATAAAAAAAGACTCCACATTGTCACGCCTTTTCATCCCCCCATAAAGCAGCAAATACCATTCTCTCTCTCTCTGCGCGTTTTTCCCTTTTTTTCTCTCTCCAAACCTATGAAGCCCCGATACTCAAAAAATGGTGACGAATCGTGTCCGATACGTCCTCGATACCGATACTCTTTCGATACTTCCCGATACTCGTATCGGAAGAGTATCGATTAAATCATTATTTTTAAATAAAAAATAATACCCGATACACGTGTCCGATACGTCCCGATACACGTATCAGAAAAGTATCGGTTATATCATTATTTTTAAATAAACAAATAATATCTGATATGTGTCCGATACAAAGATTATTTTTTGGATAGTATTTGTGATTTTGTTTGGATAGTTTTAATGATGTTCTTTTTGTATAATACACTACAATAAGACGTATAACTTAAGATGTATCAGTAATCATTATGTTCTGGAGACTAACTTAAGATGTTCTCATGTATCAGACCTTGAGAGTTTCTAGTATTGATTGACTTTGGATTATTATGATGCTCCATCAGACATGCTTGTTTGTATCTTTAGCATTTCTTGTGTTTTTCCTTTGTCAATATAATTTTTTACTTTTCAAAAAAAAAAAAAAAACTATGGTATCCTACTATATACTGTAATAGGTAGTTAAACGTTTGAACTTGTCCCAAAATTTTAGTATAAGAATAGATGTTTTCTGCTTTTAATTATTAATATTATTGATTTTATGTATGTTTATATATTGTGTATTTATATATTTAATTTTAACTTTAATTTTTAAATAACGTATCGCGGCAGTATCGGATTGAAAATTTTAAAAAAATTTCACGTATCGGCGTATCGGTATCGTATCATATCCGTATCGTGTCCCGTATCGGGGCTTCATAGCGTTTCCCACTAACGCACACACCACACACCTCACTCACTTCCTTTTTCTTCCTTCCACATTTCTCACACACTCTCTCTACTCTTCTTCACTCTCCATAACCGTCTCTCTCTCTCTCTATGAACCTTCCCTTCATCTCTTCTTAACATTCTCACACTCTTTCTCTCTCTCGCGAGATTTTCCATTTTTCCAATTTCTTTAATTAGAGAATTAAGAAAATTTCTCTCCCGAAAATGGAAAAGAAACAGGGTTTCTTCTCTACACTCAAAGAAGAGGTAGTTCGTGGCCTCTCACCTTCTCGTTCTCGCTCTCGTTCCCGCTCCACAAGCCCCGCCCGAACCGGTTCACAAATTACCGGTCTATTCAATCGAAAAAAACAAAACCCGAACAACAACCCTGACTCTAACTCTTCTCTCGCAAGATCCGGAGGTTTACGGCCGTTAGGTGAAACACTAACGCCGTTAATTGAAGGACCCGATTCAGATAACGGGGATCCAAAGAGAATTGGGTCGGGTCTCGGTAACTGGATGAAGGATCAGCTCTCACGTGCTCCTTCTGTTTCGTATAAGAGGTCTGATCTGAGACTTCTGCTCGGTGTAATGGGTGCTCCGTTGGCTCCGTTTCATGTTTGTTCTACTGACCCTCTTCCTCATCTCAGCATCAAGGACACTCCAATCGTGAGTTTCTTCACTTTTTTTGGTGTTTTGATTCTATCGAAGATTCAGTTTCTATTTTCAATGTTGCAATTTCTAGTTTATTCTGATGTTGTGTGCATGTAGGTGTTTCTTTGTTACAATTTAGAAATGTTTATTGTTCTAATTAGTAATTAATTAATGTTATAGTATAACTCAAGCAATTGTTAAATTTATTTACCCTATGTTAGTGATATTCACTTGTTCATGGATACTGTTGTAACAGGAAACGTCGTCTGCGCAGTACATATTGCAGCAGTACATAGCGGCATCTGGAGGGCAGAAATTGCAGAACTCTATAAAAAATGCATATGCAATGGGGAAAGTTAGAATGGTAGCGTCTGAATTTGAAACTGCAACTAGGGTAGTGAAGAATCGGAATGCTTCTAGGTGTGCAGAGTCTGGTGGGTTTGTGCTCTGGCAGATGAATCCTGATATGTGGTATGTAGAGCTCTCTGTTGGGGGAAGTAAGGTTCATGCTGGCTGTAATGGAAAACTTGTTTGGAGGCACACTCCTTGGCTTGGTGCTCACACGGCAAAGGGACCTGTGAGGCCTTTGCGCCGTGCACTTCAGGTTAAACATTGTTTCGGTGTTGTTTCTGTACATGTACCATTTGTTTTGCTTTTTAGTATTCTGTTTTCTTTCTCTATCTAGTATTAAATTAAATGTGTTTATATTTGTTTATTTAGGGCCTTGACCCTAGAACCACCGCAAGCATGTTTGCCGATGCCAGATGCATAGGAGAGAAGAATATCAATGGTGAGGATTGCTTCATCCTTAAGCACTGTACTGATCCTGAAACACTAAAGGCTCGGAGTGAGGGTCCTGCCGAGATCATAAGGCATGTTTTATTTGGTTACTTTAGCCAGAAAACTGGACTTCTTGTTCACATTGAGGACTCTCATCTGACCCGCATCCAATCAAATGGAGGTGACGCGGTATATTGGGAAACCACAATCAATTCATTCCTCGAAGATTACAGGCCTGTGGAAGGGGTCATGATTGCGCACTCTGGGCATTCTGTGGTGACCCTCTTCAGGTTTGGGGAGATGGCCATGAGTCATACCAAAACAAAAATGGAAGAAGCCTGGACAATCGAAGAGGTTGCATTCAACGTTCCAGGTCTCTCTTTAGATTGCTTCATTCCCCCAGCCGATTTGAAGACAGGTTCTGTCAGTGAAGCTTGTGAACTTCCTCAGGATGAAAGAGGAAAAAACTCACTTGCAGTACATCGAACCAAAGTTGTTGCACTGGAGAAATCACAAGATTGCAGCATTGAGAAGATGCTATGGAAGATGGAAATCTAATGATGACAGTAGGATCAATTCAAGGCAATTGTTCATAGCAGTCACTAGTTTTTGACTACTAACGTTTAGATTTTAGAGTAGGGGGGTTTCAGTTGGTTATTTACATGTGGAAGTTTGTTTATGCCTCTATATATCGTCTGTAAATAGAGCATAAAAATTCACAGGTGTTATGCAGACCTGAGTGAATATTTATACTCGATGCAGATTCCAACAAAGGAGTTGGAGCTCGTTTTTCCATTTCGGAATAGAGCAAAATGGAGGTTAATTTTTTAGTTTACCTTCCATAAATGAGGGAAGGTGATGAAGCTTTGGTATAGTAGATCCATTAAACTTTTGTTACTTACTAGCAACTTATCTAAGTTCAGTGTCAGTGGTGGTAATATTAAAGAGTCTGCCACTGACCAAAGCCATGTTTGAGCTAACAGCTTCTATGTGGTGTAGAAGTTCTTTTATGTTTTTGAAAATGGAATGCAGGGAGGGTGTTTTTGATAGCTGAGAATGGATAATAGTATAGGGTTACTGAGACAATACTCTGTCTTCATTTGATGTACCAAACATCTCCTGACAATGAAACTGTCAGATAATGAATTGTCTTAAATTCTTGATATACTATGTTGTCTTTGATCTTTCCACTACTTTTTTTAGCATGATAAGCTAACCAATGTTCTAAGACATTAGTTAAGGAAGTTAAAAATATAAGTTTTGCATTGAAAAATATACTGATTGTTAAACCACTTTTTAAGATAATTTCACTATTTAATTATGTTTGTAATAAACTTGGAACAGAAAGTACTAGAAATTGAGATCTTGGTGTTCTCTTCCATTCCACTATTACAATTAATACTGGTATTTATGGTCTGAATACAAGGGAAAGTACAATCAGTCAAAGTTTCTTTAAACTATATAATTGCAACCAATAAAATACACCAGGAAAACTAACCCATGTTTGCTGCATAATTCCACATCAATTAAATTTCATAATGTACAAAAACTATACGGAAATTGATCTTTTCATTTTTTTTGGTTAACATTCCAAATTCTCAAGAAAGAGGACTTTAATACAGTATATAAACTATATAGATGGAGTAATGCAGTATTTTAAGGAAAAATGGAAAATGCTAAATAGTGCATTAGTTAAATATATAAATAAATTTATCTTCAAACTCGTGCATTTAATATATTAAAAGTGTAAAAAGTTGTTTTTATCAACATTAACTTTATATTTTATTTTTATTTTTAGTATACTTAACAAATGCGCCGAGTGTACTATTTAGCATGACCCGTATTTTAATTATGAAAATATCTGGTGCCATATCTTTATAATACATAAAACTGTCCTAACTGTGATACTATAATCTAAGAATTGATATGAAACTCATAATTTGTTATTCATTCACGTGCCTACAACCATAAGGAATGAGATTCTTCTTTGCCTTCTTAAAAATACACCAGTAATTTGTCTCATGATCAAATGCATGTCATGTGTGTAAACTTCACTCTTTTTACCGGTCTTGGTCAAATGAGCATGAGCCTAGTTGGGAATATAACTTTATTAAATACTAATAAAATAAAATATAAAAAAAAAAAAGCAAAATTGGTTTGGTCTTGTGTGTGATATGTGTCATGTGTGTGAAAGCAATATTATGGAATGGCCACGAGGTACGATGCTTCCAAACCCCCAACTGATGTAACCACAGACCTTCCTTTCCCTTTTTTGCTCAATCCTTACAAATTATGGAGTATTATTTTTTGTTTTATTTTCCAAAATCGTTTAATTTGAGCCTTTTCCCCATATTGTAGAATAATGCTTCATTTGAGTTGTGTAATGTTTTTAAGACAAAAATTAGTTGTAAATTACAATTAATTTGACACAAATAATTAATAGTTTATTAGTATTACAAAATACACTTAATATTCTCCATATTGAGATTCAAGCTCTTTGGATTGAAATCAAATTCTGTTTGAAAACGGCTAAAAGAAAAACTTATGTGTTACTCTAACTTGCTGCATGTGGTACAATTGGCGACTAAGCATACTTCGCAATTCCATCGTTGTGCAAATCTGTTGGTACTAATCCAAAATTATCTCGTTAAGAATTGAACTATTTCTATTCATCATATCCCTCGAGAAAAAAATTTATCTTAAGATATTCTCGTTAAATTAAGAGCTAATAATTTAGATCAATTTGTCACATTCAATGAACCTTCACAATATTTATCATCTACTTTACTGAGTTATGTGTTAAGTGTGTCCTTTTCAAGGACTTAATTTTTTCTTTCTTTTTCTCTATTTTAATTTCTTTTTCTTTTTCTCATGTAAAAGAAATGAGACAATTTTTAAGAGGATAGTTAGATGATGTTGTGTATGTGCATTTATATTATTGTTAGGCCCATTTTCGATGCCATGTGGATTAAGTTGTCTATAGTAATTTCATAATCTTGAAACCTACCTTCTGTATGAAACAAAACTCATCAAATCTTGGCAACATGTTATTTCAACGTGACATTGTCCATATAATGCAGAAATAAACATTTTTCGTCAATCAAAGTTAACAATTGATTGTACCCAAAAAAAAAAAGTTAACAATTGATAATACAAAATACTATTTTAAAGGAATAAGATGATACACATTGTTCATGTAATACACTTAGATAAAATAAAAAATATATATATTATTTTGCCACATGATCTTACTTTTGTAATCTTATAAAATTTGTCGTTTGACATTAAAAAGTAGCTATTTCCAAATAAATTTCATGTAAAAATTGTTTTACACCAACAATTTATCGATATATGTCAATTAAACTTTATTTAAAATTATTGGAAAATATTAAAAAGTGTTCTAAGGTTTTTTTTCAAGAAAACAAAATTTAAAAATTTAAACTTGAAAATGGTGTAATATGCCATTTATTTTTTGGCAAATGCAAAATATTGCACCCCTCGCATAAGTTAAGGAATTAAAAATGGTAAAATTATCTTGGAATTTATGTAGCAAACTTTTTTAAAGTGTAAGTTATGTTGTTTTCAATGTAAAATTTACTACTTTTAGGGTCCGTTTGATCTGCAAAATGAAAGTACTGGACAGAACAGTACAGGACAGTACAAGGCAGAACAGCACAGGACAAACATTTACGATATTAAACAAATTTTGTCTTGTATGATATTTGATGGAAAAAATGTTATTTTGGTGATTTAGAAAAGTTATGCTGAGGACAAAAAATTGTCCCATGGTTCAGTGGGGGACAAGAATATCTGATTTTGTCCAGTCCCTTGACCCCCAGTTTGTCCAGTACCAGTGACAGTTTTCAAATCAAACACAGTACAACAGAAGTTGTCATGTCCAGTCCCCTATTTTTTAGCAGATCAAACGCACCCCTAGGTTCATGCGGTGCACTAGTTAGCAAGACCCTTATTTTTTTGCTAGCATGACCCAAAATTAAATATATTTCCTCTGGTATTTATAAGGAAGAAAAAATAAAAATATTTTTTTAAATGAAAAGTTTATTATTACAAGCTTACTAAATTACACTTAATAAGCCAAAACAAAATTACTCCTTGATTGTATACGGTTAGAAAATCACATTTTTGACTCTTGCAAACGACTTTTAATACAAAAGTTCAATCAATAACTTGTTTGATGTACATAACCCAATTATATTATATAGATTATAGACAAAATGATTATGAGATTTGGGGAGTATGATGAGAAAATAAAAATTGATAGCTGCTTGGCCTTTGCCTGACTTTAGTTTTAAATCCCCATCCATCCCAATCACGCTTGAGTCAAGTCCAGGTAACTTTCATTTCATTATTGAACTACTCCCTCCGTTACAAAATATAAGCAAAAGTTGGTCAATAAAAGTGAATGTATTTGGTCTAAAATTTAGATGAAATACATTCACTTTTGTTGACAAACTTTTGCTTATATTTTGTAACGGAGGGAGTATTTCAAATCAAGATGTAAATGTAATTAATTCATTGATGTAGACAATTAATGCAACCATTTTTTTTTTTGTTGAGTATGGCCATTATTAGTAATAACTTAACTTATAACAACACCATTTTCATTTCGTAGATATGATATGAAGGCTAAACGTTACTATAAATTGCCAATCGGCCCAATCCTCAAGAGTTAGGTGAAGAGTTGAGATCAATTTGAAGAGATATGCAAGTTAGAAAGTGTATCTTCATTTTTTTTCTTGATAAATAGTAGAGCAGTTATGTAACAAATTCATGTGAAAATTATTAACAGATTTAAACATCTACTAGTTTTGTCTGTCATGTTGTAATATTAACTTTATCTAATACTAGTACGTAAAAAGTGACAAAATAAAATCAATGTACATTATTGAATCAATTTACAAATAAATCTAGTGAAATAGATTAAACTCCTGCAACGTGATAAATTAAAATTATAATTTCCCAATTGAAAAATATACTCAAATTTAGTGTCCTAACAACTTTTTTGGTGCGGTGCTATACTAGTATATAGACAAAAAAAATTGAATAGAGCTAGGAGTCAAATTGAGTTGAATGTTTGATTAAGTTGTCTAGAAGTTGAGTTTGTATAGGTCGTGTAACCATGGACCAAACAAGTTTGTCCCATATAAAATGTGAACCTTGGAGTACTAACTACATTCACCTACTCGATCTGCTCTTTATTAGGAGGAGGAGTAGGACCTCCAAACATTAATTAGTACTAGTAAACTGATGCTCGTCGTCTTTAGTGCCGTTCCTGACCTTTTATGGGCCTTAGGCAAAAAAAAAAATCTTTCATTTAATATAATAGCATTAATACATACTGTTTGGGTATCTACCATTTTGAAAACAAATTTTTCAAGAGCCCCTTGTTGTGATTTTATTAACTCTTCCTTTCATTTTTTTTTTCAGTTTTTCTTTACCACATAAATGTTTTTTAGGCAACATCTTCTAAACTTCATATAGAAAAAAAAAACTCAAGTAGAGAAAAATAACACATGGAAGTAGAATGCTGACTTCGAAGAACAATTGAAAAATTGTAAGATCCAAATGGTTGAAATTGGATGAAAAAAATAACATGTTAAGTATTAACAATTTGTAGAAAATAAATTAAATAACTTGTTAATAAAATTAGGAACACAAAAAATAAAACGGCAAAACCTAAACAAGAAAAACCTATAACATTCTTACATATCTTACAAGAATGCAAGAATTAGAAAGAAAAAAACAAAACAAACTCAATAGAAATTAGGAACAAAGACAAGTGGTGCCGTCTTTTTGTTGTTCTGCGGATTCTATTTTAATCTTACCATTATGCCTAATTATTTAGTAGGTATAAACAAAATTGAACCTTAATCACATTTTAAATATCACCTATTTCGTAGGCTTAATCATATTTTCAAATATAATTAATTTTTTTTTAACAGTAGTATGTTTTCTTTCATTAAATATAATTAATTTTTTATTTTCAATAATAATAGGTAGATATAATAAAATATTTTGGGCCCCTAAAAATGATGGGTCTTAGGCCATAGCACCCATTGCCTACCCTCAGGGCCGGGCCTGCTCGTCTTCATCGTAAAATTATAAGATCATGTTAACATGTACCATAAGGGCACATGTTAAGGTATATAAAAATAGAAATTTGAAATTAATACTATAAAAAAAAAATTAATGTTAGAAAAGTTCCTGCACAAATAATAAGAAAATATTACTACATTTTTATTTTTAACATATGTTCATGTGTCCGCATGTTAACATTTTCCAAATTATAAACTAGTAAAATAGTACGGTACAAATATAAACTTAATAAAATATAAGTGATTTTATTGACTTCCTTCTACTTAGTGTTTTGTGTTCACATTTCCTTGTCACTAGGGTTGCATCTCTCTCTA
Source organism: Trifolium repens (assembly GCA_030408175.1). Lineage (NCBI taxonomy): Eukaryota > Viridiplantae > Streptophyta > Magnoliopsida > Fabales > Fabaceae > Trifolium > Trifolium repens. The sequence continues at coordinate 62,132,100 of CP125837.1, read as the reverse complement.
ATTAAATGTCACTAATTAAATGTCACGGTTGAATTGTGCTCGGTTATTAAGAAAAAATAATTAATTGGATTGATTTCAATATTAAAATTATGATTTATTAAAATAGATAGTTAGTATAAATAGTGAAATGTATAGTTAGTAAAAATAGTGAAATTCAATAAATTCAAGTATTGTAATAGAAAATTAGTAAATGTTGCACTAGTTTTTAAAATGACAATTATTTTTAGACTCATAAAAAAAACACAAAGATTAAAGTTGTTTATTCTGGACTTAAATGCGCTTTTGGTCTATTAAGTTTCACAATTGTTTGATTTTGACCCTCAAGTTTCAATTGCATTTTTTTTATAAGCAAAATTTGAATTATAAGGAGTACAAGTGGTATTCAACCCTTACAATTCAAAGAGAATCACTCTAAATGTTTTGTAGACATTTCAGAGGATTATTACACCAATCAGAATAAGCTAAAAGGACATTGGTCCTGACACGGCCTATAAACCAAAACCACGAGATATACTTATTTTGATTCACTAAAGAAGATAGAGACACAAAATCTCCTCTAAATAATATGTTATTCCGCACTCGCCAAATGCACCACATCGTCGCTAACCATATAATGTGCTTAGCTCCCTTGCAACACTTGCCAAGTTTCAATTGCATGATTTTAACCCTTTAAGTTTCGCAATTGTTCGATTTTAGCTTCCAAATTTTAATTGCTCAATTTTGACCCCAAGTTTATTCCCTTTTGCATTTCTACTTTCTAGACATTTTTGAGTAAAAAAAATTTATGTGACATTTGAAAATTTAAATTATTTAAAATAAAAATAATAAAAAAGATGTTTTAAAATTTTAAAATTGTTTTAAAGATAAATGACAAATAATTTTTTTAAACTATTTTTCTTGTTATATGTAGTTTATGAAATGATTTAGTTATGAAAAAATAGTTTACAAATTTTTTTATGAACTATTTTTAAAAAATTTCTAAACTATATTGTTTAAAAAACCAATTATTTTACTTTTTTTAAAAAATTGATTTATTTATTTTTAATACATTTTTATAAAACAAATATTTTCTTATAAACCTTTTTCAAATTTTAAAATATCTTTTTAATTTTTTTAAAAACAATTTTTTGCTTTTAAAATATCACATAAGCAATTTTTAGTAAAAAAAGTCAACAGGGGGCTAACAAATGCAAAAGATGGTAAACTTGGTGGCAAAATAAAACAATTGAAACTCAAGGGATCAAAATCAGCTAGCTAGGGGTTAAAATCATAGATTTAATGATTAACGGGTGAAAGAAACTTAGGGTGTTGAAATCAAGCAATTGAAACTTTATTTTTTTGACGCAAATCAAGCAATTGAAACTTGAGAAACTAAAATTAAACAATTGTGAAATTTCGAGAGTTAAAACTACATTTAAGTCTTTATTCTATGAGAGCATATTTAATGATCGATGTGAAAGAAAGACCACAAAATTAGCTAGCTAGGGTCCTCAATTTTAATTGTGCACTGGAATAGGGAAGCATCAAGCATGGTTACTTGCACTCTATTTTGTTCTGAAAAAAAAGGAAGAAGAAAGGAAAGTACCTGAAAGGAAAACAAATAGCTTAGATCAAATGAGATGAATCTATTGGTGGAAATAAAATAAAAATAAATTTAATTTAATTTTCTTATTCTGCTTACATTTATAACATAAAAATAAATTAAATTTAAATCTGTAATTTTGACCTGTGACATTATCATTTTTTTTATAGATATGAAAAATAATAACTTTTACTAGTATATCTTTTAAAAACATGAGACATAATAACAAATATTTTGAGCAAAATTGAAGATATGAAAAACTTTGGTCCCTTTCATATTCGAAAGAGTTTATGTAAGCTCTTTTATATGATACATTTTTTAATTAAATTTTAGTTTTTTTTTTTTTGGTTACTATTAAATTAAATTTTAGTTTACTAAATTGTTTATAATAAAAATAAACACTTCCTATATATGATTTCATTTGAATTGCATAGCTAAAGTAATAATAACATAAAATAATAAGTGCATGTTTGAATTCAATTTTGTAATAGATAAAAGTAATTATAGAAGTTTATAGATTTGAAATTTATATGCATGTTTAGTTGATTTTTTTTTACTAAATTTTGATATGTTTAGTTGTTGAACTCTATAATTGATTCTAGTTTAAAGTTAAAAAGTTAAAATTTAACTTTTAAAATAGATATTTATTCTCAAATGTATCATCCAATCTATTTTAATGTGAAAATATTCAAACATAAATCATATAACATCAGTAGAAAACACATGATTCATTTGTGTAGAACACGAATGATAAAAAATTCTATCAATTCTTAACTCAGAACCAATATTAGCTAAATCATCCAACAACCTTCCAATCAAGTTCCATAAGCTTTCTAATTTTTTGTACAAGAGCTCTCTCTCCCTTGATGACTTCCATATTCTTTATTACAAATAGCTAAAACATTTTATATCAATGAAATTGAAAAGTATATTCAATGCTAGTTAGTTAAGCATTAATTTGGGCCACATTAGCTAGTTCCAAAAGTTCACAATACAGTATTTTAGTAGGCCAACATGGCAACATGTAAATGTACTCTGAATGCATGCACAAGGGTATAGTATAGTATAGGAAATTGGCTTGACTTTGTGACCCTCATTTCTCTGACACAATTAGCATAATCCTGAAAAACAGGAGTGTTTTAGGAGTTTTTTCATTATTTATTTGGTTGACTCTTTGTATATTGAGCACTTCAAAGATATTTATTCATTCATAACATGAAATGACACATGTGTTCAACTTTAAAATAGTACTATGATCACTCTGTAAAAATGTCAAAGTATAATGAAATGAGTGTCGGCAGAGGGAAGGTTCCTCTTCTTGGTCTGCACATAAATGGAGACAAATTTATTAGGGGACCTGCAATTGATGCATATTTATGACACTAAAAAAATAAGAGTATCTTACTCTTCTAAATTCAATAGTACTGTAGTGTTTCTCATACTTCACTCTCAGTAGCATGTCCTTCCTTAAATGCTGGTAGTGTTTACAGTTTACATGGAATGCTAAATTAGTACATGTACAGTGGTTTAATTTATATAGGTATTCATCATCATCACATTTTATTTTAGTGTGTCACACCATTTTGTTTTAAGATAAGTTTGGCAAGTTGAATAGTACTGTATGCATTTTGGGCAATTGATTGATTCTATGCATTTAAAATGTTGCAGATCTGCACATTTTAATTTCATTAGGTGTCTTAGACCAAAATAAACATGTGATAGTGATACTATATTGGTTTTTTTTTTTTATAAAGAAAGAGGGCAACCAATATCAAACTTGAATTGGTTGCTCTTGTAATGTGATGATTAAGCACCACAAAAAATCACAACAATAGTAATAGAGTCTGGTTCAAATTGTTGGACGAATACAATTAATTTTTTGCGTGGATTTAAAACACAGAAAATTTCAAACTTAGGAGTTAGGAATAAAATATTGGTATGTCAAGTGTGAGTTAGAAGTTTTATGTTGGATAAAAAATTGATGTTGAACAATAACTGAGATGATCTATCTCTAAATGAGAAAATGTGATGTTCAAATCAACTTGTATAATTGCTCTTATTGTGATGATCCACATTTCGAAGTTCTAAGCTCCTCATAAATGGCAATCGTTATCGGAGTTTAATGCAAGTTATTAATGTACATTGTACATGAGTGCGGTAAATTTTAGAGTACTCGTGTTAAGTTTAATTTTTATCATTAATTAAAAAGAAATTAATTTAAATAGCGACAACTTTCAATCCCAATCCTCAATTTCTCTCTTAACATTGTATAAACATTTCCGGTAAACTAACATATTCACACAATGATTGAATTTCTAAAAAAAAAATCAAATGGAATCAAATCGCATGTCATTTTAAGTGTAAATCATCAAATTAATCTCTAGTATTGTAAGACACTTTTAAATAGATTAATTGTTTTTGTAATTATTTCAACAAAGTCTCTGACCGATAAATAGTTAAATTATAATTAATTAAATAATTTAGATATTTAAAATTACATTGTTACTTGGGTTTCTATATAGTTATTTAGTTCGGTCTTGTGGCCTTTACGGGCTTTTATCAATTCTCATATTATCCACTAGTGGTAGTGTATATGTATGTCTTGAATTTTGCTTTTTAGACCCCCATAGTTTACTCTCAGGTCTCCTTTTGTGACCAAAATATCCTTATAAAGAATTTTGTATCCTAGGATACGAAATAACCCAATTTCGTATCATAGGATCCGAAATAATGTTAAACAAACCAATATGTGATAAGTATGTCTTATTCACCTAAAATAACATAATTTTGTCCCGTAGGATACAAAATTGACATTTTTTGAATTTTTTTTTTAAGGTTTCAGAACCTAGGCTATGAAAACGCTTAATTTCGTACCTTAGGATACGAAATAGACCAATATATGTGACAGCTGCCCTAGCTGTACTTTCATAACCAATGAGCAGGGTGGCAAAAGTGGATGTATTTTTTAACCTTTCAATATGTAGGAATTTTCTCTCCCCCCCCCCCCAATATTCCGATTTTGCCCTTGTTTGAAAAATTCGGGATTTATTTTCCAAACTTTTTTTTGCCTTGAATATGAACTTCGGAACGTGTTTTCCGAAAATTTTGAAAAGAAAAAAAAAAGGAAGAAATGGTGCATTCATGGGCAAAGGTTAGTAGTTGGACTTTACTGTTACATGCTTTGTTCTAAAAGCCCAAAATTGATCACCACAATAATAATCTTCTTATTTTTCACTAATGAAATAACTCAAAGAAATGATCTTTACATTAGTCAAACTCAAAGAAATGATCTTACATTAGTCAAAAAAGAAAGAAAATGAAATGATCTTTACATTATTCATTTCAACTTTTCATCTAATTTTTTAAGATACAAGAATTAAGAAAGAACGTTGAAATATTACAAACGAATTAAACTAGAAGATGTAAATCACTTCGGAGAAAAAGATATCATATATTAAAAGACGATTTTCACAAGAGTTTTAAAACTTGATAAAATTTTCAATTCTCAACCAAAAACTTTTGAGGAGAGAATTCTCCACCTCACATAAGTAAGTATGAAAGCTTGTCAAATTCTATTAAATAAAAATATTAGTTATAAATGTGTGTGAACTCCTATGCAAGTTGAAATGCTAAAAGCACCCTATAAATTACTAAAACAACTATGTGTCCAAATTTTCAAAATTATAAAATGAGTCAATAAAATAGATAAATATTTAACAACTTTATTACTATTTCATTAGGACTGCTAATTAGAAACAAACATCATTTGAAATAATTTGTCTTCATTGGATTCCAACAACAAATTTTAAACCAAACAAAATAGTAATATTTTTCTTCCATTTTCAGTTACAGTCTCTTAACTTTGCTTCTAGTAATGACACCTTCTTGCTATCCTTGAGCTTATTAGAGGTTCTTATCATGAAAAGTTTAAGGTAACCACACGACATGTCATCATGATTTAGTCAAACTCATTGCAATTCCATACAAACACGTCAACTTTGTATCTCTTAGTTGCACCATTTCAAACTATCAAACCTATTGAACAGATTACAGATATCAACATTGATTCATAAAATTGTAGAAATGTATCAATTTCACATTTTCAATATTCTAAAAATAGCATAGAGAGAAAAAAAATTAACATAGAAAGAAGTACAAAATATTAATATGATTTGTTCCGCCATAGTTATCGACTTATCGGTAGCGTTCCACAACGTAATAGATCACGCAAGAAGTCTTTAATTATCATTTGAAAGAAGTAGGCACTACTAGGCAACATTGTATTCAATTCAACAAGGAAAAAATGGACATAGTTTTGTTTTTTTACGGTTAAAATAGACATTATTGCAGCGATGTGTATAGAAAAAGAATAAATAATATCAACAATAAATTAGTGGTGAGAGTTTAGTTTCTATTAAGTATGTGGTTGAAGTTCAATATTTAACTCATGCGTATGGAGAAAATTCGTCTGGGAGGGGATAACTCACCATGTATATATGCTCCAAATTCATAAAATAAGTTCAATTTTCTTTATTTTTATTACCATTGGAGGATATATACATTTCTATTACCATTTGGCATTGGAGGATTTTTAGATGACCTTTAGTTTCTTTCTAGCCTCTCCAGATCATTTCTAGTGGTGCACTAAGTTATTATAGTGGTTAGTGAAAATTTATAATCATGTTAATGCTCGTTTTCTATAATTTGAAAGTTTTCTATTATAATAACTTTTTCTTTATTCTTGAGATAAGAACTTTATAGTATTAATTCTACCGACAAATTGCGGTTAAGGTCGCACTTTGTTTGATAATTTTGGTTCTACCGGCCGATCACTATTATGGTCAAATTTCTTATCTATTTGATAACTTTAGTTTTACTGACAAGACACGGTTAGGGTCGAGTTTCTTTACGTGTTTTCAAGACCAGACGAGCCATTAAGTGAATGGGGTATTATGCATGATCATAATACTCCGACAAGTTCAGAACTCATAATACTCGTGCTATAATAAGGTGTGTCTATTTTAAAAAAGTTTTGGCATTCATTTCAGAACTAAGAAAATACTAAGTGATTAAGTAAAAAGCAGGCTGCTCCACCGCTTTAACACATGTTTTGTCTCTTACGATGGGTGGATAAGGTACAATTAAGGATTTGTCTGCTATTTTATGTCGTGGTTGTAAATTGCAATCGATACATCATTCTGCTTATCATAAACACCCACCTGTCCACCCAACAGTTTTTGTTAGTTGGTGGAAATGCCACCAACACTTACCTCGTACCTTGTCATTCACGGACATCACCGATAGATCCATCCATCCATACAAAGACTAACCAATAAATACAAATTTTTATTTTTATATTTCCAAATAAACAAAATTGATACTATCATCAAACCCAAAAGTATAAACTTCACAACTATACACGTAGAGCTGTCAATTTAGGGGCCAAGCAAAATTGAGCCCAGCCCCAATATAAAGGGGGCCTAAATATGGTAAGTATAAATAGGTCCCCTATTATATAGGCCCCAAAAAGACCAAGCCCCCAAAATAAAACATAGGCCCCCAAGGCCCCAAAGCCCCAATTTTTTTTGAAACGAGAGTTTTTAGACAAAAATTTCTAGAATTCACACATAAGTTATTAAAAACAAAATAAACAATCCGAGAATTCTCGGAATCAATAATTCCATAAAATTTCGGAAATGAACGTTTTTTTATAAAAGTTCCTAGAATTCACACATAAGTTATTAAAAACAAAAGAAACAATCCGAGAATTCTCAGAATGTTTCCGAGAAAAAATACTCGAAATGTTTAAAAGAAAAAAGTTCCGGAAAAGTTTCCGAGAAAAAATTCTCGAGAAAAAATACTCGAAAAGTTTTAGAGAAAAAATATCCGAAATGTTTTCGAGAAAAAAATTCCGAAAAATTTTCCGAGAAAAAATTCTCTAAAAGTTTACGAGAAAAAATACTAAAAAAGTTTACGAGAAAAAATATTTGAAAAATTTTCGAGAAAAAATACTCAAAATATTTTCGAGAAAAAAGTTCCGTAAAAGTTTCGGAAAAGTTTTCGAGAAATTTTTTTCGAAAAGTTCTAGTGAAAAAAATACTCGAAAAGTTTACGAGAAAAAATATTCAAAAAGTTTTCGAGAATAAATTCTCAAAATTTATTTGATATTTTTTGTGGGCCAATATTAAGCCTCATAGGGGGGTCAAGAGTAAAATTAAAGGATAGGGGGCCGGGCCTATAAACAAACAAAAACAAATCTACTCAAGTGGGGCTTAATATTTTGAGGCTTAACATGGGGTCTAAAAATGGGGCCTTTCAATATGGGGCTTTTTTGACAGCTCTATATACACATGCATATCAGCACCAAGAAAAATATGTCAGCAATTTGCGGTCACTATCTATGCAGTAATTTCTAATTTGCATCTTTTACTTGAGAATCACTTAATTTACCAATATTCGTCTTCAATTATGAATAACTTCATCCAAAATATGGTCAGTTTATAATTCATTGAAGCAATTTCATTCTTTAAGCAACTGAACCAAGCATACTCTTCTCAGCTTCATCAGCATTTAGAGAAAATATATCAACAGGGGCAGTTGTATAGCCAACAGCAGTTTGCTTAAATCCACCATCACTAGAAGAACCTCCATGGTGATCAAGATAGATTACAATAACAGTGATATCGTCATGGAAGTGTCGTCTAATTCCTTTGTCAATTTTCTTTATGTCAGCATATCTCATCTCTCTTTTCTTTGCAGCTTCCTGAAGAGCAGCTCTTACTAGTCTCTTGGCAATTCCCTGCAGGTATAAAAAACACAAACAAGAAACCATTTAAATAAATTGAAACTTTGTTATTCCGTGCAGCTCACAAGTAACAGAAGATACTCACGACTCTTGGAGATTTGAAAACAATATCAACTGCGGCTTCATCACTTAATTGTTCCCAAAGGCCATCTGATGCAAATATCAAGAATAAATCATCCGACTCTATCTCCCTAATAATGACTGATGGTTCAGCTGTCATAACTGGACGCTTCAAAGGAATAGGATTTACAAATTGCCGAAAAATGGGGTCTCTGTAGAAATCTGGTCTCTTCAAATACACATCGCCAATAGATCTAGATACCTGCATCAACAAAACTGTTTACATCAGATACCTCACCCCATTTGCCTGGGGCAAAAATAAACCAGACTGGCCCCCACCCTTTACGATACCTTGTAGTATAAGGGAGGAAAGCACATCTGGAAGGCAAATCAGAAGATCTGATCAAGCGGGGCTATAACATCTGTGTCCTTAATTATAACCAATTACAGGGCTCATAGAATTCTACGACATTTTGTAGAATGCTGGAAATACACCATCATGTTTGTAATAAACACAAAATACATAACAAAGGATTGAAAGAAGAAACACATAAAATAGATGAACTGGTTGTATTTTACACAGACGTTGTAAATGCAAATAACAGCGCCAAATACACTATGCCACAATCACAATAAAAAATATTGGCATTCCTATATGTCTAATATTCAGCACAAAGTTTAAAAGTTAGCAAAAAATTGTTGGTAAAAAGTTAACTGTATATATTATATGTATACCTGTATGATGCCCTTAATCCTCCAAACTCCACGCGTATAAACCACAATGTGTGAATCATCAGGGTGGAGAGCTTCCACTTCTCTCCTCACCTCCTCGTCTGCTACATTATGATCTGTTGACAAGCGCACAGCCTCCACCGGATAATTCTTGTTCTCAGAATACCTCCTGCCAAGAACAACTCTGGAATCTCCGAGGTTAGCCACATACAACACATTATTAGAAATTGCACCGAGAAGACAGCACGATCCAACAGATGCAATCTGAGGACTAACTGGTAACGACAACTTAACCAAATGCAAAAAATCCTCCTCAGTCGCACTAAATGCTTTTTTTATAACATCTGCTGACAATCCCCCTTGCTCAGAGGCAAATTCTACAAATCAAAATCACAAACAAGTTAGCCTAAAAAAATCACAGATTATGTGCTTCTGTAAAAGAAGTATAGTGATAACACGAGTAAAAAACAGTTTATAAACTAACTACTATCAATAACAAAAATCAATCATAAAAAAGATTAATTATGCATTTTTTCATAATTTCATTCTCCAGTAGAAATCAACAATAGTAGCATCTCAACTCAACTCAAAGGAAAATACACACGAACTTCTCTAAAGAGATTGAACTTGTTATGTATGATCGGATCATAAAAAAGTACTAATTAAGTTCTAATTGCGCAGCGAAACAGAGTAATCAAAACCTAGCTAAAGAAATTAAGACATGACAAAAGCAATTAGAGGTAATTAAGAAAGAAGAGAAATGAAATTACTGTGCAAATAAGGGAAAAGACGGTTGTTGACGAATCTAGAAGCTTCGGGACCACCATGACCGTCGTAAACACCGACATAGGTAGCGGAAGGTGAGGTAAATACTTGACTCTGATCTTCGAGGCTGTAATTAGCCTGAGCGACGGCTATAGAGAAATCACCGGAAGCATGAGGTTTTAAGTCGGTGTGCCAGAGAAGAAAATCAGAGGCACCACGGCGTCGGAAGCAATAATCGAGAGGGTTGAAGCACAAACGCAGCATGATCTATCTATCTATCTATCCAAGGGTGATGAATTGAGGATGAGAGTATTTATATAGATAGATTGTTGAGGTTAGGTATGTGCAGAATCAGAGAGAGAGAGAGAGAAATGAAGGTTTGAAGAATGAATGAAATGAAAAGTCAGTGATGAATGCCGCGTTGTGAGGGGGAAGACGGACCCCTCAATCAAAGATATGCTCCCTTCTTCTGTTTCTTAACGCGTTTTCATGTCATTTTCATTTACCTTTTATGATGGAGGTGAAAATAAATAAGTATCTGGATTGGACCAAGCTACACTTTATATCTCATAAAAAAATAAATAAAAAATTCACTTGGTTGAGACATTTCATTATATATGCAGAGGGCCGAGGTTCGAATCCGGTCATTTCATTTATCCATTTTAAAAGTAAAATTTCTAGTCATTAGACTACTTGACAAAATAAATAAATAAATAATTTACTTAATAATTTTAAATTGTCCCAATTTTAATTTATAAGATTGTTTTTGGACTAGATAAATTGGAAAAAAGAGACGGGAGAAAAAATCAAGCTTTTTTTTTGTCTCTTACTAAGTATAAGAAATAAATTATTTTATAGAATTATTAAATAATTAATTTATTTGATTTATATTAATTATTTAATAAATCTATAAAGTTATTTGTTTTTTATATTTAAGATTGGAGGGAGTATTAGACAATTTTTATCTCAAGTAAAACTTATTTAAAATATCAGAATAACATTTTTGTCGCAAAACATGTATGATACAACAAGTTGTATAATAGAAAGGTTGTCATGTAGGTGTCTTTTGTTTAAATGAAATAAAAATGGAAGAAAGAAAAATGCGGAAACCAACGAATAAAAAAAGCATTCATTGGTTTTTATATTTTTTTTTTGTTCAAACCAAACACACTCCTAATGAGAATAGATTCTTTCCGTTACATGAGGAAAATAGTAGAATCCTAGCCATTTGTTTGTGAGGATATAGAAAAGAAAAAGAGGAAAAAGGTGAATTAAAGGATAGAGATTGAAGAAATTGAGGAAATTAAAATTGAGATAATCCTCTCTCAACTCTTAATGTTCTGTCCAGTATTTATCTTTTGCAAATCAAACAAATCCGTAGGATATTCTTTTTAACCTTTTCAATTTCAAGATAAAGGACCTGTTATTTCCAATTACTAATTCTTCTATAAATTGAATTAGAGTTTTGAACAATTGTTATAAGAAGAGTTCATTAATTTTTTAATGTCAACCACTTAGTTTATAAGACATGAGTTTGATCTATTTTAATTTGACCTATGAAGAATGTTAACATGTGCCCTTAAAGTACATGTTACGGAAGCAAATGTAGAAATTATTTCTTGAAACTTGTGCATATTTACTTTTAAGCATTAAATTTCTTACAATATTAAATGTGGAATTTCTATATTAAGATAATTTATCATGTGCCGTTATAACACATGTTAACATGATCATTTCGAAAAAATATAATATGACATGATAGCCTACTTAAAAATCTCGTATTACTTAACTTATTTACTTAATTAAGTTGGCTTAGCATGTTTAAATGATTTTTATATTTTGTCAAGCCTAAGCGTGTTGTAGCTTAGATCGTAGCATATTTCCAACTCTACGAAGCTCAATACAAATTTATACTATATTTTTTATGAAAAGTTAGACTTGTAAAAAAATAATATAAGTTAATATGAGACTGAATTTTATTAATTTGATGAGTGTCATGTTTATGTGACAACTAAATTATATGATATTGTTTAAATAAAGTCCCACTTAATAGTATCAAAATATATACTAATCTATTTTCCAAAAACAATCAAATTTGATGTTAGTCATTATGTAGGTGAATTTTCACTTTAAAGCTTATTTTCATGTCAATAAATTTTTTGAAGAAATTTTCATGTCAATAATATATAACTCAATTTACCCCAAAAATATGTTATTCCATCATCACAATTTAGTCACAAATTAAGAGCAAAAAAGTCAAATATTTAAAAAACTGAGAGCATCACAATTATATTGGATGTATTGTGGACACTTCACATATTTAGTTCTAAATTAAACAACACTTTCATTGTAGAGTACAATAAAAATGAGTGTTTATTGAGAACTATAATGGCAGAAACACCTCTCTTCATTTTTCACATTACTCACTTAATAAATTATATTTAAATAAATAAATAGTTTATTAAAATGCAATATGACATAAAGGTGGAGCTTATTTAGTACTAGTGATTTTTTCAATCAGAGAGTTGGAGAGAATTTAGTGCATATTAGATAGTGATATTGAAAATCTATAAATGATAGATTTGCATATGTAATATTTTTTTACTAAAATAAAAAAGTTTTTTTTTTATTCTTTTTATTTGTTTATTTAAAATGATAGAATACATCATATTCAAAAATAAATTTAAAATCACTAAAAATATAAATAATAAATTTAAAATCAGACCCACAACATCTCTAAAATAATACTCTCTCCGTTTCTTTTTAAATGTTCGTTTTGAATAGTAACAGCAAATTAAGAAAGTTTATTTTTGCACCTTATTTTCCTATTATATCCCAATTTTAATTCACCAATAAAATCCTATTTTTTTGCACACACTTTATCTTTCCAATACATTTAATATATTATGCACACACAAAAAAACAAAATTTAATATGTTATGTACCAAAAAAAAGATTTAGTTTTCCAAATATATAGCATTAATTAGTTTTATTGAAAAATATATGAGTAATTGACAAATGATGTAATTGACAAATCGTACCCTTAAAACACCAAATAGACAGTTAAATAGAAATGCTAAATTCGACGTTTTTGAACAGTTAAAAAGAAATAGAGGAATAGTAACATAAAATAACGTACTCGCTTGCAAGAATAATTTATACACCTAAAATGGTGAGTTCAATCGCACATGTTTTGATTAAAAAAATCATTAAAATAAATGAGATATAATAATAAGAGCATGATTGCATTTAACCCATTACACCTTTTTCGCTTCCTTCCTTTTGAAATATCCCCTTTTCTTTTCTCACAAGCTTGTTGCGTCTGCCTTCACTGTCCACTTGTGTCCTATATAATAATCTTTCTTTTTTGTGGATGTGTCCTAATAGTCCATTAATTTATAATTTAGGCAAATAAAATAATTTTTTACTTTCACTCGAATTCTTTTTTCTGTCCTTTTTTAATATTTTTTCCTCACATCATATCCAATAATTTAGGTCTACTAGACTTACTACAGCAGAGGTTTGTTTTTTTGTAGAAACACAAGTATAAATGGATACAAGTACAAAAAACATTTTTTCCTTCTCTCTATCTACTTAGTAAAATGCGCGTTTCTCCCCAATTTGTTCACATCACACACGCATATATCGTGATTGACCAAACAAGCCAATTTTGTCCTGTGAAAATGACCTTACAACATCTTTAATATAAAAGAAAATTAATCTTTTAGATACGAGTAATTATTATATCTAGTTTATAATACAAATTAGATGTATTAGTTACTTGATATATCTAAAACATAAATTTTATCTTATATTAAGGATTAGATATAGTAATTTTATTTTTCAAATATATTTGTGAACTTGTTCATTGGTAGGCACTTAACCAATTTTCAATATATATGCATTGGCTTATTAAAAAAATTCGTATGAAGTTCGTGTTTATTAATATTTTTCTTTCTCTACATTTAAAATGTGAATTTTTTTAGTACAAAATATGCGAGTTGAATGCCTAAACTATTTTATAATTTTTTTATTGTATTTAATTATGTTAAACGGCTCATTTAAACATACTCTTAAGACAATCCGTGCAAGAAACAAAATATGATATTTGTTAGATTTGGGTTGTGGTTATGCCACTTTGATTCATCAATTTATATGTAATGTTGTATAATTAAAGAGCCTAGGTATGAACTCATACACGGAATGAAAACTTTTACCATGAGTCACGAGATTAATGTGGTTGTGTTTGATTAATATGAAGTTCGCGTTGTTGAATGTAACATGTAATTTATGTATAACCGTAATAAAAAAAATATTGGAATTTATGTATGAAAATAACATGTAATTTACGTTGATGTGGTCTGGTTTGGTTATGTTTAAGGTAATTCTTGCACATTTTCCGTAACATCAGAGTTATATTAGACAGTGTGAAAGCTAAAATGTTCACACGTATCGCATGACTCCTTTACGTGTTGGACGTACAGGCCTAATTAATTAACTAGAATAGATGTTCAAAACATGGTTGACTTAGAACTTTTTGTAGCTGGTCCTTGAGTTCTTGTCTTCATCCATCATGATCCTAAGTAGTAACTAAACAACGGAATCATGTTAATCATGCGTTGAATAAAATGCATTTTTTCTCACAACACCATCCATCATGATCCCCTCGGTGATTATATTCAGTATCCGTTTATAATTAAATATACTGACTAAAAATATGATAATACTCGTATTGATTTTTGGTTTTATTGACTAAAAATTCTAAATATGTGTTGGGAAAAATATATTGGAAAAATTTAAAAACAAAACCAGAGCAAGAATACAACGTTGAAAACCATAAAACCATGATAAAAAAACAAACAATTGTTTAAAGACAGTAAGAGAATAATACTAGACAAAAATTGTTATTACACTACATAAATTTCTCTCAAACACTTCACAACTTTAATGTAAACTCACACTTTAAGGTAAATACTTGGAACTACATCTCACGAGCTTTAAAACATCTTCAGCCAAAAATCAGTGTCAATACGAGTCTTCAACTCCATATTTAATATTAGACAATAATACAATATGAGATATTTCCCAACATATGTTACAATAGTTTCAACCCTTCAACAATCTATATTATAATTGTAATATAAAAGATGGCTGAATTTCCGTAAAAAAATAAAGATGACTGAATTTACCAACTCTGGTCAATAATATGAATGTGTATTATATAATTGTAATGTAAGATGACTGAGTTTATTAACCGCAACAACTCCGACAATTGTCAAGAACACTTAAATGATATTTTGCGAGTCTTTTGTAATTTAACTAAAATTTTGGATTCGATCCATAATCTAAGCATGTGTTAAAACTCTTAGGAAGAGTTTGATATTCTCTTGTGTACCACAAAACTCGAGAGATTATTCTCTGCAATTACGTACAAATTAAGGATACTCAGTTTACAAAAAAAACTTTAGCAATATGTATTATAAAAAACATGACTTAGAGTTCGTCTTATCTAAAAAATGTAAATACTGGACAGAACATTATAAGAAAGAACAACACAGGATAAATATTTAAGATATTAATTAAACAAATTTTGCTTTTGTACAATGTTTTATGAACAAAATGTTATCTATACTAATATATAAAGGGGATACAATTTTTTGGGATGACTTTTTTGTAATTCCTATTTTACCCTTAAAAAATAACTTCCACATAAAAATAGATTTTCAGATTTTTTTAGTAAATAATATATTTTTTTTCTTAACAACTAAGCACAACTTCCACATAAAAATAGATTTTCAGTTTTTTTATAGTAACAAAAATATAATTTTTTCTTCTCAATAACTAACAAAAAAAAAAGAGGTTACATAGTTATCAATTAAGTCCAATAAAAAAGAAGATTAAATAGTTATTTATATTTGCACAGTAGAGAGTATCGATCACAAAAAAAAAGAATATCGATCACACAAACGGACGGCTAGTTTTAATATTTTAGACAATTTATGCAGGAAACAAAAAGTTGTTACTTGGTTCGGTTTATCCGGTCTCAAGAACAATTTTTAAAATCAAATATAATACAACTGAAGTTGTTATGTTCAATCTCTTATTTTTTGATAGATCAAACACACTCTTGAGATTTCATATAAAAGCAATAATAAAAATTTAGAAAAAAAGAAGCGAATAATAAAAATTTAAGCAGAGAGGTTGACACGCAGGGTTGTGTTGTAATTTAAAAGATAAATTATATTTAAGAGACATTTTTATGTCGAATGATAAGTATAAATAGGAATAGAGAGAATATAAAATATAAAAAAAAATACCATATAATAATAAAAATTTATATATTATAAAGATATTATCCTGCCATATATACAGATCGGACACTTTCTTTTAAAAAATGTATCCTCCACTCCACCATCTCTCCTTCGTGGGAACAAACAAGGCACATATAGGGAGTACAACAGAGTTGAAAGCAAGAAAAACTAATAAAACACCACATCACTACAAAATGCCAGCTCCATTGCAGCATCCTTCATACAGTCACAGAACAACAACAAAAATCAATCAAGAAACTACATAGCTTCATTCTATGGAAGGTGACTCGCTATTCACAACTATACATCTTCGACAGTATGGACAGTCTCCACAACTGCGAATCCAAGGATCCAAACAAGCAGAGTGAAATTTATGTCCACATTGCAGATGGATTAGTTTATCCCCGTCTGTAAAAGATTCCAAACATATCCCACAATCCTGTAGTACCCTGGATTCTGATAGGGTCTCACTGCTGCTAAAAACTTTAACATGCAAACAGTCCAGCGCCTCCTGAGTGAGTCCAGGTGGCTTTTGGGTTGGTGCGTGCAAGAGCTGGAACCTCGCCATTTGAGAAGTCAAGTCATCAACTATAGAGTCCACAGATGGAATTTCACTTGAAAACTCACTTTCTTGATCTTCGTCCATTGAATCTCTATCGTATTGCCTGAAGAAACCAACCCCCCAAAAATATGTAAAATTTCAAACTGAATCAAAGGCAACGGCAGACATTCAAGAATAAACAACCAAAAAATGATACAAAAGAAAGTTCAATGTGAGACGCAGTGGAATTCTTTCTAACAATCAACTTAAAAAGGACCAAACTACGAAAAAAGACCAAAAGTCCGATTATTAGAAGCCACAGAAGGAGAAGCATCTACTTGAGGAATATTTATATAAGTTCTATGCATACACAAAATATGTACATGATAAACTCAACAAAATAGTGGAGCAAAACCGAAACCCAAATATTAGAAAAGACAACATACAAAATGTAACATATATTCCCTGAATTGGAACATATTATGTCAGTAAAGAGAATTTTGATTCCAGAGCAATAAGTATTCACAATAGTCATCCATAATACTGTAATCTCCATATACTCGAATAAAATGAAGATATTTATATGCAGACATAACATATGGTGCACAAAAGACAACAAGCTCAAATTCCATATGCAAGAAATTATATTTTTTTGGGGAACTACATCAAGGAAATAGATTGATGTATGCTTAAGTGGTTGTCCACAGCACAGTGGAGTGGACCAACATACAAGTTCGTGAAAACAGAGTATTAGCAACCCTTTTGGCCTTCCTACTTCTGTATTTGTACTATTTCGGTTTCAATAGATTGAATTATGCAATTCAAGTTGTAAAATCTTTCCCAATGTTGCAATTAGGTCTTTCCAATAGTCTTCCGTCCAATTTTTAATAGGAATCTAATGACACTAGCAAAATTGTTCATGATATATCGTTGTAGTTTTGTAGATTCTTATTTATGTAAAAAAGAAATTAGTAAAAAATAAAAAATTTGAGGAGCATCTTCAAAAAACAACAGTGTTAGTCCTAAATGGCAGTATCAAAAGCCAATGATATGCCAACAACAAGGAAACTTGTGGCTGCTAACATTCATATGACAAGGGACCAAGGGAGTCTGGCTAAAATACAAATGACAAGGGAGTGAGGGACCAAGAGAGTCCCTGTTAGCCCGTGAATCAGTGACATACAAACAGCAATTGAGCACAAGGAGAGGCAAATCTAAGGGACATTGACAGACGTATGTTTGGTTCTATGGTGAAAAAAAAAAATTGATTTTGAGTTAATTGATTCTGTAAAATTTATTCCGACTAAAATCGAGTTGAAGGTAAACTGATTTATGTTTTGGATACATTCATTAGTTACAGTCTCTAGATTCAAGTAGAATCAATCATGGAGGCAAAATCAATTCTACTCTAAAGAAACCAAACATGTCAAAATCAATTATACACCTACAGAATAATCTTTGGCCCCTTGTAGAACCAAACATACACTATTTAACGATCCGAGTTGCAAATACGAAGACTAAATTGCTCGACTCTTAAATTTCCAGAATTAAAATGAAAATTTAGTAATACTCATATATAGCAAACACTGTGAATAAAATAAGAAATGAATACAGAGTTAAATCAAAATGAAACCTGTTTCTATCTAGAGGCTCTCCTCCTCTCAACCTCTGAAGGAGTCTTTCTCGCGCAAGTCTCACATCTACAGGTAACCTTTCACCGCCTCTCACACTTTCACCAGAATCAACACTGTCATTTAACAGCGCCCGACGATACCTCCCATCAAATCTTTCAGATGCACGCTCCTAACAAACGCAAAAGAGTAATCAGAATTTTCAGAACCTAAATTTACTAGTAGCAATTTTCAATAATCGTTACGAACATGTCAATTTTCTAAAATTAAGCATAGGAAGAGTACCGGGTGGCGGAGGCGGCGGACGTGGTAGTGGCGGCGGATACGGAGAGAATCGTCATCGTCGGAATCATGAATGCGGTGGTGATGGAAATCGGGAGTAGGTGGTGAAGAGTGGAAAGTTGAATCTGAATCGATATCATTTCGTCCTAATCGGTGTCTTCTGATGTGGAATAGTTCTGAAGCGCTCGTCATACACTGCAAAACGCGATTCGTGGCTTCTATTTCTGTTCGGTGGTGTGAGATGAGAGAAAAAGAGACAGAAAAGGAAAGAACGAAGAGTCAACGCAACTTCCAGGAAGAATCGACACTGTAAACGGGTCGCAATTTTTTGGTCCGAATCCGATCCTTTTTCACTTTCCAGGAAAGTTCGAGTAAACTTGCCACTTGGGGTGTGGTTTTGTTCGAGAGGAGATTCCCTCCCGTAAAGTTTCTCTCCAGTCCCATCTCAGCCCTCTATTCATTTTTATTATGTTATTGTTCATGAATTAAAAAAATATTGAATGGTCCAGATCACTATTGGACAGCCTCCAGTTAAAAGTGGACTGGAGAGGATCCACTCTCAGTTTTGTTCATAAAGGGGGAAAATAAAAACTAATTAAAATTGGGTGTAGTTTAAGCTTATCTAAAAAATTGTTTATATTTACCAATAGTTAGATGGTTTAGGATGATTTACACCGAGTTTGATAGGGAAAATTACAGTTGAATCTCCACAACTGTGATGAAAGAGGATTGAAACTACTTAATATCAGAATTGAACTCGAACTAGATTAAACCGGTGGTGAAAATCAATATTTTTTCATGACTAGTGTAAACATTTTGAATTTTGAATTAAAAAAATGTAAACATTTTTATTATTAAAAAGAGGGCAAATACCGAGAAAAATAGAAACTAGTGAACTACACTAACACTTTTAAGCATACACTTTTGAAAAATGTCATAAAAAATAGATTATGGAGCTACTAGAAGGATGCTAAAAAAACAACACTAAAAGGACTATCCAAAACTCAAATTAACGAGTCTCCGTCCCAAAATGTAAGCAAAAAAAAAAATTTCACGCTTATTAAAAAACTCTAAATTTTACCAAAACAAACAGTTGGGTTTCCTAAATTGCCCTTCTCATAATAAAAATCAAAACAACTCTCTTAATAAATGTTACTCATAATGATGGAATGGAAGCTAAAAAGCCTAAAAGAAACTATAACTACTGGTGCAATATGTTCCGTATACTACTTCTCCACCTCAACACATGATGGCTTTATGGGAAAACCAAAGAGTTTATGGGGAAACAAAATGTAGTAAATTATAACTAAAGGTAATTTTGTAACTTTATGCTTAAAAAGACTGTTTTTTACTTATATTTTGGGATATTAAAAAGAGATTTTTTTTGCTAATATTTTGGGACGGAGGGAGTAATCAACAATTTTGGTGTTTTAATAGCAAATGTGGTTAATTTGAACTTGTCGACTCTAATTTAGAAGATTTTGAATGCGACGAATTAAAGTGGAGACACACCATTTTAACAAGAATTTTATAATTACTATCCATTTGAAGGTGAGTGGCTATTTGTCTTCGCGCTATGCCTTGACTCAAGTACAAATCTCGTATCTCTAGATGGAGAGCACTACAATCCTCCACACTCTCAAGAAAGCTTTAATACAATTTAGATCTTTCCGCACACACATTTCCCACCATTTCTTCTCTATTTGGGATGAATGTCACCTTGTTGCATGTTACAAGCATCGTGGGCCGTAAAGTTATGAGTATCAGTTTTTCTACAACCAATAAAATCATGGTTGTTTGCGGGAGTCAAAATGGCAGTACTTTGATAAACAATGTTAGTCGATTGGCTCCTAATAAAAAGGTTCTGGTCTTAGAGGCATAACATTCCTCACAATAAGAGTAGTGTCAATAAGTGCTTGTTTGATTTAGTGGCAAGTCATTGCCACCGCACAATTGCATCTCAACTACAGTAAAAATTTCGAACTTACATATGGGAACAAAAAATGAGCAAGTTATTTCAACAAAATGTATAGTATTATAACCCTTTTAAGATGTCAATGTTGTGTTAGCAGGTGTTTAAAGTTGAGTGAGTAACATATAACATAATGAGAGGACTCACTAGTTGTCCATTTTACATGACACTTCTTTTATATTTGGTTCCTTTGTAATTTCATGATTTATTTTATTTTTTTAGATTATTATGTTATAAATATAACATTTCCGCCATTATTAATGGCTAATATTCGTTGAAGAAGATGTGAATACATAAAATGTGTTATTTCTTTCCGATCAAATTATTTTAATATTTGTTGACCAATTGTTGTTGTAATTTCATGATGCATAAAGAAGTGTAAAATTGTGTCAAAAAAAAAGAGAGTAAAATAGTAAGTATTCTTTTATAAGAATTTATTTTTGGTACAAGTATTCTTTTTATAAGATATTAAGATAAGAATTAAAAAAGAGAAATAGAAACCTCTCATCTGAAAAAATGGAAGCCTTTAGATTGAAACCTCTCATCTCATTGGAAGTTGGAACAGAACCACAATAACAAGAAACTCCCCCTATATTTGTGTTAGGTGACATGTTATACAAAAACAGAGACCTGCGGCCAAAATCTATTAAAAATAAATAAAAATCTGCAAATTTCTCATTGCACCCCACTCTCTTGTTGCAAAATCATTGGGATAGAAAGATCAAATAAGGAGAAAAATAAAAACTTATAGCTCTCTTTGATAAAAAAATAGCGGATAGCTGATAAGTTAGTTTATAGCGGATGAGCTGATAGCGGATAACTTATAAGTTAGCTTTTAGCTTATAGTGAATAAGTTAGCTGATTGAATTTGTAGTGTTTGGTAAAATTAGCGGTTGGACTAGCTTATAAGTATGAAATGACATAAAAAAAAATGTTTAATTAATATTTAATTTTTTTCAAGTAAGATGATAGGGGTAAAATTGGAAGAAAAGATAATAAGCTACTTGAAATAGCGTTTGAAAAATAAGCTATAAGCTCTTTTTAAAAAACTGTTACCAAACAGAGCTTTTAGCTTATAAGCTAAAAGCTATAAGCTATAAGCTGACTTATTTAGCTTACCAAACAGAGCCTAGGGTGTGTTTGATTTGAGAGAGAGAGAGAAATAGGGAGAAGAGAAAATAAAAACTTAAGGGTGTGTTTGGTTTGATGTATCTCAATTACATATCAAATAATTTTGGATTTGTCTGAAATTTTACATAAATGATCCATATGATATAAATTTTCAATCAAACGGTGGATCTTATAGAATTTCTATCGATTAAAACGCTATTGAGAGGTGTAACATTTGGTGTCAAACTAGTTGGTGTCAATATATATAAAGAACATAACTCTTCTACAGAAGTTACAATTATGACCTCTATTCTTTATTATAAGAGACAAGTAATTTTTTGATTTACTGAATAGTTGATGTATCTGGTCTATATATAAACCAGATACATCAATAAAGAACGGAGGTAGTAAAAAGGAACGGAGGAACCTTTGTTTTTTTTAATATATATTTTCCTCAAAAATGAAGAGTGGATTTAGTAAACAAATAAATAACGAGCGGTTATTAAATTTTTTTATCTCTTATATTGATTTCATTTGTCGTCTCTCTCTCCTCTTTACCAATTCTTCTTTTCTTTCCCGTGCGCCCAACACTAGAATTATCTCCCCAGTCTTGTGTGACTATGTTATTATCTCTTCAGTCTTGATCGATTTTGCGTGCTATCCTGCCCTACTCTTACTTCTGGCAAGATCATTTGAGTTTGTCGGGGACATTTGCAAAGGTAGATAATCTAAATCCCCGATCACTTAGGGTTTGAAGGAATTGACCCAATGGATCCTTATAGGTATGAAACATTAACTCTAAACTTCCATTTTTCTACAAAAAATGTCATTGATTATTTTGTTACGTATTGATTACTTGAGATTTAGTGCTGCGCATATTAAATCTGCATTTTAGTCTAATAGTTTTCTCTAAATTCTCAATGACGATATTTTTCATAACTCATCAGAAGAATTGAAAGTGATTGTATTCATGAAGTTAGTAGTCATTTATATGTTTAATATCTCATTATTAATTTAACTTATTGAATTGAATGTTTGGATTTATTACATGAGTATGAATGAAAATGCTAAATGTCAATTAGGTAATATCCATGAGGTCCTTGGTTCGATCCTCATTGACAACATTGTAAACACAAAAAAAAGTCAATTAAATACCTACACGTACTTGTTAACATCTAGCCAGTCCTTGAGCTTTGACTCTTGTAATTGAAAGAATTTAGGTAGGAGGGGGAAACCTATCATATGTCATGTGTGTAAAATAATTTTTTTATTAAAATTATTAATTATTAAAATTGGGGGAATACTTCAACCCCATAATTATATATCAAAGATATTTGTCTCCCTAGTCTCTAATGAAATTTTTCATCGATCTTACCTGGTCAGAAGGATTTTGGTAGGTGAAACGTCGCATCAATGCGATGGTTGGTGAAAGGGGTACTTGTAATACACTCCGACGCTTAAGTAAATATTAGTGTGAAGTGAGAAGTTAGAGTGAAGAATAAATACCCTTACCCTTTGTAGGGAAGGATTTTATAGTCTCTAGCGCTGAGCCACATCCATCAATGTGAGGACAAATATGACAACCTCAATTTTGATAGTTGTCGGAATAACAGTCTGAATGTCATGATTTATATTAAAAGCTAATCATTCTATTGTTAGCCATCACAGAAGTGCAAAATCTTATGATTGCTGGACAGGGACGTGTGGTCTTAAACCAACATGCTAGTTGGGCCGAGAACGACACCAAGTTGGGCTTAGACCCATTTCAAAACAAATTTGTTTTTCAATACAAAATAAAGAGACTCTTTTACCATCTAATTTTTCTCGCTCTGATAAATTTCCAAAATATCTCTGTCTGCTATATAAGTAGCAGATATGTAAAAAATATTCAAATTGACTAACGTTTTATGATTTCACACCCCTAGAAACCTTTTTTGTTAAATATTTAATTATTTCGTATGAATTAAACAAAGTTAGAAAAGGATTTTGTGAACATTGTTCTATTAATAAAGGTGGAATTATAACCACTGAACTAACCGATTCAAGAAAGAAAAAAAAACTCACTTGGAAGGTGAAAATGTGTAAGATGATCATCTTATCTTACTACAAGTAAAAGATGAATGTGTAAAGTAAGATTAGTGAAAGAGAGTTGACAAAGACACACAGAAAGGGATCTGGATCCTCTCCTTCCCCAACTGTCTCCTTCTCCCTCCTTCTCCAAATCTGAACCGCTAGATCAATCCAATGGATGGCAGGATGTCTTCCCAATACAAAATGCCCTGTATCATTTCACGGCAAACTTTTTCCCCTTTGTCTTCCACAACAAAGTTTCTGCAATAATCTCTCTTGCTCTGGATTCATTTGCAAAATCTCTCATTGGTTAATGTATAATTCAGCTTGCATCTAGATTTGGAATGTGTTTTATTGCCCAGATCATGCAACATGTAATTTTTTTTAGTAAAAACAGAATATAAATGCAAGCTTCATTGTTATAGTTAGGGGTGTGCAATGGTTTGAAACCACACCACACCAAACCATAAATTAGAATATGGTTTATAACCAAAACCATTTCAATGACAAACCGGTTATTTTATAAAATCAATTTGGATATGGTTCATAACCGGTTTGAAACCAATTCATAACCGGTTACTAATAAAAATTGGATTATTCAATTGAACCAATTTTTTTCCAAAAAAATCAGGAATTTTTTTTTTTGAAAAAAATTAAAACTTTTTTTCCGAAAAAATATTAGAAATTATCACGGAAAAAATCGGAAATTTTTTTACGGAAAAAATATCGAGAACTTTTTTTACGGAAAAAATCAGAATTTTTTTTTCCGGAAAAATCGAGAACTTTTTTTCCCGGCAAAAGATCAAAAACTTATTTCCGGAAAAAAACGGGAACTTTTTTCCGGAAAAGTCGAGAACTTTTTTTCCGGAAAAAATCGGAAACTTTTTTTCTGGAAAAATCGGGAACTTTTTTCCCGGCAAAAAATCAAGAACTTTTTTTCCGGAAAAATCGGGAACTTTTTTTCCGTAAAAAATCGGAATCTTTTTTTCCCGGCAAAAAATCGAGAACTTTTTTTCCGGAAAAAATCGGAAACTTTTTTTCCGGAAAAACCGAAAACTTTTTTCCGGAAAAATCGGGAACTTATTTCCCGGCAAAAAATCGAGAACTTTTTTCCGGAAAAAATCGGAAACTTTTTTTTCGGAAAAACCGGAAACTTTTTTCCGGAAAAATCGGGAACTTTTTTTCCCGGCAAAAAATCGAGAACTTTTTTTCCGGAAAAAATTGGAAACTTTTTTACCGGAAAAACCGGAAACTTTTTTCCGGAAAAATCAGGATCTTTTTTCCCGGCAAAAAATCGAGAACTTGTTTCCGGAAAAATCGAGAACTTTTTTTCCGGAAAAAATCGGAAACTTTTTTTCCGGAAAAACCGGAAACTTTTTTCCGAAAAAATCGGAAACTTTTTTTCCCGACAAAAAAGCGGAAACTTTTTTTTTCGGGAAAATCTGAAGAAAAAATTCCCGCTGAAAATCATGAGTTTTTTTTCCGAATAAAATATTGAAAGTTTTTTCGGAATTGTATTTATGTGAAATATCGAATAAATGGATATGGTTTACAAACCAATTATAAAAAAATGGATATGGTTTACAATTGGTTTTTTTTTTATTGGATTGGTATGGTTTTCTTATAAAATAGATTTGGTTATTAAAATTAGATTTGGTTTGGTTAGTACTTTGGTTATAGTTAACCTGATTTTTTGCACACCCCTAGTTATAGTTCTCCACCTCAATAATACTTTCGACCAACCGTCCGACATCGATCTCTGGAGACTGTCAATCCGCCGCCAAACTTCAACCCATCGCCAACTACCGCCACCAACCTTTCTGTGCACTTTTTCCGCGTTGCCAACTGTTTCCGCCGCACCGCCGCACCGCCGACAACCATGTATGCCGCCGCTGCGTTTTCAGTTACCGTGAATGAGAGTCGGCCAAGTTGGGTTGGTGGTGGTGTCGTCGGATAATCATGAGATGAGTAGCATATTGGGTTGAAGAAAGGGTGTTCGACTGTTCACGATTAAGAAGTACAGATTTATGTGTGTTTTTTTATTTTAAATTTTGAGCCATAGGATTGATCTAACAATCCAGATTTGGAGAAGGAGGAAGAAGGAGACAGTTGGGGAAGGAGAAGATCCGGATCCCACAGAAAGGGGGAAGGGAGGGTGATCCGAACGCAATGTCATGCGGCGTGGGGAACAGCTGAAAAGATAAATATAAAAATCACGCGCTACGTCGTCGTATAGGAACACATAAAGAGAGTGCAAGAACGCGTGAGGAGACAAAAAAATCAACAAAGAAGCAAAAAAAACACACACAGGACGCGCCATGAATGCAGAGGTAGAATCCAGCGAGTGAACCAAGCGAGTTGAGTTTCACTTCAATTCAATTCCTCTCCGATCCCAATCCAATCCATAATTCAATTTTCATTTTCCCCCAATTTTTCAAAACCCTAGCTTTCTCACTCGCGTTTCCCCCTCACTCGCGGATTCACTTCACATTTTTCATACTCGCAGCTTTTTCAGGTTTTTTCTTTCTCCCTCTTCCATTTGTCATTCTTCTTCTTCACAAAGAAAAATTATGCTTACTTATGCTTTGTGAAAATGTTGAGAAAGTTAATTTATTTGCTAAAACACGTTGTGGATGTTGTAATTCTATTGATCCTGAAGATAATTGTAGAATTAAGTTTTTAAATTTGCTGAAAATAAAAAATACTTGTAGTCTAAGAAAGGGAAAACATTACCGAAGCTCGTGTGTTTTAAACGCACAAGCTTCGGTAAATTATGAATGTTGAGCTGGAAATATTGTTCTTCTCTGCTAAGTGTTGTTGACTGTCAAACATTGTCCATCATTATCATTGTATGTTTTATATTTGAATGACTAGAGTTTGGTCATTTCGCTTATTAGAAATTTTGCTTTGCTATATGTTACAGTGGGTGGTTGCAGCCCGGCTGCAATTTCGATAATTTCGATTGTGAATGTTTTTTTGAATGGAATGATTTTGAAGGTAGGGTAGTGAGTGGAAGATACCCATGGAATGATTTTGATGATAGTGTAGTGAGTGGAGGATACCCATGGAATGGTTTTGATGATAGTTTAGTGAGTGGAAGTATGGGTGACACTGTCAATGCAGTGAGTGGAAGTATGGATGGCACTGTCAATGAAGAGCATCGCACGGCTAGTGCACCTGTTGCGTCTCCTAAGAGGGACGTAGCTTTATTTGAAGGGGACAAAGATTTTGAGCCACCCAGTGGCATTGAATTTGAATCTCATGAAGCTGCATATACATTTTATCAAGAATATGCCAAATCTATGGGATTCACTACTTCAATTAAAAACAGCAGACGATCAAAGAAGACAAAAGAATTCATTGACGCCAAATTTGCATGTTCTAGGTATGGAGTTACACCTGAGTCTGATAGTGGTAGCAGTCGAAGACCAAGTGTAAAGAAGACAGATTGCAAAGCTTGCATGCATGTGAAGAAAAAGGCGGATGGAAAGTGGACCATTCATGAATTTATAAAGGATCACAATCATGAACTTTTACCAGCTTTGGCATATCATTTTCGGATTCATAGAAATGTGAAGTTAGCTGAAAAGAATAATATTGATATCCTGCATGCCGTTAGTGAACGCACGAGAAAGATGTATGTTGAAATGTCTAGACAATCTGGTGGCTGTCAAAACATTGGGTCTGCTGTGGCTGATATGAATTATCAGTTTGACAGAGGCCAGTTTCTGGCTTTGGATGAGGGAGATGCCCAAGTTATGCTGGAGTATTTCAAGCACATTCAAAAGGACAATCCCAACTTCTTCTATGCTATAGATTTAAACGACGAACAACGTTTAAGAAATCTATTTTGGGTTGATGCAAAAAGCATTAATGATTATCTCAGCTTCAATGATGCAGTTTCATTTGATACTACCTACATAAAAAGCAACGAAAAGTTGCCTTTTGCCCCTTTTATTGGAGTGAACCATCACTCTCAACCTATATTGCTTGGATGTGCATTGATTGCAGATGAAACTAAGCCGACTTTCGTTTGGTTACTGAAGACGTGGCTTAGAGCGATGGGAGGGAAAGCTCCCAAAGTTATAGTCACTGACCAAGACAAAGCTTTGAAGGATGCTATTGAAGAAGTTTTCCCAAGCATACGGCATTGCTTTTCTCTTTGGCACATATTGGAAAAGATACCTGAAAATCTGTCTTTTGTGATAAAACAGTATAAGAACTTCTTGCCAAAGTTCAACAATTGCATTTTTAAGTCGTGGACAGATGAACAGTTTGACTTGAGCTGGTGGGAAATGGTGACTATATTTGAACTCCAAGACGATGTATGGTTTCATTCATTGTATGAAGACCGGAAAAAGTGGGTACCAACATTCATGGGGGATATCTTTTTAGCTGGAATGTCCACACCTCAACGTTCCGAAAGTATGAACTCTTTCTTTGACAAATATATTCATAAGAAAATCACCCTTAAAGAGTTTGTGAAACAATATGGGTTGATTCTCCAGAATAGGTATGATGAGGAAGCCATTGCAGATTTTGATACATTGCACAAACAGCCTGCACTTAAATCTCCTTCACCTTGGGAAAAACAAATGTCAACAGTTTACACACATGCAATATTTAAGAAATTCCAAGTTGAAGTGTTGGGTGTAGCTGGTTGTCAATCTAGGATAGAGGTTGGAGATGGAAATGTTGCAAAATTTATAGTTCAAGATTATGAGAAGGATGAAGAATTTTTGGTAACTTGGAATGAGTTGAGCTTAGAGGTCACTTGCTTCTGTCGATTGTTTGAATATAAAGGTTTCCTTTGCAGACATGCATTGAGTGTTCTCCAACGTTGTGGTTGTTCCAGTGTTCCATCTCAATATATCATGAAGAGGTGGACCAAAGATGCCAAAATTAGGGAACCCATAACAGATAGTACAAGAAAGGTTCAAACTAGGGCTCAACGTTATAATGATTTGTGCAAACGAGCTATTGAGTTGAGTGAAGAAGGATCATTATCTGAAGAGAGTTACAATGTTGCTATCCGTACACTTGTCAATTCCCTGAAGAACTGTGTACATGTAAATAACTCTAACGACAATGGTGCAGAAGCTGGCAACAATGGTTACAGTCTTCGTGAAGCAGAAGAAAATCAGAGTACCCTTGCTTTGAAACCAAGTAAGAAGAGGAACACAACAAGGAAAAGAAAGGTCAGTTCTAACTTCTAAGTAGTGTGGTTGTTCTGCTTATGTGTTAAGTTGTTTTGGCTTTCTAGCATTTTAAAGACCAGGAAATTGATTTGAGAATCACTTTATAGGTGCAACAAGAGCAGAATCCCGTACTTGTCGACGCTCAAGATAGCCTTCCGCAAATGGTTTGTGTTTCCTCTGTTTCATTCATGATCTATTTTAGATTATACAGATAAGCATATATAGCACGTGCTTCCTGTAACACTGCTTTCAATCTTTTAGGATAATCTTGGCTCGGATGCAATGAACCTTAATGGATATTATGGTACTCAGCAGAATGTGCAAGGACTGGTAAATTTACCTGTTAACCAACAGATGATTACAGCTGTTCTGTATTTTAAGAATTCAATGTAATGCTTAATTAATAATTTGATTTTTGTAGCATGTACAGTTGAACTTAATGGAGCCACCTCAGGATGGTTACTATGTTAATCAGCAGAGCATGCAAGGCCTGGTAAGTTGTCCGCTTGTCCTAATCATGATTATACTGTAATATTTTGCTACAATTGTACTATATAATTATAAATTATAATTATATCAGAATAGGATTATTAATTGATTTTTTATATCCTTGAAGGGTCCGTTGAATTCTATGGGTCCGAGCCATGATGGATTTTTCGGAACACAACAAAGCATTCATGGGATGGTAGAGTACTTTCTTTTCTTTCCTGTGAAATCATTGAAAAGTTATATCACTTGATAGCTGCTAATATGATATGCTAACCCCGGGTTGGTTCATGTAGGGAGGGCAATTGGAATATCGCCCAACAACCAGTTTTGGATATAGCCTTCAGGTTTGTTCCTTCATTCATTCATGGCATGTAACCATATACTACTATGTATTTGAACATGGAATAGAATAATTCATGCTTGATTTTCACTGCCTTTGACACATAACCTTAATTGTAGGATGAGCATGATCCACATTTTCACAGCAACAATTCAAGAAATACTTAGGGTTTGTCTCTTCTCTGATATGGTTAGTTTCCTCAGAAGCTGTGTGGAGATTGAAAAGAACATTGAAAGAACTTGGAAATTCATTATCTTGACAACAGTTCATTTTCATATATACTGAAAAAACTTCTGAAGAAGTTTCTGTAAACTATATGTACCATTGAAGTTTACCTCATGTCTTTGCAATCGTTTAACCTTCCTGTATTTTACATAGAAATTACCAACTGTAATCTTTACATAGAAATTGCCCGTTTCTGTTGGAGTGAACTTCTGTATCGAACATGACCGCATTTTGGGTCAGAAATCCAATTTCATCACTGTTCCGGATACCATTTTTGCTTGTTTAGATTCATAGCGTATGTACTATTATAGTATAGTACAAAAGTGCCTTTGATATGCAGAAAAATAAGGGGAATAGGCAGAGCAACTCTTGTTTACTGTGTGTTTGATTCTAAATTTGAGTCTGAGATTGGACAAATTCGGAGCCAATTGACCGGACAAAAATTGAAATTTCGATTACTAGACCACGTGACAACATTTTGTTTCAAATACAAGTTTTCTTAAATATTACCACCAAACATTTTATAAAATAAAAAATTGTTCAATATTTAAAAGTTTGTCTTGTGCTACAATGTTCAGTAATTATCTTTTGCAGATGAAACGATACTGAATATATGGAATAATAGCTTTACATGTCTCTTGCTGGTTATAGTTGTTGATATCAGCAAAAGAAAACATATTTCATATTAATGCGGTTTCTGATTTGGAGGGATTTCATGTGGTGCAAGCGGCTGGATTCGACTAGTGCAAATCGTTAATGCATTACATAAAGGATGAAGGACGGACTCAACTATTATTCGAGTTTGACTTTTTGTGATAAAATAATTTGTTGTTAGATTTTACTTATTTTTCAGCTAAACTCCTTAAACTAGAGATTTTATCTCGTTAATGCATTACGGAAAGGATGAAGGCTGGATTTGACTAGTATTCGAGTTTAATTTTTTGTGATAAAATAATTTGTTGTTAAATTTTATTTATCTTTTAGCTAATTACCTTCAACCGGAGGATTCTTTCTCTTGACATATTGTGGGTAAAAAAATATTGGCATGGAATTGTAACGGATTTTGTTATAGACCGGAAAATGGGAGTTGTTTTTCAGGAAAAGAAAACCATACCAATAGGAGAAAATAGTAGTAAAATTGTGTCAATTGACATAATATAAAATAAGGATGCACACTTCATAGTTACAACTATATTTTAATAGCTTTCATATTGTTAACCATTTTGTAATTCAAAATGATTTTTAACTATAAAGATGACTTTTTGATCTAACATGTGATCAGAAAGGATGATGGATCGGTGAATCACTGAATCCTTCACTTGATGAATGGTTTTGTTGAGATTGAGCAATACCTGACCCTCCAGTGAAGGAGGGTATTTATAGATCCCCCAGCGCTGGGTCAAGGTCTCCCTAATGGGCTGTGCAATGCGGCCCAATAGGAGAGACTATCAGGATTTCTCCTGTGTTGGAGTAAGGAACCGGCATTTAGTCCTTATCCTGGTGATGAGCTGTCCCGCATCGTGTGGAGAAGCGGTTAAACTCATCCAGATCGTGTCCTGGTTAATAGGAGCACGTGGAAGCTGTGGCGGCGTAGCGATTTCGGGCAGGGGAGTTCGCTAGCTGTCGAGGAGGAACTCCTAGTCCAGAATGTCGAGCAGGAGCTCTAAACTCCATAGGTCGAGCAGAAGATGGATTGGGCCAGCTCTAGGCCCAGTCCAGAATTTTTTCTAATTTTTTTTTTGGTATCATTACCTGCAACTATAATTTGGTATCATTTTCTAATCTAATGCATCGATAATAATCAGCTTATTTTTCATAGAATTCAAAATAAAATTTTATTTATCTCAAAAAATAAATTATTATAATATAGTATAATTCAAAATGAATTCAAAGATTGAATTAAGAGAATTCAAGTCCAAATAATCATTTTTTTGACAAAGTATAAGTTTAAATTTACATAAATACATTAAAATAAAAATATCTGCAATTGTAATAATAATGAAAAGAGTAAAATTCATATGCACTATCAGTATAAAATATTTTTATTTTTTTGCATTGAGTATAAAATATTTTTAAATGGTACAATCATTTGTATCACTTTTTAATAATAAATAATTATGATTAAATTTTTTAATTGATTGACGGTAAAAAACAAATTTGTACAGGAAACATGCATAGGAATAAAATCCAAAAATGAAATTAGACTATCAATATATAATTAAATTTAGTAAATAAAAATCAATATAATTAAATAGCCGTTGTCTGAATATAGTGAAACGGGCTTAGTTAAAAAAATATAATATAACGGCTAGTTTTCGAATTATCATTTCGTCAAATATTCATTCAATAGCCAAAGGTTTTCTAGTTTCTGTGTCTGCGTGAATCCATCATTCTCTTCCTTCTCAAAACTCAACTCAAATTCCATTTTCATTTTCGCTGATTTCAGAACTAATCAAAATTTTCAGTTATGGATGATGTTGCGTGCAATTCTCCGTCAACAAATCACTCCTCCGATGCCGCCGATTCTCCTCCCCTTACTCATTCTCCGACCTCTTCCATCAGATCCAAGATCGGAAAGGTAAATCTTCAGTTCCACAATTTTCTTATAATTTATTTTGCAATCCTTTGTTTACTGATTCAAAACCCTAATTTGATTAGTCTTGAAATTGATTTTGACGATTGTTGAGTGAATTCAGATATGGATGCTAATCATGCTATCCTTAAGTATATGAACATATGTCATGTTTGTCTCTAACATCGATTAAGTTGATGAATTTCATATGCTTTATTAGTGATTATTATTACTATTGAGAGATTGATAGTTTATGGACTAAATTGTTTGACCTCAATGGATAACAAATTTGAATTTGTTTTATTGAATTGTGTAGAATAAAACAACGAAGGAATTAGGACAATCTACATCGAGTGCTCTTAACAAGATATCGTCACAAATAAAGAAACCTCCTCGCCGTAAAACTTCTCCGGTCAACTGGTTCCCACGCAAAAAAGTGGATTCCTTCTTGGAGAGGAAAATTAAGATGCTTCAGGTTTAGTCATAAACTGTTCATTTTCTCTACTTGTATATTTATTATATTCAAATGCTGATACATTTGTCCTATTCAGGAGGTAGATGGAATGAATTTGACACTTGATCAGACTCTAGGCAATTCTAACCCGCATTATTCAAGAGTATTGAGAGAGAAAATGGCAGCTAGAGAAGCGGCACACAAAGCAATGGAGGCTCGAAGAGCTGCTTTGGTGGAGGCATCTTGGTGCCGAATTTTGCGTGCTGCGAGGTAAAGCTTTCTGCAAATAAAATAAAATATGCCGGACATTAGCAAGCAGTTTATAAAATGTTTTACAAATCTTTGAAAACATGAACAATTGAAAGTTATGTGACAATTTTGTAATTAGAAGTGAAAACTTAAAATATTCTCTCAAAGCATTGGCTTCTGATTTGTACATTGGATTTTATTTTATCCTATTTTATTATATTGGTGTTTTCAGGATTCCTAGTGATGATGCAGAAGCTCAACTCTTGAAGGCAGAAAAAAGTGCAACTGAAGCTTTTGAGGCAGCTGAGGCTATGGGCGTTATCATGTTTGACTTGCCAGATTGTCCAAAGAAGCATTGTCAAATAGAGACACCCTCTATTAGTGGAGAAGGATCGTCTACTCATACATTTACTGCATCTTTTGAAACTGCCTTTGATGTAGACAAAGAAGTAGCTGCGGCTGTCAAATCTGCATTTACCAGGCTTGCAACACGTCCTTCATTTAGTAAAGATGAATTCAAAGAATTGTTGAAAAAAATTAGTGAACATCCAGACACCGATGAAAGTCATCAGGATTTAACTGAGCTCTCTACAGAGTATGAATCTGAGTCCGAGTCCCAAAAAAGTGGATACAAGTCCGAAGACTTAGATTCCAACATATCATTTCCAGGGATTATTCAGAGGAAAAGTAGGAAAAGACAGTCTCTTCAAAATAGAATAAAACTTGTGGATATGATGATTGAGAGGTTAAAATGTTTGAAAGAAGATGAACTTTCTTCTCTTGCCACTATAGTTGCAACTTATGGTTTAAATGCTGCCTTGGCTGATGTGCAAAATACCAAGCAGCTCAATCCAGCAATTAATTTTCCAGCAAGAAGAATGTCGTCATTGAGATTGCGAAAGTCAGCCTTGGATGGAACATCGAAAAAGGATCAAGTTGAGCCAGAATTACCAAGCCTAGATAAATTTTTAGTTAAACACATGACAAGGCTTGAAAGAGAGGTTAGCGAAGCCAAGAAAAACCATAGGAATGAAACAAAATTAGGTAAGGCTAGCTCTTATAAGTCTGTTGATGGAACTCCATCGGAGTCCATACCTGATCTGGGAAGTATTCTAGTGAAGAATTATTCAAAATTAGAGAAAGACATCAAGGAGGCAAAAGTCAAGTCAGGAAAGGAAATGCCAGGAGCATCCAGTGGCATGCCTAGAGGTCAAAAGGATCACACAGAAGTACCAGGCTTAGACAAGGTCTTAGTGAAACATGTCTCAAGACTAGAAAAGGAAGTTCAAGAAGCCAAAATGCGAGCAATCAATGAGAACAATAGGTTGAACTCAACTGTTTATTCTGATGAAGCATTAGACAAGAAAGAGAACGTAAATTTGAATATTATAGAGGAAAACAAAGATGGGTTGGAGAATATTTTGGTAAAGCCAATGCACAGATTGGAAAGAGAGAAGTTGCAGGCCTTATCACAGGGAAGCCGGGTTGAAAATTACAGACAAAGAAAGAATCATGGAGCAACCAGTGTTGCGGATTGTGAGAGCTTGGATAAAGTTTTGGTTAAGCGCATATCTAGACTGGAGAAGGAGAAAATAAAGATCAATTCAGGGGAAGAATGGGGCGAAGTTAAGAAAAGTAACCGAAACAACCATTTGGAGAATAATGAAGAAGGTGGTGGTGGTCTGGACCAAGTTTTGGTTAAACATAAATCCAGACTTGAGAGAGAAAAGATGGCTGCTGCTGCTCAACAGCAAGAGGACCCAATTAGTTATTCTGTGGCTCGCCGCAAGGCAAGGGAGAGAGAGTTGCAAGAAGCTTGGGGAGGACTGAGCTTAGGAAACTCCATTAAGCCCAGTGTCTCTAAGCTTGAGCAAGACAAGGTTAGTTTAGTGTTATTTGACACTTTGGATTATTACTTTCCTACCCATTTTAATGTTTTCTCTTCCTTTCCTTTTTCTGATTTAAATGACAATTGCTAAAAGTCATCTACTATGTGCTATTTGCGTGGTTTTGTAGGCTGCCTGGATTAAAGCTGAAGCTGAGGAAAGGAAGCAAGCAATGGAAGCAATATGATAGCAACAAGTGCCTGGATTGTTCATCTTTGTTGATATAATACCAAGGGATTTGGTTCCATTGAATGTAAATGTTGTTATTGTTACAAATATTAGCACAATATTTGTTCTTTATTAGAAGATAAATTTTTTTGTTGCATATTGGTTGAGGGTACTTTCTTGGTTCTATATTATACTAGCCCATCTCAAACTTGGTTTTTTTTATGATATACCCTTTATTTGATTTTCTACTTGAGATTGAAAATAAGCAATTGTTTTTTCCCTGATATGGAAGATGGAATTATTGATATTCAATATTTGTTGATTGCTTTGTTAGCATGTTGAAGCTCTCTATAAATAATGGAGATAAAAAAATCAAAGTATATACAATTTTGAGTAGTCCAAATTCATATTGATTTATAGGTTGGCCAGCTATAATTGTTGCAAAGGTGTGGTTCTGGATCTTATGTTATGTTAAAATCAAGTCAATGTCAAATTTATGGTGAACAAATGAGAAGTCTTGTACCATGCACAACCACACAAACTTGTTTTTAACATTGGATTAATATGTCACATAACGTCTCATTTGATTCAATGGTGAGAGTTACTGATCTTGTGATTAAGACAAATTTGTGCACATTACAATATTTGTCTCACTTATGCATATTTGAAAAAGTCTCAAGAGGTTTGATGAATTTGGAGTGATCATATTTCCTCGAATATTTATTTATTTACTAGCTAACTATAATATATGATGTATGACTTTTATTTGAATTTTGTGGGTCTTTATGTATGGTGTATTGGTTTTATTTCAAAAATGAACAGATGGATGAAGCCCATTGCTAAGTAAACAGGATTGGGCGTGCAGGTGTAGAGTGTTTAAGTTGTTATTTGTACTATAAATGCATCATGTAACAAGTTTTATTTTTAACTTGATTCATTTTATATTCTAAATCAATCGCTCATTTTACAGGAACCAAATCCTCTCTATTATAATATGTCCTTCGTCCACATTGCACATTTCATACATACTTTCATTTTGTGGTTCAAGTTTGCAGCTAGTCAATACTCTTTATTCTCCGTGTCTCCGTCTTATGTCAATTTAGGATGGGTGACCTCCTAATATTATCCTTTTTGGGATCATGTCAACTGTCAAGTCACTTATGGAGAAGACTCATGTTTATGTTGAAATGTTTATAATTCCATACATACTTATTGTGGTTCAAATTTGCTGTCAGTCAATACTCTTTTTATTCTCCATGTCTACGTCGTATGTTAATTTAGTGGTAATAGCCCTTTATGGAGACATCATACAATTATCATTGATATCATTTTAAATCAAGCCACAAGTTTAAGTCGTTAATAATCTCTCTCTAGAACAAATCATTCGGCAGAATCTAGATTCTCCTAGTAGAAACAATGACCAGAAAACGAGCAAGCAAGGGTCCAATCTCGTTTAACATGGACCAAAAAATAGGACATTCTTTTCAATTTCCCCTGCCAACTAATTTATTTTGAATTAAGGATGTTCATAGCAGAGAGTAATCTGTGCCTCAACAATCAATGCCAGCCACTACCAAATGTGACCAAAAGCATGGTTATTTGAGCTTATATATACTAAGAGTCAAAATTTGCACACAAAAAACAAGGAACGTAGCGCAAAAAAAATATAACACAACTAGGAAAATGCATTCAGTAACCAGGTACTGTCTAAAGCTCCAAACACGAGTATGATAATACGGTAATATAAAAGGCTAATCAAGCAAATAAAATATATTAGTACAGAAGTTTCAAACAAAATGTATTTGAATTAAAGTCAAAACTGGAACACTCAGCGTTTCCCGCCACCACCGCCAATTTTAGGACCCTTGGGCATAGCACCCTTTTGAACATTCCCTTTGCCGGATTTCTGTGCCTTAGATGCTACTTCTGCTTTCTTGGCCTTCTTCTCATCCTTTGTTTTCTTAATCCTCTCTTTAATTTCCCTGCAGGGTAGACTTGGATAATTAGATATGATGACATATCCATATTTGTAAGATAGAAAGCAAAAGCCCGATAAAAATAAAACTCTAAAACCTGAATGAGATTACATGATTGATGTAAAAAATAAATGAACAGATTAGAATATAGGAAATCCCTAAAAACAAAGGTCTCAAATAGTAAGCAGGATAAACAAGAAACACACCGCAGAGCAGCTTCCCTGGCTGCATCTCTAACTTCTGGCTTCTCGGTTCTTTTCTTCTGAATGACTTCCAGGGTAGCACCAACAATGGACCTGGAGTATGGCTTCTTGGTAGCACGGCGTCTCTTCTTCACTGCTTCTTGAGCAATGTCCTGCACATCACAAGAATAAAATCAAATAACTTTAGATAATGTGAGCTGATTACTTGTGTAATAAATTTGGTTGAAGTACAATCATGTAGTAAAATTTAACGCAAGTAACTGCTACATCTGCACATTTTAACTAGGTACATCGTTGAAAATTTTGATTCCAACATGCTCAGGAGCTTAATTAGTTAGAGTAAAAAATTGACCTTCTTATGCTGCTTTCTGTACATGGCAGTCCATGTGAGCTTTGAAGGCTTCAAACGGTTGTGGAAATACCTTTTGCATTTCGAGTTCACAAACAGGAAAACCTGTCAAATCAACAAAAAACATTGTTATCAGTCCAACAAACATTGAACACATTGTAGCAAACACAGCACTGGTGTTTATGTAAAGAAATGCATCAACCAGAAATTCTATGCGAGTCAATTTTATATCACCTGAGAATCACTACGAATAAATCTGATGCCTCTTCCTGGGTAGATCTTTGCGCCACTGAATCGGCAGAGTTCAGTTCTGAAATGGAAATTTCAATTACTAACTTTCCACTTGAGAAGGCAATAAATTGAAAACATAGCCACCAATTAAATCAAAACATAGCGAATATTTCCAACAACCATTAAATTAACACATCTTATGTCTAATAAATTTCTAAAAGACTAATTTAAAAAAGACCATCATCTCAGAGGTGTTTTAAAATCCCCTGATGCTATTAAAAATTGAAATTGCATCAGGAAGTAGTTCCAAAATCATGTCAATATTTTCAACATCACAAAATTGCAAGAACGTACTGATCTTAAAGCAACGAACTAACAACAAATATAAACTAAACAAAATAATGTACATGTAGCTGAAATTGTCGTTGTACTTGAAAATGATTAATACAGTGCCATTTTAGAACTAATAATTATCACATCCTAATCCTAATCCTAAGTATAATATAATATACAATTGAAATAACAAAAAAATCTCCAAACTATAGAAGCCAGAGTCTACTAAAACCATGCATTCAATCAAATTTTCAAATACTTAATGTAACACAATAGACTAAATCTTATGGAAACAAAAAAAAAACCATGAAAAGAGTTAAATCTGTGTAAACGGTTACAGATTGTTGAGAATTGATGAATAATCAACACAAATCACATAGATACGAGTTATGGATCTGATAAAAATTGGAGATGAGATCATATGAAAGGAATGATCGACGAATGGAGAAGAGATGAATCCTTACTTGAGAACCATGGCTGCTGCGGTGGTAGCTGCTGATGTAAACCCTAACCCTAACCCTAATCCGAAAGATGAAGTATTGGTTTCTGGTTATCTATATGCATGAAAAACCCAACCACGAAATGCCACTACTCGGTGTAATTCCGAAATGGGCCTAACTGAAATGGTGTGGTTTTTTCAGATCCTATAATTGCCTCTCTCACACCCCCCCCCCCCCCCCCCCCCCCTCCTAAATTAGATGGGTAAAATAATTTAAGTTTATGGTTAAATTATGTTGGACACAATTATCCTATCAAAGTTGACTGATATAACTATCAACGAAATATAAATAATTACAATTTTCATTGTCACTAATTGTGATTTTTATATTTGTGTCAAAAAAAAATTGTGATTTTTATATTTATTCACTAATCATCCAAATTTCAAATCATGTCGAACTATACATAATTTTCAAGTGTTCAAATAATTGCTTGTAAAATATATATATATACACACACGTGATATTTAATTTGTGTTTAAAAATACAATTGAAAATTATTATTAGTGGTGTTCAATTTTTGTTAATTTACTTGTGCCTTTCTTTAATTCAATTTATATGGTGACACTGACAGTTGAGTTAAAAGATGAGCATTATATTATTTTCTTGCATAATGAAAACTTGACTAGTTCAAACTAAACATATACCACATTATGATATGATCCGATTGATCAATATTAATCAATCAACCACGTATTTTTATTAGACTGTGGTGCTATGTATGGCAATCAATATCATTCAAAGATTAAACAGACAATCATTAGGAGTGTAGGGGTATTAACTATCATTAATTTGTGATGCTCAACGAAAACTATAATTGTGCCACAATATTGAAGTGCAGAGACTTAAAAAGAATCGTCCAAATAATGGCCACGTAAGAATTGAAATGGTCATTATTATAAAAAGAGCACCAAGAAACCGTGGTATGTGTAAGGTTGGTTATTCTTTCGAGTGAATAAATGAAAAATTCTATTTTTTATCAGGCAACCCAATAACCCACATATTGCAATATTTGGATCAATTGAGCTATACTCACAAGGTCAAAACACCCATAAATTTGATATAGCTCCTCCTATATATGTCCACCAATAAAAAAAAAGAAAAATTGAAAAGGGTATCAGTGGGTGTCATTAGTAAATTAGAGAGACGCCTTTTCACAGGCCCAGAGTTAACGGGTCAGCATTAAGCCCAAATTGATAAAGAGCTTGTGTATGTATAAAGCTGAAATCGATATTCCCATTCTCAACTAAACCCTAATCTGAAGCCAAATACCAAACCACAATGGGACACAGCAACGTTTGGAATTCTCACCCCAAAACATACGGTCCTGGTTCTCGAACTTGGTATGTTCATGGTTCAATCATTCATTCAATTACTTCTTATTGCTCTCACTTTCAACTAGTTTTTCTTTTGATCCCAATTTTTCAAGTTTGAATTGTTTATATCTTATATTTGTTTTTCTTTTGCTTTGGTTTGTATGATTGAATTTTGGTTAGAATTGATTAGTTATGCATAATGCAGTTCTAAAAAGATACGCATAAACATGGTTAAGACTAATACACAAAAAAATACAATTCTTGTGCTGAATCATGAAGCCAAAAATGCCATGTCATTTTTCCAGTCATAACTATATCAGGAATTGATAATAAAACTTCAGTTTCTTCACATCATAACACGCTACTCATCTCAATCCTTGACTGATGTCCGAAGTATCTTCACGTCATGGATAGGCCTGAATAAGTGGAAAATGAAGAAACGTGTGAATAATTTTTACAGATTCATAAAGGAAGATCAAAGTTACTGAGTAAGCTTAACATGATCAAAAAATGTTTTTCATAAAATTCTGAATCCGATTGTAAAAAATCATCGCCAATGCATAAAGCAAATCCTCTGATGACCAACAGTATCCAGAACACAAGTCACATCACTACCGAATATCGGCAGGCTTATGATCCCCAATATATCACAAAGTAGTTAGGTTATTGATTTGAATGCTAATGCTAATTTTGAAGTGCCATTAAACTGCTGTTGCTAAGATTGTTGGTTTATATAGTCTGTGAACGGTTTATCTTGAAAGATATCCAACATACCTGTCATTGTTATCTGTTTGGACACTGCCAAGCCTTTTGATGATTTCCATTCCCCGACTTACTCTTCCAAATATTGTATGTTTTCCTGGTTGATACAGAAACAGAAACTGAGTATTAATAGGCATTCCAAAAGTTTCGTGATATGAATTAGAATGATGAATCATAAATTATTAATGGAAAATGCTAACTATTGTATGTTAAGTATACCATGTTTATGCGTATCTTTTTGTAATTTGTTTGATGTTGGTAAGTAGCTGTTTGGTTCGAGTCTTCTTATATTTGACGTTCAATTGTTTTTAAATTTTATAGTCTTGCTGATTGTTCAAATTGTTTTGAAATAGCATGCCCTGTTTCATAGCGGATTTGGATAAAACCACCTTTCCTGCCATCCGCAAATTCACAATTGACAACACTGTTGTATATTATAGGACATTCTCACATAGTTTGTGGATTATTGGTTCCGAGTTGTTGGATGCATTTTGTGTTTAGTTGTATTATAATTTTATTATAGAGTCTTGCTGATTGCGATCTTGCTTTCTGTTGTTTTTTACTTGCAGCCGTGTGTGCGGTAATTCACATGGATTGATCAGGAAGTATGGCCTTATGTGCTGCAGGCAATGCTTCCACAGCAATGCCAAGGAAATTGGTTTCATTAAGGTAAACATTTGAATGTTATCCTCAAATTTAATCTTCTAAATATTCCAATTTGAATTTATGTATGTATGTCTAACTATTTTCTATATGTTGCAGTATCGCTGAAGAGTTATTGTAATATGCTCTGGCATTAGAATGTTGTGAGGATTGCATGTTTGAAGAAAACTTGACACTTTTTTGCATTTGGTTTGTTTGTCAAATTGGATTTGTGGAATTATGAATCCTTTTATATATATTGTCTTTATTTTCTATTATCCTTCCTACATGTGATCCTCTAATATCTTTTTGGAGACTATGCAATCTTGATCTACATATTGTTTTTATCTACTCTTTTCCTATCTTTGCTGTATTATGGTAACAAAATTAAATTATGTAACTTTAGTTGAATTGTTGTTTACTCTGCTCAACAAAGGTGAAGGTTGCATTTGAAACTGTTCTAAAGGAAAAAGGTTAAATTCGAACAGGAAATTAAGTACTTAAAAAACTTGAAATTAAGTCGAGAATATTTGCCTATGAGCCCGTTTGGATTAGACTTATTTTTGAGCTTATGAAAATAGCTTATGCAAATAAATAAAAGCTTATAATAATAATATAAAAAAACTTATTTGCATAGATTGTTTCACATAAGTTAAAAAATAAGTCAATCTAACTGAGCCCATCTAACTCTTAGAATCACTTCTGATTATTATAGCTAAGATTTCTAGAATGTTAGCTAAACTCTGAAATCTGATTTCCAACAATTTATGGTTCAAACTATCCAAACATGAATTGATAAATATTTTTTGTAATGGTATCCAAACAAACATATACATAAATTGATAAAAATCATTATTTTTAATCAATATAAATTTTATAAAATCTGTACAATTTTAACAAAAAACTCCTAAAATCCTATAATATAACAACAGAAGAGTGAGAATTCTATCCCAAAAAAACAAAAGTTTTAGTCGATTCTATTTTTTCTTGAAAGAAAATTATTCATTCATTAAACCAAATCTTTGTTTTTTGGTGAATGTTACATTAAAAAAAATTATTCATTCATTAAAACAAAAATATGCTCCAATCGGACAAAATACACTAGACAATATGACGAAAATAGTTTTTCCATATGTGCCTCATGACGAGTTCAACATTTTTATTGTTTACTAGTCAACATGAAATATAAACAAGCATAAAATTCTTGACAAGTTAAGTAGTAGTATGATTCAACTATTTTGACAATTATAACATGAACATATACAAATTATAATTCAACTATTTTGACAACCTTTCGCTCAATCTGACTTAAACTAAGCAACTAAAATATCAATAGTTCCTTTTTACCATACAAACAAAGACTTTGCCTCATCCTTCTTTCTCTTCATTAGTCTTCAATCCAATTTCCATTATTTTTTCCTTTATTTAAATTTCACACACACCCATAGATATTTGCTCACATACTATACTAGAGAAAAAAGATGGCACCTTTGATTCCCCTCTCTCTCTTATTTATTCTTCTTGTCCAATTTCCCTTCCAAATCATCTCAATCAACTCTGAAGGTATGTATGCCTTACAACAACTTCATCTCAACTTTCCCTTTGCTTTTCAATTTGAGAGTGCTCTTGTAAAGTCAAGTCAATTTTGTTTCTTGTTTCTTGTGTTTTGATTTTTTTTTATTTTTTTTTTGAGTGATGAAAAATTAAAATACATAACTTTTGGTCTTTTATTGGTTAGAATTAGAAAACAGAATTGGCTTTTATTTTTCTTCAT
Organism: Trifolium repens; assembly: GCA_030408175.1. Classification (NCBI taxonomy): domain Eukaryota; kingdom Viridiplantae; phylum Streptophyta; class Magnoliopsida; order Fabales; family Fabaceae; genus Trifolium; species Trifolium repens. The sequence goes on along the minus strand of CP125837.1, from coordinate 62,088,575 downwards.
ATTTTGATTAAATTCAACAAAATTGTTTTTTTGACATTAAGTGGTATTATGTTGATTGTGTAGGGAATGCTCTTTATGCTTTGAAGATGAGACTTTCTGACCCTAACAACGTTCTTCAGAGCTGGGACCCAACTTTGGTTAATCCATGTACTTGGTTTCATGTTACATGTGACATCAACAACCATGTCACTCGTTTGTAAGCTACACTACACTTACTTCTTCTCTTTCTTCAATACTAGTAAATGGGTTTTGGGCTTTCTAATAATTTGTCTCTCACCTTTCTATTTCAGGGACTTGGGAAATGCTAATGTTTCTGGAACCTTGGGCTCAGAACTTGGCCACTTACACCATATGCAGTATCTGTATGTTTGGTTTTTCCTTGCCTAATAGAGTACATGTCAAAATTTTGAGTAAATAATAATTTTTGCCCCTAAATGTAGTTAAAGTTAGTGTCAATGTGTCCATAAATCTTAGTTCTCATGTAGAAATGCCGAAATTGCTAGTTTGGACACCATGATCGGAGTTCGAACCTCGATCCCTCCACTTAGTGTGTGAGAAATGAGAATTTTCAATGACTTGTCATTTCGTCTATCTAAGAAAAATAAGTAGTGTCAATGTAGTTTATGATTGTGTTGAAATTACAAAAACATACGTGGGTGTGCCTTTCATTAGTAATTTAATGAACTAAACTGTTTAGCCGAATGGATAGATACATCTGAGGAGTATCTAACGAAATGCATATCTGTTGACCAAATTAACTAAGGAAAAATACATTTAAACATGTTTTTGTAATTTTGTTACGTTCAAAGATGAATGTTATTTCTAGAATTTCTCATATGAGCTTTTTGTTTGATGATATAAAAAAACATGCCGTATCTAACATTAAAATTGTGAATTTTATTTAGCTAATTTTAGGATTTTTATTTTGTATGGGAAAATTTATAAACTATTGTAGATTCTAAAATTGTTGATTTGCAGGGAGTTGTATGGGAATGACTTAAGAGGAAAGATTCCTAAGGAACTTGGAAACTTGAAAGCACTTATTAGCATGGATTTGTATGATAACAAGTTGGAGGGAAAAATTCCAAAGTCATTTGGCAAGTTGAAGTCATTAAAATTCTTGTAAGTAATGTTTGTTTATGTCAATTTCACACCTCAATTTTTTTTCTTTTCATTTTAGTTTAAATTAGTTTTTTTACTCATTGATCGATTTGAGTTGATGGATTAGGCGGCTAAACAACAACAAGTTGACAGGATCTATCCCAAGAGAACTCACTCGTCTCAAAAATCTCAAAATCTTGTAAGTTTATTTTAATCTCACAGAATGAAGATAGTCCAAAATCAATTTTTCAGTGTTTTTTTTCTTTATTTATTTATTTATTTATTTTTGTGATTGATTTATATATCATCTGATTTTAAGTTCCAACTTTGCAGTGATGTTTCTAACAATGAACTTTGTGGAACAATACCAATAGATGGCAACTTTGGATCCTTTCCAATAAAGAGGTACAACACTAGTCCTGTCATTATAGCATAATGTGCATCCTCGGTAACACTTTTTTAACGGTCACTCTCTTATTGAGCGAAATTCATGCTAATCTCACTGCATAAAAATGAAGATAGAACACACTTTTATATATTGTCTTGGTTGTTAGAATAACCACTTAGAAACTTGAGTACATAAGGAACATATGATTGCACAAAATATTCAGTTACTCACATATATTTAATTTTAGAAAAATGCTATATATAGTGAATTACATTGAACGCGGTTTTTTCACGAGTACATTGCATTCCATCGTAACCTCCATGTATTCCACCTAGTGCTGTGTTTTCCGCTAAATAGAGATTTTTTATTGGCCAACTCTTGTTCAGGAATCACTTTTTCGTTGAGTATAGCATCACTCTTAATTTTAACCGATAGTAATTTAATTAAACTTCTTGTCCGTGTTAGATTTACAATATCTTTTTTTTTCTTCTTGTTCTTGTTTCAGTTTTGAAAACAACAGACTAAGTGGTCCAGAGCTGAAAGGACTTGTTCCTTACGATTTTGGATGCTGAAGAAAAAGATAGAATTTGCTTATCATCTTAACAGACAGTAATGAAGCAAAACTTAGTTTACCTATGGAGTATCAGAAACAGTGGTGTTATAATTTCCTCATCAATATTTCATCACTGTGTTTACATTTATTGATTGGGAAAATAAAAATTTGAGAAAGTAAATTGTAATTTATGTTTGTCTTATTTTGTTGCAAAAAAAAGAAGGGAGTGGTCTTAAGAATGGTGAAAAAATGAAGAGCTTAATGACTATGCACTTAACATGTAAAATAATTTTACACCGTGGTTTAATGAGAATTCATCAACTTGTTAAGGTTTACTATATCTTATAACCATCTTTTAAAAATAATAACTACAATGCTTAGATGTAGGTCATTAGAAGTGAATACTATTTCCCTCCTTCAAAAAGCAATAGATTATCAACCTAAAAATTCCACTAAAATAAAACATGAATACAAATTGTTAGTTTAGAAAACAAATAATTTTTTCAAAAATTATTATTCCTCGTTTCAAAAAATAATGAAACTATCGATATTTTTTTTACGCAAATGAACCTATCGATATTAATTACTAATATTTGTCACTTTTTTTTTTAAAAAAAACATTACTCAATATTGGTCCAACGACCAAAAAGAATCCTTCAATGACATAATCATTTCTTTTAAGTTAGCTCAACTTAATTCCGTTCAAATTTTTCATCAAATTATTAAAATGGCAAACTAGAAGTAATTTGGGTGATTCATAACATTTTATTAGTAAAATAGTATAAATTGATGTAAGCAATAGTGTCATCGTTTTGTACACGCATATGATTTCAACACAATTTTTATTTACAAAATCTAAAATGGCGACTCAATTGGGCATTCTACCTAGGTTGTTTACTTGACAACGTGTTCAGTTGAACATATGATACACTTGGCACAAAGAGAAAGGTACACTTAGCACAAAATGACTGCCAAAGATGGACCTATTTTCCCTTTTCCTTTCCCTGTTTTTGAGTTTAGAAGGAAGGGAGTAAAAAGAAAGGGAGAGATTAAAAAAATAAAAAAAATAACTTGCAAGGTCCTAATATAAATGATTTAAATATTATAAAAATGAAATTTTTATTTAATAAAGTATGAAATTTTCGTTAGTGATGATTAATTTTCGTCGAAGAATCTGTGGAACACACCGCACACAAGGTGAATTTTCTCTCATCAACTAAATTTTCTTCATATACATTAGTTAAAAATCGAACTTTTAATTATATCCTTAGGTGGACCAAAACTCTTATTATGTTGATTTTATAAAAAAAAAATTAACGTATAGACTCTGTTTGGTAAGTCAAATAAGCTAGCTTATAGTTTTTAGCTTATAAACTAAAAACTCTGTTTGGTAACCGTTTTAAAAAAGAACTTATAGCTTATTTTTCAAATGCTATTTCAAGTAGCTTATAGCTTATTATATTTTCTTCCAATTTTACCCCTATCATCTTACTTGAAAAAAATAAAATACTAATTAAATATATATTTTTTATATCATTTCATACTTATAAGTTAGTTCCACCGTTAATTTTATCAAACACTACAAATTCAATCAGTTAGCTTATTCGCTATAAGCTAGCTTATAAGCTATCTGCTATAAGCTAACTTATCAGCTATCCGCTATTTTTTATCACCATTCATCCGCTATAAACAGAGCCATAATGTAGTCGAGTAATAAATGATGGAAATGTTAACATTTGGCTCTCTCCTCTAATAATATGAACCAAATTATTTTCATAAGCATGGAACTGCCGACGTGGATTACCGACATTAGGCAATGACTTATGCATTTGAAATTATGTTTGAAAGAGGCGTGAGTGGTTAGCTTAGAAGAAGCGAGCCGGTGATTATGACTTATGCATTTGCAAACTACTCCTACTCTTTTGGCCTTTTCTGTTCATCACATGAATAAATGAATGAATTTTTGCTATTTGCACCACCCATTCCTAAATACTCGGAACTCCGACACATTTTTGTATTTATTCTCCGAAACGACCCAAAAAACCCCAAAACCCTGAGAACAACCTTAAACATGAGCAGCACTTTTTTGAAGAACCGTTCAAAGGTTTCTGATTTCATGATGTTGCAGAAACAATTAATGTTCACAAACAATTCCTCCATTAATCAAATTAAACTTCACTCTCTTCTCTCTAACAAACACCATTCAAAACCTTACTTTCGATTACCACATTTCTTCACCAAAAATACAACCACACAACAATATCAAATTATTCCTCCTCCTTCGTCTTTGTTTTCTTCATCGTTTTGTTCTTCTTCTTCTTCTTCTTCATCTTCTTCTTCAATTGCATCTGTTTCCAAACTTCGTTTTGTTGGTTGGTATTTGGGGATGATCAAGTCACACCCTATTCTCACTAAAAGTGTTACTTCTGCACTCATTTATACCGCTGCTGATTTATCATCTCAGGTACTACCCACTTTCATGCTTTATCTACTTTTGTTTTATTGTTTTTCTTGTGTGCGTGAGTTTTTAGGTAATTGTTAAAAGGAAGAGAAAGTGCATTTAACTGGATTGATTCTGTAAAATTGTTTCTGACTAAATGCGAGTTGAAGGTGAGGTTATTTATGTTTTGAATACATTTATTATGTAAAAGTGTGTTGAACAATAAATTTTAGTGTAAAAATCAATTATGAAATCAAAAGTTTCAAGTTAGAATCAATTCTACTTAATAGCAATCAAACACGTCTAAAATCAATTCTGCAACTCTAGAATCAATTTTGGCTCCTCCAAGATTGAAAGCAAACATACACTTAATTGTATGTTTTATGTTTGTTGTGAAACTTCTAGGGTTTAAGATGTAGTTTCTAATGGTGCCTTGTCAAATGTTGTTTAGTCACAGGATACTCGATTTCTAACTGTGTGTTGTCCAGTTCTACTTGTTGTGAATTAATGTTTCAATTGTTGTGACATGATGTGTGGAATGAAAGTTGTAATCATCTAGTGTTTACTAGTAGTAGTATCAAATATCAATTATGGGAATGGAATGGAATGGAAGAGGAGAGGAGAAGTTCATCAAGAAATTTGGCTGTAACCATAATTCTATTGTGATATTTTGTATTAATCTGTCTCCCTGTCGACTGTCGTTATATAGTTGCTCTGGCACCTAAACTTGAGTCTGCGCGAACTCTTTAAATATCCGTGTAGACCCGTTAGAGCAAGGTAGTTAAAATCAAGATTTTACTTAGGGGAAAGGGTACTCAACGTCAAGATCGTAAAGATGGGAGTTTACCAAATATAAAAATAATATGAATAATAAAAACCATAAATTGTATCCAGATTAACACTGAATCTTCATCATTCCAATTCCATATTATAGCAAATAATGACAATAAAATGTCATAGCACAACTCTTACTCAAAATGACCAAAACATACGTTCATAATGTGGAAAAAGTTAAACTGAGCTACAACTATTCACAATCTTCGAAGGCATATAGCATAAACATACACAACTGCACTTAGACAAATAAAAGGTCAGAAAATGAGATGCGACGGGGCTTTTTGTGCATAGAGGACATCACCTTATTAACACAATACCTGGAAAGCACCTATCAGGGCCAAGTTTGTGTTGTGGGAAGCATAAAAATGTTGGACGGAGGAGATAGTCCAGTGCAGCAGTGTATGGACAAGTTTGTGTGGTGCAGTGGGACTTCGTGAGTAAACTGGATCTCTGTAAAGTGAGTGTTGACTGGAGTATTGCAGAAGGGAGTGAACAATAGCGTGGTTCTTTGTTGGCATGACGGTAAGCTACGACAGCAAGAGCAGCTGTTGGAAATTTATGAGTAAACGGAAACTGAGGGATTGTGGAAGGGGGGTTGAGCAATAGAGAGGTTCTTCGTTTATACATGGTAGGATGGGAGGCTACCACAAGGATAGCTATGGAAGCATTGTGAGTAAACAGAAATGCACTGGCCCTATGGTGAAATGCCTTCTTTTTGCATGGTTTTGGTCCTGATTTTACATTCTCATCAAAATCACAAAGCTCTTGTGACATTGAGTGGGTTAAAACGAGTCCACAAGAGTTCAACTTAGTTTCCTAACAAATGAGTTTATAAACAGTTCAACTTAGTTCCTACGTAGAAGAAACTCGTGAGTTTGACTTGACAATCATGCCTGTACAACTTGGTTGGGTCAGCCACTGTCCAAGGGGTGTTTTGGATGCATAAGAACTTTTTGCAATACAAATGAATGTAGTTTATTATATTTATGGTAAAATAAATTACATCATTGTTTGGAATTTATACCGGAATAAATGATTTCTTTGCAATTCAAGATTCAATTTGTTGATGCAGTTTATATTTCTTATATTCTTTTTGAGGCATATGCAATTAATTGTCTTCCCGCATAGTTAGTGTGCATCTTTTTTCAATATTTGGACAATGCTGGATGTGAATAAGTCATTTCTCTTTTCTCCTTCACCTAGCTACACATTGGACTAGCAAAACCCTGGCTGTTGTTTACTTCTGATATATAGATCCTGGATTGTTGATTCGTCGTTTCTTTAGTTTATACTACTATCCTACCATTCCCATTCATGCCAAACTTGTATTGATTTTCTACATCTGCTCTAGCTTGAGCCTTGGTTTACTATGTTGAGAGTCTCACATTGTATTATATATGCCCTAAAAACGGGTTTGTAAGTAAGTATCATCCCTTATCTTACAAGCTGATTTTGTACAGATGAGTTTGATTCAATCCAAATTCTAAGATGGTATCAAAGCTTATTCAAGATCCGTTTGACCACCCACTATTGGATCACACGGGGTCACACTCCATATGTTCGTTCGGTTTGGGTGTGAGGAGGCTGTGTTGAGACTCTCACATTGGATGGAATATTGTTTGAAAAAATGTTTATAAATTGGAGTAATTCATCACCTCACGAATTAGTTTTATAGGGTTGCGTTAGACCAAACTCAAATTTTATGATACTACAATCAGAAAAACTAAGCTAGAGTATATTAGTAGTAACATAAGCTGTAAAGGAATGAAGTGTGCTTTGAAATTAGTATCATATTTATTCAGCCCCACCTATTGCCTAGTTCTTCTGTTTTTTCAGCTGTCGTCGTCTTGTGCAGACTCACTCGATGTATTCTTGAGTCTTTTAAATATATATATCATTATCTCATTAAGTGGCTTCACATGGTTTGATATTGCATACTTAATGTTCATTATGTTGTTTCTATCATACTCGAATGGTATTTAATATTTAATTCCTTCAGACTATTGAGTGGCAGCCTTCAAAATCTTTTGATTTTATAAGGACTTTACGCATGGCGGGATATGGGATGATCATTTTAGGACCAACACTGCATTACTGGTTCAATTTTGTGTCAAAGCTTTTCCCAGGGAGGGATCTTTTCTCTACATTGAAGAAAATGGTCATGGGCCAGTCGATTTATGGACCTGCCATGACTGCTATTTTCTTCTCCTTGAATGCACGTTTGCAAGGTATGTCCAATTTTCGTAATTTATTATATATTCCACCATACCCTTTTGTACATGGTTTTCCTTTGCTTACCCTTTACTATTTTAAGTTAAGGATTGCTAAATAGTTTCTCTTGGCTGCCAGGTGAAAACAACAAAGAGATTGTTGCACGTTTAAAGCGTGATCTTGTTCCCACGCTGTTAAATGGAGTCATGTATTGGCCTATATGTGATTTTATTACTTTTAGATTCATCCCTGTTCATTTACAGGTATGTGTTAATCTCTAATTACGTTTCTCATCATACAGCATGCCATGTAATTATAAATTTTGGATGATGCATGACATGTGCCACTATAAATAGGCAAAAGATTTCCATTCCATTTTTGTGTTATGAAACTATGGCTGTTTACTGATGATTTTCTGCTTCTGTTTATTTGGCACAGCCATTAGTCAGCAATTCGTTTTCGTACTTGTGGACAATTTATATGACCTATATGGCGAGCCTAGAGAAAGCCGAGACAGATAGCTGATCACCATCGGCACTACCGAGATTTGGACTAACTTAAGTCTATAGAGTTTATCTGGAAGCTACGTATACAATCAAATCTGTTGGGTGTCTGCAGAGAATTCTGATCTCACACCATGGCTATACCACTAATCAGGACACTTGGTTGAAACTTTTTTATTTTTAACTTATATTCCTCATTTGTATTGTTTGTTTCTTATGTGAATGGATCAATTCATAGAACAGTCGAAGCCCTATTAGAGTTTTTGTTATTGAAGTTTATATTTATTTATTTATTTATTTTTCTAAAGACATTTTTTAGTCAATTTTCAAGAGGCATTTCCTTTGCCTTTTCTTTTCTTTCTGATATATTAGTTTTTCTTTCTTACTAAAGAGGAGAGGAAATCTGCATAACAAAGTCGAGCCAAGTCTTCGAGCACTGTTCCTGAGTATTTTATCATCCTTTCAAATCCTTATAATATCCCATTAATTACTTAAACAAGAAAGTATCAAATGGAATGATAAAATATATTAGGATTAGACAATTTTCATTAAGCATATAAAATTGTAGCTGTCAGTTTAAAGAAAAACAATCCAAGGTTGTTCTACCAGTTGATGAAATTGAATCAGTATTAATCATAAATGAAACATATGTATTGTTTGTACTCAAAATATAACCAAGAGAAGAAAGGATGAAAGTAATAAATCCACGATCTCTATAAAGCATGCTGGACGAATTTTTGCACAATCCTCATTATTCAATAGTCTTGGTTGGATCTTGTCTTTCCTCTCTCTTGATTATGGTTAATACAACTTGATTTAATCTCTGTGAAACAAGTAAACATGGAATGTAAACAGTAGACACTATAAGACTAACATGAGTCAACAATTGTCCCACAATTCTGATATGGCTTATCAGCTCATGGGGAATAATGTTGAAGTACAACCATTTAGGCTTATGGTGAAGATAATATTTACAAGAATGATATGTTTAACAGGTAGAGTAAACCAGCCCCCAGAGTGGCAATTTTTAAGATACAAAGAATTGTATATGACAGAGCAACAACATATGATATCCCGAATTCGCTCGAGCCATTTCCAGGTTACCTCTTATGTTGGCCTTTGGATTTTCTGTAGTCGAATAATAGGTGATCTCAACCGTTAGATGAAGAAAACACAACTCATACTCTAAGATGTATTTTAAAATCAATCTAGTGAAATCAGAATACAAGTCATCCAATTTTCGATCACCGATCAAAGTCCCTTGAGTGTGTTTTTCTCAGTCCACAGAAACCGGGTCTATTGACACGGTAATTCAATATTAAGTACTGAATTTGTTTACATAGTTGGCCACAGTTGAGCTTTAACCCTCAGAGAATGCAACATAGCTTTAATTTAATGAAAAATAGTTGGATTAAAATAAGTAAATGAGGAAAAGGAACAAAAAATTGAACAATCAGAACTGGATATTATTGAAGAATGGTGTTACATTCATGATACAATGAACTTCTTAATCCTATCCCAGTGGTTCCAATATCTTGTATTGACATGAACCACTCACTAACAATTATCAATCTCTATCTAAAAAATGCTATAGCTTATTCTGTCATAGACAAAAATTCCATGTCAATTGAAGTAAACACGGTTCAATATTCAAAGTATTCCACAACTGCAGGTTGCCTACCAACTCCTACCTACCTTTTCATTTCATCTGCTAATAAATTTCTGATCTACTGATTACAAAGTCTTCATTCTTCAGAAGCACGTATACAAATCTTCTCAAGCTGTGTGGACCAATCTGGTCCAAGAGACTGTGGATTCAATTCCATAGCAACACGAAAATCCAAGAGAGACGCCCCAGAAGATTGTGTCGCTGTTTGCATATATCTTCTGGGTTGCAGTATATTCGAATCAGCTAGAAACTGTCCATTTCGTTGTCTTCGGTGCTCATTTCCGATTCTCGACCCAGATAAACCCATAGAGGATTCAATCAACCTCTTCATATAAGAATCCAGTGCATTATTCAATAGATTGACACAATCAACTGTCACAGTTAAACCCTCCTTCTCCAACTTTTGCTCCAAACGACTCCTCAGCGATGACGTGTCAGGGAGGTATCCATTGTCGTAACAGGTCTCTGGAGGATGCTTTCTGCTTGATGATGCATTAGAAAGAGGGCTACGTCCATAGCCGAAATTCATGGATATCCCAAGGGGGGCTGTAACTGGGCTCCTACTTTGAATGCTTGGGCTTCCAGCAATCTGTTCAACCTCTTCTCCATCTTCAACAGATATAGGAGGTCTACTGCCGAGGGAATTCAGTTCTGTTGCACTCTGCTGCTCTGGAGTCTTATAGATCAAATCCTTAGATGCAAGGTTTCGGGGCTTCCCTAATTGTCCCAACGCATTTTGACAACCAGCAAGCCTCCCTTCACGGGTAGCCAAAGAACCACCCTTTCCCAGAGAAGGAGGATACGCGTCCCCATACCGCATTTGCATCGATTTACTCTGCTGCCGATTTGGATCTTTAGCATTCAAAATCCCTATTTTTGCAGAGCCTCTAAGAGGCGGGACTTTAGCTAGACAAACATTGTTGAGAATTGCCTTGATGAGTTGATTGTGAAGAGGGATATTTTCCTTCCCAATTGTCATGATGCAAATCTTGTTAAACTCGGTCTTGCTGATCTTTGAACTAACCAATTTTCCAAGCTGATCAAAGTACTTGCTAGCTCTCTGACGACCAACCTTCCGAAGAATTAGAGCTTTCAGCTCCAAAACATTTATTCGAGTATAGTTTCGTTTCGGTACCGTCATTTCCCCCTGATCTTCTCACAATCACTGAAACAACATGTAAATCAAAATCTTAGATTTCCAACAAAATTCCCTCCCAAATGATCCAAAACAAAAACTTGCTAAAACCCTAAATCCCAAACAACATCTGTGTCATCAATTCATCAAGTTTTCAATCATAAATCATAATCAAATTCAACAATTCATTAATCAAAATTAACAATTCAGACAACAATTGATGACAAAAACAGAAAACGCGTCAAGGTAAAATTGAACAAGAAACAAAATTGAGAATTCCAATTTACGATTATCAACTAAAAAAAAAAACCCATTAATGATTTCGAAGAAAGTAGAGAAATTCAATGAAGTTAGCAAAGAACAAGATTGTTACCAGAAATGGGTCGTCAAAAGATGCAGAAATGAGTATGAAGTTGAAGCTGGTGGCGCAATTGCTATTTTGGCGCAGTGTGTTTCTGAAATGAGATCAAAAGAGAGACCAAAATGTAACTATGATAGATTCATGTAAGACTAAAAACTAAAAAGAACCAAAATCACATCCTCAACCTTGGTCTTCTTTCTTATGTGTAAGACCAAACTCTCTTTCTCTCTCCCTATCCAAAAATTCAACAAAATAGAGCTAAATATAAAGAGAACAAATTTTTGCACTTGCAATGTATCTTTGCAATTTGGATAATTTACTCTCCTTTTCTATTTGGTAAAAAAATTATTTATTTTGTTAAAAATGTCTTCTTTTAGATTTTTATTATATTAGTTTTAAAACTCGTGCAATGCATCATATATTTTTACGGTAAAATGCATCGTATATGTTAATCGTTAAAATTTCTACATAATAATACTTAAAATAAATATATTATTTTAGTTATATTATAATTGTTCGAATTCGAGACTATATTATATACTATAAATTAAATGCAAGTCGTTTTAAAATTTATTGTATTGTTGTCAACTCGATGATTAGTTTCATGATGGGGCATTTCAATACTTAAAAAAGGATTTCGAAAATAATATCAATAACAATGATTATTAATTAGTGTAAAAAGCCGTATGATGTACGAGTATGTATGCTGAATTTTTTGTTTGACAATATTTAACACTTACAACTTATAATCACTCTTTCTTTTATGTATGGTTAACAAATTTTTGATTGATTAAATTAATTGATTTTATTGATTATTCTCTTTCTTATGTAATTATTTTTTACTAAATAACAATACTCTAGTCAAAAAATTAAACTTTTTTGAGAAATCAAATTTAGAGCTTCTGTTAACATTTTGTTTTTGCACCAAATTCAAAATTTAAATTAGTTTTAGAAAACAAAATTAACTTTTTTCAAAATCCTGCAGGATATAGTATAGGTGTTTGGTACTATAGTACTTATCTCCAAAGTTGCACTTTAGAAAAATATTTGTACTCAAATTCGAACTAAGTAGATAAAAATTTTAATACACGTACTTGTACTTTTTGGATGTCTAAATATTCATACTCGTACATGTTACTCATATTTAAAATAAATAATTCAATATATCATAAAATTTATATCATTTTAATACAATAAAAATAATTCAATGTTGTGATAAAATAACTATTTTTCAAAATATTACGTATTATAATTATAATTAGATTTGTATCTTAAAATAACATTTCTAACATGTTTATATTACACATGCATTATGTTTGCATATATGGGTATGAAAGTTCTAGTAAAGTTGTACCCACATTCATATCAGTTCGTTTTATACATAATAATTATCCGTGCTCATACTTGCACCTATATTCATAATGCAAATTTTTCCTCTATTTATTGTGAATACCTAAATGTTTGGGGTCCAAATATCATACTACCTACGTAGGTGGAAGTGTTTTTATATTCGAGAAACGTCAAGGGCATATTTGAGAGTCTAGTGAATTTGTGGGGGCATAGGAAAAAAATTTGGGAGGTGATAAGTAGTAATTGTTTATATCATAAGTGAGATTGGGCCAATATTCAGCCCAACTTATATTTAACCCACCACACAAAATAAAAAAAATAAAAAACTGAAACCCTAATTTGATTCTTTGTATAAATAGGTATTTGCAGATTTGAAATCCTTCACTACGAACAATTCTTCATCGGCGGCGCGTTTAGGTCTCACCGGCGAAATCAAATCAAACCGAAGAAATAAGCCATGGGACACTCTAACGTCTGGAACTCTCACCCCAAGACCTATGGTCCTGGTTCTCGCACTTGGTATGTTTCTATCATCGATTCTCATAATCTGTTAGATTAATCTCGGTTTCAAGTTTTCGATTTTTCAGCTAAGTTTATCTATTTGATCCCTAATACATGACGTTAAAATTTAAATCGTATCTTTTTTGGATTTCATATTCTATATTTTTTTTATATGGGTTGTGCTGTATTTTGCTTAGGATTGATGAATCATTTCATGTATAATTATACTGTTTAATTTTGGTTAGGATTGGTGAATCCTGTTGTGCATAATAATATGTTTCGTGATTTTTTTGTGTTAATTTTTTCATATCATATGTTTATTCCATTTGCCACCATTGTTTTTGGCCTGCTGCTACAAACTGATTTGATTTTTTTATAGTTAATTAGTGAACTAATCTTCACTCTTAGCCTCTCAGATTGAGCAGCCTAATTAGTTTCCATTCATAAGGGTTATGCTGATTTTGATTTGTTGTAGTGTAGATTATTTGAGTTAAAGTATGTAACACTATTGTTTATCCAATTGCAACTCCACTTAGTGGAAAACATTTGATTATTGCTGTTGAATTAGTATTACTATTAGTCTATTAGATGAACACCAACCATTGATATTTTAGACCGTACCTTTGGTTAGATGCTTTATTAAATTATTTTTTAAAATTATAAAATGTCTTGCTGATTGTGATCTTGCTTTCTGTTGTTTATTACTTGCAGCCGTGTGTGCGGTAATTCACATGGATTGATCAGGAAGTACGGCCTTATGTGCTGCAGGCAATGCTTCCACAGCAATGCCAAGGAAATTGGTTTCATTAAGGTAAGCATTTGAATGTTATTCTCAAATTTAATCTTATAAACTTTCAGTTTTGAATTTCTCTTTTGTTAACACTTTTAATTTTGTTTTTTATACTGCAGTACCGCTGAAGACCTATTGTCTCTGCCGAGCCAATGTTAGGTTTTGGCATTAGAATGTTGTGAGGATGTTTTGTTTGAAGTAACTTTATTTAGACAAAATGTTTGAAGACACTTGATAATTGTTTTTTTTTTGCATTTAGTTTTTTATCAGACCTTATGTTGTTGAATCAAGATTGAGAATCCTTTTATATATACTGCTTTTTACTTCTCAGTTCCCTATTTGCGATGATATATTTTGTTTTAAAGTTTTAATTGATGTCATTTTTTAAGTAAAATTTAAGATATAGTAATCATCTCATTGCATCATGTATGTGGTCTTTGTGGATGTTTGGCAAAGAAATTCAAGTATTACACTGAAGTTCTATAATAATGAGCTTCAATTGGTTATGTTAGCAGATTCATTCAGGTGTTTGTTCTCATACCAATACAATTTTGGTATCCTGCCCCCATTTTCATATGAATTCTATTTTTAAAGTTGTTTTAAACTTCATTTTGTTTATATAGTTTTGCTGGTATAATTTTTGGATAAGGAAAAAATTATACATAATGTGATATGTTATGATACATTTGGATGTGTAGATTCTTGAAATGAACCAAAATGTACTTTTGATCATAACAAGTAAGGATAGTTCGTTTTTGTGAGTTGCAACCTTTTCATTGTCATCATCATTATCATTTGTTAACATTTAGATGTGATTATCTTTTCAGCCACAATTGGTTGTCTGTTCCAAACACAGGTTTTGCATTTTTAAAAATAAATTATTTCCATTTTCCTTTCTTTTTCTAAGGTAAGATCTTAGGCTGCTAAGGTAAAGATCTTAGGGTCAATGATGAATGCTGCTGTCTTACTTTTAAGGAAATATGCTAAGATTTCCAGATTGACTGTGATGATGAAACTCATTCTGCATTTATTGTATTCATATTCTTGGTCTCAAAATGTAAATAGTATTTCTCACTATAGTTCCATTGCCCTTAAGTGTTGGGGATTTCAAAGTTTTCAATTGTTGCAAATTATCATTCTAATTGTGGATAATGCACGCTCGTTAATGGATGATCTAGACTGTAATGTTCTGTACTTCTGTTCAAAATTTCTTCAGAAATCTTCTATCTATGCGGGGAAAATCTGTATTACATGCAGAGATAAGGAATGTGTTGAATGGCAATATATTTAAGCATATGCACATAAAATGTTAGTTGTTGGAAATGGTTCGTTCAAGTTTACCTCAAGTAAAATTCTTCGGTGTACAGCATTACCTAATAATATCAGTTGTCCCTACTAGTTTATTTACTCTAACCATTCATTGATTGGTGATATGCATGTGGAAATCGGGAAGGTTACTTACTTTTTTAAAGGGGGTTAGGGGTCTCTAATAAGCAGGCTATATCAAAACCAAACCATGCTATTTTTTCACCACATTATCCAATTCCAATTAAAGAAAATTTGTATGTGCCAACGGCATAAGTTATGGTGCATAAGTCATGTTTATGCACCGTGCATAAATACCCAAAATTACTTAGCGCACCCCCCAGATTTCTAGTGCACCCCCCAAATTACTTAGCACACCCCCCAGATTTTTAGGGGGTGCATTAGAAATTTAGGGGGTGCGCTAGAAATCTAGGGGGTGCGCTAAGTAATCTGATTGGTGTACTAAGCAATCTGGGGGGTGTATTAAGTAATTTTCATTATTTATGCACGGTGCATAAGGAAAAAGCTTATGCACCATAACCACTCCCGTACACTTTGGCTAATAGGCACATGTAAATTTTGTTCTTATCGCAATGTTGGCACAGGGAATAATCGTATGAGAGTAACAAGTTTTGGTGTACGTGACCTACAGAGAATGAAAGCTGAAAATCGCTTATGTTACCTGCTTTAAAAGCTGTACCAAACAAACACTAAATGCCGACCTCTAATTACATTCCTTCCTTTTCAAGGCATTTCATTTTCATTTCAGCACAGTATCTTACATCAAAGAAGTAGTATATGATTTGTTATCGAGTATTAATTAATTTTGCTTTTTAGAATTGATTTTAATTTAGGTAGAATTTAAAGCTCAGTCCTACAATTAGTTTCTAGTCTCAAATTGATCGTTTAATTAATTTTTATATATTAGTCAGGTCCATGACTTGTCCCTCGCTGACACTTTATTTTGTGTTGATTATAATCGGAAAAAATAGTTTTTGCGTCCACTTAAAATAGTACGGTGCCCTCACTACAAACTCAGACAGTTTTTCTCATAAATTTTGTGAACAATCAAGTACAAAAACTATATTGAAGATAAATTTCTGAATATTTGTTTTGTCACATATATAGAGATGTTTTTGATAGTTTTAAAATGAAACAAAATTACAACAATTTTTAAAAAATAAAATACGTAAGGAGTGTTGGTATTTAAGTACTCCAGCATCTTTGATATATTATAGAGTGATGACTAGTATTTTGTTTTATGGTCAAGTGAGAGATGACTGATATTTTTAATACCTTAAAATTTTGGAGAGAAATGATATTATGATCTCTTGATAGTATTGGATTCTTAACTTGAAGTTGCTCAAATTCTCAAATAAGTGATATCAGAGTTCTGATTTGATTTTTTTTCTTTTGTGGTTTTTGGTGTCCTAACCTCTTGGTGGTTTTTAATCTTTAGTCTTTAATCTTTTAATAATTTGTAGAATTTAAGTAGTCTTCAATTTTTTCTATACACAAGATATGATTTTTGTAATATTTTTTAGTTAATAACAATAATAATTTTTTTTGCTTAATATTGGTTAATGTATTTTTGTATAAATGTGTTGTTATACATGATCTGGATCTCACTACACTTAAAAGTTCTAAAGAAAATGATCTTGAACTTACTAGTGACATTTTTCAGATTCATTCATACTTTTATGTAAATGCATCGAAATATAAATGTTTTACATTTAATTCACTTTTAATCGCAATCAATTTTTTTTTATAAAATTAAGTCCTTCAAACTTAAATTTTTGTCACAGCTAGCAGAACCAAACACAATAGATACTTAAGTTTAATCAAACTTCTTGAGGGTAATATGGTTTTAATAGAGAAATGGATGCTCTATGCCGTGCCAAGGACTTAGTCACACTAAGGTGTGTATAATAGGATTCAAGGTGTGTTTAATAGGATTAAATGTTAATCTTTCCACCCACAATTTCACATGTAGTGTTGCAAATTGAACAACACTGATTAGTTTTCTAAAGGATTGAGACCCATTGGATAGAAGGGACCCTATAAAAAGTGGAATGAACAGTACTTTTTTTGGTCGGTGAGATGTTGAGAATAGAATTAAAAAGAAGTGGATATATTTTATTAAAATGTCAAAGCAGGCCTTATACAACTAACATATTAATGGAATAAAAATAATATTTTGTTAAAAGTTTGTCTACCATTTTTTTTGCTCTGCATTCTGCAAATTACATAATTTTGGAGCATGTATTTATTAGTTCTAACGCTGTGCAAAGGGGCCCCTTATCACTAATTGACCACAAAAATCATGTAAACTATGAGCTTATTGCAAAACTATCTTCTACTTGGAGTGTTTTTTAATTGAGAAATTTTGTATAAACGGATTTATGAAAACAATTATTATTATTTTTTTTAGCCAAAGGAAAATATAGATATATAAAATAAAAGGAGAACAAACAAGCAGAGGGGACATTAACATGACCCAGCAACCACACAAAAGTGTAAATCCAACCCTAAAAGGGTAATACAACAATAATATACTTACACATAAGTGGTAAAATAAAGACAACCGGACAAGTCTAGTGGGGGAGCCAAATGCGTAGCAAGCAAATACACATCAAAAACACAACCTAACAAATCCAATGCGAGATTCGAAATCAGATTGCAAAATAAAGATGAAATGTAAATTATCGCAAGCATTCAAAGAAACTAGAGACAATCTTGAAAGAATTCAAAATATCTCTTAAGGCATGGCAAGAGAATCTGACCGGCAACACGGTAACAGAAACCAACAACAAGCTGGAACAGAGGCACAAAAGTAAAATGGCTATTTCTAGCCAAATCCGAACCAAGCGATGGAAACAGATAGAGACCCACCAGAACCAAACTGATGTAGCGGAAACGACGCGATAAGCGACCACCAGTCCACCGACAAAGCAGAACTAACAATAGCAAAAACCACCGTCGTGTAGAACCATATCCAGATCAACAAATCTAGATTGAAATAGAACCAGAGAACACCGTCTGAGCCTGACCACAACAGTCCCTATACAACATCAACCATGGAGGAAGCAGCCGCACCGGAGAACAGATGAAACAGAACCGTTTATGAAAACAATTTATAACATATAAGAAAATAATATAGTCTGTATAAAAATAATTTGACTTTTTTTTTTTATAAAAATAGCTTATATATAAGTACTTGTATGTTAAACATTTGGGTCCGTTTGGATTGACTTAGTTTTGAGCTTATGCAAAATAATTTATACAAATAAATAAGTTTTTATGTATTATTATAAATTTGTCAAGATAATTTACGCAAAAAAAGCTTATAAAATTACAATTTTAGTTGTTAGTGAGTAATTATGAATTAATCTAAAAACTTATTTATTTGCATAAATTATTTTGTATAAGTTAAAAATAAATCATTTCAAACGGAGTTAATATAGAAGTGTCTTATTCAATGAGTGTCTTATTCCATTTTATATTGTGACTTCCAAAGATAGGACAATAGTATAAGAATTAGAGTAATAACCACAAAGGATAAAAGAATAATTAGATTCAAATGATGTCTCAAGCTATCTCGTTCCTTTAAAATGTCTTCTCATTCTTCTAATTAAGCAAATTAAAATAGATGGAACTCTTGAATATATTGGCAAGAGATGACCTCATAATGTAATGCATGACCTTTGGAAAGAATATATAGTTATACAAGTAACCTGTCATTTTCGGTATCTCCTTTTTCTAGTAACAAAAATTGCACTTTTCACTGAATTAACTTTAAGATAGGAAGAGAAGAGGGAGATAAGGTTCCTTGTATGCATAATGCATTGCTTGAGGGGAGGTTTCTCAAAAGTAAATAATGAGTAACAAGAAAAGAGTAAATAATGAGCAAAGATAGCCCATATATAAAGTAATTAGGATAGATTCACCAAAAAAATATATGAGTAAAGAGAGTTTTAATTCAATTTAGGCAAATTTTCAATTTCATTTTTAAAAGTAGACATATATCATAATTTTTATTTGGAAAACAAACAGGGGAGTTTAATTGAGACTCGATTTGGATCAATTTGAAATAAAGAAACATCTTATTCAAATATAACATTCAATTACCAGTTGTTAGTTGGTCCAACAATTGACGTTGGATTTGGTAGGGAGGATCATGGTTCAATCCCCGTAACTGCAATTGAAAAGAGATCAAAATCACTTGATGTCAGAGTTGAACCCCAAATCTGATTAGATGGTTCAATAGACAAAATATTGATAGTAAAAATTAAAAAGATAAAAAATATAACACTCCGTTCGGTTTGAAACACTTTCTAAAAAAAATGCATTTGACAAATGATTATACTATATATTTATATCATCTCAAATATTTTTTCTAGATAGAATTAAATATTACGTCAAATATACTGCAAGTTAAATAAACATTAATCTCCTTTCTCAAACTTTGTTATAATTGTAAAAAGTACATTTTAAGTGAAGAACATTAATTACCCAAAATAAAGTACATAAATATATTCACCTATAAAATATTTTCCATTTAAATTTACTTATGTTAGAGTATTGTGGAAATCGATGAATAAATTTAGACTAAAAGTTAATCCAAATTAATTTATCGATTTCCGCAATTTTTTTTTATCTCACTTTCTTTTCTTCAAAACAAATGGACCATAAAGTCGCTCTTCTCTTACTTTCATCATTTAGTTTTGATTGTCATGTCAAATTATGACGTCATCATTCTAAAGTAAGATCAAATTTTTTCCAACTGACTTAAATAAGAAATGTACATAAAATGGGGTTTTGAGTACTCAAAGCACTAGCTCGTCAAATCAAATATCAAGAATCTTGAATCTTTGGCTTCAAGGATTATTAACCTCCAAAGCAATATAATAATAACCACATTTTGGAGCATGCAAAATAGACGCCAATACACATACCAACTTTGAAGCTACAGAGTTAAGTATCACATTTTTTTTTTCTCCTTGCTAATACTAATAAATAATCACACACTTTCTCTTATGTGGGGTTGATGTGGATAGGAAAAGTAAAGTTAGAAAGCTATGGGACAGGTAAAATAATTTCCTTAAACTCATAATCACTTCTGAAGCAAATGTAATTTATTTATTAATATCTTATAAACGGATACCTTTGAGTGGTTGTACTTTTAACATATTATTCCATTGAGTGTGCCTTAAGTTACATGCCTTCAAATTATAATTATGCCTTTCTCATCATTTCATGATACATTTGTATGTATTCATTAATGAAACAGTTTAACCATATATTTTGTCTTCTAATACCAAATTGGAAATTACAATCAGTATTCCGTGAAGGTTTATTGGAGTATACATACTAGCTAAGCATGAACCATAATTAGTCTTAATTATAGTTGATATTATATGGAAATTAGTAGTAATTTGACTTGCCAAAGTGAAATACTTAGCTAAGGGAATTAGTACAAAATATAATTTGTCCTTTATTGTTGAAGTAGCTAAGCTAGTTGTGGTGGATAATCATGCTGGTCTAACTAATTATTAGTGTTAAAAAGTCTAATAAAATATGGTTCCAAAATGAATTTATAAGTTGGAGTCATCTCTCCCTTTATAAGCCGATGAAGTATGATTAAAATCAAATTAAACTTTAATATAATATTAAAGTCTATCTAAAACTTATTAATCCATTTGCTATCGGACCATTCAGAACGTCACCATAATATTTACTTATAAGTGTGAGAGATGTGTATTAAGAGCTCAACATCAAATGATATTTGATTTGAAGATGATTTTATGTAAATTGGATTGTGGAAAACATTGATCATCTTAAAAATTGATTTTGTTGGACCATCTACTATTTAACCATTCGATTGGTTACATATTAGATGAGATATGACATAAAAATAAAAATGATATAGAATAAAGACCCAACTCAAATTTTAATGATTAGTTAACTACAACAACAAACACAAAGATTAGTTCTAACCAATTCACAATCCTAGTTTGTTGCAAGTTCTATTGCTTCTAGAGGGTCACCTGAAAATTATTTTGGATAGAGATGTGGCAAGGTGCTAAAATGTTTTTATTTTATTTTTATTTTTATAATCCATTGACCATTATACTTTGTTGTGATACGAAGGCATGGCATTAGTGTAGTAGGTTAACTCTAATGGCACACATGTGAGCAAAATTATACTGTAAATTAGGAAGAGGTAGCTTCAATATAAATCAATTTTTTTTAATATTTTGTGCAGTTTATTGGATTAATTAATAAAATGTTTTGTCCAACCAATATCTTAGCTAGAAGTCACAACATTAATTTTTGTATTTTAGTTGAATTGCTGCAGAGTTCAGTCTTGTTCTTTTCTTCAGATAATTAAAATATGAACTATGTCACCTAGTGATTATATTAGAATTATATTATGAGATCCATTGATTAGAAATGAAAGTTGATTGTATTCATTAGACCATCTCACTTAATAGATTAATTTTTTGTGTTGAATTTTTCTCATCAACTAAAATCATACAAATTGATGTTTTCATCCTGAGATACAAAATGGTGACCTATAGACTGAATTTAATTTTACAATCGAATAATCCTGATTAGATCATTAAAGATTTGTTGTAGACATCGACCCTTAAAAAAGTAATAATTATACAATTTTCACGTTAAATACATAAAAGAGTTCAATATTGTACGAAACTCTTCCACATATTCGACTAATCTTTTTAATTAGATTCTCCTTGAATAACAATTAATTATTAGTGGGATATTTATAAAGAGAGACATATTACTGTGATTCTGTGATCAAAGAAACATTTAAATCAAGCTAGTTAATTAAATAACGAGGGAGCTATACGCCGTCAGCATAGGAAAGAGTCACATTTTTAAATATTTATTAAGACAAGATGCTTTCAGATGAAATTAGCTATAAACACATTCAGAGGGCAAAGGAAAAAAATAAAATAAACATACAAATATATTTGGGACAGGGAAAAGTAAAAAAAAAAAGTAAAATAAACTTACAAAATGTAGCATCTCTTTTTTTTTTTCTTTCACCACCAGTAGAATCTGGTTCGGAGGTTGACATCAAGTGGTTCCAACCCCCTTCCGATCGCAATTGCGGGAGATCGAACTGTGGTCGTCCCTACCAAGTTTAACGCCAATCACCACTAAATCAACTAACCATTGATAAAAAGTTTCCCTGGCATTCTCTTTTTTTTTTTTTTTTTTTATTTCCATATGAATATATTGTTGGCCAAAATCGATGAAATTAATTAAATCTGAAGATGTTAATATTAAGACATATAAGAAGCGTTGAAAGGTTGCAAATTTGCAATGAGTGTATAGTAGTGGATAGAGACATATAGAAAGAGATGTGGTATCTTAATCTAATTATTAAAAATGAATTAATAATAAATTGATTATAGCTTAGCTTGCAAAAATCACAATTAGCCAACACCATTGCCTTTATGGTTGATAATGTCTAAGCTTTAGGGGCATTTAAATTCATTTAGTAATTGATAACATCAACCACTGTATTTGCTTTCATCAACGTTAGCTCATTCATCTCTTTCCTAATGAAGTAATCTTTTTTTTTTTTTGAACGGCAAATATAATATATATAAATAGCTGATCTCCGCACAAGAAGAACAAAGATCAGTAAAAAAGAGATACAAGATAAAGGCGCCGTATATATGCGGAACACCAATAAAAACACCAAAACACCAAACTCCTAAAACGACTCCCCGACCACCAGAGAACCTCAACCCGAACCTAAAAGGACATATCTAGACACTAACTTCCAATCTCGAATCAAAGTTGACTGGCCCATCAGAATCCAAGACGCAACTCCTTAAGTCAGAAGTTGAACGAACACTAGTAGAAGGAGGATACATCATAGTAAACACCAGTACAATAAAGGTTACCCTGTTAACTTAAAACCTGCAAATCTCAACAGATTTGGGCACCAACAGAAACTCAAAAGAGCCCTGCAAATCTCAACAGACTTAAAAAGCGGTCAGAGAAACAAGTAAACAAGGGGACCCTTACGCACAGTATCAACCACAAACCAACGGGCCAAAAACCAACAGCCACCGAAACACCAACTCTCCACCACTACACCACAACATCATCTCTCCACACCTCCTTGCCACCTCCAGCACCCAAAACACCATTAACACCAAAACACCAAAACTCCCAAACGCCACCCACCGTGGCCATAACACCTCAACCACCTCATTGCCATCAAGACCATGCCACCCCAACACAACACCTGTACCCGCTGAACTACAACCCACCGTGACCACCACACCCCCACCTCAACCACGTCGACTCACCTCCTCCAAAACAAATTGGCTGCGCCGGCCATGCCTTCCCCAAAACCAAATCAACCAAAACCAAACAAAATCCATCAAACACCACAACAGTAAAACAAACCAGCAAGAACACTCCGGCGAAGAAAAACGAACCGGCGCCGGAGGCAAAAAAAACCACTCCGGCAAAGCACGGGAACTATCTCAATCTTTGTATATTCACACACATTATACATTATATTATATAATACTATACTTATAAATTATACCACGTGAGAAATTAAACCAAACACTATGCTATTGCTAGCAGTATATGCTGTATTATATGTACGGCTGAATTAGTATTTTACACCAATATGAGCGCTTCTTCCTCGGATATCATATATAAACAAAAATTTATTTAATAATTAATGTAATTAGTCTATAAGATATATTAATAATAAAATGAATTTAAAAAGTAAATTTTTACTTATATATAAGATCCAAATGAGTAGTTCTTAATTATCATAGAGTTAATATTGCAAAGTAAGTAACCCACACAAAATATATAGTTTTTCTTTTTAATTGTGTCTTCAATTTAGCCAGCTAGCTTTAAATAATCAAAATATAAAAACTATGGATATTATGAAATTTAAATAATTTTCTTTTCAATAGTTTATGTAATAACATAAATCATACTCATGACAAAAATATATATGAATTATACTGTTACTATTATATATGATCCTATAATCACATGTAAATCGTCAGCCACATGTGACTGAAATAGTCAAATTAAAACTTAAAATAAATATAAGAGACTAAATTGAAATTTTTAAAACATAAAAAATTAAATTAAAACCTAAAATAAATATAAGGAAGTAACTATTAAATTAAACCTTGTTCGTACTTTTGTAGTTGCAAATATCATTCATGGAGGCTTGAAGAGTATGTTTCGTAAGATCAAGGAATTAAATAAAAGGAAAATTTTGATGTACTTCAATTAAATTTAAGTCTAATTATATGACCAACTTGCTTTCTTTCTTGTCAAATCACTCCTAACAAATACTGTAGTAGTATTGGTTTGTTCCAACAAGATATTAATAAGACCACTTTACTGAATTTAACACAAGCTTAATACACTTTTGATCTATTTACTTTAATTTTTATAATTTGCTTTTCTTTTCCTTTTTTCAAATTCTTTTGACCTAATTAAGTTTTCAAAAAATTGAAAATCTAAAAAATATGGTTGGAGAGTGATATACTGATATGATATATACAAGGATAAACAATTTCATTAACGTGTTTAAATATTTAAAATACGAGACTCAAATATGTTGTAGTAAATATGAGGTGAGAAGTCACACATTACTTATAAAAGTGAAAGTTGAACACTTTATAAATGAAAGGACCAATAATTCTATCATCTTAAGGTTTTGGGTTAATGTGTAATTTTCAGCTCACTTGTGAAGTTGTTCTTAATCCAATGTGGATGATCTTATGACTGCTCTATTGTGACCCAACACAATATGCAATGTGTTTGATTTTAAAAAAAATTATCAATTTTAATTTAATTTAAAATGAATAGAATTAAAATTATGCAACAGAAAAAAATGCCGTGAAACCAATAAAGCCCGAGACCTTGTGTGCAAAAGCATCATATTTTAACTATCGTTAAGCCCTTGATAAAAATGTAATATTTTGAATATTGATGATATAAAAATAAGTGAAATATATTAAATTTATGTAAATTGTGTTATGAAACTTATTTTGAATTCATATATTGTCCCGCTGATGAATTTTTTATTTTTGGGTTTTACTCTTGCAACTCGAATTCGTATATTGTCTCATATGGTGGTCGAACTCATTGTTTTGTTTGAACACCGACTAATATTTGTATTTTGATGTTTATTTTGTATTGATACCTTTTTTAAATTATTATAGTTCTTTTTGGCACATCTTGTACTAAGACGACTACTTATTTCTTTCTATTATATATATATATATATATATATATATATATATATATATATATATATATATATATCCCATTTGGTTTGTTAAAAAAATTATTTAAAATTCTTCCCCTTTCCTTATTTGACAAAATATGAATATTATTATTTGTCACGTTCTTTCTAAATTCCCCTTTTTTAAAACATTAACCTTTCTTCAAAGGGAGAAATTCAATAAAAAAGAAATTAAATAATGAGAGATTTGAATCTCTCTTACAATAAAAATTATTTGGTTGAGAAAATTAAAATACACTTTGTATAATCATAAATTTTTCAACTTAAATTATTCACTTCTAAAAGACAATATATATATAAAATATTTTATAAAAAAAACCCAAGAAATTCACATACATTCACACAGTAACTTAGAGAACAAATTTCCATTTTGACTTTGAGTGAGGGAAAGAAAAAAGGATTAATTAGCAGTAATAAGAACCTTAAAAAACTAACAAAAGTGTTGTTTAGTTCATTCAACTTAATTAATAGTAACGTTCCTCCAAAGATTCACCAAAACCAAAACAAAAACCCCACAACTCAAAAAATAATAAATACTCTCCTAATATTTTTAATTCATTTTCCAATTTTTTTTGCTTATTCACCTACTTCACTTTCTCTCTCTAAAATCCCAAAAACAAAAAACGCAGTTTCTCTCTCACTCACAACACAACACAAACACAACACTGTTCCTTCCTTCTAAAATTTGCTGAATCTGAAACAAACCCATTTTCCATTTCCTTGATCTGCACCACTTTCACTCTTCTACACTTCAGATTCTTCACTTTTCAAGCCATGAAGTTTACAATGTGAGCTCAAGTTTTCACCTTTTTTGCAATGGTGGCTGCCATTTCTCAAAACCCATTAACAACAACAACCTCTTCTTCAAGGTCTTCCGACAAAGACATCAACAACAATGGTGTCTTACCCAGAAAAAAAGGTAGACAAATTTCTTCAAGGTATATGTCACCTTCACCTTCAACTTCAACAACAACAACAACAACTTCATCTTCAACAACAACAACTACAACTACTACAACATCTTCATCTTCTTCTTCTAGAAGATTCGCTTCACCTCTTTTGTCTCGTTCAACAAATTCATCATCAACAACACCACTTGTTGCTCCTAAACGTTCTCAGTCGGTGGACCGTCGGAGACCTCGACCAACAACCCCAGTTCCTGAAGCAACAAAGCTTCTAGTAACTTCTACTAGGAGTTTGTCTGTTTCTTTTCAAGGTGAGGCTTTTTCACTTCCTATTAGTAAGAGTAAAGCTAAAGCTGTTACTCCGGAGCGACGGAGGGTTACTCCGGTTGCCGGAAAAGGAGATCAGGGTGAAAACTCTAGACCCTCGGATCAGCATCGGTGGCCGGCACGGTCGAGACAGCCGAATCAGTTGTCCAGGAGTGTTGATTGTAGTGGTGGTGGTGTTGGTGGTGGTGATGGGGAGAAGAAGAAGGTTGTTGGAAAAGTTGTGCGTGCATTGCAACAATCAATGGTTATGGATAGTGGTAGAAGAAGAGCTTCTTTTGATGGATTAGGTGGTTTGAGTTTGGATTTAGGGAAAACTACTCAATTGAATAATGAATCTTCTTTGAATTATGATGTTAATGCTTCTGATACTGATAGTGTTTCATCTGGTAGTAATTCAGGAGTACATGATTCTTCTCTTGGGACTCTTAAGGTTCCGAGGGAAAATCGTGGCATTGTTGTTTCTTCAAAGTTTTGGCAGGAAACGAATAGCCGGTTGCGCCGGTTACAGGATCCTGGTTCACCTTTGTCGACTAGTCCTGCTTCAAGGATTAGTGTTCCACCTAAGAATTCTCAATTGAAAAGGTATAATAGTGACGGTCCTGTGTTGTCGCCTCGAACAATGGCTTCTCCTATAAGGGGAAACTCGCGTCCTGCTTCTCCGAGTAAACTTTGGGCATCTGCTGCATCGTCACCATCAAGGGGGTTTTCTAGTCCTTCTAAGGTGAGAAGTGCGGTTGCTAGCTCCATCAATAGTAATTCTGGTAATTCGCCTTCGATTCTTAGCTTCTCGGCTGATGTGAGGAGAGGGAAGATAGGGGAAGATCGGATATTTGATGCGCATACTTTGAGGCTTCTTTATAACCGGTATGTGCAGTGGCGGTTTGTCAATGCTAGGGCTGATGCTACATTCATGGTGCAGAAATTGAATGCAGAGGTATGATTAAGTTTGTGTTCTGTCTAACTTTTGTATTCCATATTATGTATGGTTTTTGTTACTTGTTGTTAGTGATATGAACATCTCAATTCAATTGTTTTTGTTACCATATTAGATCAATGCGACATTGTGTGTAGGGATTTATCGTCAAACATTAGAAACCCGGTGCTAGATATTTAGGCTGCTAAGCTAAGATCTTAGGGTCAATGATGAATGCTGCTGTCTTACTTTTAAGGAAATATGCTAAGATTTCCAGATTGACTGTGATGATGAAACTCATTCTGCATTTATTGTATTCATATTCTTAGTCTCGAAATGTAGATAGTATTTCTCATTATAGTTCCATTGGCCTCGAGTGTTTGGGGATTTCAAAATTTTCAATTGTTGCAAAGTATCATTCTAATTGTGGATAATGCACGCTCGATAGTGGATGATCTAGACTGTAATGTTCTGTACTTCTGCTCAAAATGTCTTCAGAAAACTTATATGACAGCTATTCATCATGGTTTATGCATTATGAGTTAAGAATCTCACCGACAACACCAAGAAACTATCTTGTTGGCCGTGATCTAATGAGGATGCTCTATAGTGAAAAGTTGTCATGTATAAATTTGCAAGTTGTGTTGAACCATATTTGGCATAACTATACTAGAATCGAACATTACAAGAAGTGATTCAAATGGAAATGGATGCAAGCTGATAGGGATCTGGTATTTTATTAAGTGCTTCGAGGGTGTATACTTCCATAAGGGTAAAGCCCCCAACACTTTTTCAAATGACAAGAATCAAGATAGTCTCCCTCTCATCCCTTCCTATGTCAATATATAACATAGTCTACCTCTCTAAATATCTCAGTGTCAACTATTCGTGAATCGTAACCAACTCACTCACATTAACTCCTTCAACAAACAAACCTATGATAAATTTTCTATCTATGCGGGGAAAATCTGTATTACATGCAGAGATAAGGAATGTGTTGAATGGCGATGTACTTAAGCATATGCACAGAATATGTTAGTTACTGGAAATGGTTCGTTCAAGTTTACCTCAAGTAAAATTCTTCGGTGTACAGCATTACCTAATATCAGTTGTCCATCGAAGTTGTCCCTGTTAAAGCTTTTTTTACATTACCTTGTAGGTTCTGGAAATGTATTGGTCTTCTTAGTGACGTTCAACAGTTTCATACTTAATAGGTTTTTCAATATGTTGACAATGTTATTTATTCATGCGTTACAGAATAATCTACTCCTACAATGTTTAGCTTAGGATGACAATGGCGACACTGTTGTGTTGCCTGATAACAATACTTCCACATGGTAATCTACTATAATATATAGGCTAAACTATAAATGATTTTCATTGTGCCAGAGACATTTGTGGAATGCATGGGTAACAATCTCAGAGCTTCGGCATTCCGTCATACTTAAAAGAATCAAACTGTTATTGCTGAGGCAAAAGTTGAAGATCACTTCTATTCTAAAGGGACAGGTATGATTCAGAATTTTCAATTTTAAAATAATGCTCTTATGCAATGAATGTAGCTCATGGAAGCTGATAAGCTTGATAAACAAATTGCATTTTTGCCTTTTTGTAACATTGCTTTTGTTCACTAAATACTTGCATGGCCATTGATATGCATATCTATAAGTTAGTGCTAAGTCTATTATTCAATAAAATTTTGCCAATGTTTCAATTATAATGTTAACAAGGACTCGATGTTATGTTTACATTAGAGTCATAATTAGCAATGCATTTGAATATTTGATAAGTATTTATTATTAATTGTCATAATTGAAGTTTATTGTGCTTGGTCATAGATTTCATATTTGGAAGAATGGTCCCTTCTAGATAGAGATCACTCCAGTTCTTTACTTGGAGCAACTGAAGCTTTGAAGGCCAGTACCCTCCGTCTTCCGGTTGTTAAAGCAACAGTACGTACTGCTATTTTTTTCAATACCTCGTAATAGTTTAAATAGTCTGTCAAATATTGAACTGTTATTTTTTTTTATCAGGCCGATGTACCAAATCTGAAGGATGCTTTGGGGTCCGCAGTTGATGTCATGCAAGCAATGGCATCCTCAATATATTCTCTTTCGTCAAAGGTGATTATTTATAAAGTGCACGGTTCTTTTAATTCTGCAGCGTTAATGAAGTGTTTAAAATTTATTGTCTAGACTTCTGCTTCTTTTCTTTTTTTGAATCATAGGCTTCTGCTTGAAAGTTGGTATTTGAGTTAAAAGTAATAAATTGCTTGATTAGTTCGGTCATTTGTAATACATTGCTTGAGAGGGGTTTCACCTTGTTTTAACTTGGAAAGGAATTGTTTGGTAAACAAAAACCTGGAAAGGGATTTAGTCACCAAATTGTTAACTTACCATTTAATGGATCATGTTTATTTCTCTTTGCGAATATCAATAATAAATTGAAGAATTTTTGTTTAGATTGGTGTTATACAAAATCTTATGTAAATGCAGAAAATTTAAAATCTTAAAGGATGAATAGATCATAATTGCGGACACAAAGTATTGTCCATTGTCTTGGATCTTGGTGTCATATAATTCTAGTGGTTGGACTCTAGTTGTTAATGAGCTTCCATTAAGACCGAAACAACCGGGAGTATCCGAATTCAATTCCTAGCTTGAACAATTTCACAACATCATTTATGTGCTTAGCTTTGTCATAGTCTATGGTCATAGCATGGACACTTTAAAAGAGGCGTCTTATCGTATTTTGGCTCATAGTTGTAAACAACACTTGGGGTGTTGTGACAAACTGACAATACTCTACAACTTGACACATATTTAACCTGCCAAATATTTGTTTATACATTCTACTTCTAGCCACTAGCCATGTATATGTATGTTCGTTAACGCACCACCACCCTTGTAATGTCAATTCTCAATTTGACACTACTCCAAAGTCGGAATTCTAATGTAGCACAGTGAGTGCACTGTTAAATCTGGGCTAACCATGCTTGGTTTTTTGTGTGGGTTCATTTCTAAGGCAACATTATAGATTTTATTATTGTTACTATTTTGCTTTCTGTGGTCAGCTTTTCAAATAATATGATGAAAAAGGGGCTGAGTTGTAACAACTCAGCTTATCAGGTGGGGTCATTTTGATAGATCAATCAACACCATTTTGCTGTATAATAACAACTGCCAAAACCTTTTCTTACTTGGGGACCATTTTGCTTCATCAATAAGCAAGTTTTCGATATATCCAACTTATGAACTGTACTTGTACGCCCTGAAACACTTGCTTAATTCTGGAAGTGTTGAAGACAACATTCCTCAAGGCTTAAAGCCAATTACTTATTTCGCACCTGTTTAGTGAGCTTATCTACTGACATAAGCACTTGTGAGACTGTTTGTGAAAACAACTTATGACATGTCCATTAGTTGTTTTCATTTCAACTTATTTCCATAATTCTCCAACATCGCTTATGAAAATAGTTTGATTTTTGTTTTATCTTACTGTAGAAATAGCTTATACATAAGCAGCACACATATGCAATCAGCACTTAATTATGTTCTTTATCCAAACAGGGGTTTTATTCATTAAGTTTCATACTAGGCCATGGCATGGTTCATATATAAAGATAGCAAATATTTGCACTTCTATCAGTGTATTGAAAATCATGATTTTGTAGCAGGTGGAAGAAACTAATTGCTTGGTAGCGGAAATCCTAAAAGTAACCTCAAAGGAGAGATATTTGCTTCAGCAATGCAAGGATTTTTTGTCTTCCTTAGCAGCCATGCAGGTAATAATCATTTTCTTCCCAAGCTTTCTCGTACTAATTTCTACTATGCCACTATTCTTAATTGCTAATGTGCATCGAAATAAAACGTGACAGGTCAAGGATTGTAGCTTACGAACGCATATGTTACAACTTTCTCGTGTACCAGCAGCTTCCTGACAACACGTGTGTAGAACTGATCTTATTTGACCGCTCACTCTTAATGCTAACACCACTCCGAAGCCTTTTTATTTAACACAGAAGGTAATAAGAATGGAATGGAGTCAATAGCTGGTTTTTGTTTGCTGTTTCTGAAACCTATTGTGGTCTTGAATGTCTTGTGTGTAGTGTATCGATGTGTCCGAAATTTTACAGTTTACAAAAGAAAACAAAAAAAAACAAGTGGCTTTTTCTCTCTCTCACTAGATAGCTAGATTAATTAAGATGTATACAAAATACCTTGTCATTTGAGGAAAAGCTGAGTGTCTGTATGTCTGTGTATATATCAATATGTAATCAACTAATTATTGTTTAGTAGGTGTTAATTTGTGGCTAGATCTTCTTCATTTGAATCTATAGTGTATGGTTTATTTCTTTTATTCAAGTGAATATGTCTGTGTCACGTAAAACTCTTATGTTGATTAACTTAGATTAGAAGCAATATGGTCAATGAATTAAAAGTGATTGTATGTATTGTCATTTGTCACTAAAATCAAACAATTCTAAGAATGAGGATTGTAACGTGCAAGTGAAAAGAAGAAAGCCACGAATGTGGTCCAATTTAAATGCAAAGGCCCATTTCATGCTACTATTGTGGTCCTACAATAGTGCCGTCTTCTAAAGGCCTACTCCCACTTACAGTCTAAGATTCTGTGGTGGTAACAAAAAATTTCTTCAGGGTGAGTCACATGATTATGTAAACAATTAAGAATGATTATATTTTGTAATTAAAGCCATTTAAAATGTAAATATGCTAAGTTCAATACATGATGTAAATGATTCTAATTAATCAGACTTTCTTTTGCCACCCTATCAGTTTCTCGCACGCATTGCGCCTTTTCCGTTTTACCCTTCCTCTGCTTAAGTAGCAAACATTGCAAGAATGAGAAATTTTTAAAAATGTCGTCCGCTACTTAATTAGCGGGTGTTATAAAAAACAATTATGATAGGGTTTTATTTGGGGTGTATCCGCTACTTAGGGGTATTTTGATAAATTTGTAAGGCGCGCGAGAAAATAGATTGGGTGGCAAAAGTAAATCCCTTATTCATAAGCTTTAGATGTACTTGTTGGGTCATGAGGGGGAAGCTCGAAGATCATCTATATTGGACTTAAAAGTAACCGGTCATACAAGCGATTTGAACACCACATATTCACTCAAAATCTTAAACATTAGGTTTATGAAGCCTTTTACTTATAAAATATTCAACGTTCATTTTTTCAAGTAATGCGAGACTTAACTCACTTCACACTTTTGATAACATTATTAAAGTTGAATCATGCATGCAAGTAGTAAATTGCTTGCCTGCATTTTTGAAAAAGTGGGACACATGCATTTACTATTTTGGTGAAGGTTGGTGAAACAGCTCATTTGTGATTACTGGAAAAGTTAGCATTATTTGATTTGATTCAATGCCTCCTCTAAGAGCCAAGGCCCGTGACATTTTTGTATACTTCCCATGTTTTGCTATTGGTAGTAAATCATAGTATCATTTTTCAAGCTCATCATTGCTGGATACTATGCTGTATTATAGTGATGGTAGTTTAGTCTTTTGTATCTTTAGTTTTTACTACTAGTTTATCTTTATGTTGCCTTGTATTGTAAAGTCTAGCTTATTCTATTGAATTGAAACCCTAAATAGGGTATTTCTCTTCTCTTCTTTTCGGTGTATCACCATTGTTAATGTCGTATTAAAGAGAAAATCTTTGATTTTGCGGCAACCTTGCAATATGGTCCACAACATTTGTTGGAGAGTTCAAGGAATGTCAGAACTTAGAAGCAACAAGTCATGACTAACAAGAGATTAAATACTACATTTTCACAAAAAACTTCAAGCATTAGGTAGACGAATCATCTACATTATATATTCAATAATTAACACATTTATAGTCGATATGAGACTAATAATCAGTCACTAAACTTGAATCCAACAATCTTTCCTAGACTATCCGAATCGTCTCTTCGATTGTATTCTCCCAACCCCAACGTACCAATAAACAAATTATTTTTCTTTAGTTTTAATCCGATAAAAAAGTTTTGAAATCAATATTTTTGTTTCTATCATCACGTGGTATTATATGACAATCTTACATTTATGCCACACAATAACATAGTCTTAAAACTATAGCATGGAGTCTTACAAGTGGGCTACTTTACTCTTGCTTCGGCTTATGCTGCTTTAGCATTTAGCAGGTTATGATAATGTTGCTAGCCATCGTATTTATCGTGTTATTTGGAATTGGAAGGACCTCCATCAGCTTTGTGTCCCTTATGTAATAGCGAGTATGAATCCTTCTTCCATGCATTTCGAGATCGCGCGAAAGCGAAGGAGTTGTGGCTGAAAGTTGGGAGCTGGCATCGGGTCGGGTTTTTTTAGAGAGCAAAATTGGTTAGACTGATTGTGTAAACATTTGATATCAGGGGCTGTAGCAATGAATGGGAATTAGAGTCTCAATTTTGGTGTGACACTTGATATTCTTTGGTGGAGAAAGAATGATCATGTTTTTAATAATGAGTTCCAAGATAGTGCTAAACTTAAAAGACAATGTTTTGGCTACTGTTAGTGCTATTAATGATAGTTTTGATATTATGTCAAGCATTAACAAACAACTGGTATCTCGATGGAGGGGATTAGTTGGAGAACTCTTGAGCGAGATATTGATGGCTCGAAGGTGGAGCTAGGAAGTAATGCTGCTTGTGGAGGGATCCTTCGTTACAGTAATGGCTGCTTTCTTGTCGCGTTTGCAGCAAGGTTATAGAATGTCTCAGTGCTTGAAGCAGAGTTGTGGGGGATTTACCATGGACTCAAACTAGCTTGGGAGAGAGGATTTCGGAAGATTAAAGTGTATTCAGATTCCTTGATAGCCATAAAGTTAATCAAAGATAGATGCCCCCTCACTCATCCTCTGCGTATCCTTGTGGAAAATGTGCATCAAATTCATCACAAAGATAATTCTATTGAGTGGAGTCATATGCTCCTTGAAGCGAATCAAGTTGTTAATCGTCTAGCAAAACATGATTTATCCTTGAATATTGATTTCAAATTTTTTAATGTTGTTCCTAGTTTGATTTCTTCCCCCTTTAAGCTGATTCTGCTTGTATAAGCTTTCCTCGCGGTTTCTAGTCATTTAGGAGCTATTCCCCTTTTGTCCAAAAAAAACAGTCTTAAACTTAATTCTTAAATATCAATGTTTATGCTATTTAGTTTTAAACTATATAAAAATAGTAAATAGTCGTTACAATTTAAAATTTGTCAAGTTAACCTTAACATTATAATTTTTTTTTCTTCAAATTAGTCCTTAGTATCTCTTAGGGCCTGTTTGGATTAGCTTAATTTTGAGCTTATGCAATATAAATTAGGTTTTATGCTATTTTATAAGTTCGCACTAATGAAAATTGTATTTTTATAAGTTATTTTATCATAAACTACCTCGACAAACTTATAATAATACATAAAAATTACATAAGCTGTTTGCATAAGCTCAAAAATAAACTAATCCAAACGGGCAGTCACAAACACACACTGACACACAGACACAGACACACACACACAATTCATATTTTTTAAAAAACATTTTTTATTTATTTTAAAATATATTTTTAATTTTCACACACACAATTTAGATATTTTTTAATTTTTTTTTTAAATTTTAAAATGTCAAATAAGCAATTTTTAATAAAAAAATCAACATAATCTAACAAATATAAAAAGGATAAATTTGAGGGGCCAAAATCAAACAAATGAAATTTGGGGGCCAAAATTGAGCAACCGTGAAATTTATAGGTTAAAATTGAGCAATTAAAATTGAGCCATAAAGTTAAAATTTTCATAATTTTTTATAAAAGATAATCAAAGATATTAGTGATCAAAATTGTGCATTGACATATGTGTAGAAATCTAAAACGACAAATAGAAAGGAACGAAGGGAGTAATAATTAAGAAATGAATAGCAATTTGTGAAGGAAATGCGACGAGTTAAGTTTTAGAGAGAAAAGTTCACCCTAGTTTAACCTTCTTTTTTTTTCCAGAAGAGAATCGTATTGATATATTATTTTATGGAATTATCCATCTACATAGTTTTTCTTTCATTTTTTTATTGAGTTATTTTTTATATGGAATTATCCATTTACATAATTTTTCTTTTTGTGATTTCGTTGTATGATGTGGTGTTATTGCTTTTTCTTCTGGGGCGAAATTTGTTTTTTCGTCTTCTTGTGGGTGTTTGTTCAAGTTAGATTGACATACCAACTTCCATTCATAACACTTAAAAGTCTAGAAAATTATTTTGTATTATTAATAACCTGGAAGTTGATAGCTTGTTCGCAAATTCATCATTTTTAAGTATAAGAAATTTGTGTTGTTTTCGATATAATCTACCATTTTGATTGAATAAATTAAGCTGGGAAATGTTGATCAACAACAGTGATCAAGATAGCATTCTTTAATAGACACTATTATAGTATATTGTCATTGCATACTAATTTGAAATGAAGAATAAATAAAGACAAAGACATGAACAAAAGATCATAAGAATAGTGTAAGGAGCTGCTGCTGCTGCTTCCTTTGATGAGTTTGAGAAATAGCATAAACATAAGAACAATCTGTTGGGTTTTGGGCTCCCTTCCTATGTGGATAAAAGTCCAAGATTGATAGCCCATTAGGTCTCACTTATTTAAGTGGAGAGTGGTCATACTAGGATTACCAAGTGAGTAAATTTTGTGAGAGAACAACCTTTCAAAAGTGAGAAAAGAAGAGAGAAAGAAAATCCCGTATTCCACACAGCAGCTTCACTAAAACGCAGTTTCCCGATTCGTTAACCGTTGGATTTTGCCGAAATTTGGAGGGCAGGTTCGTAGCTCCAGGGGCTACAGTTTCACCGTTCGGATCGTCGAAATCAGTTCTAGTTTGGGAGAATTCGTGTCTGCAGTGCATCAGGTTTTAGGGGGAGAATTTTCAACTTCTTGTTCTTGGTTTGTAAGCTTTAGTGCTTTGTTGTTTAATTGGTTGTTAGCACTTGTTTGTGCATCACTTTGAGACTCTCTTGTACCCATATTTGATTATAGTGGAGCTATTTCTTTGGTCTGGACGACCCGTGGTTTTTTACTCTCACATCGAGGGTTTTCCACGTTAAAATTGCGGTGTTCTTTTTTGTGCTTTTATTTTGCGTTATTGGCTGCCTTTTTTATTTGTGTGTTGGTCCTCAAAGATTCTTACAAGTTTGGGAATTTTATTTCCGCTGCATATTGCTCTATTATTATTATTGTGTGTTAATTCCCATCACAATCCTCTGTTCTTTCTGTTCTACTTCCCAACGTAGACGACTCCGATTCCTCGGACTCATGTGTCCCCATCCTTTGCTATTTTGCTTGGTGGCACCTTCCTCCCACCACTCTCTCTGACTGTGTTTCTTCTAATTCATTATAATAATTTTCGTCCATCATTATTAGCTCTTGTCGATGATCACCGGAACTAATTCCCTTTTCACTACTCTCATGAAAATCAGGCAGCGGTGTCAATGCGCCACCGCTGCCTCTGAGCACTTGCTCCACACCCAATTGACAGAATTGCCATTTTCCAGTCCACAACATCCCCACAGCTCCATTCACTGGATTTATAGTCCTCCCCACAGCTTCATACATAAGTGACTGGAACAACGCTGTAATATAATTTAAAGAATCTTTCATTATATTTGACTACTATACGTACCAGTTGAGTACACTCTCTGATAACCATTTTTAAAGAATTATTGAATAATTGATGTATCTGATTTATAAGAATTATAAATACTATGGATAATATGACATACCGGATCTTTTGTTGCGAGGAACGGAGGAGAGGAAAGACAAGAGGGTTGCACGGCCGAAGAATTTAGTGACGAACACGGTGGCGTTAGCCTGTGCTTGTGGATTTTGTATCCATGTTAGACAATCTCGTAGCATGCAATCCTCACTGCATCCTTTTCTCAACACACGGCAACCGTTGCAGCTCATTTTTAGGATTACTTATGAATTATGTAACACAATGTTTCTGTCTTTTTATATATCTTAGTCAAAATATAAAATGTGAAGAAAGGAAACTTAATTACACATTATATTTGGTATGGTAGTATATATATAGTGATGAAAAGTATAGGACTGTGTTGGAATCCTTGCATCAACATTTGTTCATAATTTATTAATTTTTTTGGTACAACATTTTTTTAATAGTAATAGCAATATTATATTGTAAATATTGAAACCATGGTTGAGTTACAAAAATATTTGGTAGGGTCATGTGGTGGGGCTTGTCAGGATTCCCATGAAATGGGTGCACTGCTCTCAGCTCAGTCAAGGCTGCAGCAACTCAGGTTCTCCGCAAATGTTGGGAATTTCTCCATACTTGGAAAATTCTCTTCAAACTTTCCTTTATCCATTCATAACTTGGACCAATATTGTAAATGCAGACTAACTTTACTGTTCTCATGAATTCATTTATTCATTGTAATTTTTTTTTTTGTCCTGATTTTTCAAACCTCCTAATATCATACAGGAATTTAGTTGAGTGTGCATATTTAGATTCAAGGTCAGAATGATAAAATCACGGTATCATCATAATTTTGTTCAATATTATTCTCTTTTTATTTGGATTCATAGAAAAATAATAGATACCGTCTAAACCTCACATATAACTGTAAAGTCTTAAAATTAAATTCAAGAAAAATTATTAGTATTATTGATTAATCTATACATCTTACTTACATTCAACCTTACTCTTATTCTAGTCGCTTGAGAATTGAAATAAAATTCAATTTTAAAAATTACTAGTACTATATTTGAGCTACTTCAAGATGAGTTGTAAACAATTAATTAAAGCTGCATAATATATGATGACAACTTTACAGTGGAGATATCGATATAGTAATTGCTCAAGAAGTGGAGCGTGAGGTATGATGCATAAGATTGATTATTTTGGCACAGAAATTACAGTCGGAATTTGGATACGTGGCAATTGCCATCTTTATCCAAAATGGACACATCTTCATTCCTATGAACAAAGGTATTTCCTACAAAATTAATAATGTTTGTGGAGAATGAGATCCCATTTAATTTCAACAATTGCTAGTAAAAAAGTGTTGGATTGATACTTAAAAATTATTTAAAATTTTAACCTAATCAATGCAGATATATTTTAGATATAAAAAATGTTATATGGACAATAGAAAAGTTGTCCGACAACCCAAAAAAAGTGGGACTCACCAGCTTTCTTGTTTTTTATTATTTTTAGTCTGCCCCGTTTTATGTGCATAGAAAGAAAAATTTTAGTTGTCCGACCGGAACAATTTTTTATGGTGTTCAAATAACACACCTCTTTAAATATAAGTCAAAGATTCTACGTATTTTTATAACTGAGATAACAATCTTTTAAATATATTATCGACTGAGTTATTATCTCAGTCGATGCGATGAGCGACATCAATTAAATTACTAGTGTCAAAACTATTTTAAGGCATCCATCTACCATAAAGACATATGGACCATATGAGTCATTTTTGCATTTTAGTTTTTGGCTTCCATATTGGATAAACTTGTGCAGCTCATACATTGACGTAATATATATAGAGGTATCTTATATGTAGTTAAAGGTGACTCCACCATGGTAGTATATAAATTTAAAATTGGGGAGCTGGACCCAATATATAACTCTAGTAACACTTTTAATTAAGTTGGATTAAGACTACACAGTTCAAAACTACTAGTTTGTGTATTAGAAGGACCATTATTGGTGTATCTTTTTTTAATCACAGTATCTCTATTCTGTGTCCCTTCAATGCATTAGGAAGGCAAGCAAATGAGAATGGGGCATTTTATCACAAAGAATGTTTTATTCCTAAATAAATTCATCAGAAAGAATGTTAATATTGTACATTTATGAATCACAAACACAGACATTGATACGTCAATATTGATTTTAATTTTAAAAAATGGTGTCTAATATTAATGTGTGTCAGATATCGGAACACACCTAATTTGAGAAGTATTTATGTCTTGTAATAGTATATAGTATGAGTGTATAACACATGATTTCCACGTATTTTTACAATTAGTCTAATTAAAAAAAATTATACACTATTAAAAGAAAATCAATTCATGAGACCATATATTGGCTTTTATTTATTTATATATAAAAAAAAAATACTCATGAAAAAATGTTTCAATTATGCTATCTTGATCCTTGTTTTGTCTCACTGTCACGGCTTCGATTTAAACATTTTGTGACTCCCTTGTAATAAACGCAAAATCTTTGATTTAAGATTTTGGAAGATGATCACACAGC
This sequence comes from Trifolium repens, assembly GCA_030408175.1. Taxonomy (NCBI): domain Eukaryota; kingdom Viridiplantae; phylum Streptophyta; class Magnoliopsida; order Fabales; family Fabaceae; genus Trifolium; species Trifolium repens. Next base: position 62,048,661 of record CP125837.1, on the reverse strand, counting down.
TTGTGACAGAAACGAAGTGATTACAACTGAAGTTAACAGCTACATTATTAAATGTTACATACATCAGCAAATTACTATTGCTTCCATTGTTAATACAATATTTATTTACCCTTATTGAACTTTCTGCCGCGCCACAGTTACGTGGCCCTAGAAAACCAATAACTTTCATCAATAATAAATATAATTCAAATTATTAGTATCTACGAAGTACAGACACGCACACGAATAATTGATATTGACACTGACATTTCAACGACACTAATAAAAGAATGAATTCATCGAATGAAATTACATGTAATAGTGTCAGACATTTAGAAATGTCAGACACTAAACACACTTTTTATCAGAAGTGTCGATACTATAGAGAGAACAATAAATATTAATCTAACCTAGAAAGGTTGGTATGCGGTTAATGGGTGCCGGATTGGCAGTAATTATCAATGTTTGTGACGTGAATTTTAAAGAATGTTTATGTGGATTTTAGTGGACAAATTTTGTTTTTCTTTTTGTGTTTTTTGCTAGACTAGATACAGTAAACAAATGAGATAGTTAAATTCCAATTTCAAAGCACTAACCTGCATCTTGTCACTATTCCATTGGTACAGCACAATTGAGTTGTTTTGTTTATAGTACTGTTTGTTGGAAGTCTCATTTTGGATTACACTTGACCAAATTACTTTATAAAATTGTGAGAGTGAGAAAAACAAAAGAAAATGAATCTGCAAAGAATCTACTAGTGGCTGTTAAAGTATATATGTATTCCACAAAATGTTGATACATGTGTTACACAGTAACACTACATATCCTCCAACTATATATAGCTAATAGCTTTATTTTAAATTTTAAAGTAAGGAACTATAATTATTGGTTAAGATGATCTATACATACATGTACATAACAATACACCTATATTTGATTTTGATTAGTTTTGTTTTGAATATGCTGTATCTGTTTTGTGTTGAACATATTGATTTGTGCATCTCTAGCCTGTGCATGAGTTTGCATCAGCCGTTTAAACCATTTTGATTTGTACATATCTGGAAAATGCATAGAATTTATTGGGGTGTTAAGTGTGAGTTAAAAATCTCATGCTGGATATAAAACGAGATCTTAAGCAACATATAAATAAGGGAATTTATATACCTAATATCTTAAGAATTTATGTGAAGATTGTTAGTTGTAATCTGTCTATAAGTCTGTTTGATTCGCCCGGCTAGTTGTTTGTCGCCTGGCGAGTTTTGCTTGTGTCACAAGCCTTGTATCTGCCTATATAAGGGGCACTATGACTGTGATAATATGGGTGAAGCACTTTTATGCTTAACAATTGGTATCAGGCTCACACTGGGTCCTGACTTTTGAGCAACAAACGCAGTTTGTCTTTTGGCGCGAAAAACGGTTGCAAACCGTTAGCTTCATCTTCAACCTCTCTTCTTTCTTCGTTCTTTCTAGTTCTTTCTTTCTGCTTACCTCAATCTGAATCATGGCCGAGAATGATCACTTCATGAAACCTTCCATTCCTAGATTCGATGGATTCTACGACCATTGGGCTATGTTAATGGAAAACCTTCGTTCCAAAGAATACTGGTCATTGATTGAAGACGGAGTCACAGTGGCAGCACCAAATGCCACGGCGGAGCAACAACAAGCAGCGGCAGCAAGCAAATTGAAAGATTTGAAAGTCAAGAACTATCTTTTTCAAGCGATTGATCGATCAATCTTGGAAACAATTCTCACGCGTGATACAGCAAAGGATATTTGGGATTCGATGCGCACCAAATATCAAGGTTCAACAAAAGTAAAGAGGGCTCAACTACAAGCTCTGCGCAGAGAGTTTGAAGTGTTAGCTATGAAAGAAAGCGAATCGGTGAATGATTTCTTCGCAAGAACTCTTGCAATTACGAATCGCATGACAGCTCATGGAGAAAGATTAACGCCGGTCACAAACTAGGTCACTTTCAAAGTGAATGTCCTACTTGGGAGGAGAAGGATGCTAACTATGCTGCATACGATGACAATGAAGAAGTCTTGCTGCTGGCTCAAGAAAACACACCCACCAGTGCAAGAGATGAGGTATGGTTTCTTGATAGTGGATGTAGTAATCACATGATAGGAACTCGTGAATGGTTGTTTGACTTTGATGAAAACATTAGAGAATCTGTGAGATTAGGTGATGATTCTAGAATGCTTGTCAAAGGGAAAGGAAAATTGAAGCTTTGTGTTAATGGAATCACTCATGTCATCAGTGATGTATACTACATACCTGGCTTAAAAAATAATTTGTTGAGCATTGGTCAACTTCAACAAAAAGGTCTTACTATTGTCTTTAAACAAGATCACTGCAAGGTTTATCATGAAGAAAGAGGGTTAATCATGTCCACTATGATGTCAGCCAATAGAATGTATGTGATATATGCTCCAGTTATTGTTCCTATGTGTCTTAAGATTGCTAAATTGGACAACAATGAATTGTGGCATTGTAGATATGGGCATCTCAGTTTCAAAGGCCTTAACACCCTTGTAAAGAAAAACATGGTTAAGGGATTACCCCGGCTACAAGAAAGAGAGGATACTTGCCCTGATTGCATGACAGGGAAACAACATAGAGATGCTATTCCAAAATCTTCAAGCTGGAGAGCTAGTAAGCAATTGGAACTTGTCCATTCTGATATATGTGGACCTATAACTCCTCACTCCAATGGTGGAAACAGGTATTTTTTAACCTTCACAGATGACTTTAGTAGGAAGACTTGGACTTATTTGTTAGGGGACAAAGCTAGCACTCTTGATGAATTTAAAAAAATCAAAATTCTGGTTGAAAAAGAATCAAATTGTCAAATTATGTGTCTCAGAACTGATAGAGGAGGAGAATACACCTCTAATGCTTTCAATGAATTCTGCAGCAATCATGGCATTAAGAGGCAATTGACAACTGCTTACACTCCTCAACAGAATGGAGTTTCAGAGAGGAAAAACAGGACTATCTTGAACATGGTAAGAAGTATGCTAGCTGGTAGAAGTGTACCAAAAAGATTCTGGCCTGAAGTAGTCAAATGGGCAACATATGTACTCAACAGAAGTCATACCTTGTCTGTCAAAGATATGACTCCTGAAGAAGCATGGAGTGGATCTAAACCAACAGTTCATCATTTCAGAATTTTTGGTTGCTTGGCTTATGTTCACATTCCAGATGTTCATAGAAAAAAAACTTGATGACAAGAGCACTAGATGCATTCTCCTTGGGTTAGTGAAGAATCAAAAGCTTACAAGCTTTATGATCCTGTCAAAAGAAAGATCATAGTGAGCAGAGATGTGGTGTTTGAAGAATCAAAAGGGTGGCATTGGAATGATAACAAGCCCCAGAATCAAATGGAAACTGCTAGTAACAACAGTGATGCAGCGTCAAGTGAAGAATTAGATGCTGCTCACAATGGTGAAAATAATGATAATAATGAAATCTCTGAAGAAACCAATAGTGAAGATGGAGAAAGCACTGATAGTGATCAACTTGGAGAAAGCACTGATAGTGATCAACTCCCTCCAAGAACAAAAAGACAGCCTAATTACTTGAGTGACTATGTGACAGGAGAAGAACTTGATGAAGAGTCACAGTTACAAAACTTGGCTATGTTTAGCAATAGTGCAGACCCTGTCACTTATGATGAAGCAACAAAATGTGACTTGTGGAGGAAGGCAATGGATCAAGAGATGGAATCTATAGAAAGAAATGATACATGGGAATTAGTTACTCTACCTGAAGGAGCTAAAAGAATTGGTGTGAAATGGATTTTTAAAACAAAGTACAATGAGAAAGGTGAAGTTGAGAAGCATAAAGCAAGGTTAGTGGCAAAGGGTTATTCTCAACAATATGGAGTTGACTACAATGAGGTTTTTGCCCCTGTGGCAAGATGGGACACTATCAGAACTATTCTATCTCTTACAGCTAGTCAAAACTGGCCTGTGTATCAGCTTGATATGAAAAGTGCCTTTCTCCATGGAGAATTGACTGAGAATGTCTATGTTGATCAACCTATGGGATATCAGAAGGGAGGAGGAAATAAGGTCTATAAGCTAAAAAAGGCATTGTATGGGTTGAAACAAGCTCCCAGAGCTTGGTATAGCAAGATTGAATCATATTTTAGCCAAGAAAAAGTTTGAAAAATGCCCCCATGAACACACTCTATTTGTGAAACAAGATGGAGAGAAGATTCTCATTGTCAGTCTGTATGTGGATGATTTGATATACACTGGTAATGACCTGGATATGTTTGAGAATTTCAAAAACTCTATGAAGAAGAAATTTGCCATGACTGATTTAGGCAAGATGAGGTACTTTCTTGGTGTTGAAGTCAGTCAAGGAGATCATGGTATATTCATCAGTCAACAGAAATATATCAAAGAAATTTTGTCAAGGTTTGGAATGGAAGTTTGTAACATGGTGTGCAGTCTCATTGTGCCAGGAAATAGGTTAACTAAAGATGAAAGTGGAAAGTCAGTAGACTCTACTAAATACAAACAAATAGTTGGATGCTTAATGTACTTGCTTGCTACTAGGCCTGATTTGGCTTTCTCAGTTTGCTTAATTGCTAGATATATAGAAAGGCCAACAGAAATGCATCTTGCTGCTGCAAAGAGAATTCTTAGGTATCTCAAAGGCACCATGAATCTTGGCATTTTGTACAAAAGAGATCTCAATCAAAGCCTTCAAGGGTGGACTGATTCTGATTATGTTGGTGACCTTGATGATAGAAAGAGTACCTCGGGTTATGTGTTCAAATTTGGGTCTAGTGCAATTTCATGGTCATCTAAGAAACAACCCATAGTGACTCTGTCAACTACTGAAGCTGAATTTGTTGCTGCAGCTTCATGTGTCTGCCAAGGAATGTGGCTTAGAAGTATTCTCCAACAGCTAGGCCAAACACAAAGGAAGGGTATAGTTATCTTCTGTGATAATAGTTCCTCTATAAAGTTGTCTAAAAATCCTGTCATGCATGGCAGGTGCAAGCATATAGATGTAAGATACTATTTTCTGAGAGATCTTGTCAAAGATGGAGTTCTTGAGATGAAGCATTGCAATACTGGAGATCAAATTGCAGATGTTATGACCAAGCCTTTGAAGTTGGAGTCCTTCTGCAAATTTAGGAAAATGCTTGGAGTTTGTGATCTGTTGAAATCAATTACATGATGTCTGTCTTGTGTTTTTTTTTTGTATTCTGTTTTTCTTATGTTTGTTGGACTAATAGTTAGATTAGGAGAGGATATGTTAGTTGTAATATGTCTATAAGTCTGTTTGATTCGCCCGGCTAGTTGTTTGTCGCCTGGCGAGTTTTGCTTGTGTCACAAGCCTTGTATCTGCCTATATAAGGGGCACTATGACTATGATAATATGGGTGAAGCACTTTTATGCTTAACAAAGATGTCATATCCAACAAAATTGGTAATAGATAATTAAATAGTGTATGTTGGCCAATTTGGTGTTTAACGAACATGTCGCACAATTTTATGATGTTAATCAATGAGCACCAAAAGAAGGGAATGTGATTTCATAATTTTAATGAATATTTGAGAACTCCCAAATTATTTTAGTAGTTTATTTTTCATTTAAAAGTCTCACATTAAATGAGATATGATTTAAAATTGAGCTTACTCGATTCTTGGGGTATAAGTTATGGTGCATAAATACCCCTGATTGCTTAGCGCACCCCCCAGATTGCTTGGCACCCCCCAAGTTTTTAGGAGTGCACTAGAAATCTGGGGGGTGTGGTAGAAATTTGGGGGTGCACTAAGTAATCTGGGGAGTGCATTAAGTAATTTTCACTATTTATGCATGGTGCATAAGGAAAAAACTTATGCACCATAACCACTCCCGATTCTTGGTTGGGCATGAGTTATGGTGCATAAGGAATTTCCTTATGCATGATGCATATATAATGAAAATTGTTTAGCGCGCCCGTAAGATTGCTTAGCCCCCCCCCCCCCCCCCCCCCCTAATATGTCTAGCGCGCCCCCAGTTTGTTTTTTTTCCCCAGATTTCTAGCGCGCTTCCCATTTTCAATTAAATATTTACTTTTGTTCATTTGAAGTACATATAATAAGAACCTATTTTCAATTAATTGTGTTGGATGATTATATAGCCATATTTTAATTTAAAATTACATACTAAAACATGTACTATAATTATGGTTTAATTTATCACAATTAACATAAAAACTATTAAGTACATCTAATGGTTTTGGAGTACAACCCTCTGAATTCATTCCACAGCAAAATGATTTTGGCATGATTAAGTATATCTAATGGGTTTAGAGTACATATCTCTGAAACCATTCCACAGCAAAATGATTTTGGAATACAAATATCTGAAACCATTCCACAGCAAAATAATTTTGACATGATTTTAGTTTAAAACTGACTACTAAAACATTTAACCATACATAATACTCTAAAAATTATCCTTGATTTAAAAATGCATGGTGCATAAGCATAACCACTCCCTCTTGGTTGGTGCTGCTTAAGTGAAAGGGGTACAGGTTAATAAAAAGATACTAGTAAGTGGAATGGGTACAAGACATGTAGAGCTAGAAAAGAATAAAAAAGCTTAGCAATTTAGCATCACAAAACTTTATTCTGTTGATTTTGATAGATTCAAGCGAAGGTTGTGGAAATCTAGATTTTACGTTAATTTATTATGGCCAAGTGGAATCAAAACATAGATTCAACTTGTAAATTTAGAATTTACTTCATATTAAAATAAACATATATGTATATATTTTAGTTTATTTAATTTTGAACATAATCTAAAATTAATAATTTTATTTTTAATTTAGAAATTTAAATGTTATGAATATTAATTAATAAAAATATAACAAAATTAATATATTATTAATTTTAGATAATTCACAGTTAATTGAATTTCTCTCATTCACATTAGTTAAATAATATGACTACAGTCATGCGTTTTAATAACAAATAACACAACAACTATATGTCCATTGATATATCTTGTAAAGAAATAATACCACATCTTATTATTTTCATGTATTAAATATAACTATTTAAATCATGCATGTCACATGAGATAGAATAATATATATGATTGAAATACAAAGTGATTATATATTTTAACCTCTATTGTTTTATTTTATTTTTACAAAACCCCAATAATATTATGTATCTTTTTTTTATAATTATTATCTTTTTATTTGCAATATTTATGTATATATTATCTATCAAATAATTTATTATATTGAAATGTCCACAAATCTTGACTCAACTAGCATAAATGTCAAAATTGTTAGGTCAGACGCCATTTTATCTATCTACCGGGAAAAAAACTTATTATATTTAAATAACTGCACAAAATTCTACAATATTATATTATTTTATCAAAATATAATTACTTTTTTTTATAAAATTATTTATTTGTTTTCTTTCTCACTTGTTTTCATCTATTCCTTTTTGTATTATATTTTTCGCACATGCATAAAATAAGAGACATTGTTAGCAATATAGAGTACTAAAAAATATTATCTCTAATCCGTTCCCTTTTATAATTAATGTACTCGGTCTATAGACCATATAATCAATTGTTCAACCAATTTTTGTTGATAAAAAAGAACATAAAGAGTATACTATAAAAAATAATCACAAGTGTAAATAATTGTTACTCCTATAATTATAACATATATTATAAAAATAGACGGGTTCACAGGTGAGTTGGGAACAAGCACATAGAAATAGCTTGGCTCGTAGAGTGTTGAATGGACCTGGATGAAGAGACTTTGTAAGGATGTTTGCAGCTTGCTCCTTTAATGGAACATGAAGCAAATGTATAAGGCCTGATTGTATCTTGTCTTGTAAATACACTAACCATTGTCATTCACAAGTAGTATGGGCCAAAGCTCTATATTCTGCTTCTGATGATGATCTAGATACCGCAGTTTGCTTCTTACTTTTCCAACTAATTAGAGAATTACCAAGAAAACAACAAAAGCCTGTTGTGCAGTTGATCTTGTAGTATCAGGGCAAGCACCCCAGTCGGAGTCTAAGAACCCTTTGAGACTTAGAGGTGAATTAGAACCATAGAACAAACCTAGTTCGGCATTGTTTGAGATATTTTAGAATATGTAGCCCTGCCAACATTGATTAATAGCGGGTGAGTCAAGAAATCACCACTGCTCTTGTCAGGTTAATATGTTCACTAAGTCTTCAAGGCTCTCAATATGATCCGACTTGAGGGGGGTGTTATAAATCTATGATGAATTGGTATTGAATTGTATTTATTTGATTACATTTAAATCTTGTATTTATGCATGGAATTAATCTCAAATATACCTTCACTGCTTTTCATTAATATACTTGGAATTCTTTCTTTCAACAACTACTTTTGATAGGATAGATGCCATGAATTACATGAATTGCACTCTTCACAATTTTGCTATTTTAAACTATATGTACTTTTACTTAGGCTCCGTTTGGTGTGGTTTTTGGTTCTAAGTTTTGAAATTTTCATAGACACCGAACAAGTTTTAGTTTTGAAATTGACTATCAAAACCATAAACCAAAAACTGACAATCACCCTGAACGAGCCCTTAATTTAGAAAAAAGAGATAAACCACTAGTTTTGAGGTCCTCTTAACATAAAGAAACTAACCCAAAAAAAGAAAGTAAAGAAACAACTGCAGAAAGCCAATAAAATCAACCAACAACTATACTTTTTTAGGAAACTGAATGCCTCCTATTTCTTGATGGTGTAGATTTAACTTCTTCAGGGTTAGCAGAAACAATACTCTCAGATGAATCTGAACCACTATTTTCACCATGTCCCCCTTTGCTTGCCCATAGCTTAATGAAAGACTTCTTTGACTTCAACAACCCTTTCATCTTCCCAATAACAGCCTTATCCATGCTTGGTTTAGCATCTCCATCTTTGAAACTGTTTCCAACTCCATTGCTTAGTCTCAACGATGCAAGCTCCTTTCTTAATGCCTTTAGTTCCTCGGCTGTTGCTGAGCCATCTGTGTCATCTTCCGGATTAGTTGTCCCGGACCTTGAGCTACCGTTGGATCCAATGCTGAAGTCTTTGATTCCTTTGGTTATTATGTCTGGAGTGCTAGTACCTGATGATGCAGCGCTTCTGACTTGCTCAAAATATAGTACCTGCACAACTACACGTGATGGCAGCCTCTCGTTTTGTATTGCATGCAAACATGCATCAACTGATAGTTTTCTGCAATCCATCAACTTGCATATTCGCTTCTTTTCTCCTTTGTTAATCCCAGGGTGCTCCTATAGTGTTTCAAAACATTACAATGTAGTAACAGCTAAAATATTGTTCTATATTATGCCGAGAGTTTTAATATACTTAAAAATTAAAACACAACAATGTAAAAGCATAGTCTATAATCTATATTGAATTTAAAATGGAATATGCAAAATGAATCAAGAATTATTTTACCTTCAAATATGTGTCAATAGCCCTGTAAATGCCATCGTGAGCAGGACGAGAGATGTTAGAGACCAACTCAGCAAGATTAACGAAATCCGACAATGGTAAATTAGGATCCTTTGCGATTTCAGCAAGGTAACCATCTATGAGTTTTGCAACCATCAGCTTAGAAGCATCTGATAAAATGCCTGGCTTTCTTATCTCCTCAAGTTCACCACCTTCAACCGATTCAATCTCAGAATTATGATCTTTCAAAAGAAACTCCCTTACAATGTTTTGTACTATTCCGACATCATACATTGTAGTCTCACCATCCGGTGCTCGAATCAAAATATCATTTACCGACGCCTCCTCCAGTTGCTGGCCAATCCTCTTTACTAGCTCTTCTTTAATCCTATCTTCTGATTCTACAAAAATTGCAGCTTTCAATAACTTGACTAAGAACCGACACGAAACGCTACCTTTCTCAGAAGGCAACAACTTCACAATAGTTTCAACTATTAACCGATGCTTCGACGCATCCCCGCATGGGATCATACCCTTGCTGAAATTTGGCAACTTTCTATAAGCATAAGCTTTCAAGGCTTCACCAATTACATCATTAGTTTGATTTTCCTTGGTTTTGATATTTTTAATCACAGATTCATACATGTCAACTTCAAGCTCACATAAATCTTCAACCCACCAGTCTTTTGGCACATTACGAGTTCTGACTCCATTCTGGTTTGACTCAATCCCGTTTTCCTCCAGAAGCTTTTTTCTGTTATACGTGTAAGACCAATTGACTTTGGACACGTCGACAGACGCCTTGTTTGCTATAGATTCAATGCAACGAGTAACCACCTTTTGCTCCTCATCCAAGGGAAACATAGACTTTGTAGTCTGAAGAATGATGATTGAATCCTTCCAACTACGAAAAACACTAGAACTAAGGAAAGCATCGATCTTGTAAAGAAGGTTTCCTTTCTCGATGTTTTCGTGCATACCAAGATACTCTGCTGCACATCTAACGGCAATCACATTGTAAGCACTAAGGGTAACAGTCATGCCATAGCAAAACTTAGCACATATCTCAAAGGCACTTGCACCACCAGGAATGTCGGAAATTTGAATTTCATTTATGTTTTCTTCATTATTGAGGGATATCAACTTCTGTAAGTGAGAACTCTTCGATATGAGAGGAAACTACACATTAAATAATTTGCAATGTCAGTAACATATGATGAAAACTTGATTTAGCTTTGGGACTAATAAGAGATCTCAAAAGATCTCAAAATAATTCCCAACCCCTACAATGAAAAAGATCTCAAAAGCCCAAATAGGAAAAATACAAATGCTATTGTTCATTCCTTTCTGTGTGCCTAAGGTAAATAAACAGAAAAATTGAGTTGTACTTAAACTTGTAACTTTTTACATAAATTGCTATGAACATTTGAAACTTCAAGAAATCAATAAAAGCAAACATGGAAATTTTAGTTGGAAATTAGATATGGTATGATAGATTTGAGCATACCTTGTGTAAGTAAAACTTCATATCCCCTATGCTAACAACGATATCTGATGCCAAATCACCTGCCACATACCTGCACATGAAAGGCATCTTGTTAGAACCAGTCGGGCAAATTAGCCAAGTCGGTCAAATTTTCTGTATAGTAGATGAAGTTATGCAATAATAATACACGTTTGTGCAGCGGTGAAAAATAAAAGTAGCAATTAGGTACAGTTCATAAAAGGAATACAATGCCAGTAGCAATTAGGTACAGTTCATCAACAAAAACAGTTACCATTTATTATCTATACATGTATAATCTTACCTAACATTGTTGTTCGCGTCCGTCTGAAAGGTATCTGGCTTGGAACCAAGTTTCATAAACTTCATCTTTGACAAAATAAGATCTACTTTCCTCTCAGAAGATAATAACTCAAACAAAAAAAGCTTCACTGCTACTCAATTTGTAATTCCTAATTCAAACATCCCTACATATAAAAAACTTATCTCAAAAAAAGGAAAGTGAAGACAACACCAGCTAACACAGTGTATATATCCAAGTTTTTTGGCTTTAAGAGAGAAAAAGAAAGGTTTCTAAAGGCAACAAGGTTAAATACCAAAGAGTATGACCGAATCTTGACAGCAAACAGGCAGAAGTTGAATAAAAAAAAGAGAAAAATATAAATGGTCTAGATTAGGAATATCCAATTTTTTAAGCAAAGGTTCTCTTAAATGGTAAGAGACTCCAACAAGAGATTGTTTCCTTGGTCGGCGGCAAAGGCCACGGAGTCCGGGCGCACCGAGTCAGCTCAGGGAACATAGCCAACAGAGTTGTAACACTAAACAATTCTAAAACCAAAGACACAAATCTGACTCCACCTCACTTTTCCTTATTTCTTTATCCTTCACTTTCTGATTACACTGTTTCTTTGTTTTTTTTTTAAAGATTCATACCATACCACTAACACCTTTAAAAGCTCCAAGTTCCAAATCCAACATGTGTATATCTATCTATATCTATATATAATCTCTTAAAGCTTTTTTTTTCAATATTTTTTTTCTTTACCGTTGAAGTTTGAAAACCTGCAACTGAAAACAGCATCTTGGTATCAGTTGAAAAAAACCACCAAAACTGTAGACAACAAGAATCTTTTGCCAAGTATGGAATAAATGAACAAGATCACAAATATGAAGTTTAATATATTAATTAATCAATTAATTAATGAACAATCATACATCAACAAGTTGCAATATAAAAAAAACAAACTAAAACTGAAAATCTGAAGAATCAACTAACCAGAATGTAACAAACAAAAATCTAGTAAAATAATGTTAGACAAGATCATAACTTAGTACTATGTGGTGTTAAACTCTCAACCACACATGTAAAAAAATATGCTTTAGATCCATCCACTAACAAATCAAAATAACAACTACCAAAAATCACTCTCCGTGTAAACCACAACAACACCCAAGACTCAATTTTTTTCCAACTAATCACAAGATTAAAAACTTCACACATAACCCATTTGAATCATTTTTTAAACAAACCCTAAAAAAAATACAAAAACATCAAAATAGTTAAATACACACATACCCTTTTCAAATTTAGAGCTTAATAAAAACATTACTAAGAAATATCACACTCACAGCACTAACAAAGTAAAGTAAAAGAAGAGAATGGTAAAAGCAAAAGATCTTACACTAACTTAGAGTTTACTAGAAAATGGAAAACAAAAATGCTGAACAGTGTATAGAACTTTGAAGTAACAATAAAGTTATAAACTTTAAGGTAAACCAGAAGAAGGGTGAAGAGAAAACAGCAGAAACAATCAGAGAATGAGTACACAGAATACAAAACAGTTAAGAAATGTTAACATATATTCAAAATAACTATACCACAGTTTTTTTTTTCTTTGTTGCTTGGTTTGGTACACTTTCCTAATTGATTTGGGTCATAAATTTTTGGTAAAAAAGTATGTACCATAACATTGAATTTGTGGGATGGTATAGACTGAGACAGAAACATAAAAGAAGACACACACAGTTAACAAAGTTAACACGCAGCACACATGTTGTTAAGTAATGCACGCTAAAACTGACACTTGAGGTTGCTTTTTGATATCACCTTTCAAAACGAATTAATGGTGGTAATTAATGGTCTTGGTTGGTTCAGTTGAGCTTTGATGAAATCAAATAAAAGCCATAACTAGAATAGATTATAGAATACTAGACCATAGTGTAGTGTAGTGTGCTGTGTGCAGCAAAAGCCACCCCCCCCCCCCCAAATAAACTCAAACTCCTCTTCTCTACTTACCATTTTTTTTTTTCATTTTGATCATCATCACACAAGTCTTTTTCATAAGTGGACAGTTGGCAAAAGCAATTTTTGCTTTGTAACTCCACAAAATCACATCTAACTAAATTAGGATAATTTCATTACTTTTGATTTCTTTTCAAGTATGTATATAGTTTTAAGTGCTTTTTGAGAAAAATGTAAATAAATAATAAGATGAATTTCATATTACCAAAAATAAAGATAAAACTATATTCATCTTTTGTAAAGGGGGGAGGGTCTTTTTTTTCCTTCTTTTTTTAAATGAAATGGAATGTGGGAGGATCTTTTACAAATAGAATAAATATAGCATTAAATAAAATAAAAAATTCAATAAAATGGTTATGTTAACAAGTGATTAATAACATCCCAATATAGAAACTCAATTTTTTTTGTAAATAGATCATACCTACGTGTATACACCACTCATTTATAACTTTTTAATAATAGTAAAAATAAACATTTAATCTCTCTAATCCACCACCTAAAAAAGCTTATTAATGAGACTTATTAGTAATTTTATATTATCTATAGATAACTTTGGCTCTGTTTGGTAAAAAATAGCGGATAGCTGATAAGCTAGCTTATAGTGGATGAGCTTATAGCGGATAGCTTATAAACTAGCTTTTAGCTTATAGCGAATAAGCTAGTTGATTGAATTTGTAGTGTTTGGTAAATTAGCGGTTGGACTAGCTTATAAGTATGAAATGACATAAAAATGATATGTTTAATTAATATTTAATTCTTTTCAAGTAAGATAATAGGGGTAAAATTGGAAGAAAAGATAATAAGTGTTAAAGTACAAAAGTAAGTATAATTATCGTATCCGCAGGGACTAGCTCGATATCAAATATTGTTTCACAATCGCCATTTGTTTTAAGTTTGGGTTTGTGTTTGCAAGTTGTAAGTTTGAAAGTAACAAAGTGCGATAAAGTAAAAGGTTTAAATTCAGAGAAAAGGAATTGCCGGGATTAGAGTTCACTTTATCAATCCTATGTATTGATTCAACCAACATATACATGCTTTATCTATTAGTTCATATTTTCACATATTGCTCATCGAATATTTCCGTGTCCGGAATTCATCGCGAAATCAATTGTGTCGATTAATAATCCGATCTCTCGATTTATCGATTGACACAATAGCATTAAGATTCAATATTAACATGAATATTAAAACCTAAATCTATATCTAGAGTTTAGAATTTTAACATGTGATATCCTAGTTCTAATGATTCAATTAACATATGTCTATTTTAATTAAATCATTGAGATGAAACATGAAAGGCAAGGATAACACAAATATGAATTAATAACTAAAACATATATATTAAAATCAAAATCAACACATATTCATGAATAGTTACATCTAATCCCAACAATAAAAAGAGTTAGCCACTCATTGTCATGGTGGTAAACTTACAAATATGGATGAAGGAACAAAGAATGCACATCAATCCCTTGATCTCTCAAGTTGGATAGACCCACCTTCACTTTCCTATGAAACTACACCTTAAATACTCTCAGATTTCTCTGTTTGTTGCTTGGAAAATTGTGTGTCAAATGGTCTCCTCTTGAGGGCTATTTATAGGCGTGAAAAGCAGCTGGTGGCTCAGCTACCACTGGTGGCTCAGCTACCAGCTTGTCTTGCTGAAGGGTTTATCTGACACGTGTAAAAAGTTCAACTTGATGCCCAAGAATTCCTTCAGTTTGGTCGCTCAGCTATCAATCTCATCGCTCAGCTACCAATCTTGCCTTGGTGAAGGAGTTACTTGACACGTGTAAAATTCTTTGCTTGTTGTTCAAGGTCTTCCTCATTCTGGTGGCTCAGCTACCACTGGTGGCTCAGCTACCAGCCTCTTGGAGAAGGAATTTATTTTTGCTCCTCTTTTGATCATGCAAGCTTAAAAATTGGGATTAGGACATAACAATTATCTTTAATTAAAATGTACAAAGTTTTGGGGTTTTAATTATAAAAATCTTTGAAAACAAGTTGATAAATGCCGTAATTGAGTATGAAATTTAACTACTTTTTAGCACTTATCAACTCTCCCCAACTTAAAACTTTGTTTGTCCTCAAACAAAAGTCCAAAATAAACTTTGAAAACATGGCTCAATCATCATTAGTGCACATTCAAGCTTTGTAATCAATCAAAAACTTTATATGTAAATTACTTCAAGTTTGCATGATTGAATATGCTGCAAGTTCAAAATCAATCATTCATAATCATCAAAGAATCAAAGCATGAATTTGAAATAGTTTCGAAACTCAAGTAAGATTTCAAATTTTCCAAATTAACAACATAATCAACTAGAATCACAATCCTCACAAGTGTTTCAACTCAAGGGTGAAGTGTATCTCTCAATCCAACAATGTGTTCACAACAAATCAATTCAAACATGCATCTCAACATAATCACAAAACATGTTATCAATCATGGATCACTAAGGACTTTCTTAAGCTTGTAATGGGGCTAGGCTACAAGAAATCGTTGTTTTTCTTTGGATTCAAAAAGCCTTAAGGATGAAAGAGCATAAACTTGAGTATCTTCATTACATAAACTATTACTCCTCGTTTACTTTCCCCATTCTTTGCTCTTGGTGATTCTTTTGTTTTGACATCATTTATATTCATTTCTTTTCTTTTGTAACACTTTCTTTGATTTTCAATTGTGTGTCAAATGACTTTCAATATTTTTCTTTTTCTTTTTCAATCACAATTTTCAACTACTTGTTACTTTTCTCAATTTAATCAAATAACCTCTTTCTCCCCAACTTGTTTTCAACCCTACACAAACTCAATGCTCAATCATCCTAAGACAAGGGTCAAGTCATTGTTTTTCTTTGTTGTGGTTCAAGGGTTCAATACAAACAAATTTTCAAAATTTTGGCTCAAGGGGGGTAACAAAGGATCACACTATCTCACAAGGTAGGTTATTTTAGGCTTAAGTAGTTGCACTCAAATAAAAACATGGCCTTGATCATTTCCATGACTTCAAACACATCAAGTAATAGCAAGATTCAGTTAAAATCAACAGAGTTAAACACAATTGTCGGCTCTCAAATATATAAACAATGGAAGGTTCACACAATCTCACCCGGCTGGTCTACGTGATTCATAATCAATTAATCATGTTAAGAATGAATGAATGAAATCAAATTGAATCAAGCTACTTAGTTCAAATTCATCCTATCATTCAATGATAATCACAAAAGGTTGATCTCAAACTATAGCAATTGAAAGAAATTCATTCTAATCATGCATTTGCTTTTGATTAATCACAAACCTAGACATTTCAATTCATATGCACATTTAGCAATCACAAAGATTTAAACCATGTTTATTCAGTCAAAAATTGCAATGAAACATAAAACATGAATTCTAATGACTGAAATAAAATTTCACTGTATATGGCGTGCTTTTAGTACTATGCTTCTGCTACTCTCCCTCCTCAAGAAGTGTGGACTGTCCTCAGGCCAAGAAAATGACGTTATGCCTGCATTTGCAATGTAAAACACACAACCCTAGGCTTTTGTTAGATTTTCAGAGGTGACAATGGCAGAAACAAACTTTCAAGTGGAATTCACACCAGTTCAAGGACTTGTTTTTATAAGAAGCTAAACATGTTCAAAAATTATTATAACATATAAGTAATTAAAAATGTTTTAAATAAAAGAAAAGGAAAGAAAATTGGGTTGCCTCCCAACAAGCGCTTCTTTTACGTCACTAGCTTGACGCCTTTTTGGTTAGGGTGGCCAAAATGAGACGGAAATCACATCATCTGTCTTTTTCCTTTGGTTTGGGAGGAACTCCATGAACTTGAGATATAGATATTGCGGAGTCCATATCCTCCTCAATTCTTTCTTATTGAACAAGGCACAAATTTCGTCTATGACCCGATCTATCTCTGCCTTGTTCTCTATTTCCTTCTTTTGTTCACATGATTTTTCCTTGCAAAATAATCCTTCATTTTCTTCTGCATCCATCATCATTTCTTTATTATCAACAGTGTCGTCCTCCTCAGTAGATGGAAATTCTTGAGGAAGTTCTATTTCGTGTGGTGTCTTTGGTTCCTCGACTATTTTCTCTACACCACATTCTTTGAACATCGTTTCTTCCCCATTTTTTCCAACAACTTCTTTCACACTCTCTCCACATCCCTCATTCTTTGTTAGAATAGTATCTTCTTCATGAGTGGTTTGAGTGTTGATTTGAACTTCCATGCTTTGCATATTAGCCATATGTTGGGCTATTTGATTAAGCTGAATTTCCAAATTTTTGGCCTGTGCAAAACTGTTTTTCAAATATTGTAGGTGCTCTTGGTTCAGTTGCTGCTGCTCTTGGTTTATTTGCTGCTGCATTTCCATGAATTTAATCAGAGTCTCCTCCAATCTAGCCTCTGGAGTTTGCCCATAATTATCAAGAGGACACTGTTGATACGACTCATACTCATATGGAGTATAAAAGTTGTTATAATCACGATCAGTCATGATTTAGTTTGTGATGAGGAATCTGAAAAAGGATTTAAACAAACAAGAAAATATTTCTTTGACTAGCAAAGAAGGATTAGTGCAAACCACAACTATACAATATAAACAAATATATACAAATACTTAAAAAAATACAAATTGTTGCAATGCTTCAATATCTAAACGCCAGTCCCCGGCAACGGCGCCATTTTGTTAAAGTACAAAAGTAAGTATAATTATCGTATCCGCAGGGACTAGCTCGATATCAAATATTGTTTCACAATCGCCATTTGTTTTAAGTTTGGGTTTGTGTTTGCAAGTTGTAAGTTTGAAAGTAACAAAGTGCGATAAAGTAAAAGGTTTAAATTCAGAGAAAAGGAATTGCCGGGATTAGAGTTCACTTTATCAATCCTATGTATTGATTCAACCAACATATACATGCTTTATCTATTAGTTCATATTTTCACATATTGCTCATCGAATATTTCCGTGTCCGGAATTCATCGCGAAATCAATTGTGTCGATTAATAATCCGATCTCTCGATTTATCGATTGACACAATAGCATTAAGATTCAATATTAACATGAATATTAAAACCTAAATCTATATCTAGAGTTTAGAATTTTAACATGTGATATCCTAGTTCTAATGATTCAATTAACATATGTCTATTTTAATTAAATCATTGAGATGAAACATGAAAGGCAAGGATAACACAAATATGAATTAATAACTAAAACATATATATTAAAATCAAAATCAACACATATTCATGAATAGTTACATCTAATCCCAACAATAAAAAGAGTTAGCCACTCATTGTCATGGTGGTAAACTTACAAATATGGATGAAGGAACAAAGAATGCACATCAATCCCTTGATCTCTCAAGTTGGATAGACCCACCTTCACTTTCCTATGAAACTACACCTTAAATACTCTCAGATTTCTCTGTTTGTTGCTTGGAAAATTGTGTGTCAAATGGTCTCCTCTTGAGGGCTATTTATAGGCGTGAAAAGCAGCTGGTGGCTCAGCTACCACTGGTGGCTCAGCTACCAGCTTGTCTTGCTGAAGGGTTTATCTGACACGTGTAAAAAGTTCAACTTGATGCCCAAGAATTCCTTCAGTTTGGTCGCTCAGCTATCAATCTCATCGCTCAGCTACCAATCTTGCCTTGGTGAAGGAGTTACTTGACACGTGTAAAATTCTTTGCTTGTTGTTCAAGGTCTTCCTCATTCTGGTGGCTCAGCTACCACTGGTGGCTCAGCTACCAGCCTCTTGGAGAAGGAATTTATTTTTGCTCCTCTTTTGATCATGCAAGCTTAAAAATTGGGATTAGGACATAACAATTATCTTTAATTAAAATGTACAAAGTTTTGGGGTTTTAATTATAAAAATCTTTGAAAACAAGTTGATAAATGCCGTAATTGAGTATGAAATTTAACTACTTTTTAGCACTTATCAATAAGCTATAAGCTTTAAGCTCATAAGCTACTTGAAATAGCATTTGGAAAATAAGCTATAAGCTATAAGCTCTTTTTTAAAAACTGTTACCAAACAGAGCTTTTAGCTTATAAGCTAAAAGCTATAACTATAAGCTAGCTTATTTGGTTTACCAAACAGAGCCTTTGTAGAGAAATACTTATATGGACACAAGTCTAAATAATTTGCTAGGCACACTCATAAGAAACAAAAATAAAATAAAGAGAAAATCGTTAAAGTAATATGAATTGATGTGACAGTTTTATTTTTCTTTTAATTTTTTGATTTGTGTGTGTGTGTCTGATGCTTGTGCCCAAGCAAGTGTTGATCTAACTTTGCATTCCTGTATTTCAATTTTTTAATATTAAAAAGTGTGGGTGCCACAGAAAGAGAGACAGGGAGGGAGGGAGCGAGAGAGAGAAAGAGAGAGAGAAAAAAAAACACGCTTATTTGAGCACATATTCTTAATAGATATAAATTTTCTTTTTCTCCAATGATAATACCTAATAGATACCACTTCACATTACAAATTTGTGGTATCTATTAGGTTGAAAGGGTTAGTGGTTCGATTTGTGGTACCTAATAGATACCACTTCTTATTACAAATATGTGGTACATGTGGTTAGTGGTTCCATTCTAACTCATGGATAAGGAAAAAATCCGATTGGAAAGGAAGAATTCACCTTTAGTGTTCCACATGTACTCCGACAAAAATTAATTATCTTTAACGATTGTGAAAACTTCATATCAATATCAACGTAAAAAATCGGATGCACTAAATGTGCAAGATTACTCTCTCTTTTTTGTTGCAAAGGTTATATGCAAGATCACTTGAGTTCTATATATCACACCTTTATCATGATCATGTTGCTAATGATTTGTGTCACTTGAAAGGGTGATATAAGTCCCAAAGTTACATGCAAATGCAATAATGCAAAAGTTCAATGCATCCAAGGAAGTTATCCTTTAATTTATTAATTAAATCTGCTTGTTTAAATTTTAAAGCCAACGGTACATTTACACAAAAATGTCATACATTGATCCAGATTGGATATATATAAAATATTGAATAGTTGAGTCAACAACTCAATATTGATAGTACTATATTTTAAACTATAACTGTAAAAAAAATATTAAATTAAATTATAAGAAAACTATTAAGTAATAATTGATTATTCGTTTACTAATTTGTTGAGTCCAACATCTTGATTTACACTGTTTCAACCTGTTGACAAAAATTGCTAAAAAAAACCTGCCCATCCAACATACACAATTTTTTTTCCTTTAAAAAATTGAAGCACATTGTATATCATATCATTGATAGATAATAGAACCACCAAAGAATATATCATATTCCCATTTGAACACATCCCAATAATAGTGCTACACTAGTATTTCTTTAAACAATAGTAAATCTCACTCTCATGCACATGTTTAGGTCCCCATTTTTATGCATGTTTTCACTAAGGTCTTGAGAAGGTGCCTAAACTAAATTGGTTTTACACATGATGCTGACTGTATGAACACAAATACTAAATATTCCACATCTTCAAATATTTTTATTTTGGTATATTCCTTCAATAGCACTTGATTCCTTTAACTTTGAGATTAATTAAGTTGGTTCAAATTCAAAGATGGTGTCTAGATAAACTTGTCCAAACACATCGTATGTATTCTTTTCTAGTGATATTCCCCCAAACAAGTTAGTTTGTCAACGGTTCATACCAAAAAGTGCCCAACATTGCCTAATTTTAACCATCAACATCTCAAAATAATATAACCATGTTAGTTAATATGTTATGATATACTATATAGTTATGAAAAAAAGTTACTTAGTGTTTTACAATGTTTTATTAATCTGCGGGTTCACTTTTATTTAATTAATGGATTAGGCTTTTGTATTGGACTTTTTTCACAGACTTAATTAATTTGTAATAATTGATGCTTTTGTTGAGAATTTGATCATATAAAGGGTTATTTATCGGTTGGGGTATAGTATTGCCTCAATATTGGTAAAAGAGTGGAGTGAAAATCTTTCACATTGAGCAGATAAAAGTGGTCTATAGTGTATTTAATCCATGAGACTTCAACCGAATGAACTAACATTTTGGCTTAAATCCTAATAATTGACGCTTTTATTGAGATTTGGACCACAATAAAACTATTTATATTTGGATTAAGACACAGTTTTTTATTTTGGTAACAATGGATTAAGACACTCTACTAATGAGTAAATTGTTGTTAAGAGAATAACCAATTTCATGAGTAAGCGAAAATAGTAGACCAAAACTTATATAAATAGATGTGTATTGGTTCACTTTCATTCACAACATAGAAAAATGGATATTTATGCAGTCGAAAAGAACTCTCGCCTACAGTATACTACAACAAGGGGGAATCCACTTTGTCTAGGATCAATGCTAATATTACACTGTGTGATCCAAAGCACCAACTAAACAACCTTAACGGTCATCTCAACAGCGGAGATGCAAGAAGGGTTGCCGATGTTGAGTATTGATGTTCGTCGATCGACTTGGACAACGTGTTAGGTTTGCCAACATGTAACTTTGCAAGGACGACAATGTGAGAACCATGTTCTCCATTTTCTCTTAGTATAGTACCAAAGAACCAATCGAGTTATGACCCGAAGGAGATGAAGTAATTAATATTGCTCTTTTATAATCTCGTTTGTGTTTTAATTGATGTTTTTAATTGTATTTATGTTGTTGATCTTCATTTCAATATACTATATTGTTGATGTTATGAAAAGATCATGTTTTCTACACCGGTTCATGTATCACACACATCCGTATCCTAAAATGAGAACATTGTTTACATAAGAAGTTCGAACAATATTTTTTAAAAAATTTGCATTTTTACAACGCTCGCTACGTAGAATGCAAAGGGAGTAAATTTGGGGGATGCGAAAAGCAATTTCAATTTTCAGTTGATGGTATATTATAATATTATACTAGCCCAGTCCATACTATAATAAGGGAAACAA
This sequence comes from Trifolium repens, assembly GCA_030408175.1. Taxonomy (NCBI): domain Eukaryota; kingdom Viridiplantae; phylum Streptophyta; class Magnoliopsida; order Fabales; family Fabaceae; genus Trifolium; species Trifolium repens. The sequence continues at coordinate 62,026,437 of CP125837.1, read as the reverse complement.
ACAAAAAACGAAACGGAAGAGAGAATGAAAACAGGCCACAAAAAAAAGATAACGAATAAAAAATACAAAAAATTATTTCCGATCCCTTCCCTCGCACCTAACGTTCGACTTCGACGGACCTTCTCCTTGCCCGCCGCGCCGCGCCTCCGACCACCGCCTACCACCGGCGACCTCGAATTTTCAATCTTCATCCCTTCCCTCTGACGCAGTGACCTTCTCCTCACTGTGAATATCTGATTCTGACAGAAAAGGGGGGAAAAATAACGGAAAACAAAATTCAAGGTTAGTTTGCTAATTGCTCAGTTTTTCTTCTTACCTAATTGCTAGTTTCTTCTTCTTCATTGTTAATTTTCTAATTTGTGATTCTATTTTCTAATTTCTATTTTTTGGTTACTGTTTATCTTTTATATTAGTGTTTAATAAAACAAAAGGGATATGAAAGTATATAGACTGTATTTAGACTTTGTTTGAATGAGCAGCTTAGTTAAGCACTTATAGCATAATCGCTTATCATATACGTGCATGTATAAACTATTTACAATTTAAATAGAGGATGGCTTTTTTTACATTTTTCGCGCTTTTTATTAGGGGTTCATTTTGTTAGGTTGGAACCAATGCTGTGCAGTGTGTAGCAATGACAAAGAATAGCACTGCTGAGCAATAAAATTGAAAAGTAACACTTAGCAGCAGAACATTTTCATTGTAAATTCTGATCAATGGGTTCAAGATCTGTGGAAGGAGAAGAATCATCACTCGCTGATGATTATGATGCCTTGATTTCAACCACTGATGTTGAGCTTCTCAAGCGAGCTTGGCGTAATGAAAAGGCTGCCCCTGAGATTCTTCGTTTTGAATCTGATTTGATCACCCGTGTCAGAGAACAGATTGAATTAATGGTAACGCTTCAAACACTCGTTACCTTTTACTTTTTGAGATTTATTCTGATAGCTTGTCAACTGAAATGAATTTCAGTTTTGGGTATGATGACATGTATCTAAAGTTCAAGTTTTTTTTTTACTAAAAAAATACATATATTGGATCAGGAAAAGAAACTAAAATGTCTTTTCATCGGTTTTTCATTTGTTAGTTACCTCTCATTGCGGTTTTGGTGTTTTTTTACTGCATCAAATTTATTAAAGGTGTTTTTCTCCTTTTACAGGAAGAAACGGTGGAGGAGAAATTGACTGTTGGTACCGATCCTCTTTCAGTATCTCTGTATCAGATGGACTTAGATAGAACCTTATTTCTATTAAGGTCATATCTTCGCATCCGTATCCTGAAGGTAACCAACCATAGGCCTTTAGTTTTTACACAAATCAATAGGATTATTATGGGTGTTAACTGTTAAGTCTAAATTTGTTAATTTGATAGCAGAAGCCTTATTAATCTTTAACTGAATTGAAATTTGATTTTTGGCATAGCCTCTATTTTGTGCGATAATATCTTTTACAGCCTTAGTTTTTACCTGTATCATAGGTTTTAAATAAATAGGGTACACATTAATTGTTGAAATATTTGAATATCGATTAAGATGTGTATAGCATGACCTATTGCTGTATTCGCTAGATTGCATTTGTTAAATTTTATAGCTACATCTATATTGCAGATTGAAAAGTACATGTTCCACATCCGAAAAACTGAAGAACTTTGGAACAGGCTTTCTAAGGATGAGAAATTTTTCACTGAAAGGTAAGGCTATCCAATGTGTTTTAAAAAGAAAATTTTCTGATAAAAATGTGTTTTTAAAGATAGCGGTGTATGCTTCTTGTGGTTTCTGAATCTAGTTTTCTGGTTGCAGGTGCACAGATGACCTAAAGAAACATCTGGAGGAGAGTGTTCTATCAAAACTGCCTGAAAATTATCAGTCTTATGAGAGGCAATCTGTAATCAGTGAAGAGGATGACATGGGTAATTTATCGTTCTTAGTTGTCATTTTTTGTTATGTTATTTCTTATGAACCTTTTTGTGTCTGTCTGGGACTCAAGGTATTCAAATTTGATTTACCTGAAATCAGTCTGTTGAGAAAAAAATTCTTGTTAGCATTGTGGCAAGTAATATGAAAGACTTTGTAATGATCAGATTGAATGAATTAAAGGATCACTTCTGTGCTACATGTTAAGATTTTATCAAATTAGATGATGCTAAATGATACAGATAACTATAGTAATTCTCTCTTTATTGGACAGAAGTATTGCTAGTTGGTAGTTTTGTTTTATTCCTTGGATGCATCTTAGTTATTGTGGGTTCTTTTCCATAAAACACTATATTAGAAGTTGGATCTGGTTTGCCTCGAATCATGCTATGTATGTTTAATTTTTTTTGTGGCGTTATGTCCTTCAGACGATGCTTCTGACAAACGAACCATTTACTCTGACAATTTATTTGTTTTGCATGTTTCAGTTCCAGAACCACGACTAGACACATTTGTTTTGTGTAGAAGTAAAGAATATCTCACTGGCATTCAACTTGAAGATGGACCTGTTGATGACAGGCAATTCTCTTTTTCTTGCATGAATTTATTACAATGTTTTTTAAAAAGTTAGCAAGCAGTTTAATTTGATTATATTTTGCAGGTCGAAGCTGTTTGAAATGGAGCCTGATGTCCTTTACTTTATATGTTACAAATCTATAAAGCCACTTGTAGAGAGTGGCAAAATTGATCTACTATGACAATTGACAAGTAAACAATTTGATGTTGGTGCTCATGAGATGCCCTCTATTGTTGACAAATTTTTACTAAGACTAAAATTGTACTCTAGACAATACCCTTTTTTCTTAATTCTGGTTTGTGGAGCTGAATGAAAATGTCGCTGAGGTGGATGCGCGATGATTTATTTTGTAAATGTTTCCCTGGTTGAATATTTGTACTAACTGTTTGTCACTCTTTATGTTTTAAAAGAGCTGTAAAATTATAGGTGGCCTCTTAATATTGTTTCATACTTTCATGATGCAATATCTTCTAGGCTATTAAAAAAATTAGCCTAAACCAAGGTTGTCAAGAATTAATTTTTACTTCAACTCGTATGCTTAAATGGAATCGAAACGTAGATTCAACTTGTAAACTCTACAACTCATAGAGTTTACCTCATTAAAATATATATATATATATATATATATATATATATATATATATATATATATATATATTAGCTTATTTAATTTTGAACATAATCTGAAATTAATTATTTTGTTTTTAATTTAGAAATTTAAGTGTTATAAATATTAATTAACAAAAATATGAAAAAATTAATATATTATTAATTTTAAATTAAAAAAATATTAGATAATTCACACATAATTGATTTTCATTTATTACCATTAGTTAAATATGACTACAATTATGTATTTCAATACTAACAAATAATATTGCTTCAAAAAAAAAACAAATAACACAATTTTCACCAAAATAAAAACAACTATATGCCCATCAATATATCTTGTAAAAAAATAATATTTCTGTCACTATTTTTTCACGTATTAAATATGATTTTTTTTATAATTAAATATGACTCTTTGAATCATGTATGTTATGTGAGATTAAATATTATATATATAATTGAAATACAAAGTGATTCTATTATATATTTTAAACCTTGTTGTTTTATTTTATTTTTACGAAACTAAAATTATATTATTTTTTTTTTTGGTAAGTTTTTGTGTGTGTATTTTAATATTTTTTTATAATTATGTATCTTTTTCAACAATATTTATATATCTATTATTTATCAAATAGTTTACTATATTTAAATGTCTACAAAATTTAGCTCAACTTGTAGAAATGTCAAAATGGTTAGGTCAGACGTCATTTTGTCTATCTACCAGAAAAAGAAAAAAAAATGATTATATTTAAACAATTGTATAAAATTTTGCTATATTATATTATTTTATCAAAATATAATTAGTTATTTATTTTGTTTCTCACTTGTTTTCATCTATTTTTTTTTCTTCACACACGTGCATAAAAATAAGAGAGTATTGGGAACACACGAGTATAAAAAATTATTATCTGTCTAATTCTTAATGTACCCCTCCATTCCTCTGTCCCCTTTTATAAGAAAAAATTCTCATCTTTTTAGGATCATTGAGTAATTAATGTACTTGGTTATAATATAAACCAGATAATCAATTATTCAACCACGAACTTTTGCTTATAAAAAAGAAGATAGAGAGTATACTATTATAAAAAATAGAGTTGCGTTATTTGTACATCCAAAAGTTGACAACTTTTGGGACAACCCTCTTTTTTCTTTTACAATAAAAAAATAAAATGAGAGGAGGAGAGAGAGAGAGAGTGAGAATATAATAAGAGTATGAGAGAGAGAGTTGTCCAAAGTTGTCCACTTTTTAGTTGTACAAATATCATTTCTCTAAAAAATAATCACAAGTGTAAATAATTGTTACTCCTATATTTATTAACATATACTATTATAAAAAAATTAAATGTTTTTCTATATATTGTCTTGTATTTATTACTAATATGATAAAATTGAACTTTCGAATTGACTAAAATAATATTAAATTTTTGAATCGTCGGATGAAAACATGCGAGTTTAAGTGATTTTATAATTAAGGAGTTAAATCGTATAAAACTTTTGATTTTATTCTAAATAATTTTATCTCCGATTTAACACGAAAGTCGTTTCTAAAAATGTAAAATTATGAGAGAAGCAAACATATTGAATTAGACTGTCATGTGATCCGAGAAAAACTACAGTCCAAACTTATCCATTTGTTGCATGTGCCCAGCAGTTCTCAATTAGCTGATGTTCTAACCAAACCACTTCATTTTCCTGCCTATTCTGATTTTTTGTCCAAGTTGGGTCTATGTTCACTCCATAGTCCAACTTGAGGGGAGATATTAATGTACATGGTAGTTTAGATTAACACTTTGATATGTTTATTGTACAGGTTACTAGTGTTAAGCTAGAATTAGTTATATTATATTCATTGTGTATAGGAGTATATATATGAGAATCTCAACTATTGTACAGTAACTTTTGTAAACTCTTTTCCAATCAATATGAAAAGCTATTTCACTTTATCTCAATGTCTCAACCTTCAAATCTAAAACAAAATTTTAACAACCTTGGACCCAACACCGTCAAAGAAGATAAGTAATCGTAAATATGCAAACTAGCCAACATGGCTCCCATAACTAGCTTACGAGTTTGTTTTCATAGAGATAACTAATCTCCGTGATCAAATATGATTGCATTCAAACCAATTTTTAAATCAAAGTAGTCTCTATCTTCCGGTCAGAGACATGGGATCAAACTCAAAGACTGCATTGTTATGTTAGCAATCAATAGGCTTTGCTCCTACAAGGGGATTAAACCTTGCTCGCACAATTTAATGTGTCCCTCACACAACAATCATTGTTAGTGAGACTTGGACACTCTTCACACATTCATCAAGTTGCGGGTCTCAACTAGAACAAGATACATGGTAGGAGACATGCTCAGAATTTTTAAAATCGATTATAATGAATATTTTGTTGTTTCTTTAGAATATTCACCTCTTTAATTTAATGTTAGTTTTATTTTTGTTATTATTTTCTACTCTCTCTCTCTCTCTCTATATATATATATATATATAATGGAAGTATGGATGAATCGACATCAAAGAGAGGTATTAGATTTTTTTTCAGCAATAACATGAGCCGAGCTTTCACAAAAACATACGGGTCCCCCACCCCTATCCACACATATATATATTAGTTTCTACTTGTTCACTTCTTTTAAACATTTTCAAAGTAAAAGATTCATATTATCATTTGTCATACTATTTTGGTAATATTTGTCAAACATAGTATAACTGATTATTTTTTATAAAGAGATAGCCAATTATGAAACAATTCATGAATGAATGGGATGAGTGGCAGATAAAAAAATCCAGGAGAAAAGGTTAAAGGAATTTTTACCAATTGCTTTTTTATTTCAATAATAACGAATAGATTCCTGCCTACATGAACACTAGTAGACATTAGACACCCTGTTGATATTAATGCCAATTAATTTCATTCTATGAACATGAGAAAACAACCTAAACGTTTCTATAGAATGGAAAAAATAGAAAATATCAATACATCACCATCTTAGGATATAAATTGAATAAACATCTCATCTCATTATATAATTGTTAGTAACATTACAGTCTTGTGAATAGAACTCATACTCGAAGCTTCTTTCCAGGGGTCGCCTCATCATCATAATGGCCACCCTCATCATTCCCATCCTTATCCATCTTCTTTCTTGAAAGTATCTTGTTGATCTTGTGCAAATCATTGTTGAGCTTCTGGTCCTTGTTTTGCTTTCGGGTTTTCCGACCATCTTGCATCTTCACACCAAACTGGAATGCAGCTTTTGGCATTGCTTCCTTCTGCTCATTGTATGTGGCCCATTCCTCTTCAGTTTCAAAGTCCCATCTATGTAGACGACCCTTTGCCTGTGAAGTTCACTTCATTTCAGTATCAAAATTATTTTTTTCTGAAATAGCTATTTTGAGATAAATGCAACTATTCGCTTGCTAAAACAATAACAAGATATATTGTACACCACTTCAACTAAAATAAAATGAAATGCAATTAATTTTCTCATGAGTGAAGCAAATGTTACTTACCCTTCCTCCCATATCCATTTTGGACAAATCAGCTTCATCATCACTGTCCACTACCTCACGGTTATATTCTTGATACCCAGGGTAACATTCAGAGTAACTCTCTGAGATGAAGTTAGGATCTTTCTCACGAGCATCTTTCTCCCTCAGCTGTTGCAGTCTCTCATCATCTCGCTTAAACACTGATCCTAAACCTCGATCCTTCTCTTCTTGAGTCATAAAGCGTGGATCTTGTGGAATATTTAAATCTGCTTGGACATCATAAGCCTGCATATTTTGCTGAAGATATTGATCAGGGTAAGCTAGTTGTTCAGCATACTGGTACTCCTGCCATTCCCCTTGGTAGCCACCAACCATGGCTTGTGGTTGCATTACGTCATATCCATTCTGAGATTAGAACAATGAAATGAAAGATAGGAATTCAATACACCATAAAAAATAATTCAAGCAGAATAAGTCTTGTGAAAGAAAGAAAAGCACAAATAGTATACTTAATTTTTTAAGAATTCTCAATTTCATATAAAATCTAGCTTAAATATTTTTTTTATGGAGCAGCTGTATTCATGTGGTAAACATACATAGTTGTACTCAATTTTGTCATTTGACGACAAATTAGTTTAGCGAGGCTCAAAGAGGATTTACACTACCTAAAGTAGTCTGTTCATCTACTTAAAAAAACAAAGTTGATGTATGAGACATGGATAAAGTTCTTACAACGGGTGGGACATGGGTTTGCTCAGGGTATGACAATTGACAAAGCTGATGGTGGATCATGCTCCTCCTCGAAACCAGTTTTTTGAGAAATAAAAAGGCATGTGTGGACAAAATGCCTAAAATACATTTAAGAACCAACATTTTCTCAGGGCTTAGTCCATGTTTTATGGGTGTGATGAGGGGACCAAATGAGAAGATTTATAGGAATCTTTAATTAGGGTTAATAAATATTTTTCTCTACTCTATGCATGAATTTGACACTGGAGATTCACCATAGAGAAACATTTGAGAAGGAGACTAAGCTGATTTACAAGGCAGGAGACGTACAAGCATATGGACACAGATATGTGATTAAATTTTGAAACCAGGTCATTCATGAATGAGGTAAGGGTCAAGCTTTGAAGACAGGTTAATTTTTATGTCGGGAAAACCCATCAAGATGATTAGTTTCACAATTCATAATAGGTGTGAGACTCGTATATGTAAAAGATTTACGGGTAGCAAACCCAATACCCAATGCAAGACTTACACTAGATGAAATAGTAGTCTAAGAGAATGGTGATAGTTAGGAAGGGACCTCTGCTAAAGATAGTAAGTAACCTAATAAAGGTAGGGATGAATGGATGATAACACAGGTGAAGTTCACAACAGGGACATTAGTGACGGACAGAAGTACAGGACTGGACAATGGATTTGAAAATGGGGGAGGTAGTCACATGAAAACAAGTTTTGAAAAAGAAAAAAAGAACTTCAGAGGTGATGTCAATGCCTACAAAGAGGCACTATGGGTAAAGAAGAAAATGTGGAAAGTAAAATCTCAATGAGTACAAAATATTGTAGTGTTCAAGATGCATGATAATGAACGAGTAGGTGCTGAAGATGATGAGAATGAAGAAAATGGAATTTAAGAGTATTCGTATTAAGATGTTTGTTCCATTAGCATATACAACATGTATGTTATACTTATAACAAGGGTGGAGAAATTTTTCCAAAAATGCTGCAAAATAGACCAGCAATCTAAAATTAAAATACACAGCATCAACTTACCGTTTCTTGCCACCCTTGATCCATCATAGAAGGTGGGACAGGACCATAAACAGGTTCAGCGAAATATTGAGGTTTTTCTTTGTTTCTAGGAGATTCTTCCATGTCCTCAGAGACAGGACTATCAGGAGCAGGTACCTCATAGTTAACACCTTCACCAACAAAAATGTCATCGTCTTCTTCTCTAGCAACAGCTGGACCTTGATTCTCTCTTGAAATAATAGGATTTTTCTTCAAGGGAGGTGGAGGTGGAGGTGGAAGGATAGATTCTCCTTCTGTTTGAGTCTTTGTTCCCACACCTTCAAACTTTGTCAGCTTATCCTCTTTGTCATATCCATTACCGATACCCAAAAACTTCCCTGGGTAATAAGAGAATGTAAGGAATTTATTGATCATTAATTCCTATTTTTTAAAAAGTATAAAGCATATAAGATGTTATCATATATTACTTCCCTCTGATTTCTTTAACATTGAAAAAAAAGGGAGGGAAGTGTTCATCGTTGACCTATGTCACTCAAACTAATCAAAAGCTTTTCACCCCACATAATAGTTACCACAAACTATGATAGTGAAGAATAAACCATTGTGATATTTTACATAAAATAACTATAATGCACCTCACAGTAACATGTTTTTGTGAAAACTGTATGAATCAATATAACATGCATCTAGAAGATAATAACCATAATTCCCAAATAATCTTCTAAGTACAATACCTTTAATATCTTTTTCCTTTTTCTTCTTCTTTAGGACCTTCCCAGAAGAACCAAGACGAAGGTATGTCATTATTTTAGCAATCCGATCTAGAACAGATCCATCAACATTGACTGTAACCATTTCCTGTCCCAAACAAAAGAAAAGTATATCAGGCAATGTAAATAGACAAGCAGTCAAGTGTAAAAGAGTAAATGCATGATCACAAACCTCAGGTACTGGACAATCAGCTTTACTACGGTGCAAGGTCGTTGGAATATCATGATGGTATCCACTCTCCTACCAGATTAAACATAAGATGTCAGAAATTTTCTTTCAGAGAATTTTTATGAAAAATAGAAAGATTATAAAAAGATTAGATCCACCGGTCTATAAACACGAGTTTATGCCCTGAACTTCACAAAAGATCTTGTCATTATGTTGAATATTATAACATTAAGCTATCACTGAGATGGCAATGGGTAAGGTACTATAATACTCATCCCCATACCCACAGATGAAAAATATACCCGTACCTACACCCACATAGGTACCAACTTCAATATGGTACACATACCCCCGCTGGGTACCTAATTACTACAATAAGAAATCGATAAAATAACAAATTATCATTAGAACTCAACTAAAACACCATTCAAAAGTTTCAAAAGGAGTGGTTCAGTGGTATGGGTTAGGACATCAAAGAAGTATTATGAAGGAGGTCTAGGGCTCAATCCTTGCTACAAACAAACCTCCCTCCCACTAACAAATTAACCACGAACAGTTAGTCTATAAAAAACCATTCAAAAATCTTTAAAATCAAATCAAAACATTTAGAAACCAAGACATTTAACTAACTTAAAATATCCAAACCAACAAACTTCCAAAGTATTCCAATTGTAGCATATAATCAGTTAATCACTCATAAGGTCTTTTCATGATCTCTCTAAGTCAAAATAATAGTTACTCAAATAAGTAGGTGACTCATCTATCTTTTGCTCTTTCAACAAGATTGATAACTTATATCCTATAGGGTTTTCTTTTACAAATTTCAATGTTTATGCATATGGTTTGTTCCATCAGATCAAATCTTTTACCTGCCATATGCATGATGCAATAATTGCATATAGCTTTTTCTTCGTTAACTATTTTTTTTCATGAGGTTGTTGGGAGAAGAGCTATTTAAAATTCCTTTTAATTGAATCAGTTCACATAGACTTTTAACCTAGAATTTATGTTAGTGGGACCAATATTTCTTGAGAAGAAGAACAAATTAAAAACAATTATGGGGAAGCTCAAAATCAGTGCAATTGACCTAGGTCCGTGAAGTGTGAAGCAGCTAAATCATCAAACATGTAACAGAGTTGAGATTATGAGTGCATCTTAGTGAATTGGATTATAACTGACAAGTGTCTAGCTATTTTAGCATCGAGTTCAGAATTGAGATTATAACTATATACCTGTGAAGACAGCAAAATAAAGGCACAAAATGAAGTACAAGAGAACGCCTATGCCGTCATAATAAAAAAAGCTTAACACAAACCTGGTACAAGTCTGTCAGGTATAAAACTATTAGTTAGATTAATTTGACTTAGAAAATGTATATAATTATTAATTATTTTATACACACATACATGTGTATGAGGAGGGGCTAAGATACTACAGGAATAACTGAGTTGAGTTGCTCCACTTAATAATTCATTATAAATAATTAATATAGCCATTGAAGTATAAAATATGTGGGTGTTGGTGGCACTACTCATCATGTATAGATTTTTTGTGGGAACCCAACAGGTCCATTATCCATTGCAATGTTTTTTGTATATCCCAATCAAAACAAAGACAGAGTACTAGCCAGTAGCCACTAGTTAAAATATCAAATCATATGATGATCGGGTGAGTTTTTAAGTCACATGACATGATGGCATAATCTCGAGTCAGCTATGTCCATATAAACTATAGTCAAGATTCATTCCTTTGATTTCTCACATAATTAAGATTAGTTTCGTATACGCATAAAAATGGACAAAACAAAGAGCATTTGAGAACAAATATAGATTGCAGATGACCAAATGTATGTATCTTGGAGAACAAGTATACACACATACATGTTGCTAGATTATACACGCCAATATATGATAGAGGTATAAGAGTACAGCCATCATATGTTCCTGTAAAACACCAGAAACTTGGCAGCCAAATGGAAATACTCACCATATTATAAATGAATGTCATTCGACCAGGGAGGAACATCTCATTTGTCTTGCTAATAGTCTGTGGCTTGACTATCCACTGATAAACTGACTGAAATAAAGATTAAAAGTATCAATACCAACGGGTGACACTAATTCTCAAATCATTTTGCAGTTCTTATTCTATACAAATCTTAAAAAGAACCTTAGCAGTTGCTGTACGAATTGACACTTGCTGGTCTTCCTTGGGTACTCTGTCAAAAAAACACAATATAGCAATTTCTTTTACTAAAGACAAATTTTAAAAGACAATAAAATAAAATGCTTTAATCAATAGAAGTACAACCACATAGCTATGACTACAGACAACTATAACTCAAAGTCACCTGGGTTTCCCTTCCCCATCATCCCCAGCATCGGGCTTCTTAATCTCACTTCTTACTTTGTTCAGCAAAGCATAATCCAAACCTTTAACCAAATGTGTATGCTCCACGTCACCTAAACAATGTATAATTAAAGCAAACAAGCCAAGTTATTAACATAATCCAAACCTTAGTACTAAATCATGTATCGCATAAAAATAGCGATATTGTCAATCAATGTCGAACATAATAATAAAAGTACAATACGAACCTCCAAGGTACTTGCTCTTCTCAATAGACAACTTGTGTGCATCAGAGGACCTATAAAACATTATCAACATTAGACAATGCAGGGTATGCAACCTATGAAGCACGAACACTCATTGGATTAGGCATATCCTAGTGTCGGACACTGCATGACACTGACACATATCATTACATCGGTGTCAATGTGTCGGTGTTTGTGACCGAATTAGCCTTGTCCCAGTGTCAGACATATGTCAGTGTCTGCCACTGACATGACACCTCGGTGTCACCTCGGTGTCGACGTGTCCGTGTTGGTGTCCGTGTTTCATAGGATGCAACAAGAACAAAGCTGCAGTGGTAAAAAATAAGGTGATGGAAAGCAGCTTACGTAATATCAACGGTACCAGGAGGAGCAACAGCATGAAATCCAAGTTCAGTTTGTTCATAATCAGGATTTATATCTTCCCTACGTTCTTTAGCTCGATCTCTGTATTTTGGTAAGTCTGGTTCTTCTGGTTTCTCTTCCCTATACAGCAACAAATTTCAATATCATCATAAACAAAACAAACATGTGATGTAATAATCACACAATATTTCTTTCAACAATCCCTTCTATTATAAAATTGGATGATGAAACTTACTTGCGGCGAATTGGTTTCTCTTTATGATTTTTCTTGGATGCGGTCATATTGGAAACTGGATTGAAACTACTGTTGTTCGTGCTGCTATGGCGGAATGTTGAAATGTGCGATTGAATTTTTCAATTGAGATTGTTTCTGGCTTAGGGTTTTGCGAGGGAACGAACGATAGAAGACGATAGGTTAATGAACGGCGATTATGGAGGGTTACAATTACAAAAATACCCTCCTTCAAAAAATTGGTACTCCCTCCAATTCTACCTATAATGGATACATTATTTTTTCATTGAATCAAAAAAGTTAAAATTTATTTATATATAAAATTGGAGAGAATATTGTTTAGGCAAAACAAACCATAAAGGATATAACTTACAAAAAAAAAACCATAAAGGATATAAGTGAGGAAAGAACACTTCACAAACAAAGTAGGGATATCAATTTGTGGGAATTGTCCCATTTTTAAACTCAAAAAGAGGAAAAAAAATTCTGCGAAAATGGAGGAAAAAGTCTCCCTAAAGGAGGTTTGGGGATGGGGATGAAATTTTAATTTGATTGAAATTAAAATGGCAGAGAATTGCGTGGTAATGTGCTCCCCGTTCATTTTCTGTCCTGTTGACATCCCTAAAATAAATGTTGAGAAAGGTGACTACGGTGAGGATAAGAGTTTTTGGTGTAAATTTTGTTGGAGGTGATTCAAAGTGTATTCTAAAATGGTGGTTATAACCTTCGGGACGACATATGTGTGGACTCTATTTTAGATATTAGAAATATTTTACAGTTAAGCTAGGATATTATAATTTACCATTCATATGGAGAACTTGTACAGATGCACTAGCTAATATTATATGTGATGATGGATTTACTATAGCTATTTGATTATGAACAATGTCATACTTAAGTGTTTTTTTTTATAAGAATACTTCAGTTAATTTTTATTTTTTAATAAATACTATGGGAGTTTATATTCGGTTTTTTTTGGGAGAATTTATAATACTCCTAGTTTAGTTAATATCTAGTTTCTCTTTCGGGCTCAGGCCCTCTTATATTAAAAAAAATGATGCGGATGGTTGAGGATCTCCTTACTGTTGTTGCAACAACAAGAACAACAACTTCAATTTTAAATTTGGCTATTTAAGCAAACAACATCGAAATTTTTCCTTAAATTTTATGTCATAATACTTTTATGATTTTTTTTCAGTCACGCTAAAAAGGACCTAGTTACACTATAAAGTGACTAAAATACTCTAAAAATGAATTGAAATTTTAATTATATCTAGATAAATAAAATCTAAAACTAGGACAGATACGAGAGAAGTGTGTCATGATACTAGAAATTGAGTGTTTTTTTCAAGAGAACCATGCAGTGTTTAGAAACTAGAAAGTAAGAAATTGAGAATTTTTTACAATATATTCTTAATGCAGTGTTAAGAAACTTAATAGTGATTATTGATTATAGACTTGATGAATAAATTGTTGGAAATGGCAATTAACTGGAGTGTGGTTGTTTTGTTCAAAAAAAAAAAAACTAAAGTGTGTTGATTGAATTGAGCAAAAAATTTATAAAATAATATTTCTTTAAAATAATGGTTAAAATCGAATTTAAAAAGTTACAATTCATTATGTTCCGTTCATTTTCTAAATAATAAGTGGAAAATTAGTTTTGTTCCGTCATAAACTATCTAAATATTGGAATGAATTCTTTATTTCATCTTCCGTCCCATTATGCTACACTCCATTAATTTTGAGTTATTCAAACAGAGTCTTAGACTTTGTTTTGATTGATGGAATATAATGAGATGAAGTGGAGTGAAATAGAGTGAAGTATAATGAATGAGGCGGAATGAAATAAATCTTTCATTTTATTATTTATATATTTTAGAAAGGAGAGAAATAAATCTTGCATTCCATCACCTACCTTCCAAATTAAAGGGAAACAAAACTAAAGGTAAATAATTGTATGAAATGAAATATATTTCATCTTATTCTATTCTATTCTATAACTATTTCATTCAATTATTATTTTTTAATTCCAAGCAATTGAACATTATCATATTCTTAATTTAATTTATTTTTTTCTGTGAGGCTTTCCAATTTCATTTCATCTCATTATATATATTTTCCTTTTTTTTTTGGGGTTTCACTCTATTTATATTCTCGTCATTGGATATTATTATGGTACATTGACGATTAATTAAATAAAAATGAAGACATATGAAATATAAAACTGGTATATTATCATCATTAAACAAAATTAAGTTTGTTTTATTTAAAACAAAATTAAGGTGGGCACATACATATAAATGATGTTAATTTGATTTTTTATTTTTGATTTGTGATGGTAAATTGATAATGAACCAAAAATGTGTGACACTAGATTCATTAAACTTCCTAACTGTCTTTTTTTTTTCCTATGGATTCCTAACTGTCTTAATTGACCTAATATTATTTTGTCATATATGCCACTTGCAAACAAGTACGTAGGCCTAATGGCGGCATCCACGTCCACTTGAATCCCACAAATAGAGTAAACAATTTTGGATTTGTTTGGGATAAACAGTTTTGGATTGATCATTAATAATCCATGGTTTCGTGGACATATATATTGGGATGAAATGGGGATCTATCATGGCAAATTGTGTATATTATACCAGAATGATTATTATTGGTGTACACTCATTTGACGTACTCCACTATATTTGTGTGGTAGTTGATGGTTGTTGGCAGTGGCGATTCTAACGCCCAGCATGCCTGGGCACCTGCCCGGACTGCTGCTCCACTATTTTTTTTATAGAGTCTAGAATGTAAGGATAGTCGTTTCAACGGTATTTTATTGAGTCGAAAATAAATGTTTATAATGAGAATTGTTTAAGGCCTGAATTAATTCTGTTTTTAGAACTCATAGTTTACTGCGAAAGTAGAAACACAGAGATACCGGTTTCAATTTGAAAGAATGAAAACTTTATCTGACTGTAGAAAAATTCAGTTTTTGATTCTAAACACTGCGAAAGCAATTTTTTATCAATTAGGAAAAATTCAGTTTTCAAAAAGGTAATTTTAAGGCTTAATTAGTTTGTAAATCCCTTAAAGACTTTTTTGGTTTCACTTTGGTCCCTTAAAGAAAATAAGTTTCACTTTGGTCCTAATTGATATCTCCATCAGTCAATATGGTCTTTTCTGTCCATTTTTTTAAAAAACCGTTAACTTCAGTACAGATGCCATGTAACAACCTATTTTGCTATATGTACAGAAGTTAACAGTATCTGAGAAAAAATGGACGAAAAGGACCATATTGACTACCGGAGATATCAATAAGGGACTAAAGTGGAACTTATTTTCTTTAAGGGACCAAAGTGAAACCAAAAAAGTCTTTAAGGGACTTACAGACTAATTAAACCTAATTTTAATAGTGTAAACGGACACGCGAGAGCGGACGTTTATACGCTTAAAATTCGGTACCGAACATGCGACAGCTGACGGTACCTTTAAATTAATTTTTCTACCTTAAGCAACTTTTTCTACATACGTTGGACACGCGAAAGCGGACAGTTAGATTACGCAGTTAAAATCTATTATAAACTTAACCTTTTATTTACAAAAAAATATTTTCTAATTATAAATATAAAAGACCACTCAGTGAATACCAACGGTCGATTAGAGTTTCATTCCGGCCTTTAAAATATCAAAAAGCCTATTAATCCTTTAAAATATTACTGTACTCGGAAGTTGGGTTGATAAAATTCCCTCCAAAATTTTGTCCAGGCTCTCTAGCATTCCTAGAGTCGCCACTGGTTGTTGGTCGATAACAGCGCTCCAATGACTTAATGTTGGTCGACGGCTAAACTTCGGCAACCATGTAGTGGTTGGTGGTGAAGCTCCATCGATCTTACAATAGTTGATGGTACATGGAACTCGTCTGTCACGCCTCCCACCACCACAACTATTAATTAATAAAAAATAATTAAATTATTGTTATAGTTTGATTTCCGACTCTTAAGTATGAAAGAATTTCAGTTGATAAAAAGAACTCATTTTATATATATAATAGATTTTTCTATGGAAATACACCTCGTAATAAAAATTCATACTTACAAAATAATAAGCACAAAGGAATTTTGGTTTACAAAGAAAAGAATTGTTGTTTTTCTTTTTCTCGTCGGGAAAATAACAGTTTTTCTATTAAATATTTTAAAGAGTACTTTTAAATTAATGGCCATATCTTAAAAAATAAAAAAATTAATGGGCGTATGGTTTTGGGTTTCTACTAAATTAGTGGGAAATTTACTTTTGCCAGGTTACTCGTGTGTCTTATGCGTTTTCCAAATTATCCTTCTGTTACTTAAGTAGCGAACGTTATAATGGTAAGATATTTTTGAGTATATCATCTACTTAAATAGCGAACATAATTATTTTGATAAAATTGTAGGGCGCAGAGAGAATATATAGGTGCCAAAATGAGTTTTCAACTAGGGGTGGATTTAGCATAACAAATTGTGAGCAATTGCCCCCACTTGCTTAATTTTGTTGTTGGTAGTTATAGAATAAAATACAATTTTATGTCATTAGCCACCCATTTTTTTAGAGTTTAATGGATACGTATCGTCGGTGTAAATTAATTTTACACTGATAATCAATAAGAATGGTTCAATCTTTTATAGTATATCAAGAAGATAGGGTAAAGTGGGATGCGTGGCAAAAAATATGGTTATAATTAGTTGAATGTGTAAAATTATTTTACAACGTCGGTGCATTTTTTTTATAAATAAAAGTGTATATAAGAAAATATATTGTATCTCCAATATGATGTGAATAATGATGAAAATAAAAAAAAAGCAACTAAAACTTTTTGTTCAGTTTAAAAATGTGAAGACACACATTTAATTTGTTGATTTTAAACTTTAAAGTGTCTTCAAATTTTTAATACATATATAATGAAATTCGGCTCTTCTAAAATGAACAATTTTGTGTCAAAAAAAAAAGAACAATTTAATTTAGAATGTAATGGAAGTAATTTTAATTATTGGTTAACAGACCAAAGGTAAATATTACAAGTGCACCAGATAAAAAATCTTGTGGTTGTTAAAATTGTTAACAATAGAAATACAAATTAGGAGAACGAGATTTATGTTCCAATAATATCACAATAGCGTTCCATAAGAAAATAAAGGTTACCTAAAAAATAACCGGTAGTGAAAGCTAAAAAAAAAGAAAGTAAACTACTGACCTAAAAACACAAGCCAGATATCTTAAGCCCGATAATATTATTATCCGACACATATCGTTAAACCCTAATCATCAAAAGTTTATATAAAATAAAAACATCTTATTCTAATACATTTCCTTAAACTAAAGCTTATTAGGCTTTAAACCTATTATAAAATTAACCCATAAACTAAACTAAACCAACTAATAGAAAGGAACCATAAAAAAGAAGAATAAAAACAAGCCAATCATATCAAATCTAAATCAACTGAACCAAACAGATTGTGAGTGCCATCTTATTCACCAAACAACCAAGAGAAACACTTACACGTGGTGCTTCACAAACAGGTTGTGAGCATTAGCTCACCAAACGAAACCAAATGAACCAATTCAAATAAATAGAGAGAGAAGAATCAAATAGGGAAAGAGAAGAACCAAATCAAGCAGAAGAACCATTAGAGAGAAGTAAACCAAATAGAAGAATGAAGAGAAGATTAGGGTTCCAATAATATCACAATAACTACTATGATCCAAATCTTATGTAGTATTAGTTTTCGAGATTGAAACTATGAGTTTCCTTGTTCTTTAATGTTTATAAGATCATCAAATGTGCATTCTCTACTTAAAACACTTAGGGCTTGTTTGAAACACTTCCCAAATTATCTATTTTAGTTTTTAAAAATTGAAAAAGAAAAAAACTTGTTTGGAAGCACAATTTCTAAAAACTGTTTTTAAAAACTATTTCAAATTTGGTGTTTTAAAAACTAAAAAACAAAAACTAGTTATAGGTGTTTTGCTTCTCAATTTTGGATTTTAATTTTGAAAACTTTAAAATTGGAACTTTTTTCCCGAAAAAATATTTGAAACCATTTTTCGGAAAAAACTCCGGAATTGTATTTATCTGATATCGAAATTTTCCCCCAAAAAAATCGGAAATTTTTTCCCAAAAAAATTTGAAAATTTTTTCCCTAAAATAAGATCGTAAAATTTTTCCATTAAAAATCATGAACTTTTTTTCAGAAAATCTCCGAAATTGTATTTATCTGAAATCGAAACTTTTATTCCGAAAAAATATCGAAATTTTTTCCCGAAAAAATCGAGAACTTTCGCGAAAAAAGATCGGAATATTTTTTTACGGGAAAAATTTCGGAATTGTTTTTATCTGAAATCGAACTTTTTTCTGCAAAAAAAATCGGAAATTTTTTTCCGAAAAATTGAAAAATATTTCCCGAAAAAATCGGGAAATTTTTTTTTCGAAAAAAACATCGAAATTTTTTCCTGAAAAAAGATTGGAAAGATTTTTCCCGGAAAAAATCAGGAACTTTCGCAAAAAAATATCAAAAACTTTTTTCCGGAAAAAACTCAGGAATTATATTTATTTGAAATCGAAACTTTTTTCCGCGAAAAAATCTGTAACTTTTTTTCCGAACTTTTCTTGTCTCTAAAACTATTTTTGAAAATTAGGTAACCAAACGAATTTTCTCATTTTCTCATTTGTAAAATAGTTTTGAAAATTACATTACCAAACACATTTTTTTTCTTTTCTCTTCTTAAAAATAGTTTTCTAAAACACTTTTATAAAACCCATTTTAAAAACTAAAAACCAAAACTGTTTCAAACAGGCCCTTATTTTCTTGTTTTGACTAGTATAGTGAACGAGATAATAATTGTATGTGAATTGGATGGAGTGGATAACTCAACTGATTTGAGTTCAAAGCTAAAGAAGTTAGAAATCACGAGTTCAAATTCAAATGAAATGTCTCTCAAAATTCATTCCACAAATAAATCCATCAAAATTTCTATACTTTTAAATACTAATAAACATTTTCAAAATAGTGAAAAATTTCAATCAAATACCAACAAATTTTGTTGTCTTAAAAAAATTATTATTTTAATTGAATATCATAAAATTTATTTTACTTTTATAAAAGTCTTTATTAAAGAACACAAAATTTATTATCATAAAAAGGCATTTTAAAATCCTATGAAATCTTGATAATTTATATTAACCAATAGTATAACACTATTTTACATGTGTATTTATTTAATCAAATCATAACATATAAATATTTGAGATTATATTTTAAGAACAAACTTATAAAAGTGACATTATAATAATTTCATAGATGCATGTGTAAAAAAAAATATTCATGTCAGTGCATATCTAATCTCTTACAATAATATAATTTCAAAAAGAAAATCTCTTACAATAATTAAATTTTCATGTGAAGTTATTATTTATGGGAATGGCAGTAAAGAATGGATTTGGACACATACATCGTGTATAAAAAATGTTAGCAAATACTAATACCGTGTTTGGAGGAACCGACTTTGACAACACGACACGACACGACGACGCATAGCATAAACGATTCGAGACTCCTTCAAGTCACAACTTATTAATCATATGGTTTGTAATATAGCCACATAATATTAATTAACACCGCGTAAGGCTGCTTTCAAATTCAAAAACTTGGCAAATAAAGTTGTTCACAACTCAATTAAGGTAGCTTGGTTACTTAATTAGTTGGATGAATGCATTATTAGTCGATAGAGTACCACGTTGAACCATTCCCCACACGTCTTGCCAAATAGAACTTAGTCACGAGAATACGAGATGATTAAACTTCCTAGAAAGAGTACTTTTGTTGCACTCATTCATTTATTCATAGTGTATAAAGCAGCCACTCTGGCCAAACAAATTAAGTAATAGAGAATTTAAATTATTTATTTGAAATTATGTGCTCATAATAGTATGTTTTATATTAGTGTTATTGGTGTTTGGATAACCTTAATCAAAAAATGTCCATAAACTTTTTTAGCTTATATAAACCAGCTAGCAATTTTCATAATAGTTCATGGATGAACTAAGAGTGTTATAGAATCACTCACTGCAAATTATCTTTTCAGAATCCAATTCTCATTAGCTAATGGCTAAATAATTTGAATTAGGGTTTTAGATTTCAAAATTTTATACAATAAAAATGTATAAATAATAGCTCAATTAGTTAAGATGAATGTGTTGAAAACTTTATAAGTGAGATGACTCACCTAACCTAACGCTTTAAAATTTTGGATTAAGATGTGGTGTCTAACTCACTTGTTGTTGTTGGGTTGTTCTGAGCCCAATGTGAATGATCCCCTGGCTATCCCCTTGTGACCCAATAGTGGTATCAAAGTCTGGTTCGACGAAGGGTTTGACCGGCTCCTTGTATTGAAAGACTTCCTGACAAAGGTGGTCAGGCGGAGAGTCCCGTTGAGCAGTGGCAACGACAATGCAACATATGTATATGTATGTGGATGAAAAAACTTTAATCTTAAGGAGAACATAGAGAGTGGATGGACTCACACATGAGGGAAAAATTGTTGTGGTAAATGTGAGGTGAGTTAAATCTCACATTGCTTAAAAAATTGGAGGTTGAATACTTAATAAGTGAGAAGATCCATAAATATAACGTTTTAAGATTTTTGGTTAAGATATTATGTCCAACTCACCTGTGAAGTTATTTTGAATTTGATGTGGATGATTGTTCGTGACTCAAATGACTTGTACCCAAAGTTTAATTTTTAGGCCCCGTTTGGCCCGGCTTATTTTCTAATTTTTTTCTTCTCCTTAAAAATAGTAAAGAAGGAAAAAATTATGTTTGACTTCACTTTTCTTTATTTTTTACTTCTTTACTTTATTTCTCTAATACTTTTAAGGAGAAATAGTGTCAAATATAATTTTATACTTCTCTATTTCGTTTAAGCTGAAATAAAAAGTAAAATATAATTTTATACTTTTCATTTTGACTCAGTGTTTTTTTTTTTGTTAACTTACTTATATATGCTTTGTGGTTATTTAATTTTTAAAATTTACTTTAGACTTTTATACATGTTGGGTCGGACTTGTTATTGTTATTGTTTTCAAGTCAGCCATTTTCAAAATAGACTGCATGGAACTTCGCATAATTTTATGGATGCCAAAAGAACTTAAAACATTGTATATATGAATAATTTTGGTAACAACCTTGATCGGAAGAAAAATATGATTTAAAAACTAAATTTGCATTTGCATGTACCAAAAAATAAACTAAATTTGCAAAAATGTCACTAGGGCAGAGTGTGATAAATTGATAAAATATGTTACACAATATTGAAAGTTTTAAAGATCATTTTCGTCCCTGTAAGTTTGCATTTTTTGATTTTAGTCCCTGTATCTTTTTTTGTTGCAAATATGTCCCTGTATGTTCAATTTTTTTGGTTTTAGTCCCTTAAAACTAAAATTCGCATGAAAATCCACATGAAACTAGCGAATTTTCCTGTAGATTTTCCTACGGATTTTAGCTTTAGGGACTAAAATCAAAATGATTTGCACATGCAGAGACTAATTTTCAACAAAAAAAGATATAAGGATTAAAACCAAAAAATTATGAATTTACAGAGACAAAAATGATATTTAAGCCATATTAAAAAATAGGACTGAGTTAATGTTCCTTAATCTATATCCTCTAAAATCTCTCGGTACTAATAGTGATAGAACCCACATGAATTTCACCGAAAAAAAAATAAAAATAGTGTGACCATTCATAATACTACTCATTCTCTTTATTTAAATTAAATTATTTATCTAAACACCTTAATACTACTCATTCCCTTTGATTGAAGATACACTGTGATTATTTTTATTTAGTCAAATTAATACAACGTACAAAAATTCAATAAACTAGATTAAATTAAACTGAAAATAGAATACAACTGATGCTAGCTATATGTAGTCAGAGAAAAAAATACAACATAAAAGCTTATGTGGTTTTTCTAAGATAAAGTTTTATTGGTTATCTATTTCACTATTTGGATCTACCTTAAGTCCAATTTAATCATTTTAATACTTAATCACACAATAATTAGAAAGTAAAATTCGAGGGGGATGCTTTTTCTGTTGCTAAATCTAAATCTAAATTATGTACCACAGTACAAGATTCTGGATAGTGGATACATACAAAGACTTGTTATTAATTAGTGGGTAGATAGATTTGCCAACCCAATAACAAGTGTCCTTAGCCACAAGATAAATCGGTTGTAAATTTGGTATAATGATACCAACATGTGCATTAAAGCCATGAACCACATGGAAAGGTTTAGGTTCAACCCACCTTACCCACATTATCCTAAAATAATAAGATGGCACTGCACAACTAATTACTAGTACTATATGTATAATCTTAGTGTGCATCCCTCAAACCAAATCATAATCAGTACCTTGTTTTATAGTATTTGTTTTCTAATTTTAATTTCTCTTTAATTAAAATTAAAATATGAGTGGATGTGGACATATATATAGATGACTTATAAGTTATAACAAGATACTAGTACACTAGCTATTAGTGGCATTTAGTGTTAGTAAGCCTACTCTAAAAATTCAATTAAGCTGATGATTAGTATTGGAGACAGATCATTTAAGCTGTCAAAAATGACTTTTGGAAGAACAATTAAACATGCACATTTTCTTTCCTTGTGTCCCTGCGTTGTTCACGCGGCATGCAGTGGATGTTTTGGGTCCAAAGTAAACCCCTTACATCTTTATTATTTTACGGAAGAAGACTTGACCCAATCCAATTAATCTCTATGTTCAATTCAATTAATTTGGGTTTAATACCTGTACTTGTACCACACCACTTTTGATGGAGTATTACATAATAACATTCCACTATTAAAAAAAAATTGACTTTAACTATAAATAATTTAAAAGTCATAAGCTATAATTTATCCTCAACATCAAACTCTTGTAACTCAATTTATTGATTTGAAATGTGAAAATATATGCATATCATAAATCTTATTAGAAATGTGAAATGATAAATTTCGGCCGATTATATTAATTTTTTATGTAATTATGGTGGATCTAAGTCTTTTAGAATTTGTAATATTTTCTAAGAATATCATAAAGTATATCAAAATAATAAAGACTTTTCTTTGAGAATAATGAAGACATTTATTTTTTTGGAAAAAGAGGAATATGCGAACAACAAATATGAAGTGTAAATAAAGTCCATGACAGTGTCAATAACATTGATCAAAATTAACCAACTTTGCCAACTTATTGAAAGAGTCAATAAGATTTAATGTCATATAGTACTAATTTTTTTTGACTCGGTATAATTTTTTCTTAACACATAAGAGTAAAATGTTAAATAAATTGGTTTTTAGTCTCTCTAATCATTAGAGATAATAAAATATCTCAAAAAAATTTAGTTAATAGATAGAGATCGAAGTTCGAACCTTAATATATTTATTTATTTATTCAAAAAGTAAAAATCTGACTACTAAATTAGTTATATATGATTTTAGAAACATGTTTAATGTAATCGTGATCAATGTAGTGATTTAATTAAAGGAATTATGTACAAAAGAGAAAAGTTAAAAATAAATGAGTGAATATATTTTTTTATAAAGACTGAGTAGTGAGTAAATATAGTAATATAATGAAAAACTACATAAATATAAATAAATAAATTGTTAGATTGAATGGATGAGTATGATGTAAAGATTCCAAGAGCAATCAACAAATTTTGTCTGTACAGATAAAGAGTGAGTGAATTGAGAGCAGAAACAAAATCTAATCCCAATTCAATCAATTCAATTCCCCTAACCCAATTAATTAAAAAGTAAAATAATAAAAATAAAAACAAGAAATGTAAAAAATGTAAACTAGCTAGTGCGTGCTAAGAATATGTGCGATTCATATTCACTGCACTATAGCAACAAATTCAATCCCCAATTAATTAAAAAAAATAATATTAAAATAACGGTGTGTCAATAAAACTACGCCGTTTTATCATTGTCTTCTTCCCCCGAAAACAAACGCGGCCTTTTGGCGGTTACCGGCAACGGACTTTCAACCTCTTGTTCACCGATTCCGGACAGATTAACGTTAACCTTATTCTTCTTCGAATCTCCACCGCCTAATCCCAACGGAGACCAGAATTCAGTGAGAGGCGCTGGTAAATTGAGATCAAATCCACGGTGGCTGATGGAAGAAGACGCGGCGGCGCCGTCAGAGATTGTGATTCCACTGTTGTTATTAGCGTTCACGTTACTGTTACTGTTGTTATTGTGATTACCTCCGTCGTAGTGGCATCGTTTGTGTCCACCAAGAGCTTGACCGGTAGGGAAACTCTTATGACAGATGGAACACTCGTGCATCTTACCGGATGTAACGGTTGCGGTTGTCACAGCGACGGTGTCGTTAATTACGGCGGTGGTTTGGTTTTCAGATGAGGATTTGCGGTGACTTGCTTTATGACCACCAAGTGCTTGATAAGATGGAAAAGCTTTGTTACATACACTACACCTGTGATTCAGCTTCACCGGTGACGGTGGTGACGGTTGTTGCAATTGTGAAGACGATGATTCAGTTTGGTGATGAAAATCATCAAAGCCGTTGATTTTGTTGTTGTTGTTGTTTTTGTTACCGCTTTGTGCAAGCATGATGAGACAGAGAGCAAGATACTCTTCTTCAGTTGGTGGATTACTAATACGCGGTCGTTTTGATCTTTTCTTCTTAACAAAAGAGTCACGTTCATGAATCTCTTGATCTTGTTGTGGTTTGAAAGTTGGAAAAGGAGTAGTAGCTCCTGTTGGAGAAGAATTGAGAGCTTGTAACTCTAAAGCCATTAAGCAATAATAAATGATTAATTGAGAGGTTAATTAAAAAGAAAATGAGTTGTGTAGTGTATGAGTAGTGTTGTGTGTTGAGTGATGAATGAGATGAGTGGATATTGAGAAAGTGAAGAGGGGTGAGGGGTATATATATAGGGGAGGGTAAAGGGTAAGTGATAGAGTTGGTGACTTGGTGAGAGGGAAAAAGAGAGTGAAGTCGGTCAACTAATGAATTGAAGAGTACGAATGGATGAATGAGTGACTTTTTCAAAGTCAAAGCTATGCTTTGTTATGCGTTGCTTGCTAATATGTGATACGTCTGCGCTACCTTACTCATTTCCTTTTTCTTTCCATGTGTCATGTCATCAGTGATGTATGCATGTGTGTGTGAACTACTAACTAATTACTTGCTATTTACCACTAACCCACCACACAAAACAAAGGTAGTACTAGTGATGGTTTTGGTTATCAACTAATCAAAATTAGGGGAATAATAATATGATCAATTCAAACTTCAAAACAATGACAGGTTAAGATGGAGGTGTGAATGGATGGATATGTATGTACTACGTGGCTTTGCCAATCACAAAATTTTCCAATTCTTGGTCCGTGTAAAACACGGTTTTTATTCTTTATTTTTCTTAATTTTTTAATACTACTAGTATGCTAGAATATATTTTTGGTACAGTATATAGAATTATTGTTACTATTATAAACTGTGTAACTGGGATTTTTAGACTAGAATTTGGGATTATTAAAAAACGTGTGAATCTATTCTTGGGCTGTACGCTGAGCCGAGCTTCTCACCCTCCCTGGATCATTACTGCCAGCTTGGTTTTTTCTTTATTTTAGGTATATTCCAGCTTGGTCTTCAAAATGTCAATCAAATGCATCCTCACCAGTTCATCAAAGTGATTCAATTTTTAATTTTATTTTTGTTTTTCACCAGTTCATCAAAGTGATTCAATTTTTATTTTTTTGTTTCAATAAACTAGTAGTATATTTTTTATGGTAATCAATTAAATGGAAAACGTTGCTTTTATTTACTTTTTGAATGAATTTAATTTTTCCTTAATAGTGTTTGATTTTATTGATTGAAAAGTGGGAGTATTATTTTTTTTTGGTAGAAAGGAGTATTAAATATTTTAATCCTTTTAATGATCAAATCTCAAAATTAAATGCTTTAATTTTTTTAATTTCTTATTGAATAAACTTTAATTATTTTTTTTAATGACAACACACTTTTATTAAAAAATTATTTCAAGCTTTTAAAACATTGAATGCGGCCAAATTTTCTCGGGTTTCCCCATAATGCAGTCAAATTTTTATCAACTACTTCCCCCATTTCTTTTAAAGGTTCATTTAGAAAAGTAATACCAAATTAAGAAAATGTATTTTTGCAATTTATTTTTTTATCTTTCTATTATATCCTAATTTTAATTTTACCAATAAATTTCTATTTTTTTGCACACACTTTATCTTTCCAATAAATTTAATATATTATATACAAAAAAACAAAATTTAATATGTTATGTACAAAAAAAATTTTAAAAAAAAGCTTTAGTTCTACAAATATATAGCATTAATTAGTTTTATTGAAAAATATAAGAGCAATTGACAAATGGTACAATTGATAAATCGTACCCTTAAAACACCAAATGCACGGTTAAATAAGAAAGTTAAATTCGATGTTTTTAGACACTTAAAAAGAGAAGAAGAGAGTATAAATTAAAAATATATTGCAAGTACATTAGAAATTACTAATGTCATAATATAACACGAATTCTTTTGTTTTGTTTTTTTTTGGTTGCTCATATATGTAGTTTCTTTAACAATTTTGTAATCCTATTCAAAACATTGTTGAACACTAAATTTTGTCATTTATCTCTCGGTGAATATATTTTTTCCTACATATAATGAACCTTACAATAAATTTTTTCATGTGAAGAAAATACAAATAAATTGTTCTCACTTTTTTGGTAGACTTGTGTATAATTTAATTTTTTTTTTGCCACTCAACTTTTTGTTATTAAATTCCATTAAATAGACTTGTATAGTTTAATAAATTTTACTTGGATTTTATGAAATAAAACATATATTTAAAGGAATGTTAAAATAAGATAAGATATTGCTTATTGTCAAAAAAATAAAATAATAGTATATTGCTCACCACTACCTTTTTTAAAAAAAAAATCTGATAATGAATCTTATTAATTTTTAATATCTTAAAGATATTTTAATATAATTTTCATTTAAAACACGTTTAAAATATTTGTTAAAATCGTATAACATTTCCTTTACGAATGAATATTGCACAAATGCATGAACATAGCTTTTACATCCGTATACCACATGATGTTGGTAGAGTATAGAACAGGTATAGTAAGGGATATTTTTTTGGGCTGGAGTATAGTATTGGAATATTTTCATTCATAAAAAAGAAGAACGATATATATACTTAAATAGTATAAATAACACGTAATTCACTATATTCGGATTTTCTTTTTTGACAAAAAATAAATATTGACTATTTTTATCCACAAAATATCACGAGAAAGAAATATATGAAGTAGACATGTAGACACCTCGCGGCGAAAATAAAGGGCAATTTATGTATGTTACTGCACGTCATGGCTTTGATCATGGTGATCAAGTAAGTATATATTGAGTTTCGTGGTTTGGGCAACAACTTCCACTGTTGTCACTTTTCTCACTCACTCACTCACTCACTTATCGTTGATTCGTTGGTTGGCACATACAGCTATTGTTCACACCCAACCTCAATACCCGCCACCTGTACTATATCTTTTCAACTAATTCTCTCCATTGACATGAGGGTAATTTTTTTTAACTATTGATTTGGAAGAGAGAGAAAAGGAAAAGATGAAAAAGGTAAATTGAAAGGTGAATATTACAACAATTGAGGAAATTTAGAAAATTGAATTGAGAGAATTCATTCTCCTTCGACACAATTTTTGAACAAGGCAAATTGGAATATATATATATATATATATATATATATATATATATATATAATAAACGAAAGAGTCACAGTAGTCTCCTTAGCACAAGGTATGCCAAGAAGAACTACAACAAAGTTACAAGAGTGTCAAAACAAAAAGAAAGCGAAATACAGAATTAGCCGATACCCAGACAAAGCAATGGGTTCGACCACCATGTATGATAATTGGACGCAAGAGTCACATTTGTAGCCTTTAACCACCTAAAAGAGAACATCTTGACCTTGTCCAACATATGAGTGACGGTGCTTGCCGCGCTTCTGAATAGGCGATGATTTCTTTCAGTCCATACGACCCAAACACAAGCTAGCCAAATGATCTGCAAAAATGACCGGCGAGCACGGGGACCTCCAGCTGAGTAGGTGAACTGTAGCAGTGATCTGGGATGGAGTGAGCTTCGGCCGTCGAGAAACCAATCCAGGTTCGAACTAATGCCCATAAGGAGCCAAAAGTGCTGCAGGAGAGAAACAGGTGTTGAGCCGATTCGATGCCTCCACATCCAGACACACAGAAGCGACCCTCTAGAGAGATAATGCCTCGGGCTACCAAGTTTGACTTCGTTGGCAACCTGTCGCGAAGGAGTCGCCACGCAAGAATGAAAACCTTCAAAGGAACCTGTTTGTGCCACACAAGATCTTCCGCCTCCCCCAATGTAAACGAATCCTGGGAAGTCAGAATCTGATATGCACCGCGAACGGAGTAACCTAACTCAGGATCAGGCCGCCATTGCCATCTATCAGGTGTATGCGCCTGCACAGTAAAAGGAAGTAGTAAAGACTGACACTCCCCCAACATCTCCTCCTCCCACGCCCACAATTGTCGCCTTCACACACACGCCTCCCCGCCCGTCTCCCACCCAGCAGCGAACATCTCAGCTACACTTCTCGACTTATTCACAATCAAGTCGAACAGCCGCCCAAACCTCTCACATAGCGGAGCTCCTCCCACCCAAGGATCAGTCCAGAAAAAAGTATCTGACCCATCCCCCACCTTTTTCTAAATTCCCTCCCCGAACCACCCTCCCCTAATCCCACCTACTCCATCCCGAATCCTCGCAATCTCCCTCCACCACGATGATCCCCGCCCCCCTCCATCTCTCAGGCGCCCTCGCTCCACCCCATAGCGAGCTGCCAACACTCGATACCACAGCCCCCCTCGGTCCACCAGCATCCGCCAACACCACTTGCCCAACAGAGCCAAGTTAAACTCCCGCAACTGCCTCACTCCCAGTCC
This sequence comes from Trifolium repens, assembly GCA_030408175.1. Lineage (NCBI taxonomy): Eukaryota > Viridiplantae > Streptophyta > Magnoliopsida > Fabales > Fabaceae > Trifolium > Trifolium repens. The sequence goes on along the minus strand of CP125837.1, from coordinate 61,996,840 downwards.
TCCATACTCCCTACGTAAACAAATATTTTTCCACGAAACCCAAGATGTTTTCCTAAAGTCCTCACCACCCCCCCCCCCCCAGAAAAAAATTAATCAAAAGAGATTCAATAGTGGAGATAGTACCTGCCGGAGCTTTGAAGAAGGAGAGAGCGTAGACAGGTAGAGAGGTCAAGACAGACTTCAGTAAAACCAGACGACCACCGAAAGACAGGAAGCGACTTTTCCACCCGGATAACCTATTCCTAATGCGAGACACCACCGGTTCCCAAAAACCCAAACGACGCGAGTCACCACCAATAGGAAGGCCCAAATAGAGGAAAGGCACATTTCCCACTCTACACCGCAGAGCAGACGCAGCCTCATGCAGCCAAGAATCATCTCCTTCGACACAATTGTATAGGCTAATCCTTTTGAAGTTCATATAAGAGAGGTTAATATCTCTCGACAAATATTTTTTTCACATACACTAACCGAAGTCCGAAGATCGAGCTCAAGACTAAATAGCTAGAGAGCTCAAGTATTTATTATTTGTACCACGCTATGTTGGTTTCAACAAATTTTATTAGTAGTCTGATGATTAAAATTTACCTTGAGTGAATAAGTGGATATTTTAAAATGGTTTTTTCTAATATACCGCTTGATAATTTGGAGTTATTTACCCATCAACTAAGAGCATCTCCAATGATGATACCACTTTGGGTATCATACATCACTAAAAAGTGGTCCTTACAATGCCTTATAGTATTTATGCAACTCATACATGTTTTGCTCCAATGGTGATATCACTCTAGGTATCATACATTATTAACAATTTATTAATTGTATTTAATTCGATATACCAAAAAAGGTAATATTAAATTGATGATACGGTAACTTAAATAAGATACCGGTATCATCAACTTTGATACCCTCTATGCCACGTCATGGAACTCCAATGATAAAAAAAATTAAGATACGGATAATTGATCTATGAAACTCTCTATGGTACTCTTATTGGAGATGGTCTAATAAAAACAAACTATATTAGTTGGTTACAAGTTAGCTGTCGATACCACATGCAAATCAATTTATGTGGCTTGTTCTCATTAATTGTTGGACAAATACCTCAAGGGATTAAAGTATGTCTCACCATTTAAAATTCCTTTATCAATTTAGTTATTATTATCATCGTCTGATATTTTTATGGCAAAATTAATAAATAATTATGGCTTTTTTTTGTCTAGTAGTTTTATGGCTTTAAATTCAATCTTTAAAGTGAATAAGTGAGATTCGAATCTCTGCCCCCAACATATATAATACAATATTTCTGCGAACTGGATTAAGCTCACATAACATAAATAATTATGACTTTATAGCGAATACTAGTATAAATAATTGTCACCAACATTCAATAAAATCTAATTAAAGTATTTACAACTATCGTAGTTGGTAATGGCTCTATTTGGTGGTCAGGATAAGAGATAAAATAATATTAATGTACTTTATTCTATCTCAATTCGGTATTTGAAGAGACATCAGAATACAATAAGTTAATTATAAAACTCAATTATATCACATCTCTTTAATTTTTATCCTGAATTTGAGGTGGGTTAAAAACAACAGATATAAAATATAAATGATAAATAATTTAATATTAAATTAAAAATAAATTTTTTACAATTGACGTATCTAAATTATAATATTAAATCTAAAAAATAAATATGTTCTTATAATAATGATAAAAGAAAATATTTAAATACACAAATAAATATATGCAAGATATCTTTATAAAAAGAAAAATTTATCTAAAAAAATATATAAGATATATACTGATATAATTTTATAAAACTACACAAATAATATATTCTAGAGTTACATAAACATTTTATAATAGAGTGTATCATTAGAACAAACAAATATATAAATATTAAGTAAATATAAAATTCTTTGCTCGTTAATTAGCCGATGGCCACTTTTTCCGGTTATATATTTTTATTTTTGACACATTTTATTTCTTAAGACTTAAGTCTTAAGGAAAGAATTATTATTTTTCAAGAGGTTAAGGAAAGAAAATATGTGAAGCAAATAACTAATAACATCACCTACGTAGATAATCAATCAGTCATAATTTCTAGATTGAAATTTGCGTGTTTTGCATGCCTATTTTTTATTTTTATTTTTAAAATGTGCATTACAAAGTACTAATATACTAAGTTCTAGAACCATATCTGTAGCAATAAATATTGAAATAGTTTCACCAAAAAAGAAAGAAACATGGAGAAGAGTATGTGTGTAGGTGATATTTTTTTAATTTAATACACAAGAAACAAAGAAAAATGAAATTGAAACGTGTTAAGTGATAAGTGAGAAAAGGAGTGAAGAGTAGAGAAGAGAAGAGTGTGGTAGTGGAAGTGTGGAAGAGAGAGTAGTTGATTCACCGACGCAATAAGAAAAAGTGTGGGGAATACTGACACGCAACGCATTTAAGCTCTTCTTATTCGTGACACGTTGCTCCCATTTGCCTACTCCACATGTTCATCATAACCGACAACTTAATCATATCATTCGAAATAAACGGTAAAATACCCAAATGGCCAAATCTATCTTACTTCAACTGTATCCATACATGGTACATAGAATAGAAGCCGCTGGGCTTATTACACGAGTACTAAAAATGTTTGGGAAATTTTTTTTTCTACCCCTACAATTATCATTTTACCCCAACATTTATATGTGAAATGACTAAAATGCCCTCATATATAATGTAAAAGAGTAAAAAGAAATTCATTTTCACTCATTGGGTAAAAGAAGTGTACCGGTGTGTAGAGAGAAAAGCGAAAAAGTAAGTTTACCGGTCCACTTTCGTCGAAGTACACCGGTTTGAAATATAGGTACCGGTACACTTTTGAACGAGTGTACCGGTATGAATATTGATACCGGTACACTTGTTCAAAAGTGTACCGGTATGAATATTCATTCATACCGGTACGGTATGAATGAATATTCATACCGGTACACTTTTGAACAAGTGTACCGGTACAGTTCGTAGCAATTTTCCGTAGCAATTTTTTTTTCCTAGCTAAAATGTTCTTTTTTTTAGCAGATTTTTTTATAGGTAATTAATAATTAACTTTATTTTTTCAGTGGTGCGTACCACAGGACGAGATGGTAGAGCTATTTACCGGCAGCCCAACCGTGAAGATCATCGTGAGCGTCAGGAGCAGCAGCCTGTGGGATGGCCTGGTGGACCGATTGATGTTAGTCTGCTGACACGATACGAACATCACGTGTCGCGTTATATATGGCTTGGTCAGGTAACCAATTGTCTGTTTTGTTGTTATTTATTAAGTTATATCGTTGAGCTATCATATATACCTGTATATAAATTAGATGATTTCTATTGCATTTGAACAATTTTAGTGTTGACATATTATTGATAATGTTTTCTTTTAAATATATGTAGGAACGTCTTGACAGAGATAAACCAGGATTAAGGATAGCATCTTTAGGAGAGAAGGTGAAAAATTGGGTTCCTGATGAACATCCAGTTATTATTCAGAGGTGGTTGAATAATACTGGATTGTGCTGGCTTGAGCGGACTAGTTTGAAAAAGTGTGATCCCTCGCTTTTGTCAGCATTTGTGGAGAGGTGGTACCCTGAGACATCGTCATTTCACATGCCGTTTGGTGAAATGACGATTACACTGGACGATGTGGCATGTCTGTTGCATCTGCCCGTTAGAGGTCGTTTATTTACTCATAGATCATTTACGATGGAAGAAGCTGCGGCACTTGCAGCTGAGTTGTTGGGGGTCACTTATGAGTCTGCATTGGAGGAGACTGCACAACAGAGAGGTGGATATTTTAGTCAACAATGGTTGTATCACTGTTACCAGATGAATGTTAATATCTACCGGAGATTTGATTGTGCTGCCAGGGCATATATGTTGATGTTAGTTGGATGCACTATTTTTGCAGACAAGAGCTACACGCGCGTGGATGCAAAATGGTTACCCATGTTTAGAGATTTGGGTACATTGCATACATTTTCTTGGGTCAGCGCTGCTTTGGTTTGTTTGTACGATAATTTGAATGATGCTTCCATGTTTTCTACAAAGGCTCTGGCAGGATATGCGACACTTTTACAGGTAACATTTGTTTTTCGGTACTGTATATGTTATTTAAATATGAATATTTTTAGGAGGGAACGTACATGTTTAGAATGTAATTATTATGTTTTTCTTTTATAATATTAAAGTTTTAAATTTATTTATTTTCGTTGTGTTGACATATTTTTAACGACTTTTTTTTGTAACAGTGTTGGATTCACGAGTATTTTCCTAGCCTTGGTAGGCGGGCAGATGCGCGTAGCGGACTTAATTGTGATGAACCTGGTTACCCTTATGCTATGCGTTGGATATATAAGCAGGGGAAGATGAAGCTACCGGACTATCGACCCATCATGGATGCACTCACGCCTTCTGATGTGATTTGGCGCCCGTTTGAAAGTCATAGAGGTAGCATCCCGTTTGATCTACACACTATGTATAGTGGCTATCTGCGTGGGTGCGCAGTAGTTCCTTACTTGCCTGAGAGATGTTTTAGGCAGTTTGGATACTTACAGTGTATACCACCACCACCACCTGGAGCTCCTGCCATTGTTGATATTGATAGTGACTGGATCAGTTATGACGTTTCTGTTGATCGCAACCCACATGTTGACCTAAGTGTACAGCCACAAATGTTCTTATCGGTTCCAACAATGCCAACTTTCTCAAACTCTTTAGAAATTAGTGTCATAGCCTCCCTAGAGACTGTTTACCCCGATTTTTGGTAAACAACCGCTAGTTTAATTATTACAAGAAGGATCAACTAGTAAATCCTGGGACATATGGATTGTGCATAAGATTGACGAAAACATGTTTATATTTTCTGGGTTAAATCGGATAAATTGATAAAAAAAACAATAAAATACTTCAAAGTTTAAATTTGCAGAAAACTTGTAAATGAATTGCAAATAAAGTTTAAAGAAGAACTTTGAAAAGTAAAAGCATGCAACAAAATAAATTGCAGAAGGCTTAAAGTGCTTGAACTTTAAAGAAAAACAAGTAATCAATACTTGAAAAGATAAATTGCATTGACAATTGTAAAAGTGTTTACAAAGAATGGTACACAGATTCGTACATGTTCCATATTGCATTCATTTCGCTCGTTGACATGGGTACTCTGAATATTTTTAGGAATTTGCATGTGAATTGTGAACCCGTTTCTCCAATGAAAAACTAATATTTATAGACAAACAGAATAACTGCCAAAAACTACAAAACGTCTAACTAGACTCCACGTGTCTTTGACAATTTGAATTCCTTTTGACACCTGGTGGGACTTTTGAACGTTATCCACTTTTGAATATTTTGCTAAGTCCAGAGTATGCTTTCTCCGTTCTGCACAATACGTTATACAAGCAAACACACACACACACACACATATATATATATATATATATATATATATATATATATATATATATATATATATATATGTATATACATAATTTTCGACAAATAGACTAATGTCGAACCAACATGTTTATTTAGATAAACATGGTTCTGTCGAATTCGACAGATTTCAGGACTTGACACATTAAAAGTTTTTGATGTCAAATGCCTTAATTTTCTCTTGATTTATTACTAAAATCAATTCCCAAGAGAATATTAAAATGCAATAATATACATTAAATGAGATTTCATCATCTCACTCCAATTCATTAAAGCCTGTCGAAAATACAGACTAACAAATTGCCCCCTCAAAAATGCCAATTTCGACTGCACGTCGAATACAAAAGGGAGAAATGGCAATTTTGAAGATTCTTATCTTTTCGAATTCAAAAATTTCTGAATTTTCGTCACAATCATAAGTGGTATCTTGACTATTGCCTTGTGGTACATCTGCCCCCACAAGTTTTGGCATTGACAATTTCATTGAAACAGGTTGGTCAACAACGAGTTTATCTTTAATCTCAATCAACTCTTCTAGTTTTCCACTAGAAATTTTATAACCAGAAGCTATTTGAGCCAGATCATTGGCTTCTTGATTTTCTATACGAGGCACATGTTCAAAGATAACTTGGTCAAAACGTTTTAACAAAGAAATTGCTATGACAAAATATTTCATCAAGTGTTCTTTTATGCACTTGTATTCCTTTGTCAATTGCTTCAACACCAATTCTGAATCACCTCTGATCAAAATACTTTTTGCCCCCAAGTCCAATAAAATTTCTAAGCCTGTTATCAAAGCCTCATATTCTGCTTCATTATTTGAACAGAACCCATTAATTTTATACTTGAACCTGGTGGGAATTTTGGAGGGAGAAATGATTAAAATCCCAATTCCAACTCCATGTTTATGTTTAGAACCATCAAAATATAATTTCCAAGGTTCTGAGTCCACATAGTTTTGTGGACTTTCTAATGCAGAATGATCTGCTATAAAATCAGCCACAATTTGGCCTTTAACTGCCTTTAAAGGTTTATAAGTTAGTGAATACTTTGTTAAGGCTAAGGCCCATTTTCCAATTCGACTATGCAGGATTGGTTTAGACAACATATGCTTGATGATATCACAATGAGAATAAACAAAAACATCAACAGGCTTTATATAATGCTTGAGTTTCATACAAGAAAAATACAAACATAAGCATAATTTTTCAATACTACTGTATCTAGTTTCAGCATCATTTAAAACCCTACTTAAGTAATAGATGGCTTTTTCTTCACCATTTTCATCTTCCTGGGCAAGCATACTACCCAGTGTCGAATCTGATGCTGATATATACAACTTCATGAATTTGTTCCTTATTGGAGGCATTAACATTGGTGGCTTTGACAAATAACTCTTGATTTCGTCAAAAGCTTGTTGTTGATCTTGCCCCTAAGTGAAAGTACTTTCTTTCTTGAGTCGAAGTAATGGTGAAAACGGTTGAGCTTTACCACTTAAATTTGAGATAAATCTTCTCAGAAAATTGATCTTCCCAAGTAAGGACTGAAGTTGCTTTTTTTGTAGTTGGAGATTTGGTCTCCATAATAGCCTTTGTTTTGTTTTGATTTATTTCAATGCCCTTTTTGTGCACAACAAACCCAAGGAAATCTCCTGCATTAACACAAAAAGCACACTTTAATGGATTCATTTTTAATCCATATTTCCTCATCTTTTCAAAAGATTTTTTCAAATGATCTAAATGATCATCATTTGACGAGGATTTGACAACTATGTCGTCAATATACACTTGCATGAAAGTGTCTATGTATTCATGAAAAATCAAATTCATTGCTCTTTGATAAGTAGCCCCAGCATTTTTTAGACCAAAGGGCATCACTACCCATTCATATGTGCCTAATGCTCCTGGGCATCTAAAGGCAGTTTTGGGTACATCATTCTCAGCAATGAAAATTTGGTTATAACCAGAATAACCATCTAACATACTTAAATATTCAAACCCAGCTGCTGAATCAATTAACATTTCTGCCACAGGCATAGGATATTCATCTTTTGGTGTAGCATTATTTAAGTCTCTAAAGTCTATGCATACTCTAAGAGAACCATTTTTCTTAATCACATGCACTATATTTGCTAACCATTCGACATACCTTGCAGTTCTGATAAATTTGCTCCTCAGCAGCCTTTCAATTTCTTCTTTGATCTTTGACATTATTTCTGGTGCGAATCTTCTAGGCAATTGTTTCACTGGCTTTTTATCTGGTCGAACTGGAAGTTCATGTTCCACCAACTTTCTGCTCAAACCTGGCATTTCGTTGTAATCCCAAGCAAAACAATCTTTGAATTCCAACAGAAGCTGCACCACTTTTGTCTTCAGATCTGGAGGAATGTTTGCACTAATGTATGTTGGTCTTTTCGTCAGACCATCTCCAAGGTCAATTTCTTGCAAAGGATCCTGTGCTTGCATCTTGTGACTTTGACTGATTGGATCTTTTTCAAATCCTAAGGGCTCGTCATCATAGATGCAATCCAGTTTTTGCACTTCTGGCTTGTGTTTGCCACATTTTATGTCATTGGCTGCAACAGCCACATTTTCTGACAACGAATTGGCTTCTAAAGCCATATTGATTCTATTTTCAGCCATGTAGGCCGTAATCTTTGCCCAAGTTTGGGACTCAGACATAGTAGTTATCTTTGATGTCCCACCCAGTTGGGTAGTTGTGGCCTTCATACTCGCCATCCTCACTGTTCCCATCTTCTCTTTCCCACAAGAAACCATGTGTGGGGTCTAGTTTGATTGCATGGTGAACATTTCCTGCTGAACGATGTGCAAAGTCTCTCTCAGTGCATGGTGAGATTGTTGCCAGTTTCTTGTCGAATGAGTGCTTTGTCAGATGATGGACTTCAGTCTTGAAGTAACTTTGATCTGCTTCAACATTTTCCACTATACCATCATCTCGCCAGATAATAAGGCGCTGGTGCAGGGTAGATGGGACTGCCCCCACTCCATGAATCCACTCTCGTCCTAGGAGCAGATTGTAATTTGCCTTAGAGGCCACAACCAAGAACAATGTTGGCCTTATAGTACTTCCAACAACCACATCCAACTGGATTGCTCCTAAAGAAAAACCAGTTTCACCCTCATAGTTTGAGAGCACTATGTTGTGAGGATGAAGATCCACCAAAGATTTGCCAATCTTTCTCAACAGAAATTCTGGCATGAGGTTAACAGCAGCACCGCCATCAATTAGTACTTTGTTGATCCCTACATTATTCACTTTAGCCTGTATAAAGAGAGGCTTCAAGTGACTTTTCATGCCTTCATTTGGCCTCTCAAATGTAGCCATTTGGTCTTTCAAAGCACCATTGCTCATTACATAGTAACAGACTGGCCTGTGAAGAGCCATTTGCATCCCAGATTCTTCTTCGTCATCTGTTATTTCAGAACAGACGTCGAACTCTCTTGGCAGTATTGACACAACATTCACTATTATGTCGAGATCAGGTTCAGAATCCAGAAAATCATCTGCTTCCATGTGTTCGTCTTCGACATTACCAGCAACTGAAGACTCAACTTTTGGTTCAACTAACCTTTCTTTCATTGGCCTTTTAGCCAATTCCATAGGCTTCTTCCCTTTACTATCAACAGTAATTTGGGATTTTTGAGCAGCCACCTTCTTCTGGCGTTGATATCTACGCCATTGAGATCTTGTCATGGGATTTTTCCCTTTGTAATTATTTCTATAATCATACTTCTTTGACTCAGGATCCTTTTTGGGATTGAAGTTACTGGAGTTTCCTTTCTCAACGTTCCTTTGACCATAGCCCACGTTTCTTCCATGAACCCATTGATTGACAGGTGTCCTGTTTGAAGGGACAAATGACTTTTGTGGTCCCAGCCTCTGATGCACAGGTGCCTGTTGGCTATTCAGAACATTAGAGTAAGTTGGCTTTTGATCTGGCCAATTGTTCATGCCTTGACTATGAGGCAAAAATTTGTTGAGGCCTGCAGCAGCCTTTTTGTCGAACATGGCACTACAGTGAGGACATAATGTAGCCTCGCCATCGTTCTCCTTACAGCGTTGGAGGAAATCTAGTAAAGTCTCTCCAGGCTGTGGATATACTTCTTCCACTTTGTTTTCGTATTCTTCTTCAGGAATGGAAACTAATTGCCCCCCTTTCAGTGAGGTTCAATGCTTCTAACATCAGACACTCGAATGGCTCTGTGTAAGCAGCATCAGCAATCTGCAATGGATCCTCATCCACCTGCTGTTTGGATTTTGGCTTTTCGCTAAATTTGAGTCTTCCCTCCTGCAAGGCTTTCTGGACCAGATCCCTGAAAAGAACACACTGTGAGGTTTTATGCCCCAAAAAATTATGGTATTTACAAAAACCTCTTTTCTTACGTTGTTCCAAAGGTGGAACTTTTAAACCCTTTGGTACAATTATTTGGCCATCAGCGACCAGCAAGTCAAAGATTTCATCACATTTAGTAATGTCGAACGTATATGTCTTAGAAACAAATCTATCATTTTTTGGTTCGACAGGATTACTCCCATTTGATGGTTTTAACATTTTGCAGGTATAAGGAGGACCTGGTTTCAATTCAGCAATATTAACCTCATTGTTTTCCATGGTATCCTGACCATCGTCGAACTCATTTTCACTTTCATAAGTTTCTATATACGCCACTTTTTCTTTTTTATGGAATTTAGAATTTCTGATTTTTTCAGCCCTGAGACGTCCGACCTGTCGAACACGATCTGCTAATTGGGCCATATCTCTTAAATGTTGAGTATCTAACTTCTTTCTAATGGAATAATCAAGGCCACCGGCAGCCATCTCAACCAATTCATGTTCAGACACTTGAGTAAAGCACCTTGCCTTAAGGAGGCGAAACCTGTTCAGATAGTCATCAATGGCTTCTGCAGTCTTACGTTTCATACTGGCTAATTCTTTGAGGCTAATCCTAGATTGTCCCATGTAAAATTGTTCATGAAATAGCCTTTCTAATTGAGTCCAATTATGAATTGAATGAGGGGGAAGTGTGGTAAACCACGTAAAAGCATTCTTTGTAAGGGAATTAGGAAAAAATTTCATCCTTAGGTCCTCATTATTTGCTAAATTCCCTGCCTCTGCCATATATCTGGCAATGTGTTCGACAGTAGATTCATTAGTATCACCAGCAAATTTTGTAAATTTGGGGATTTTACATCCCCTTGGTAGTTCTGCCTGTAATACATATTCAGACAATGCTGACACAAAATTTGGCCTATGCAATCCTATATTCAAACCATTTTGGGCCAAGATATTTTCTACTAAGTTGGCCAAGTTATTCTGCCCTACTATGTTATCTTGTCGAACATGCCTAAGAACATCATCAGCGTTTTGGTTCCTATTAACCAATATCACTCCTTGTTCTGGCTGTTCTCTTTCAATGCGCAGTGGTTGAGCTTGAACTTCTAGTTGAATCTCTGGGTTTGCACGAGGCACCCTTTGGTTGTTTGGAGCATCAGGGGCACCAAAAAAGTCTGCCATCCTCCCCATTTGATTCGCTAATAATAAGTAATTATCATTGGCTGTCTGTAACACAGGATTAAAGACTGTGCCAATCTGTTGGGTCAACGCGTTCACCATATCATGGTTACTCTCATCTATTTGTTGCCTAAGTGCATTCATAGAATTATTTGTCAAATTGAGAGGATTTCCCCTATTTCCCATCGCAGAAGATGAGGGAGAACTTTCTATCGAAGGCCAATTATACAGGCTTGCCATCGTTGTCGTTGGCATTCCATATTGTGGGTTTCTAGGCAACCATGGAGGTCTTGACGGTGTTCCACCAACTTGACTACCGTCTGTGTATCCATGTGTGTGTGACATGTTCGTTGGCATGGATGATACATTCATTTGTGTCATTATTGCACCATTTGGATTTGGAGGAGGAAACCCTCCTGCCATACTTGAAGTGGTGGCAGGCATTGTTGATCCACTGACGCTTACACCAATGGTACTGGAACTTATTACAGGGTTCGAACTTCCGCCATTAATATTATTAGTCGGGATACTTTCAGAAGTTGTAAAATTTAGGGCAGGGCTTGTTGGCCCACCAGTAGGATTGGCGCTAGGATTGCCAGACACTGGTTGATTAGGTTGCCCTGTCACATTCTGGGGATTTGGAACAGGATTCGTTTCTGCCCCATTATTATTATTATTGTTAGAAGAATTGTTTGGTGGTCTCACCATTCTGGTACGAGTACGAGTTGGTATACTTGAAAATTCTGGGAGAGATTTACCACTCCTCAAATGCATATAAAAATATACACACAATCAAAAACGCAACACCAAACAACAAATTTTTGTAAGAAATTTTTTTCGAAAAACAAATTAAATAAACTACACAATCCAATTGTCCCACTGGGCGTGCCAATTTGTTTACCCCGATTTTTGGTAAACAACCACTAGTTTAATTATTACAAGAATGATCAACTAGTAAATCCTGGGACATATGGATTGTGCATAAGATTGACGAAAACATGTTTATATTTTCTGGGTTAAATCGGATAAATTGATAAAAAAACAATAAAATACTTCAAAGTTTAAATTTGCAGAAAACTTGTAAATGAATTGCAAATAAAGTTTAAAGAAGAACTTTGAAAAGTAAAAGCATGCAACAAAATAAATTGCAGAAGGCTTAAAGTGCTTGAACTTTAAAGAAAAACAAGTAATCAATACTTGAAAAGATAAATTGCATTGACAATTGTAAAAGTGTTTACAAAGAATGGTACACAGATTCGTACATGTTCCATATTGCATTCATTTCGCTCGTTGACATGGGTACTCTGAATATTTTTAGGAATTTGCATGTGAATTGTGAACCCGTTTCTCCAATGAAAAACTAATATTTATAGACAAACAAAATAACTGCCAAAAACTACAAAACGTCTAACTAGACTTCACGTGTCTTTGACAATTTGAATTCCTTTTGACACCTGGTGGGACTTTTGAACGTTATCCACTTTTGAATATTTTGCTAAGTCCAGAGTATGCTTTCTCCGTTCTGCACAATACGTTATACAAGCAAACACACACATATATATATATATATATACATAATTTTCGACAAATAGACTAATGTCGAACCAACATGTTTATTTAGATAAACATGGTTCTGTCGAATTCGACAGATTTCAGGACTTGACACATTAAAAGTTTTTGATGTCAAATGCCTTAATTTTCTCTTGATTTATTACTAAAATCAATTCCCAAGAGAATATTAAAATGCAATAATATACATTAAATGAGATTTCATCATCTCACTCCAATTCATTAAAGCCTGTCGAAAATACAGGCTAACAGAGACAAAACTTCTTAAATTGCTAAAAAATGGACTGCTGCGTAGGTGCTCGGTGTAGTAAAAACTTTTTTGAAATGATGCCTTAATTGAACCAATTTGTAGAATTATATTGTCATTCATGGATGTCAAACACTTGTATAAGTCACCTTTGTTGTTTTCCAACATCTGCTTCAGTTTCCAATGTGCAGACTCAACTCTAAATATTACATTTCACAAAAAAGTCATTTAAACGCAAAAAAAAAAATTACACTATATAGAAATATACATAATCATACCTATTAGTCGTTGTGTTTCCTAAATGCATTACTTTATTGGTCCATGCATGCACAAATCTTTCTTTGTGAGGTGTCAACCAGATATTATTGATGTAGTCAACAAACTTGCTTGAATTAACACAAGCTTGGTCAAGTTCATTCAACCGCTGCTGAAACTCCACCTCATTTTGACTGGATACAACATTATACCACAAATTTTGCAGTAACTCTCGCATATCCTTAGGTACATGTACACCCATTCTCGCATTGACATTTTTATTTATGTGCCACGTACAAAGCATGTTAACAGAATGTGGAAATACAATTTCAATTGCATTCATCAGAGCAAGCTCCCTGTCAGTCAAAATTACTTGCGGAAATATATCTTGCTTACTAAACAATTCTTTCAGCTTATCTAATGCCCAACGATAATTGTCCGTTTTCTCGGATTCCATATAAGAAAATCCAACAGCAAATGTCAAATCAGTTGACGTTATACCAATAATTTGAAGTAATGGTTGTCTGTATTTATTCGTTTTGTATGTGCAGTCCATAACCAAAACAATAGGAAACAAGTTCAGCAACTTGATTGATTCTGGATGTGCCCAAAAAATATCACTCAAAACATCAGACCCATCATCTTTTCTTCTATTCCAGGTGACATATTTTGCATCATCTAACCATTGTAGCAAGTGTTGCATCTCTGTACTATGACTTCTTTCTTGTTTTTGTAACATGTTTCTTTTCCTATATATTATTTTAGCATCAACAACAGATTCTGAATTTTGTCTCTTCAAATCTAAAACAATATTCCTTGGTGCCACTTTACACTTTGTCAAATCTTCAACATGTTTAGTTTCATCTGCGGTTAAACGCGCCTTTCGAGGATGGCCTGCATACTGATCAGGTAGCCCGTGGTTGTGAACTCCACATTGAACATGAACTTTTCATCCTGAACCATCTGTTGAAGGTGTGACTCTAATTTTGAATGGACAATTACACTTTTTTGATGCACTTGTTGTTGAACTTCCTGAAGAGTCATATTTTCCACCTTTATCACAACCCAAAATCAACTTGTCATTTCGTCCTCTTACCCCGTTCTTTGTATCTGACCTTGTAATAATAATACTGACTTTATTGGCATCTCCAACCTTTCGAGCCCATTCGAGAACGGCATCTCGTGTATTAAATTTTTCATCTGTTGTAAAAATATCTGTAGTATCTACCAACATTTGATCTGCATTGCCGGTTTGAGCCATATCTGTTTAAAAATAAAAGAAAAAAATGAAATTATCAAAACTGTCATTACAAACCGGTACACTTTAATATAATACCGGTACACTTATTTTTTCTGAAACCGGTATAGCTGGAAATATTTTTCTATACCGGTCCACTTCAAACAAGTGTACCGGTAACATATAAATTTTTTTACCCAGTAAAAACATACCGGTACACTTTTAAACAAGTGTACCGGTAACGTATAAAATTTTTTCCGCGAAAATACATACCGGTACACTTAGGAAAAGTGTACCGGTGAAAATTAAATACCGGGATACTTATGTACTTACCGGAACAGTTTTTCGGTGGGTGAACAGTGTACCGGAGCAGTTTGTAGCGGGCTGGAAAATCACTTCCATTTTATTCAATGAAGTCGCCATCGACGTTTATTTATCCCGTGGGGGGAAAGGAAAATATCGCTTAAAACCTTGGTTTAGGTTCGGGAGTTGGTTATGCGAGAGGAAGGTGTTAGCACCCCTCGCATCCATCGTACTCGATGGGAACCGTTTAGGTGGTTTGGGGTTGTTTGCGTAGGTTTGAATTAAATTGCCTTTTCTCTTACCTAATCTCTACTTCGTTTCCACTTTAACAAAAAAAGGTTTTTTATTAATTGAGTTTGACGGTTGTAGGAGCCCGCTCCTACGTATTCCCCGGTGCAATGGGAAACTCAAAACTCACGTAGTTCTGGTAAAAAAGTTTGTGTGGTTGGTTAGTTTTAGTGGATAACGCTTATTTCGTATTCCGCTGACACAACGACGCTTGTATGCTCTAATCAGAGGCTTAAGCTGTGTGTGTGTCAGAGGAGTAGATAAAACGTGTACCCATTGAAAAAAAAGTTGAATAACGGATGTTGCTTAGCTCGCATTCCGCTGATACAACGACGCTTGTATGCTCTAATTAGAGGCTTAAGCTGTGTATGTGTCAGAGGAATGGATAAAGCGTATATCCATGTTTTCTTGAAAAAGAAGTTTAAGTGTGTGAGGTTAAGTTTTTAACGCTTGTTTTTGGAATGAGAGCAGCTCGAGTGAACTAGTCAGATGACCGGCTACCGAGACAACCCGGGGAAGAAAGAAGCAGATGCCAGATTCTCCCTTTTTCATTCATTGATTTATTACAAAACCTTGATTAAATTTGCTTAAGAAAAAGTGTCTTAAAAGAAAAGACGAGTGTTGGTTATTTCTAATACCGGTTTTAGAATGAGAGCTGCTTGAATGAACTAGTCAGATGACCGGCTACCAAGACAACTCGGGAAGAAAGAAGCAGATGCCAGATTCTCCCTTTTTCACCCGTTAATTATTGCAAAGAGTTTGATTAATTTATTATGAAAATAAAGTCAAAAGGAAAGACGGAGGTTGGTCAATTTTAGTACTTTTAGAATGAGAGTAGCTTGAGTGACTAGTCAGATGACCGGCTACCAAGACAACTCGGGAAGAAAGAAGCAGATGCCAGATTCTCCCTTTTTCATCCATTAATTATTGCAAAAGAGTTTGATTAATTATTCGGAAAATAAAGTCCAAAAGAAAAGATCAGGAGGAACTGAGCAGACACAATAGCAAAACAGATAATAATAATAAAGTAGATCATGAAATATGCAAAACACAAATGCAAATGCGTAGATACAAATGATTAATGTAAATATGCAATGCTAAGTAAACATGCATGAAGCAATAAATTAAATATGATACAAAAATTAAATTGCGAGCAATTAAATTAATATATGTAAGTATGAGATAAATAAACAAACATAAGCAAACATGATTGACCTAAGCTAATTAGATTTAGACAAAAATATGTGCAAAAGAAGGTGACTCAAATAGTACTTAAAGAAGTAATTTGGATCACTTAAGCACTTATTAAAAAAATAAACTAACAGCAACTTAAACTAAAATGACTTATGAAAATAAGTTGGAAAAGCAAAATAATATTCACATATGAAAGCTACTGTATCAAAATAAATGTTGTGTAAAAATTAGGGTCAAATAAGCTAAAGAGCTTCTTGAAACCCTAAATAAGCACTTATGCACAAAAAGCTTAATATAAAAAAAAAACACTTATGAAAATAAGTTAAAAGGAAATCACACATGGAAATATGATATAAGCATAAACAGTGACTTACTGAGCTTAAATAAGCTAGGAAGTCACTTAAGTGCTTTTACAAATAAGCTAAAAAAAACAATTAAAATCATAAGCTGAAAGGGGGTGTAAATAAAGAAGAGAAGTAAAAAGTGGGGGTGTGGATAGCGCTTCTGGGCCTGAAGCCCAGTCCATGCGCAAGTCAAACAAACAAAAAGGGGTCAGAACAAAAAACGACCAGGTGCAGACACTGAAAGGCCGTGCACCATACGCGCGCAGGATCTGGGTTGTCTGATCAAGATCATGCAACTCAGATCTACTGGCCCAGATCACGGATCCAGTGTAGCACGAACACGTACGCCAAAAGCGTTATCACCGTCAGATCTCATTTAAATGAGATCTGACGGCTACGTTATAAACTACTGATCAACGTGCAGGATTAAACAAAGGGATCGGATGGTCACGTTTTAAACTTGAGGAAGAAGATGACCCACGGTGGGGTTTTCTTCTCCGGTGAGCCCTGGCTTGCCGGCGACGGCGCCGGCCACCGGAGCTACCTCAAACCACCACGAAACTTAACAAAATTTATATCATTCTCTTCGTTTTTTCACAAGGAATCCAAAAGTACAAATGGTTTTCTCTGATTCCTCACAGAAATGAAAAAACGAAGAGAACAAAGTCTTGAGACAAAAACGCAAAAACGCAAAACAGGCCAAATTGAACAAAACTAGCAAACCAGAAAGCTTCTAAACATCTAAGCGAGACGAATGGTGTAGGTATTTACCTGGATAGCCTTCTGAATCGTCCTACTCGAGCTCGTTTTCTTCCTTGGTGCCGTGGCTGTTTCTTACTTCAATTTCTTCACCTTTCTTCACTGAAAATGACTGATTCCTTCTTCTGAGAACGTGATGAAGGTGTTTTGATGGCTAAGTTATGAGCTTGAGGTGAGATTGTGAGGTTTGGAATTTTTTTGAAAAATGAAGAAAAATGGAATTGTTTTTTGTTCTCTGTTGCTGCGCCGTTTTCAGTGATTTCTAGCTCTCACCTAGGGCTCTGAATTTCATGCTTCTATTTATAGGAATGAATTAGGTTGAATGGCATTGTGGTTTGTGAGAGTTAGTGAGGGTAATTTTGTGATTGAGCTCCTTTTTTTTGTACTATCTTTTGATCTTTTTTTGTTCCAAAAGGAAATGGTGATGAGGTGTTAAGAGATAGAACATTCTAGGTTTATGATGAGGTGTAAAAATGATTGGGACAATTTTTGTTCTTCTTTTGATTTTTTTGGAATAAAACAAAATAATATATGAAAATAAAATAAATATGTCAAGAAATAAAAATATGCATGATGAAATGTGATTATGTAATATGTTTATGGATTAGAAATGAAAGAAAAAGAATTGAAATTTGATGCTTAAAAAGGTTTCTTGAAATGCAAGTAACTAATTAAAAATAAATAAATAAAGAAAATGTGAGGGCAAAATGGTAAAATTTTGTCTCTTATGATAATGCTAAGCCATAACCATGCAAGAAAAAATAGTTCCATGTGTTTTGTGTCAACATTGATTTTTAAATTGAATGGTTTTGTTGACTTATTTAGTCAAAGTGTTGACTTTTGGATCAAACTGTTGACTTTTTGATCAAAATGTTGACTTTCTTGACTTATGCAAAAGTGAGAGAGGTTATGGGTCAAAATTGGAACAAAAATGCATGAGGGGCAAAAATAGAAATAAATAAAAAAGTGTAGGGGCAAAATTAGGGTATGACAGCTGCCCCTATTTAATTAGCTTGGACCGTAAGAATGCGAATAACCTCGGTATTCGTATTCTTTCGGTAAAAGATAATTAAATACAGAATGCCCTAATTTTGCGGCATGAATGATGATAGGAGAGAATAAACCTGCCCGGTATCTTCGATATCCTTATCTCAGGATTCTGTACCTGAAGGAACTAACGCCTAAACCAGGAGTTGTATGTCCTTGAAACAAACACATGTAGCACCTCAGTGTTGAAGAGAAATCACCACCCTCGGGCCTACGGATTCCACTGAATACCCTTCTCTCAGGATTCTGTATCTGAAGGAACTAACGCCTAAACCAGGAGTTGTACGTCCTTGAG
Organism: Trifolium repens; assembly: GCA_030408175.1. NCBI lineage: Eukaryota > Viridiplantae > Streptophyta > Magnoliopsida > Fabales > Fabaceae > Trifolium > Trifolium repens. The sequence goes on along the minus strand of CP125837.1, from coordinate 61,978,293 downwards.
ACAAATGTAACACCTCGGTGTTACACTTTGAAGAGAAATCACCACCCTCGGGCCTACGGATTCCACTGAATATCCTTCTCTCAGGATTCTGTATCTGAAGGAACTAACGCCTAAACCAGGAGTTGTACGTCCTTGAGACAAACAAATGTAACACCTCGGCGTTGCACTTTGAAGAGAAATCACCACCCTCGGGCCTATGGATTCCACTGAATATCCTTCTCTCAGGATTCTGTATCTGAAGGAACTAACGCCTAAACCAGGAGTTGTACGTCCTTGAGACAAATGTAACACCTCGGTGTTACACTTTGAAGAGAAATCACCACCCTCGGGCCTACGGATTCCACTGAATATCCTTCTCTCAGGATTCTGTATCTGAAGGAACTAACGCCTAAACCAGGAGTTGTACGTCCTTGAGACAAACAAATGTAACACCTCGGCGTTGCACTTTGAAGAGAAATCACCACCCTCGGGCCTACGGATTCCACCGAATATCCTTCTCTCAGGATTCTGTATCTGAAGGAACTAACGCCTAAACCAGGAGTTGTACGTCCTTGAGACAAATGTAATACCTCGGTGTTACACTTTGAAGAGAAATCACCACCCTCGGGCCTACGGATTCCACTGAATATCCTTCTCTCAGGATTCTGTATCTGAAGGAACTAACGCCTAAACCAGGAGTTGTACGTCCTTGAGACAAATGTAACACCTCGGTGTTACACTTTGAAGAGAAATCACCACCCTCGGGCCTACGGATTCCACTGAATATCCTTCTCTCAGGATTCTGTATCTGAAGGAACTAACGCCTAAACCAGGAGTTGTACATCCTTGAGACAAACAAATGTAACACCTCGGCGTTGCACTTTGAAGAGAAATCACCACCCTCGGGCCTATGGATTCCACTGAATATCCTTCTCTCAGGATTCTGTATCTGAAGGAACTAACGCCTAAACCAGGAGTTGTACGTCCTTGAGACAAACAAATGTAACACCTCGGCGTTGCACTTTGAAGAGAAATCACCACCCTCGGGCCTATGGATTCCACTGAATATCCTTCTCTCAGGATTCTGTATCTGAAGGAACTAACGCCTAAACCAGGAGTTGTACGTCCTTGAGACAAATGTAACACCTCGGTGTTACACTTTGAAGAGAAATCACCACCCTCGGGCCTACGGATTCCACTGAATATCCTTCTCTCAGGATTCTGTATCTGAAGGAACTAACGCCTAAACCAGGAGTTGTACGTCCTTGAGACAAACAAATGTAACACCTCGGCGTTGCACTTTGAAGAGAAATCACCACCCTCGGGCCTACGGATTCCACCGAATATCCTTCTCTCAGGATTCTGTATCTGAAGGAACTAACGCCTAAACCAGGAGTTGTACGTCCTTGAGACAAATGTAATACCTCGGTGTTACACTTTGAAGAGAAATCACCACCCTCGGGCCTACGGATTCCACTGAATATCCTTCTCTCAGGATTCTGTATCTGAAGGAACTAACGCCTAAACCAGGAGTTGTACGTCCTTGAGACAAATGTAACACCTCGGTGTTACACTTTGAAGAGAAATCACCACCCTCGGGCCTACGGATTCCACTGAATATCCTTCTCTCAGGATTCTGTATCTGAAGGAACTAACGCCTAAACCAGGAGTTGTACATCCTTGAGACAAACAAATGTAACACCTCGGCGTTGCACTTTGAAGAGAAATCACCACCCTCGGGCCTATGGATTCCACTGAATATCCTTCTCTCAGGATTCTGTATCTGAAGGAACTAACGCCTAAACCAGGAGTTGTACGTCCTTGAGACAAATGTAACACCTCGGTGTTGCACTTTGAAGAGAAATCACCACCCTCGGGCCTACGGATTCCACTGAATATCCTTCTCTCAGGATTCTGTATCTGAAGGAACTAACGCCTAAACCAGGAGTTGTACGTCCTTGAGAAAAATAAATGTAACACCTCGGTGTTGCACTTGAAGAGAAATCACCACCCTCGGGCCTACGGATTCCACTGAATATCCTTCTCTCAGGATTCTGTGATTGCCATTCCTATTGGGAATGGACAAACTGTTGTGATCATCTTGTAGAAGAATTTTTCCAGAAAAATTTGCAATTCACTGGGGAGGAGATTAGACATGGTTTCTCAACTAATCTGCTGGGGAGACAATTTACCACCCGACTTGCTAGAAAAGAGATCAAACTGCCTTTCTTGTGATTAAGTGACCAAAGCCTGTATTGTGCAAGGAGAAACCCTTGAACCTGCTTTATGTATGCATGTTTATCATGACTATTTATGCATAGAATGAAGTGCATGTATGTGATGACATGAAATGACTGTGTGCTATTGGAAATTGGGTTTCAACATGGGTGTTAATGAACACTGAGTTTTATTTGGGTTCCATTGAATATTGGATTTTGAGTGGATGCCAATAATAATTGGACTTTGAGGGTGGGCCAATAATGATTGGACTTTTAGGGGGGTTTTTCAATAATCATTGGACTTTGAAGGTATGCAAATAATGATTGGACTTTGAAGGTGTGCCAATAATGATTGGACTTTGCAAGGTTAGGTTCTTGATTGTGGATGTTTGATTTGGCTTTTTGGTTTTTTCTGAGTCATTGGTCTTGTGGTATGGGGCATACCTGATGCTTGAATGAAATGACGTGATCAATGCATGCTAATGATTTACATGAATGAAATGACATGACTAATGCATGACGCTTATTTGCATGAATGAAATGACATGACTAATGCTTGACGATGACTGATGCCCCTATGGAGGGTGGGAGTATTTCGGGTATCAAGGCTTTTTGTGGAATGGTGGCTTGAAGTTAATCCCCGACACAAATTCCGGACCCAACAGTTGCAGATGTTCATCAGGCTTTGCTTGAGTAGCTTTGAAGATATAGGGAGAACCTGCCCCTGTGTATCTTATCTTGCCCCAGTCTGTTGGGCATTTGAAGTGCTTTGCCTTGACTCTCGGATAACTTACTGATATTGGTTCTCCTTCTCTGAGAGGTATGCCCCTAGATTGAGCCTCCTTGAAACAGGATTGGCTGGGCCAATAGGATCCTCATGTGATCTGCCCCCTAGTCATCAGAGTTTGCTTTTGATTGGCAGAACCCCAAGGTGGTTTGCCCCTAATTAAGAGTGTCTTGAACTGATTCATTAGGTCCTTGAAAACTGAGTTCCGATACCGCTTTCCATGATGCGATCTTAGGATACTCAATCCATGCCAAATGACCTTTCTAAGGAATATGCCCCATGGTTAAGTGAAGTCCTGACATAGCTGCCCCAGATTAGTCCAAGGTTCTTCTTGATTGCTTGGTAACAGCTCAGAGTTGGAACTTCCTTATTGTCAAGTGCTGACTTGCAGATAAACCTGTTTGCTTGAAATAGTAATCCTAATGCAGTTATAATGCAAGTTTTGAAATTGAAGTTGAGATGATATTTATGTACAATGGATGTATATTGTGGTAGAAAGTGTGAGAGTATGATATTAACAAAAGATTTTTGGGAGTCAGGTTAACGCAACCTTGCTACCGTATGCTTTCAAAATAAACCTTGCTTCAATTAGGTCTTTTGAGGGTTATAACGTGGCCTGGTTCACGGTTTCTGAATAAAAGGATATAAGGCTCAAAATTTTGATTTTAACCCACCCCATTCTTCGTGATGATCTTCGGTCCTAAGTTCAATTAACTCCACTCATGAATTCAAGTCCTCAAGAGGTTTTTGAGATTGCGATGGTGAGAATATGATGGCTCGGCGACCGAAGATGTGTTCCCCTTTTTATGTGGCAGTCACATTGCCTTTTGTTTTAGTCACATGATTTTGTTTTGTCATGAATCTTGGGGACCTTTGCTTTTTTGCATTTTTTCATATTTTTTTTCAATCCCTAACTTTTGCCTAGACTATTCTTTTGCAATTTTAGTCTAGCGGGATGCCCTAATTTTTGCCTAAGCCATTTTGAGGTTTTGACTTAGCGGGCTTTTCTTTCTCTTTTTTTTTTTGTATTTTGTTTGGCGAATTGTGACTACCTTGGTAATAGGTGATGAGGAACACCTTATTGAGTTTTGCTTTTCTCTTGAAACTCCAATGCATGGTCGAATTAATTGAACACTACCCTGCCCCGGGTTAAAATTGCGGGTTTTTCGTATAGAAAGAAACACCAACTTCTAGGCTCAAAGGGGTTGACTACGGATTATCTTCCTTATTTCTCCGGTGTTTGGGAATTTGAAACAATGCCTTACATCCTCAACAAAGTTTTATTCGAAAGCATACTGTAGCAACTTGGTTATTTCATTTTTCATCATCCTCTCTCCAATCTTTGTTCAAACAGAAATGATAAAGAAGGAAATGAAATGAGAAGTATTAACATACGTTTTTTGCTTTTGTGAAGAGTAAGAAAGAAAAGTGAATGGACATGAAAGAATGAATTCAAAACATGCATTATTATTTCATTAAGATTACTATTGCAAACAAACAAAGTTTAACTGTAAGTAAATACTTAGCAAACATGGAAATTACAAGAAAGAAACTACTTAAATGATAATTTCATGGCTTGATTCAGTCATTGAACTCTTCAACTAACATCCTCATAAGTGTCTGCAAGACTGGACAACAGATTATCCTTCACAATTGGACGCTCCCCCTTTGAAAGTTAACAGTTTCTGATCAACAAGCTCCTGAACTTTGTATTTGAAAGCCTTGCACTTATCAATAGTATGTCCTTCTGCCCCAAGATGGAACTCGCATTTTGCTTTGGGATCATACCAAGCCGGGAATGGCGCGATCATTGGCTTTAAAGCTCTTGGGGTCAGCATCCCATTGTGCACCAGAAATGGCAAAAGTTGACTGTAGGGTATCGGGATGGGGTCAAAGACTTTTCTCTTTTCATTGGTCTTTGGTTGATTCTGCTGATGTCCCAAGTTCTGTGCGAACTGTCCTGGCTGGGAATAATTCAAAGGCGTCTGTATTGCCTGTTTTGGAAACCCTTGAGATTGTTGAGGTTGAACAACTGTTGGATACTGATGATTGAAGCATGGGGTGCGAGCAGACACCGTTGAGCGAGAGTGAGAGTGTGGTGGGCTGACATTGTTGGGCAAGAATGATTCCATCATCCTTAGCTTGTCCTCTATTGCCTTGAACCTTTGGCGAGTCTCCTCACTTGGGGATACAACAGATTTTCCCTTAGAGTTATTACCTTGATGGGCGTTCTTGGGGTTCTCTAGACTTTGAGGCACAGCAAACCTGGGTTGGTCCTGATGAGTTCTTGGCTGGCCAACCATGAATTTGGTGTTGGTACTCATTGACCCTTAGGTGACTTTACCAACTGCAGAAGTACGTCTGGATGATGAATCGAATGAAGGCCATACCACATTTGACAATGGGGAATCAATTGGAGGATTTGCCCCTACTGTTGCAGCGTCTACTCTTGAAGGCAGAATGAGACTAGCTAGTATTTCCAAAACACGGTCCAACTTGTCAGCCAATTGGTCCACATCACCTCTTAAGGCATCAATCTTCTTCTGCATGTTTTCCATGGTTTCCTTGAAATGCTTGGAGTCCGGTATCAGTGTCGGGAATGAAGCTGTTGATGTGAACGGGTGAAGATGAGACAATGATTTTGTGTATGAATGCAAATGCATGCAAAAGTTTTTTTTTTTTTTTTTATGCAAATGTTATGCAAAAAGGTTTTTATATGAATTTGTGCATGAGTGCATGGATGCATGAATGCACTTTTGTAGCAGATTCTGTCGCGGTGAAGCAGAGGTTTAATTAACATTTCTGGGGTCGAAAAGGCTCAAAGTTACCTGCAACCCATCCCTCTCACATGTTGTTCTAGGTTTAATAAAGTGCCTAAAATCACTGATTGCCCCTTTGGAAACGACGTCGCTATTGCAAAGCTCACGACATACGTGCCCAAAAGGAAATCTCATCTAGGTAAGGCCGTTGAGCAACCTTGACACGGGTTCTAAACAGAGGTCCCTAGTAACAAGGTTTGGTTCTAGACCGGATAATAAAGGTCCCTAGAGTCACGGACCCAACAAGAAAACATCAGAGACACTAGTCAGCTGACCGATGTCCTGACATCTCCAAGAGGATCTACTCTAGGCGAGGTGATTATGCCGGAGTTACTAGTCAGATGACCGGTCACCCAACATAAAGACCTCTAGCTTAGCCTAAGCTTTTCTCAAGCTCGGGTATAGAGCTTCTCACAGTAACCACGCCACAAGGGCAAAAGAAAAATAAAAGGAGTAGAAGAAGAGAAACAGCCAATCCAAGCAGATATAATTGACAGAAAAATAAAAGATAAGGCAAGATATTGCAAACCTGAAAAAGCAAACAAACGAACAAACCAACTAAACTGGGCTTAACTCTCAAGAGTCCCCAGTGAAGTCGCCAGCTGTAGCGGGCTGGAAAATCACTTCCATTTTATTCAATGAAGTCGCCATCGACGTTTATTTATCCCGTGGGGGGAAAGGAAAATATCGCTTAAAACCTTGGTTTAGGTTCGGGAGTTGGTTATGCGAGAGGAAGGTGTTAGCACCCCTCGCATCCATCGTACTCGATGGGAACCGTTTAGGTGGTTTGGGGTTGTTTGCGTAGGTTTGAATTAAATTGCCTTTTCTCTTACCTAATCTCTACTTCGTTTCCACTTTAACAAAAAAAGGTTTTTTATTAATTGAGTTTGACGGTTGTAGGAGCCCGCTCCTACGTATTCCCCGGTGCAATGGGAAACTCAAAACTCACGTAGTTCTGGTAAAAAAGTTTGTGTGGTTGGTTAGTTTTAGTGGATAACGCTTATTTCGTATTCCGCTGACACAACGACGCTTGTATGCTCTAATCAGAGGCTTAAGCTGTGTGTGTGTCAGAGGAGTAGATAAAACGTGTACCCATTGAAAAAAAAGTTGAATAACGGATGTTGCTTAGCTCGCATTCCGCTGATACAACGACGCTTGTATGCTCTAATTAGAGGCTTAAGCTGTGTATGTGTCAGAGGAATGGATAAAGCGTATATCCATGTTTTCTTGAAAAAGAAGTTTAAGTGTGTGAGGTTAAGTTTTTAACGCTTGTTTTTGGAATGAGAGCAGCTCGAGTGAACTAGTCAGATGACCGGCTACCGAGACAACCCGGGGAAGAAAGAAGCAGATGCCAGATTCTCCCTTTTTCATTCATTGATTTATTACAAAACCTTGATTAAATTTGCTTAAGAAAAAGTGTCTTAAAAGAAAAGACGAGTGTTGGTTATTTCTAATACCGGTTTTAGAATGAGAGCTGCTTGAATGAACTAGTCAGATGACCGGCTACCAAGACAACTCGGGAAGAAAGAAGCAGATGCCAGATTCTCCCTTTTTCACCCGTTAATTATTGCAAAGAGTTTGATTAATTTATTATGAAAATAAAGTCAAAAGGAAAGACGGAGGTTGGTCAATTTTAGTACTTTTAGAATGAGAGTAGCTTGAGTGACTAGTCAGATGACCGGCTACCAAGACAACTCGGGAAGAAAGAAGCAGATGCCAGATTCTCCCTTTTTCATCCATTAATTATTGCAAAAGAGTTTGATTAATTATTCGGAAAATAAAGTCCAAAAGAAAAGATCAGGAGGAACTGAGCAGACACAATAGCAAAACAGATAATAATAATAAAGTAGATCATGAAATATGCAAAACACAAATGCAAATGCGTAGATACAAATGATTAATGTAAATATGCAATGCTAAGTAAACATGCATGAAGCAATAAATTAAATATGATACAAAAATTAAATTGCGAGCAATTAAATTAATATATGTAAGTATGAGATAAATAAACAAACATAAGCAAACATGATTGACCTAAGCTAATTAGATTTAGACAAAAATATGTGCAAAAGAAGGTGACTCAAATAGTACTTAAAGAAGTAATTTGGATCACTTAAGCACTTATTAAAAAAATAAACTAACAGCAACTTAAACTAAAATGACTTATGAAAATAAGTTGGAAAAGCAAAATAATATTCACATATGAAAGCTACTGTATCAAAATAAATGTTGTGTAAAAATTAGGGTCAAATAAGCTAAAGAGCTTCTTGAAACCCTAAATAAGCACTTATGCACAAAAAGCTTAATATAAAAAAAAAACACTTATGAAAATAAGTTAAAAGGAAATCACACATGGAAATATGATATAAGCATAAACAGTGACTTACTGAGCTTAAATAAGCTAGGAAGTCACTTAAGTGCTTTTACAAATAAGCTAAAAAAAACAATTAAAATCATAAGCTGAAAGGGGGTGTAAATAAAGAAGAGAAGTAAAAAGTGGGGGTGTGGATAGCGCTTCTGGGCCTGAAGCCCAGTCCATGCGCAAGTCAAACAAACAAAAAGGGGTCAGAACAAAAAACGACCAGGTGCAGACACTGAAAGGCCGTGCACCATACGCGCGCAGGATCTGGGTTGTCTGATCAAGATCATGCAACTCAGATCTACTGGCCCAGATCACGGATCCAGTGTAGCACGAACACGTACGCCAAAAGCGTTATCACCGTCAGATCTCATTTAAATGAGATCTGACGGCTACGTTATAAACTACTGATCAACGTGCAGGATTAAACAAAGGGATCGGATGGTCACGTTTTAAACTTGAGGAAGAAGATGACCCACGGTGGGGTTTTCTTCTCCGGTGAGCCCTGGCTTGCCGGCGACGGCGCCGGCCACCGGAGCTACCTCAAACCACCACGAAACTTAACAAAATTTATATCATTCTCTTCGTTTTTTCACAAGGAATCCAAAAGTACAAATGGTTTTCTCTGATTCCTCACAGAAATGAAAAAACGAAGAGAACAAAGTCTTGAGACAAAAACGCAAAAACGCAAAACAGGCCAAATTGAACAAAACTAGCAAACCAGAAAGCTTCTAAACATCTAAGCGAGACGAATGGTGTAGGTATTTACCTGGATAGCCTTCTGAATCGTCCTACTCGAGCTCGTTTTCTTCCTTGGTGCCGTGGCTGTTTCTTACTTCAATTTCTTCACCTTTCTTCACTGAAAATGACTGATTCCTTCTTCTGAGAACGTGATGAAGGTGTTTTGATGGCTAAGTTATGAGCTTGAGGTGAGATTGTGAGGTTTGGAATTTTTTTGAAAAATGAAGAAAAATGGAATTGTTTTTTGTTCTCTGTTGCTGCGCCGTTTTCAGTGATTTCTAGCTCTCACCTAGGGCTCTGAATTTCATGCTTCTATTTATAGGAATGAATTAGGTTGAATGGCATTGTGGTTTGTGAGAGTTAGTGAGGGTAATTTTGTGATTGAGCTCCTTTTTTTTGTACTATCTTTTGATCTTTTTTTGTTCCAAAAGGAAATGGTGATGAGGTGTTAAGAGATAGAACATTCTAGGTTTATGATGAGGTGTAAAAATGATTGGGACAATTTTTGTTCTTCTTTTGATTTTTTTGGAATAAAACAAAATAATATATGAAAATAAAATAAATATGTCAAGAAATAAAAATATGCATGATGAAATGTGATTATGTAATATGTTTATGGATTAGAAATGAAAGAAAAAGAATTGAAATTTGATGCTTAAAAAGGTTTCTTGAAATGCAAGTAACTAATTAAAAATAAATAAATAAAGAAAATGTGAGGGCAAAATGGTAAAATTTTGTCTCTTATGATAATGCTAAGCCATAACCATGCAAGAAAAAATAGTTCCATGTGTTTTGTGTCAACATTGATTTTTAAATTGAATGGTTTTGTTGACTTATTTAGTCAAAGTGTTGACTTTTGGATCAAACTGTTGACTTTTTGATCAAAATGTTGACTTTCTTGACTTATGCAAAAGTGAGAGAGGTTATGGGTCAAAATTGGAACAAAAATGCATGAGGGGCAAAAATAGAAATAAATAAAAAAGTGTAGGGGCAAAATTAGGGTATGACACAGTTATAATAAGACAAAATAAAAACTAATAAAATATATTAAAATTAAACAAGGGTAAAATAGGAATATTTAAAATAATGTTGGGGTAAAGTGATAATTGTAGGGGTAGAAATTTTTTTTTCCAAATGTTTGATTTTCAATACACCTATTGTTTTGATATGTATAATGATATAGTGGACAATTTTGATAAGTTAATAAGTAATGTTTGTTAAATTTTTATATTTTAAATATTATTTATTTATAGACATGTAAAAATTATCACACCAAAAGTATACTAAAATATATATATTCAAGTAGAAGGCGATCCTCGCTTTACAAATCTATTTTATAAGGTTGGATTAGACCCAATATCCAATTCTATGATTAATTAACCCACACGATATGTGAGATCTTGATTTCAAATATAAAAAATGTGTATGGCTTAATAATTTTGATATTGCCAGCTGGCAGTATCCATGGAGGCGGATAGTAAGATATATGTGTCTGTCTCGTTGCATGTATGCTTTATATCCGTGAGAGTATCCGCTAAACAGATAATCTACGGGATTTTGAGGTATCCATGTATATTAACAAATATATATATGGATGAAATTGCAAATTAGAATTATCTTTTTATCGTGAATGAAAAATTGTAAAAAGGTGATGTATCTAAATAAAGTTATAATCTAAATACCTTAAATCTTTAATAAATATAAAAATTAAATATTTTCTCATAATAAAAAATTATAGTCTAAATACATTAAATTTATGGCGGTGTTTTTATGATACAAACCAAATTCAATAATTTGCATTGAGATAGATAACGTGGTGAATTCAAAGGGAAAAAACTTCAGTCTCATGTTAGCTTCAAATAGTTCAATAACAGGGTTTGGATACTAAGTTGGTTTTGTGGCTCGAATTAGGCCCATAGTCTAAGTGATTAGTGCCCTTCAAAAGTTTTTTATCTAACTCAACTCATGGGGAATGAGCTAATATAAAATAATTTACTGAAATTTATGTAAAATCGATTATAAAAAAGTTATATAAAAACTATATTAAACGATTATATAAAGTTTTTTTATTATGAAACTATAAAAATATAAATGAAATAATTTTTATATTTTTTATTAAAAGTTCAATTTTTAATTATCAAAGAATTAATAAGTTTCTTTTTATGAAATTATAAAAATTGCAAAAAATCGCATGGAGTGAAAATGATATTTGGAAAGACTATAAACAATATAATTTGACCGAAAAAATCACAAATTCTAACTTAACTAGTAGAAATACAAAAATTGCTAGGTTGACTGTTATGATCAGAATTCAAACGCCAATTTTTTGCCTTTATATATATATATATATGAGTTTTCATTAAATAATCATTTTATTTATATTAAAAAATTAATAATTTGAGCGAAAAATGATGGCAAGACTATGATTGACATGACACTCAAACTGCATAATTAGTTAAAGAGTGATAATGATATCACAATGGCCTTCAAACTAGTACTTGTATCACAGTGGAATATTTTTGTTTGGCTACCCTTGTCATATTGGGCATGAAATGTAGTTATGGCTGATCTGTGGGTCATCTATAGGGCTTGGAAATTGATATCAACGCGACCTTGTTAGCGAATTTGAATGAGAGGGAAGGTGAAAGTTTTGGAGGAAAAAAAAGTGGAAGGATAAATAGAAGATTAAATTAAATCTTTTTAAAGAGTGCTTTTATATGTAATGATAAATAAATGTTTGTAATTTATATATTTTTAATTTTGAGAATATTGTAACAACATAGATTAAAATTGAAGATTTTAAAAGTTTTTGGGACGAAATTTTGGAATTTATAAAATCCACAAAGGGTGAATGTATTCCTTTGGAGAACGACAAATGATTGTTTGTCAGCGAGACAAAAATTCAACAAAAAGATGTTAATTGTCCGGATAGATGTTTCAATTTTTAAGACAATTATGAGAATGAATAGTGTATTTTTTCGATGCAGAAAGGCTCGACAAATTTGGAAGGAATCGAATTTTTGAACTATGATCGGTGGAATGATAGACATGACAAATGGGTTCCTCCTCTTATTTTTTAAATAAATTACTAGAGATGCTGCCGCAACATCAAGTAACCGTGTTTATGCCAACTCTTTGGTGTATTTGAAAAAGAGTAAATGACAAATTGTGGGAGGAAGAAGAGCTTCTTTCGTCGATCTCGTTATAATTGGTGCGAGACAACTTGCATCAATGAAGGTCTGTCAATTTTCATCGGGACCAACAACACAACATGCAACACCCCTCTGCTATCACGACAGGCGTCACTTTATACATAGACGAAAGACTTGCTATTTCGGTGGTCAATTTTTCGTCAACAACATTTGGAGCGCAAAATGATCAAATACAATGTAGATACAACAATTTTTAAGAAACAAAATTTTCACGGAGTTTGTGCTTCTAAAATACTCCCTCCGGTTCTATATAAAAGAAAAAGTTGACTTTTTAGATTCATTATAAAATTGATGTATCTAGACAATAATATAGTCTAAATACATCTATTTTATAATGTATCTAAAAAGTGAAATGTTTCTTATATATAGGACCGGAGGGAGTATGACAAAGGTAATTTTATCCGGCACAAACAACTTCGATATGAAGCCCTCTTCCACACGAAACCTAGGGATTGGAGCAATCAATTATTTGGCGACAAAATTTAGGTGATTATAGTGTGTTCACAAAATTATATTGTAAGTCAGTGTTTGATAACATTGATTCAATATCCGATCCAAATGCTATCGTGTACTCTAAACATGTAAAATTTGTTTGCATTTTTTTTTTTTGACGCAACTCTTTGCATTTTTTATTAAACTTTAGAATGAACTAAATTAGAAAACATGTCAGCAATGTTGTTCATTTATCAGAAAGGGCGTCATTATTTTTTATTAGTCATCAAAATTTTGATTATTTTTCATCCTTTGTTGAAACTACTTTAATAATCAAAACAAGATAAAATTGTATCTCTAAAAAAACACACCAGTTCAATATCTTCAGCTTAATTATTGTATTTAAGAACCAAATTGCTTCTTTAAATTTATAATATTACATTGATAATGTACTCTCTTTTTGTCAAATATATTAATGGTTAGAATTTTATTCTTAAAATAAATAAATGAAGTGTTTGAATTAGAATATTAGTTTTATTAATCGTTAGTTGATTCAGTGTTGATTGACACTGAACTTAGTAGAAATGACTATGGTTTGATTCCCGCAACAATGATGAGAGGGGCTGCAACAACTTGATACCAAAATTGACTCTTAAACTAGATTAAACTGATAATTAAAAAAAAATGCGATGTCATTTACGCAACTAAAAAACAAAAAATAAAATAGCAAGTTCAATTTTTATTTTGGGTTGAAATTAATTTGAGTAAGGAGATAATAACTGGTACCCTAACCAGTTTGGGTCCAATTCTCCGTTCCAATGTCTTCTTCTCTCTCACCACCATCACTCTCTTCTCCTTTCATCCACGATTCTTCAACCTTTCGCCATGGAACCAAGCTCTTTCTTCTTCCTCACTCTACTTCCACACGCAAACCTCGATGCTTCAAATCTTTCTCTTCAAAGTGCTCCCTCGACAACATCCCCAAACAGTTCAGACAGGAAAATCTCAAGGATGGATGTTAGTTTTTCCACTTTCTCTTTTCAATTTTGTTCTAATTTTGATTTACTCTATTGAATTTTGTTTTGGTTAGAATGAAAACGAAAATTAAGTAGAAGAACTAGAGCACAAAATGGGGGAAAAGTACAACTTTTAATCTGGGTCTTAATTTAGGGATTTTGTTTGTTTACGTTGCAGTATGAGTTTGATTAATTAATCGGTGTTGTATTTAGTGTTTGCTTTTCTCATAATCATCGTTTTTGACTCCGTTAATTTTATTGTAGAATTTGATTTTTTGTTTATGAATTTCTTAATTCTAATTAATATGTGCTCGGTTATTTGCCTCCTTAAAATGGTTAATTACTTACTAATTAAAGTAACAAAGTTTTTATCCTAATCAAATTCAGTATACTGACTCTAGACTCCTAAAAGTAAAAATCACATACCCTTAAATCAGCATGAAAGTTTTTGAATTATTTGCATAAATTGCGCAAGAAGAAATTAGTGAAACATCATGAGTTATGCTTGTAAACACTTGAAGACACAATATTGGACAAGGTTATGTGAAGTTTGGACTAGTTTAATTACAGTTTCAGTGTTTCTAATTATATTTCTAAGATCTTTAACGCGAACAGGGTGGTTAAAATTAGCTTATCTAACACGTTGATTGGAGATGGTAAATTTAAGGCTTCAAATTGGTGTACTGCACTTAATAATTTAGATGAGAAATTCAGGAACATAGAGGGAAACTTACCCAAATGATAAACAGTCAAAGAGATTTATTTTGTAAGTTGAATGGAATAGTTTGTAACTTGGATGCCTTATCTTATTTATCATACGCAGTGATGGACAACTACAAGAATACACCCCAGTTTCTGTACGGTCTTACTCCTTCGCAAATGGACATGTTCGTAAATGCAGACAATCCTATGCACAAGGCGTCCGGAAAAGTTACAGAGGTTCTCATCATTTACATCCTCTTGATATTATCTAAGTCACTGATTTATTATAGCAAATTTTCCTATTAATAGTCTAATTATTGATTTGATTTTGCAAAGCACCCAAATTTTATTACATCACGTTTAACTGTTCAGAAGTGCTCTTAATATTAGTGATTGTGGCAGGAAAGCATTTCATCTGCCAAAAGTTATTTGGAGAATAGTGGGATGGGTAGTATATCTAGCATGGATACTAATGCCTCTTCAAGGCACAGCATGAGTGTTAGTATGTATAGAGGAGGAGGTAGGGGGGGAAGGCCTAGAAGAGCTCCACCGGATTTGCCTTCTCTGCTCTTGGATGCTCGAATATGTTTTCTGGGTATGCCGGTAAGTATCGCGATATGTTTTGATCTCAATTTTGGTCCGGATGATTATATATATATAGTCTATTTTTTATACTAGTTGTCTTGACTCGTGATATTCCCTTTTCTGATTCATACAGATTGTACCAGCTGTGACAGAACTTATTCTGGCTCAACTTATGTGGTTGGATTATGATAACCCTGCCAAACCTATTTATTTATATATTAATTCGTCTGGGACTCAGGTAAGTGTTAATAGTCATTGTTCTAAAGTTGCCTCCTGTATTGTATCATGTGGTTATTTATATAAATGGCCTTTCTTTCCTTTATTTTTGGTTTAGAATGAGAAGAAGGAGAATGTGGGATCAGAAACCGATGCTTATTCCATAGCTGATATGATTTCTGTAAGTTAGCACGAATCACACATCCCCTTTACAACATTACAATGCTGTATTATGGTTTGTCACTTTGAACTCGCTGTAATTTGTACTCTTATTAATCTAATTTTTTTCCTTTCGACCTGTAGTATGTCAAATCTGATGTCTATACTATCAATTTGGCAATGGCGTTTGGCCAAGCAGCAATGCTTTTGGCTATTGGAAAAAAGGGTTATCGTGCTGTACTGCCAAATTCATCCAGTAAGAATCCTATTTGTGTAAACTTTAGAAAATATTGCTTGATTGCACTTGAATCTGAATAGTGAATGATTTGTGGTTTTGTGCTGTATATATGACGTACAAGGTTGGACTTGGAGGAATCAATTCCAAATGTTAAGGGATTGGCCTTAGGATCAGCTGACTAAGGAAACTATCAAATCAATGTTTCTACAAATTTGAACAATATCACAACAATTGCTTACAACTATTTATTGTGTCTTTTTAGAACTACTAATCAATGCTTCCTTCTAGGTTGTATAAATTAAATATGATTCATGAATACCTTTGGAGAATGCACAAAAGTGTTCATTTCTCCATTTAGTTTGAATTAGGGATATTTCTTCCGCGTTGGTTGGATTTATTTTTTATTTTTTATTAAGTAGCAAGATAAACTATTGTATACATATTTTTATTTTACAGATTTGGTGGTATAAGGATGTATGATTTTAAGCGTTGCTTTTTCTTACTGCGGGTTATAAATTTTTCTATTGCAGCAAAAGTATATCTCCCGAAATGCCATAGATCAAGTGGTTCTGTTGCAGATATGTGGATTAAGGTATGTGAATTGCGTACATATTTGTTGTCTCCTCTCACTGTATTGTCTCTATTACTGTTTGGGACGTTCTATTTATCAATTATATCGACAAAACATACAGGCAAAAGAGCTGGAGGCAAGTTCTGAGCATTACATTGATTTGCTGGCAAAAGGAATAGGGAAACCAAGGGAAGAAATTGCTCAAGAAGTCCAGAGGACTAGATTTTTCCAAGCACAGGAAGCCGTAGACTTCGGAATCGCGGACAAAATAATGGACTTCGGGGAAGATGCATTTGAGAAGCGGGTAATAATTACTTCATTGATATACATGTTTATTTTTCATAAACATTTCATGCATGATATATACTTATGATTACTTTCCTGATCAGGATTATAATGCAATGCGTGCTGCAAGAGCACTCAAGAGAAGTGGTGGGAGCCCTCAAGCGTCTCCTTCAGGACTTTAGGTAATTTCACGCACAAAAACATTAGGTCACTTGTTCTGTTACGCCTTTAATGGGTGTTGGTGGGTTTGGTTCAAGTTGGCGACTAGTATAGAAAGGTCGAGCAGCTATCTTCACACATATCAAGGTCAAATGGAAATATAAACCAGTTAATGTCTAGGGTCTGCATCTGTATCTTGGCACTGGATTATCTGTTATGTACTTGAATTAGCCGTGGTTTGTTTCAACTAAAGAAAATGACTAGGCCTTGTGTATTTTCTGAAGTTGTAAAATATCAAACCATTATCAATGTGATGAATTTGATGGCTGCATTAGAAGATTCTATAGACCTTTTTTTATGTTCTATTAATCACATACTTGTGTGGAGGCCTAATAATGCACACCTTGTTCCTCGTATTGTCACCTTGGTGAGTTATTTTATTGGTGGTCACATCAGGGAAGGACGTAAACTTGTAAAACAGTCGCTAGTGTTCCTTTGATTAATAATTTTTACCCTTTTTCCATTTTTTTTTTAAAAATTAATCTCTTATTTTTAATGTCATGTTGAAAATTGTGATGTGCATTACTTTTGGTTACTTTGCAGCAATAAATCTTGCACGATCAAACAAAACCTAACAAGATAGAGAAACCATTTCTAACAGTTGATCGTATCTAGACAGTAGAAATAAAAAAGACAATAAATTATAGAAATTTATTTTTTCTCAAATAGTCTACTGATTAGAAATACACATTAAAATGAATAAGTGGAGAATCCTAAATGTAAGTCACAGTCCATACATATATCAGCAATATTTCTACGAATTAAGCCATGTTCATAAGAATTAGTATTTTTTTTAAAAAGTCAAAGAATAAATTTATCAAAATATTTATGCACAAGAAGTATCTACAAGCTTAGGACAAAGATGAACAAAGCGCAACCAGACTAAAAAATGAGGAAGTTTTGAGTGGACAAAATAATTTGGTCACACTACTTTTTTTTTTTGGTAAATTTTGGTCACAATTTGGGCACATACATACCTATAAAAAGATACAAAGAAAAAGCAATTAAATAATGCATTTTTGAATAATTAAACGATATGGATTTTTATGTGTCAAATTAAATGTGTCTAAATAATTGTGACCATCTAAAGATTTTTATTAAAAAACAAACAGATATATGTTTTTAGGTGGACTTTTTTTTGTTTGCTTTTGTAATGCAAAACATAATTTTATCTCTATTTTTTTATTGTGTTTTCTTTATTCACGAGTTTGTATTATATAAGTTCGAGTAAACCTTCAATTTAGTTTCTAACTATCAATTTCTCTTCAATTTGGTCCATAAACTATAAAAATATATCAAATAGTCCCTAAACTATCATTAGTACATCAATTTAGTCCATCAACTTTTAAAAACATGAAAAAAAAATAATTCAGGGACCAAATTGATGGATTATTAATAGTTCATGGACCATTTAGTATATTTCTATAATTTATGGATCAAATTAGAGAGATTGATAGTTCAGTGACTAAATTGAAGATTTATTCATATAAGTTCATTTTGTTGTAGTATCTGAATAGCTATAACAAGGTACACTAAAAAACACCTCAAAATAGTATAAATTTGTGTTTTATTTTTCTCATTTTTTTTATAAATTTCAAAATTGAAATTCTCAATTGTCATTAAACTCTATATTTATCAAATAAAATCTCCAATCCATAAAAGTTGAAAGCTATGTAGGCAATCAAACAATGTTTTTCTTTCATCCGAGTTTAGCGAATTAACGCTATATATGTGTATTCTTCTTCTTCTTCAATTAAAAAAAATTTAAAATACATAAATTTATTCTATATGGTCGGCCACATAATTTTTTTCTTTCATAAATGATTAATTTGCGCGTGTTTATAAAGATAAATGATTGATACAGAAAAAATAAGATAAAAGACCAACGTACGACGATAAATAAAATAAATGTTTCCCATATAATTTTGCCAAAATAAAATAAGTAACTACACTTTTAAAAGATCGCAATTTCAGACGCGCTAAAAACATATTTAAACAAATATTTATTTATAGTTGAATCATTATTAACTAATTAAAACAGCAAATGCAAGTGGTATTTATTATTATTTTTATAAAACAATATTCAAAATTAAAAGGAAAAGGGAAAAAAATACAATTTTTTTAATTTTTACATGCCACTAAGGCCCACATGTCTCAAACCCGGCCTATAGAGTTATTTATTTTTTGAGTGAAATTAATTATTAATCAATTAGAAAAAAATAAATAAAACAAGAAACGGATCTCGTTAAGAAACGTAGAAGAGAAGAGAGGGGTTTGATTTGTCGTAGTGAGCTAAGCTTATTATGAAAAAACAATTTCACTAACTCTCATCAAAATTATGTCTCCGTAATTATCATTATTTCATGATAATAATAATAATAATAATAATAATAATAATAATAATAATAATTCACCTCAATTTTTTTTGTATCATTTTCTTCTATCATATCAGATTCAATTCGATCATAACCCTCAATGCAATGGTGGTTTGCAAATGTCGCAAGGTATCGTTCTTTTCCTTTTCAAAACCCTCAATTCGCTTTGCTTCATTTCTTAGCTCCAAATATATAGATCGGATAATTGCTACTAATTTCATTTCATCAATTCAGATCAATTTTAGGTGAAGGTCATTGTGATCTACATGCTGTTGCATTTTGCATGATTCAATTTTATTTATGTTTGATTGAAACATGTGTTAGGAATATAGAACTATAGAACTGATTGAATTTCGTTTTAGTTGATTTTGATTATTTTTATTGGAATTGGAACTAATTTTATGTTGAATTGGATTTTCTATGGTGTTTTTAGGCTACTAAGCTATATTGCTTCGTGCACAAAGTTCCTGTCTGTGGAGAATGTATCTGTTTCCCGGAGCATGAAATCTGCGTGGTAAATTTTATTCGGCATTTTCACTTTCAACTTGGTCGATTCTTGTTTTTATTTAATATATTGAAATTTGTTATTGTTTCTTGTTCAAAGAATTTAATTTGATTTTGGTTCTGGTTCTGGTTTTGGCTTGAGGTTTATTGGGGACATGTTGTGGCGGTTACTCTTGGTCTTTATTTTGGGAACATAAACTGAGGGGAAGATAATTAGCTATCAATGGTGATTTGATAATATATTTGTACATTAATAATATTTGTTTCTTGTAGGGTCTTTTTTCGTTTGAGAAAACGTATTCTGTTTTCCGTTTTCACTAATGATTACTAAATGCTACTTTTTTTTCAAATATTTATATCGAAAACGACAATGCCAATAAAAGTTTTCACTGCTTCCGACACAAATCTTTGTTAACTATAAATTAACTGAAGATAAGATGGCATCTTTTATTTGTTTTGTCGTGTTTCACAGATACGGACATATTCAGAATGGGTTATAGATGGGGAGTATGATTGGCCGCCTAAATGCTGCCAATGCCAAGCCGTTCTAGAAGAAGGGAGTGGATCTCAAACTACTCGACTCGGTTGTTTGCGTATGTGATATTGCTTTTGTATTCCTTTGAAATAAGTCCTTTTTAACTTGAACTGGTTACATATTAAAAAGGGTAATCTGGTGCAGCAACTGATTACGCATTATAAATTTAAATTTTGTCCAGATGTTATCCACACAAATTGCTTGGTATCACATATCAAGAGCTTTCCTCCACATACTGCCCCAGCAGGATATGCGTGCCCTTCATGTTCTACTTCGGTAAGATGCACCTCCAAATGATTTCAGTCTTTCTAGCAAGTAGATTTTTGGTTGAAAGTAGTGTATTTCCATATCTGCTTTTAACATATAGCCATTATGTGGTTTTATTTAGTTAGGTTCAAACTTTAATACATCGTTCATGGTGTTCTAGCTTCCATGAGCAAAGTGTACAAAGAGGGAAAGAATATCAAAATGTTATGTGATTTTCCCTTACGTTTCTTTCTTTTTCATGATTATTGAGCATAGATAGAAACACCATAAAGGAGATTGCTAGTGTCTCATTTAAAGCGTTGAGCCAATGCTTTGTCGTAGCATCTATTGTCATGACTTGTTGTACTTATATTGGAGTTACTCTGAACTGAAAGTTAGTCTCTTGATTAGCTATGTTGAAAAATCAAAGTCTGGTTCATGGTGTTCCAGTTTCCTAGAACCATTGTGAGTGTTGACGAATTTCCGCCATGATGTTATGGCATTGTGGATTTTGTGCCAGATTCCATAGGCCGCAACACCTATTATATCTACCATGTTTCCACTATAGGCAGTAACGTCCTGCATACTGTACAAGCAGGGAAAAGAAAACGACACACTATATTCCCAACTCTTATCTCTCTTCATTATTCACTACTTTTTAAATTAAGCTTCTTAATTGTGAGATGTAGATAGAAACTCTGAATGAATATTGCTAATCTGATAGTATCCTGCAGAACCCAGGTAACTCCTGGCAGGCCCAAAGGGTCCTGAAGCCTGAAGGTCTACTCTCATAGGCCCAAATGCCCAAAAGCCCGATGAGGCATTGTGCGGGAGTTGGAGGTGGGAGCCTGAGTGAGTTGGTTATGAAGAGAGAAAAACTCACTCAAGTAGTTATAAGGAATAAGAGATAGTGGGAGTGGGGCATGTTGGTTATAATTCTGTTTGTGGGAGCGGAGAGTTATCTCGGGCTTGGAAGGGATTCATCTCTTTCTACCCTTTTCATAGTGATATAATAATACAAATTCTCATTTTTCGATAGACTTTTTCTATCATATTCATATATGCCTTGTTGCTTTAAAACCATTGCTTAATTGCTTGTCTTAGGGAACTCACATATAAAGTAGTTGTTTAATCAAATAGAATCACAGTATGTATTTGAAAATTGAAACTTACTTAGCTAAATGCATAATACACATGACCTGTTCAAGTAATATTGTAATTATGCTTAAACCTTTTCGAACTTTCTTTGTGCATTGATCTGGAGCCAATTCTTCCTTCTTTTTTTATGTCTCATGTTGGTGAATAAACTCGTGCAGATATGGCCTCCAAAAAGTGTGAAAGATTCGGGATCACGTCTTCATTCCAAGTTGAAGGAAGCTATCTTGCAGGTAATTTATGAAATTGGTACTATATGGTGGGGTCATCTTTCTTAGTATTTTATCATATTATGGTGTATATTTCTTGATATACTTAAACCAGAACAAACATGTCATTTAGTTTTACCTACTTTTGTGCAGACTGGCATGGAAAAGAATATCTTTGGAAATCATCCAGTTTCGTTGTCAGTGACAGAATCACGTAGTCCTCCACCTGCTTTTTCTTCTGATCCATTGATTAGTAGGGAAAATCTTGGAAACTCAGCGTCAGTAGATGGACCAGAACTTTCTAGAATTTCAGTTACAGATATTGTGGAGATTGATGGTGCTAATTCAGGAGGAAATTTCATGAAAAGCTCAAGTCCAGTTGCCGTAAGAGGATATCTTTAAGTGCACTTATTTTCTGTTTATATATATCTTCCATTTTAATAAGTAGGCCTGAGCTTTTCTTGTTTTATTCCAATATGTGTTGCAAACCCTGTTATGCAGTTAGTATTTTATCTTATACAATTTTGTTATTTATTGCAAATAATTTAGCCTGGTGCTACCACAAGGAAAGGATCACTCCTTGTTGACCGGCAAAACTCTGAAATCTCGTACTACGCCGATGATGAAGATGCAAAGCGCAAAAAGTACACAAAAAGAGGTGATATAGTGTTTTTGACTTAATTTTGAATATTTAAATTTGTATGTTTAATATTTGACTTGTAATTCGCTGTTCATGTTGGCTTCCCCTGGTCTTATGTGTTGAACTTGTCGTTCAATTTATTAATTCAAATTTTCCTCTTTGAAAGTGTAGGTCCATTCCACCACAAGTTTCTTAGAGCATTGCTTCCTTTCTGGTCCAGTGCTTTGCCTACTCTTCCAGTGACTGCACCTGCAAGGAAAGATGGATCAAATGCAACCGAATCCTCAGAAGTCCGTGCACGGCATCAAAAGTCATCAAGGATGGACCCCAGAAAAATTCTTCTACTGATTGCAATCATGTATAGCTCTTTCCTCATCCTGTATAATACTTATAATAATAAATAGGCGAAACAGATGAAAAATAAGGGATCTAAACTTTGTGCAATTAAAATCATGTTTGAGTGACTTGTTATGCCTCATGATAAATGATGTTAAGGGTGAAGTGGGGAGCTACTGGGTAAGTGAGCTGGCATTTTATTGCCCATGTAGTATATCCCAGGGTTAAAGGAACTTGTAGGTTGTTTCGATGCAAATTGACACTTACAAGTTACGCCATATTCATTCCTTACCCTCAGAAGAAAAAAAAAAGAAAAGAGAAAGAGCTATGATAACTCATACAGTGATACTCTAATTCCACTATCCTGTATATAAACTCTCTGTTCCAGTTATGTTGTGTAATGTATATTGCTAATTTTTAACTGATGAAGAAGTTATTATCCATTTTGCAGGGCGTGCATGGCAACTATGGGTATATTGTATTACAGACTAGTACAGCGGGGTCCCGGGGATGAGCTTCTTAATAATGATGAATAAACTGTGCATGGATGCTCTAATAGTCATGAGGTATTCAGCGGCTCCATTTTTGATTTGCTTGTTATTGGTACTTCAGCCGCTTATCTGTTTGGCTTCTTTATTTAGAATAGAGCCGCCGTTTTTGGCAAACATACAAGTAGCTGGTTGATAACTTGTTATTTGAATACCGATGTCAGTGATGTGATACATGTCATCCATATTTGCTCTTTGCACTCAGTTTTGGTGTCCATTTGAAATGTAATTGCAGATTCAGATTTATCATTTATATGTTGTTCAGTTATTTTGATTATGTTGTAATTATCTTGAAACTTACAAACCTTGGAGGTCAATTTGTCTCGACTGTTTCAAAACAAATATAATTTGCATGTTATTAGCCAGATACTACCTGTGGTTATTTCATACAGAACAAGCACATAGAAGTTATGCTTTATTTTCCCCCCCTTTTCAAAACGTTAGTATTTTCTCTTTCAATAGAATTTGAACCTCGGTCCTGCATCTCCTTCAATTCCTTTAACCCTCACTGCAAAACGGTGGAGCTACCTAAACGCCCCTAGAGGTTAATATCATCTTTGATAGAGGTGTAACATAGGACATATAAGACTAGACACTATAAGTGTTAACATCCCTATCGCGTTGGTTTTAGATAGGACTCATATTGGAGTACTGTTTCAGTTCCTTCAGGGGAAAAAAGAAAATCAAATGAGGTATCATAGGCAGTAATAAAGGTAATACAAACTGGAATACTGTGAAGTTTGATAATACAAATTTGGTAT
Organism: Trifolium repens; assembly: GCA_030408175.1. Classification (NCBI taxonomy): domain Eukaryota; kingdom Viridiplantae; phylum Streptophyta; class Magnoliopsida; order Fabales; family Fabaceae; genus Trifolium; species Trifolium repens. The sequence continues at coordinate 61,954,445 of CP125837.1, read as the reverse complement.
AATTTGGGTGCGTCTTGCATGTCTGATGATACTTGGTTGATCTTGTCAGTAGTCATATGCTTGTCTCAGACTGTAAAACTGCGAATGACTCATTAAATCTGTCTATATAATCGGCTATCATGAGTGCCATATCAGTTAAAAAGTACTTGTGATATGTGTTGACTTAGATTTTAATATAATATGGATCTCTCAAAAATGGACCTATATCATTTTTAGTAAAATATGAACTTTATAATAATAATAATAATAATAATAATTATAAAAGAAGTAAAAATAATATTTTGTTAAAATTTACTAAAAATAGAAGGGTTCATCTGTCTTGAAACACTTGTTTTGATTCAAAACTATTTGTTAGATTATTGTTGATGTTATGTCAATATATTCTTGTCATCCCTAAGCACTTGTTTCAATTCGAGTACCAGAAGTTCTAAAGGGCATGAGATCAAACCAACCGTCCACACGGTAAAACTTGGAGTCAATCCCTTTCCGCTTTGTTTGTAACTCAACCAATTGGGTATCGAGTTTTCAAACTCGACCTATGTAATCCTATCCATAGCCTATATTCAACTCCTTATAATCGTAGTTCATATGTAATTATAACTTTTACAATGTAATTATGTCAAACTTTCCTTGAATCCAAATATGTGCTTACAATACTAAAATTTGAGGCAAGCTCTCTGCTACGACCAACAGTTGCAAGTGGTTGTCATTTTTCTTTGGACCCTAGCTTTCAAAACCCAAACACATTCATATAATCCTTTGATGTTTTTTTTTTTTTTGACACACAATCCTTTGATGTATGAACAAAGTTAATTTGGGTAAAGCTGTCATAAAAATACTAATAATGAATGATGTAGGCGGTTGTTACATCATATCAATATTAATTATCACACTTAATAAGTTATAAGAAGGAGCATCTTACTTCTCAAATAACAGGCCAAGAAGGTTTAAACTTTAAACAAAACAAAAAAAAAGGCTAAGAAAGAAGGTATACCAATTTTTCTCCTATAAGATAAGAATAAAGTGTAAACTAAAATGATGCGCATGCGAAAGAGTTCAAGAAAATTTTCAGTTTTTCTTTCCTCCTAATAGTCAAATGCTAAATAAAGCATATGAGTTCAAGAAAATATATCTTAAATGAATATGTCCACTCTTATCCAACCTTACTACTTCTTCAGAGGTCAGATTATAATAATTATGGAAAATGTCAAAATTGTCAACACATAAAAAGCATACTTCACTACCTAAAAAAATATAAATAGCATACTTTACTTGTTGATCTGTCCATCGGTATCATGTTTTGGTTTCATATGTAAAAAACCATAAAATTATGTTTTCTCATTTTTTTTCTATGATGTTGATACTTTTCCTATCATATTGTGTATATACTTTCCCCTATGTTTTACTATATAAATAATTTTCCGATTCCTCTAATGTAAAAATCATCTTTTCTATTTAATCTTCTTTATTTTGTATCTTAATTTTCTAATTCTATTTTGATTTATGAACAACAAAAAAGTATCCCTTATTTATCAAAAAAAAAAAGAAAGAAAAGAAAGACGTATCCCTGTCTATTTTGATCATACCCGTATGGCTGTACCTTAGTTTAATGTGTTCAACGTATGAAAAAAATATATACTCAAACTTGAAACAAATACACAAATTTAATTTCACACAATGCATATACTACTAAATTGTTCTTTATCTTGTAAGTCAAATCTCAAATGCCTTTTAAAATTGCGAAAAGAAGTTGGCAAGTCAAATTATAATAATTAGATAATTACAAATTTACAATTAGTTTACATTCTAGAAGTGAAATTAAAGAAAGGATCTAAAGGGGCTAATCAAATATATATATTCAACCCCATATTAAAATGGATATTCAATATGGACTTCCTGTGGATTCATTAAGGTATATATTAAACCAATAATTGTTTAGTTAAATGGTTGACAAATGAAATATATCAATCCTTTGAATAAAACAAAACCAAAAAGAGTTTCAATTTTTTTTTTTTGACAAAAAAAATATTTCAAGTTATTGAAGTAAACTTAAATATCATAAAGTATCAATATCAAAATTAATATAATTGGTCCCTTCGTTGACTTGCATTGCCTTCTGTTAGGAGGTTTTACTTGTTCTAGTTGATGGACCAACCACCCTTAACTCAATATATAGAAGAAGAGAAGACAATAATAGAAGATATCATAGGTAGTTTTAATTCCTTCTTCGTTATATTAGCTCTAACTAATCAAAAGTTCAATAATTAGTCATGTTTAGGTGAATTTTGTTTCTAGGATTCCTTACATTACATTGTTTTATTGTACACTTTTATGGTTTTTTATATTTAATTTTTAAGTGAAGTAATCTCTATTGAGCTAAGAAAGTATGACCTAAATGAGTATGTATCTTAATTCTCATAATATGTAAACCATTAGTTTGTTTTATTGAGTTTTCATTTAACTATTTTTTAGAAAACCATAAGCTTTTATTTTTTGTACAATAAAGCCCAAAACTTTTATAACATAGTTGTTGTATGTAAAATTTATCTCAGAAAGAGAGTATGCTTTTCGAAGGTATGTTAGATTTTTGAAATGATATTAAATTAAGATAAGTGTCGGATTTTGAATATAAGACAATTTTGAAGATTCCTTAAAAGATTGGAACAAACGGTTTTTGAAGAGTACAAGCAGAGCAGGACACATAATTTTGAAGATTGTTATGAAGGCTTTCTTCACTCTATAAATAGTATGTTAGACACCAAATTAAATTTATGGAGTTTATTTTTGAAAAAGAGAAACAATGCCTAAACATAAAAAATGTTTATATGCTAACACTCAAAAAACGTCGATAAAGATACTTAAATATTACTTCCTCCATACCAAAATATAAGTCACTTTTGAGAAAAAAAATTGTACAAGTTATAAGTCGCTTTACATTACCAATGAATCATTTAATGTTATTTTTTCTATTATACCCTTAACTATTTATTACTCTCTCTTATTTCAATACTATAATTTATTTTTTCCTTATCATAAATGAAAGACAATTTTGTAAACCAACTCATAATTTTTTTTTTCCATACAACATTAATTACATTTCTTAATATGCGTAAAAATATCAAAGTGACTTATATTGTGGTACAGAAAAAATATTTATCAAAGAAGTCAACACATTCACATTAGAAGTTTAATTCTCGTCTTAACTGAGTATGAATAAATTTCTTTCAAACTGAATCAACTTTTATTGAAAAGTGTGGACAATTAACTAAAAACAAAAGTACTACCGTCCCTTTCTAAAAATATATAAATGTAAATATTATCATATAAGATCTTGTTTGATTTGTTTCGATGAGTATTTTCAAGAATCAAATTTCTATAATTTTAACTAATAGACAATTAAAGATATTCGTAATCAAAATTATGCATTGACATACATGCAATAGTGAAAGAGTTCTAATATTTTAGGACGGATGTAGTAGTAGAAATACCCAACAAAAATGAAATTTAAAATATATAACATTAACGCGTCTCATGAAAAGGAGCAACACAAATTATGAAGGAAAATTAAAGATATACTAGTAGATTAAAACAATCAAACTACATATTTTGTATTTCTCTTAACATGTGATAAAAGATTAGTAGAATGCCAGTTGTTTCAATAACCATAATCTTTTTTTTTCTTTCCATAATCTTATAATGCCAAAAATGGGTGCACAGAAAAATTCCTTCCAAAGTCGTGCTCCCCTGCCGGCTTATAAACTATTTTTGGCCATATATGTTAAACTATGCAATCGCATGCAATGCCATGTTCTTCTGGTGATTATATAAATAAATAAATCATGCAAGAAGAAAGTATGACCTAAATGATTAAGTAAGTAAATTTAAATTCAATAGTGAAGTGAAGTAATCTCTATCGAGCTAAGAAAATATAAAAAGGACAGTGTCATTATCTCAAACTATATATGAGTTGGCTTTAAAGTTAAAGAATCATTTGTAATAAAAAAAACGACATTACTAGAGAACAATACTTATTTATTTGTACAAAAAAAAAGAATACATTATTTATAGGTGATAAACGTGAAATTAATTTAAGACTATACGCGTTGCGTGTACTGTATTTTCCTTGTTGAGAAATGCTAAGGAAACTTCTTTTTGCTATGTGTGTATTTTTTTCATTAAATTTTACTTAGCATTATGTTTTATTTTACATTAGTTCTCTGGTTTCCAAAAAAAAAATTCGGTAATTCAAAGTTCGACTGTAAAGTTAGAAAAATTTGATTAAAAATTATTCCCACAAAAAATCGATGATTATATAGTCTCAATGCAAATTTAGTGTGATGATTAGTATAACAAATGAAATTTGGATTAAGTGCAGTCAGAATGCATGCGGCCAGTGATTCGAAACTGTATGATTAAGATAGACAGTTTTTTATATTTTTGTTTAATATAAAACACACTAAGTATATTAAGATTGATTGTCACTTCCCTCGTCATTATCTTGAGCATAAAACAATTACTTTAACCGTTCGTCTCCTTCTCCTTGCAGATTGCTGACTTGTTTACGAAGACACATTCTATTAAATATTTTTCGTATATTGATTGACAAACTCTTAATGCTATCTTTTAATGCATTGTGAATTTCAAAGAAAATGTCATATAACTTTCTGTTAATGTATTGTGAGTTTTTGGAGGAATGATAGATTTATCTATGTTTTTTTATTGTATATTAGTAAAGTAGTTCAATCCTTTCTAATATTTGTATTTATACTGTAACTCTTACTCACTAAGGTAGTTTAATCCTTTCTTTGTTCACTCTTTGTTAACAAAACTAAATAATTATATATACGCTATCAATTAGTAATTCAGGCTTAAATAAAGCCTTATACCAAAGTATATCTAAGTATTCAACTGGCGGTGAAAAAAAAAAAAAATGTGAATTATGTAAGTAATTTAAATGTCAAAACAAACTAAGCCTTAAACTAAACGAGTTTGATAGGTTTCAAACTTGTCTCCAGTTGTCCAACAGCAATAATGTCATTCTCAAATTCAATTAAAATAAAGTTGTTAGAATGTTTGACAGACTTGAGACACCACCACCATGCCTAAAAAACTCAATCCCTTCTATTCTATTAAATTGCCTCATGTCATTTTCTTAATTACTATTACCAAGTCTCACATTCGTATAGTTTAGCAATAATTGATCATTGTTCTTATTTCCCACTTGAAATGGGAATGTTAAGCCTCATTCAAGGACTATTATAATACTACTATTTTAATGCAAATCAATACTTTGAGATGGGTCCTCTAATTAATAAAGGGTCCCAATTTCAGCTAAGGGTATTAGTACTTTGTCTGCACCTAATTAATTCTTGCCAATTATGAATGGGATCTTTTTCTATAGGTGAATCCAATCCCATTTTGGCATTACCTTATGTTGTTTGGTATAAATATATTACAAATGCTCCTATTTTTTTCATATCATCAAAACATTGAAACAAAACAAGAGTAATCTCAATTCTCATAGGTTTCAAATAAAATATTTTATTTTACAAAAAAAAAAAATGGAAGCTGCCCAATTGATTTCTGAAGAATGGGAATCTCTTAGTGGACAGTACACAGCTGAGGAAGCTGATTTTATGGCTCAGTTCCTTAGTGGTAATGGAAATACAAGTTTTGGCATGCCATCTTGTTTCCCTAATTCATATTTTGCAAATGATAATTTTATGTGTTTCTCCAAAGGGAGTAGCATTAGCACTAACACTGATAATAGTGCTAATACATTTTCCACCACAACAAGTAGTGATTTGGAAACAAACATTGATTCCTTGTTATTTTGTTTGGGAGATTCCAAATTAAGTCCACAATATTTTGATGATAACTTAAGCAAACAGATAAATTATGAAAGCATTGATCATGAAGGGTCAGATTTTGAACTAGTGAGACCGGTTTTTGCTGCTGACATGGATATCAGTGCAAAAAGACTTAGGAGCTCAATAGAGGTACAATGATAATACCTAGTTAAAAATTTACTATGGTTAACTAATTTATATGGTTTTAAATTGTAGTCGCAATTAAACTGTAAACCTGGGAGTGTGCTTCTCCTTAAGGTCTCAGGTTCGCCATTGTTTTGCGCAGTAATTGCGGTCACAGACAACAATTTAAAACCATTTTACTTAAGAATAATAATAATATAGTTAAGTTGTTTATTTGAGTGAGATAGTGATCATGATTTTATTATTATGTAGGTCTCAAAAAACATGAGGAATGTTAGAAAGTGTCCAAATTCTGCTTCTATGAACAACAATGAAGAGGGCCTAATGTGGCATGGGTTCAGCAACTGTTTTTCTCAGGTTGATTCAAATGCTTATGTGGAGCTAAATAGAGGAACATCTCCAAGTCTAAGCCCAAAAGAGCCTAAAGCACCTAATTTATATAAAAAATCAAAAGTAACAAGTGGTCTTGCCACTAATGCACAGAGCATTTATGCCAGAGTAAGTCCCATTTAAAAGGCATTTCTTTAGTGCATATTTGGATTCAGAGTAACTTAAGCAAAATCATAGTGTCACTGTGATTCTGGTAGAAGTTACATTTTAGCGCTTTAAAAAAAAATCACGGTTTTATCGTGATTTTTTCAAATTTACAGTGATTTCAAACATGCATGCATTTAACAAAATAGTACATGTCTTTTACCAATGTATTGGTAACTTTGTCTTTGCTTTTAGCTAAATATCTCTCTCATGAAAGGCTTTTCCTATTATGTTGTGTAGAGGAGAAGAGAAAGAATAAATGAAAGATTGAGAATCTTGCAAACCCTTGTCCCAAATGGAACTAAGGTAGTTTTCTTAATAGAAATTGAACTAATACTCAACAATTGACTCATAAGTTTGTCAAATTCTAAAGCCTTTATTTGTTTGTGAAATGTAGGTTGATATTAGCACAATGCTTGAGGAAGCTGTCCAATATGTGAAGTTTTTGCAGCTTCAAATTAAGGTACTAACAATTTCAGAACCTTTCTTATTCTCTATCCATTTTTCAATTTATTATATGCAAAAGATACAGATTAATTATTCATTTTTTATTATTTGGATGAAACAGCTTCTGAGTTCTGAAGATATGTGGATGTATGCTCCAATTGCTTACAATGGAATAAACATTGGATTAGACCTAAGCTTTAATTAAAGGAAGATGATTATGTGATCATGACATGATAGCATAGCAATTAAACTGAAAAGGATATAACATTTCATAGCTTAGCCTGTTCTTTTATGAAATCAAGTTTATTTGTAATATTGAGACTAATACATGTTTGTTCATACTTTATTTGAGTTCAAACAAATACACAAATTTAATTTCAATAGACAATGAATATAGTACTAAATTGTACTATAATTTTACCTTGTAATTTATTTAAATGCCTTTAAAAATTGCAAAAAGAAGTTGGCAAGTCAAATTATACTTGTATTTATTTATTTTACATTCTAGAAGTGAGATTAAAAGAAAGAAAGGAGCAAAAGGAAATAATCAAATTCAACCCAATATTAAAATGGACATTCAATTTGGACTTCCCTTATTGATTTAGTGTGGATTTAAAGTTCAAACTTCAAATAATTCAATATTGTAGTAAGAGTTATTATATGGTTGACAAATGAAATGTCAATCTTTTAAAATAAAACAAAACAAAAAGTGTTTCAAGTTATTGAAGTCAAACTCAAATATCTTATAGTAATTAGTATCAAAATTAATATAATTGGTGCCTTCATTGACTTGCATTGCCTTCGGTTAGGAGGCTTTTATTGCTTTAGTTGATGGACCAACTACCCTTAATTAAGTCAACAGAAGAAGACAAGAAAATAGTATATGATAGATGGTGTTAGTTTCTTCTTCCATTAAGTTAGCTCTAACTAATCAAAAGCTCAATAAGTCATATTTACAAATTAGGCAAATTTTCTTCTACAATTCTTTAAATTAGTCTTTTATGCTGTTCTTTTTAAATAAGTATTTTTTGTCAAATAGTTTAGTGGTTAAATTCACAATTTCACACACTTTAAGCATGAAGAATTTGAAATTCGGATCCAGACTCATAGTAACTGAGCTACATTTATGAAACTTATGAATAGGTCTTTTAACCCTCACAATATGCAAATAGTTGACTTTTGTTACGAGAAATATTTCAATTTAACTCTATGGTAAAAAGCTTAAGTCATCCGCTCACAAATCAAATAAATAAAAAAGTGAAATTTTCATTTATTCATTTTAAAAAATGAAATTATTTAGTCATTAAACTACTTGACAGAAAAATAAAATCAAATACCCAATATGGATGCAAATTTATAATTGTAATAGTGGTACCTCAACATTGTTCTTATATTTCTTTTTCCTCTTACGACATTGTCACTCGACATTTTTTAAGTATGGTGTTTATTTTTGTGTTCACATAACATAACTGGACATGTTAAATGTAGTACTCTAGTATTTGCATTTCAACATTTCTTTAAAAGCCACGTGATATATAAATTTAGTAGCAATTACGTACGGTTAGGAAATTAAAATATGCCAAACTGGAAATTTATTTCCAAAGTCGTGCCCCTGCCGACTTATAAACTATTTAGCTATGTTAAAAATTTATATTTATAACCAAAAAATAAAATATGCATTCGCATGCAATGCCAGAATCAGAGTCAAATATTTGTTAATATGCAGTAACATTAACAATTAATTATTAAAATATGCTTTTTTTTACAGATATTAAAATATGCTAATATGCAGTAGTTTGAGGTCAAATTTGAGATTGCACACACTTTTTTGCATTTATAGATGTGTAAATCTAATTACTAACCTTAACAATTAATTACTAAATTTGACTATTTAAAGAGAAAATTTATAAAGATTATAGAATTTGGCCAATTAAAAATTGACTAACTGACTCAAAAAAAAATTGACTAATTATATTTGGAGAAGATAATAATTATAATTAAGTGTTAAATGTTGCCACATAACATTATTCTCTTTCTTGTGAAAAATAAAATCTTATTGAATAGCATTTTCCCTTCATGATATAGGTGATAGACGCGAAATTAATTTTCACTGTCAAAAAGAAGAAGTGATCAACTGAAATAAATTTAAGGCATAGCATGTTTTTTTTCTCATCCGGCCCAAAGTGGGTTTTGTAGGGTGTGTTAGTATTTTTAAAAGGTTAGTCGTTTTTAATCAAAATAATTAAACTTAATGGTTAATAAACTCTTTAAAAAAATTATTTGGAAGATTTTCTTTTTTTGACAGATATTTGGAAGAATTAAATGCAACTTTTAGGAGAAACAATTTTTTTTATCGGAATTTACTTATTTTGCAGTCAACTACAAGTCATAATTCCAAATTTCAAATTTTACAGTCAATTTCCATTTTGGTTGTAAGTGTAACCGGCCAACATTCTCTTTTTTTGAGTAGCCATAGTTGTGGAATACTAGACGCCGGCTAAGCTTGATTTTATATGATATACTTAGATAATAAAAATTTATAGCGGAGGATTGAACTGTTGTCCTCTCTACCAAATCCAGCACCAATCACTACTGAATCTACTAACATTTAACATTTAGACTTAAATAGAGCTTATACCAAGGAATAACCATTTTAGCTCCATAATAAGTAACTCTTAACTGAATGCTAACACTTCAAATATCCAAGCAAAGTTAAAATGTGAGTAATTTAAATGTCACAACAAGCCAATACTAAAAAAGGTTCAAAACAGGATCTTAATATGAAAGAACTTGATAGGTTTCAAACTGCTTAGTTGGATACTTGTCTACAGTTGTCCAACAACAATAATGTCATTGTCATATTCAAATAAAATAAGTTATTATTAGAATGTAAACTCAAAATTAAGCTCTTTACTCTTTAACCTCATGTCATTTTCATTCCACACAACCAACACCATATCTAAATATTCATCACTCTAATTTACCAATATTTTATCATTTTGCTTATTTCCCACTTGAAATGGGAATGTTAAGCCTCATTCAAGGACTATTATAATATTATTTTAATGACAATTAAGACCTTGAGATTGGTAAGGGGTCCCAATTTCAGCTAAGGGTAATAGTACTGTCTTCTCATAATTAATTCTAACCAATTATGAATGGAATCTTTTTCTATAGGTGAATCCAATCCCATTTTGGCATTACCTTATATTGTTGTGTATAAATATATTACTAATGTTCCTATTTTTTTTCATATCATTAAAACATTGAAACAAAACAAGAGTACTTTCAATTCTTACATATTTCAAATCAAAATATTTTATTTTACACAAAAAAAAAATGGAACCTGCCCAATTGATTTCTGAAGAATGGGATTCTCTTAGTGGACAGTACACAGCTGAGGAATCTGTTTTCATGACTCAGTTCCTTAGTGGAACCTATTCATGTGATTTGGCAACAAACATTGATTCCTTGTTATTTTCTTTAGAAGATGCCAAATTTAGTCCACAATATTTGGAAGATAATTTAATTAGCAAACAGATAAATTATGAAACTTTAGAGTTTGTTCATGCTAAGAACAATTTGCAGGCTAAGAGGGAGCATGATCATGAAATGGATAGTAGTCAAAACATGGAGAACCCTTCAAAAAGATTTAGGAGCTCAATAGAGGTACAATAATAATACCAAGTTAAAAATTTCGTACTTGTTACCTAGCGTCGATGGTTTTAAATTGCAGTTGCAGTTATACTTCAGATTATTTATGTTTGTTTATTTGTATGAGATAGTGATCATGATTTTATTATGTAGGTCTCAAGAAACATGAGGAATGTTAGAAAGTGTCCAAATTCTGCTTCTATGAACAACAATGAAGAGGGCCTAATGTGGCATGGGTTCAGCAACTGTTTTTCTCAGGTTGATTCAAATGCTTATGTGGAGCTAAATGGAGGAACATCTCCAAGTCTAAGCCCAAAAGAACCTAAAGAATCTAATTTATGTAAAAAATCAAAAGCAACAAATGGTCCTGCCACTGATTCACAAAGCATTTATGCTAGAGTATGTCCTTGTATTGGCTTTGTTTTGATAAACAACTTAATTAAGTGTTTATAGCATAAAAACTTATCATATAAGTGCTTATGTTTTTATAAGTTATCTTGGAGAGCTTATGAAACTATGCTGACAACAATATGTGAACACGAAAACATTTCTAAACGGTCACACGAAAATTTCTATCATTAAATAAGTTCTTCTATGCAAAAGATAAATAAGTTCAAATGAGTTGTTTTCATGAGACATGAGTTGTTTTCATAAGCTCTTCTAAACGGTCACACGAAAATTTCTATCATTAAATAAGTTCAAATAATTCGATGCAAATAGGCCTTAGCCTTACAATATTGTCTTTCCGCTTTTTTTGTGCAGAGGAGAAGGGATAGAATAAATGAAAGGTTGAGAATCTTACAAACCCTTGTCCCAAATGGAACCAAGGTAGCTTTTAATTTTAATAGAAATTGAACTATTACTCAATAATTGGTTAAGGTGGTGAAATTCTCAAGCTTTGTTTGTTTGTGAAATGTAGGTGGATATTAGTACAATGCTGGAGGAAGCTGTCCAATATGTGAAGTTTTTGCAGCTTCAAATTAAGGTAACAATTTCAGAACCTTTCTTATTCTCTAATCTATCCACATATAATATCCATTTTTCAATTTCTTATATGCAAAAGATAAAGATTAATTCATTTTTCCTTATTTGAATGAAACAGGTTCTGAGCTCTGAAGATATGTGGATGTATGCTCCAATTGCTTACAATGGAATAAACATTGGATTAGACCTAAGCTTTAATTAAAGGAAGTTGATTATATGATCATGATAGCATAGCTATTAAAGAGGATGTAACATTTAATAGCATAGACTCCCGTTTTATGATATTTAGTTTAAGGGTCATGCTAACATTAACATGTGTCATAAAGACAGCAATATAATTGTATTAGAGACTTGCCAACTAATCAAGTCTCATGGTCCGGTGGTTGTAAGGTCGATCCTAGAAGACTCTAGGATCTACGGTGCTTTGAAGTTCGATTTTCGATGGTCTCAGTCACGCATTGTGACAATAATTAGTCTTTGTTTGAAAGCTTAATCAAACAAGCCTCATTTTAGATTTGAGAAGCCCCAAAGAGTAATTATAATACTTGAGTCCTTCATATGCAATTAACATATCATTGATTTAATGAAAATGTTTTCCAATGCGACCATCTTAGTTTAAGTTTTGCTACAAATTGGACGTGAAAATTTACAAGAAAAAATATATAATTTAAATTATAAGGAACAATCTTGGAGCATTTGTAAAATATAAGGGAACAATCTTGGAGCATATGGCATGGTGAAAGTGTGAAACTAAATACAATTTCTTCATTACTCAATTTTATTTAGAATTTATATGCAATGAATTATGTCTATACTTTCAACAACAACAAAAAAGAATGGGATAAAATTGATTTTAATGCCAAAATTGTTAAACCGGATAATTTTTCTGGGTAAACCTGATACCACATAGTTGTGTGTTTGAGTTGTAGGTGGTTTGTCATCACTTCGTCTACGGACTCAAAAATAAATAATAGGAGGAATGACTAATCTTTTTTTAAAAATTACAATTTCCACCATGCACAATCGCAAAGATTAATCCCTCAAAATAATTAAAATTTATTGAAAGAGTTGACCTTTCGTAACAACATATTAGAAATTAAACTCTGAACTTGTAGCCAAAGAAAAAGAAATTAAACTTTGAACCACATTATTTAGAGATTCAAATATTTATTACTTGTATGATAGTTTGTTGGTGAATGACTATTCTTCTATTTGTGGTGACAAAATGATCCAACCCAAAATACATATCAATATTATTAATTATCTTTAACAAAATGATTTTTGAGTTTCTACATGACTACATCAAATTAAATCAATTATGTCCTTTTTTATATAATTTTTTATTCTTTTTATATCGATTAAATATATTATTTTTTCTATATAATTTTATAATTCAGAGTTTACTCGTAAATGATAAATGAACTCACTGATGCGTGAATTGGTGGAAAGAAAATGCTCTGTGAACGGATGTAGAGGACAAAATCTCGGGTGGAGATGATGACAATGTAGGGGCTATAATCACACACACTAACACACCGAAGTCAATATAAACTTGAGGTGGATGAGAGAAGTTAGAAATAAGACATATCTTGTTAGGTTGTGAGGTGATGTTAGGCCGATGAATGTGGTATGGAATCTGGTCTAGGCCAAAAGTTCAATTGAGAACAATTTTAATTTGTATTTGTATTTGTGATAATTATTTGATAGGAGAGATTTTGTTCCATTCCCTCCAAACAATTAAATCAAACAACTCATAATTAAATCAAGTGTCATGCTAACTAGTGCTCCGGGGACACTAGTTAAGGAAGCAAAAGAGGAAAAATTTGTATTGGAAACAACATTTCTTATACTTTAAGACAAATTTTCTATATTTGGTTACCTTAACTAGTGCCTCGGGGGCACTAGTTAGCATTTCCCTTAAATCAAACATCTCATCTCTAAGTAATTCGTGTAAAGGCTTGTAACGCTGATCTTTTTTATATTTTAGTGTTAGGAAGATCTTACAAAAGGAATAATATTCTGTCCTCTAATCAGATAGTACACACGTAAACAGATTCATAAAAACAAAAAAATCTTATTAGTAATAAATAAGTTAATTAGAGTGAGAAAGAATATATTGTTGATTAAGAGCATATTCCAATGCCACACCAACATAAAATATAAATATATTGTTATAAGTCAGAATTAATGTTCATTTATGTTCATATATTAATTAATTTTGCCTGATTTTTCCAGCCTACTAATGCATATCTGGACTATTGCCATGCCATGCTTCCCATAAAAAAAACTAGACCAGTGATGAATTTGTATCATAACCATCCACGTAGTGGCTTCAAAATCTAAATCTGAAAACAGAGTTGAAATCATGAAGAAAATGTAGGTAGTAGGGTTTTAATCTTTAAAGCAGAGATACGGACACAGACACGTCAACACTGATAATAATTTGAGAAAATGACATAATTTAATGTAATCATATGTGTTGTGTTACATTTTATTTGTGCCAGACATCAACATTTGTCCGATACCATAACACGCTTAATCTAAAGAGTGTACTGTATGTGTTTCGATGTTTTTAAGAGACAAGAGTACAGTAAGGAGATAATGTTGTCTAGTGTCTGTCTGTCTGTCTAACTAGTTTCATTTCAACCTTCTAAAACGAGTTTTAGAATTTCAACTCAGACTCTTCACCACGATCTTAACAAAGCCGTCCTATTGCATGCGTCATATATTCATTTTATCTAACAACACATTGCATATATCATGTCATTTTTTTATGTACAACCCCACGTTGACAGGTGTAATTCTCATTCTCAAATACTAAAAAATTATGCTTCATCTCTCTCATCCGTGTGGGGGCAAATTTCAGATCTTGCAAAATGTGTGCATAGTTTAACATATTTGTCTTAAATTATTTGTTGAGACTAGTAATTATGTTTTTGACAATCATATTGATGTTAATTTGAGTCCGTGAATTTATCTCACTCAGTAAGGACGTCACATTTTATAGGTAGGAGTTGAAGTTTGAATCTCGGACATTTCACTTATTGATCACCTTAAGAGTGAAATTTTAGTGGCTATTTGACCAAAAATAATTAGGTGTTGTGCAAAAAAGTGACGCTAAAAATATGATTCCTAGGTACAATCATAAATAGATTTTGAGTTCGTCATTGGGCTAAATACCGAAATATCAACTGATTCAGCCGAGTTTGAAGTAGTACATTATAATCATGAACAAATTGAACTTAAGCAAAATATGCCTAATGTAGGTAATGTAAGTGTTACAACCAAACTCTTTGATGCTAAAAATTCAAATCCCGCGTAATGAGATTACTTGCCAAGTTTTTGAAGGATACAGATTATGTCGATTTAGATAATGACACTATCTCAACCGAAGATAATCTAGATAGGTAAATAATGAGACGAAAAAGAGTAAATTATAAGTGGTCCATCATAGACTTGTGCTTATTAAATATAAAAGTAGTATAGGACTTGGTCATATGCTAATTATTGGCAATTATGAATTGGGATTTTTTTATATGGATGAAGTCAATATGTGGTACATTATTTCTACTTTTTGGTTAGCTATAAATAGTGTATTGACAAGTGAACCTTTTCCTACAATCACAATTGACAAAAGAATACAAACCAAACTAAATTCTTAAAAAATGGATCATTCTGAGCAAAGTTGTGAAGAATGGAGTTCTCTTAGTGGATTTTACACAGCTGAGGAAGCTGATTTTATGGGCCAGTTACTTAACAACTGCCAAATCCCTCAGCACCATTATGAAAATTTCAATTTGGAAATTCCATCTACATTATGGCCACATGACTCCACTATAGTGACCATGAATAACAGTTCACATTTTCCTCAAAATTATGATAATAATAGTAATACTGATTTTTTGAGTTTTTTACAAGAAAGTAACTCCATTTCTACTACTAGCAATATATCTCCTAGTACTATAAATTGTGGTAACATATGTTTGAATGATCAAGTAGCCAACATTGGCTACATATCTATGGAGAATTCTCATTTTAGCACTTATAGTATTCAAGGAAATGATAGCCAACAGATAACTGAAAACACCGATGAAGAGTTTGGTCAAGAGGTTTCCGAATCAACGAAAGAGGGTATTAGCAATATCCCGGAGAAGCCAGGAAAAAGATCTAGGAGCTCTATAAAGGTATGATAACACAAATCTTATTTTATTGTTTAAAGTATTCGCTCCGAGTCTTAAATATAAGAAAATACGTGTATCTTTTTGCTTATATTTAAGACAGAAATGAGTAAACCACTTCCTGCTTTTGTTTAATTCTCGTCAAGATTTGAAAATTTTGATTGAATGATTCAATAGGTAGAAAAGAACAAGAGAAATGTTAAATCTAGGAAGAAACCAAAATCTGAGTTCATAAGCAACGCCGAAGAGGACGAAAGTACTGATCTTCAGGAACAAAATTTGAGTTCAGAGGATGATGACTTCAATGCTTCACAAAATTTGAAACAGAATGATTCAACAGCTCTGAAATTAAAGGGAAAAACAAAATGTGATAAAGGTTCTGCCTCTGATCCACAAGGTGTCTATGCAAAAGTAAGTACAATTTCTCAAAATATCATTTCTAATAATATTATTATGTTCTTGAAATGTTGGCTAAACCAAAGTGCTGTGAGATCTAAAGACATTTTGATTTTTTATAATGCAGAAAAGAAGAGAAAGAATAAATGAAAGGTTGAAAATCTTACAAAGCCTAGTCCCTAATGGAACCAAGGTAGATATCAGCACCATGCTTGAGGAAGCTGTGCAATATGTGAAGTTTTTACAGGTTCAGATTAAGGTAAAAACATGAGGATTCTCCTTAATCCTTATTATGACTTCAGTGCAAAAAGAATTACATATTATATTATATATTTTTGAATTATTTGAAACTAACTCAAGCTTGTTTATATTTTGATTTCAAATTAACAGCTTCTGAGCTCTGATGATCACTGGATGTATGCTCCCATTGCTTACAATGGAATGAACATTGGACTAAACCTTGACATTAATTATCCCAACCAAACTACCATAGAGCACATAAGAAAATAGCACACATGACACTGCATGCCCTATTAGGCATTTTATGTTGTTTCTGTTCTGTTCATAGATATTTATTAGCTGCATTTAATTAATCCTAAAGAAGAAGTATAACCTTTTGTATTTTTGAACCAAAATAAATAATTTTGAGTTCATTTCTCCACTCCTTAATGGTTTTCTGATTATTGAAGTTTGGTTTCATTGGCTTCTAGAGTCGTTGGTATCCTACATTGTATACTTCAAAGATTCCAAATTTAGTTTGTACTTCCAAGCTATGGTCATTATTGAATTTGGGAAAAAATTGACCTTGATTCAATCATAAGTGAATATAAACATTAACCTTGAAATGGATTTCTTAAAGTTTGGTCATACTTGCCAAATTATATACTCCCCCCGTTTCTTTTTAATTGTCTTTTTAGAATGATAACATCAAATTAAGAAAGTGTATTTTTGCACGTTATCTTCCTATTATACCCTCGTTTTAATCCACCAATAAAATCATATTTTTTTGCCCACACTTTTTCTTTCCAATAAATTTAATATATTATGTACAAAAAAAAAAACAAAATTTAATATGTTATGTACCAACAAATTTTTTTAAAAAAAGATTTAGTTTTCCAAATATATAGCATTAATTGGTTTTATGAAAAAAGATAAGAGCAATTGACAAAAGGTATAATTGACAAATCATACTCATAAAATGCAAAAAGGACAATTAAATAGAAACGCTAAATATAATAATAAAAGACAATTAAAAAGAAACGGATGGAGTATTAAAATTGATATGTATACATGATGAAGGATAGATCACTAATTTCAAAAGAGATTTACTTCTACCACCCTATCAGTTACTCGCGCGCTCCACACTTTTTTCGTTTTATCCTTTCGCTACTTGAGCAATGAACATTAGAAAAACGAGAACTAAATAGCAAATGTTATGAAAAACAATTATGGTAGGGTATTTTTATGGTGTATCTTCTACCTAAGTAGTGGATAGAGGTATTTTAGTAAATTCGTAGGGCACACGAAAAAATATGTAAAGTGTCAAAAGTAAATCTCATTTCATAATGCATCCCAAATAATCTCAGTAGCTTTTTTTCAATACAATATACCAATGGATCCATTTATAGAGTTAATCTCTTCCAATATATATATTTTTCCATACATATCAATCAAAAATCAAACTCTAGACCAAATAATTAAAGGATCCAAATATCTATCATTTGTGTCACACCATGTTGGTTATTTAATGTCACTACCTTAATCCTCTTTCAAATAGTCACAGCCACAAATAAAATTCCCCAAGGTAAGTTTTTGGACAAATTTGTCACAGCCAACAAAAAATGAAATAAAGAACACACCACCAATAAAAGGAAGAAGAGAGTTAACATAAACCTGTACCCTGTACTGTAAGAAAAATAGGTTACAATCACAGGAGTGGAACAAGATGTCACATAAACAGAAACCCTAAAAATCTACTGAAATAACTTAAAAGTCTGCCCTAAATTCAGTCCTTTCAAGTATACAACTTGCTACATTCCGAATATAAACGCAGGACATCTATCTAATTCTCGGCTTTTTTATTGTTCATATGATACAGTCTATTAATTAAATTCAATGCTCAGAATTCTGAAAAGTTAAAAAGGTACAAGATATATGCCACACCAAGGTCTCAACCCACGATTCTGCCAACAGGCCGACAAGTTTTCACTTTCATGCTCTTTCATCGTTAACATGATTTACAACTTCTCCTTGGCTATCCAAAGGCATATACTGTGCCATGATGGCCCTTATTTCAGAATCCATGTATGACTGCAAAAACAAGAAAAATACAGTTAAATTTTCGCCATGTATGACTCTTGCTTTTCCACAGAAGCAGAAAATAATAAATGAAAATTTCTTGGATTTTCTGTATGAGTTTCAAACAAAAACCTCAAAAGGTATGGAATTCAAAGGATCACATAGCATGCCATAAATCTTTTATAAACTTAAAAACAAAGGCGTCAAATAACGTCACCAAACTGGGAAGTGCAACCAATCTTACCCTTATTCTATATTTGTAGACTAGGTATCCCCCTGAAGCGGCCAAAACTAAGCCGATTACAACGACCCAAAATGCAGCCCAAGCAGACTTTCCTTCCTGATTAGCAGCAGTTTTACCTGCAGAACACAAAAAAGGGAATATGAAAAAAAGCTTATTCAAATGTTGAGTATGAAAAAATAACAAATGTGTAACTCACTTATGCAGGTATCATGGTCCCTGATATAGAGAAGATCCCCACTACAAGTGCAGTTATAGCTGCCCCAGGTATTCTTGCAGCTACATTCAGGGCACTGACAAGCTTTCTTATCTTTGCATTCATCAATGTCTGCAAGGATGAAGCACAAAGGAGTTAAATGTCAGATATTCATTTGTAATAGTTAGATGAAATTTTCCCAGGTATCATCATTGTCGCAAATTTGTGTTCTGAGAATAGTATAACTAGTTAATATTTCAATGGTGAGGTATGGTTAAAATATGATATATATCCAAGTATAATTTACCGAGAGGCCAATATTTCATTTCATGAGAACAAAATTTGAATTAATTGAAGGATACTTTGAAATTGATAGCTGGTTTGTGTTTAAACAAGATTTTGACACTGGATCTTATATCATCAGCCAAGAGCCAGTTCGGATGAACTTTTTAACACACTTAAAAGAAAGGTTGAAATAATCTTGCCAATGACTTCGAGTCTGCTAAAACAACTTTCATAACTTAAAATTAGCTTCTGCACCTCGACATTAGAAGCTCACATATATCTTCTCCATGAACTTATAAGGGCATTTTAGTAACAACTAAATACTTATCTAAATTGAAAAGCTTCCATAAGCCAAAAAGTAATAATCCAAATTGAAGCAAGTCAATAAATCATGGACCACATTACTAATTTTACGCGTATTTGTAAAACAATGAGAATATCCACTTATCAAGAAAAAAAATATTAAAACAAGATTTGTTTCCTAAGAAAACAAGACCCGGGATTCTATTTTGGAAGTATATACCTACTTCTCTGGATAACCTTAATACTTCAAGGGTTTCACTCAAGGAAAAATAAATAAATAATTAAAATATTAAAATAAATAGCATCCAAATATCTCACCTTCACAATTTTTAACACCATCACCTTTAAACCCTGCAGGACACTCGCATTTAACCCCTCCATTATCCTGTTCATGAAGATATGAGAATTTGTGTCATGATTCAGTTTCAATTATGAGACCAGTAAAACTTCAATTACTAAAGATTCAGTGAACACCAAACAAGCTGGTTGAGTGTCAAAAAACTTAGTAACTAACCGAACAAGCAGAAAATGCATGTCCATTGCGAGCTTCATGCCAACAACCTCCATTGTTTATCTTGCACCGTCCTGGTCCACTAGCTGTAAACCAAGAATAAATTAGTTAAATGAAACTATGAATAGACATTTTTCAAAGAGGTAAAATTACTCGGGAGCTTCTTATATTTTTGCTGAAATCATAACTAGATCTCTACGGTTCAGAAGCTTTCAACAGTATAACATGGGGACATTCAACACATACTTTTGCTTAAATTTTGAAATATGTTCTTGGCTTCTTGCAGTATAACTAAGGGGGCATTCAAGAAAAAATTTATTTCATTCAAGGAATTTTTTTATTTCAGCACTTATTCAAAAAGTGCTCATCATGTGAGTATTTATGCATGTTTCATAATCAAAGAGAGAACCAGGATGAAATCCAGATCAGTGTTGTTAATAGTGGATTGCCAAAAAACCGATATGAGAAATATCGGATAGCGTAGCGGGCAAATAGCGGAAGCCGCAAAGAAGTTAAAATATATGCATAATACCCACCCATGGCTTCCTCTATTTAATTCTTTTTTTTTTATTAATTTACTTGTTGATTGCAAATCACAACAAACAAACTCCAATTCATGAAATCAAATTTAATCCAAATATTGATTTTGATAAGAGAGAGAGACAGAGTGGTAGAGAGATGCAGCGAACAACGAAAGGGAGAACGACCAATGGCAAAAACGGCCACCAACAATGGCGGAGAACAACGACGACGAAGTTCATACTTTTCAATTTCAGTTTCCTTCCATTAACTGCGACGAACAAAAACGGCAACCAAAAACGGCGAAAATGGCAATAAAAAACGGCGACGAACAACGGCGGTTTGAGAGCGAAAGTGAGATTTATTGCTCACAGAAGGATGAGTGAGAAAGACGAGGGAGGGAGAAAATGAACAGACTACGGTGGAGGAATTCTGGGAGAGAAAAATTGAATGTGAGTGGGAATAGCACAGGACTCAAAGTGGTGTTTTAATCTTGGCCATTCAATTTAATCTGATGGTTTATATTCATTCTCATATATCTTTGTCATTCTCATACGATACATCCTCGTTCAACCGCTTACTGTAAATAAATATTGGTCCACCGACTCTGCCGCTAAAATCCAAAAACATTAACCAGTTCCGATATCAATAAATAGCGGCTATACTGGTTTATGAAAGAAAAAAAAAAGCGACGATATTTTGAGCATAACGAAGTCACGATGCCATACCGACTCTCGTATAGCCAAAATTCCAATACGCAATACCGGATATTTAACAACACTGGTCCAGATACCCCCCCCCCCCCCAAAAAAAAACTCAATGTCAAATATGGATCATCCCAAAGCAGTTATTGTCTTTATTTCTTCAATTAAAATTAGCATGCAGAGTTAGATAAAGTTTTGATGAAATTTATGCAAATAGAGAAGTAAAGCCCGTGTATTTACCTTCACATGTCGTATAACCATCTCCTTTGAACTGCACACCATCTACCAAGGGGCATTCACATACTCGTCCACGGAAAGTATCCTGAGAAAATACCCACATATATAAACATGAATATTGAAAACTGAAATTCAATATGCTCTGTTATTAGATACTTATTTCACCGAAGCATACCTTGCATGCAGTTATGTTAGCTCCTTTATCCAACCAACAACCACCATTGTTCTCCAAGCACTCATTTGTCTCGACATCTAACAAGGTTTGCCAATCAAAAAGAATCAGGATTGCAACTAAAAAGCATATCCCCCCAATAACTAAGAGATAGTGAACATTTACCGCTGCTCAAACAAACAGCTGGCTCAGTAGTTTCTTCAAAACCAGAACAAATAGCTTTCATAACAGCACCTTTCTCCAATTTTCCTGCAAGAACAAAAATGAATAATATTTTAAGAATTGAAAATACAGATTAATATCTATCCGAGAAGCCTTAACCAAAATAAAAATCTATCCGAGAAGCATATAGTACAAACCTCGATATTGTCGACTGTTGACAACTAGAGTAGGCAATATGGTAACATCACCTCGTGATCCCTTCCCAACCTACAAAATCTAGTTTGTTAAAATCTATATCTATATAGTACCAATTAACAATCTTGTAGAATCAATTAAACGGCGAAATAAACAAAAGAAAGTAATAAAGGAGTACTTGGGCATCTTGCTCTTCTTTCAAAACAGAATTTTCGGAATCGGCATCTGGATCTCCCATGCACCTTTCAATCTTTTTAATATCAAGACCTGCATAAATTGAATAATCATCATTGAGAAATTGTCTTCAACCACCCCAGAAAAATATCAAAAGCAATGAAGATTCACTTGCCAAGTGATTCAATAACAGCATCGGCACATTTCTTGTTGTATTTTTTCTCCTTCATGGGGCACCTGATTTGAAAATCGGTGACATAGTCCCACCACACCCAAGGCTTTTTCGTTTCATTTGCAACCTTGAAAACACACAACTGCCTCAAGTTTTCGGTGACCACATCTTTCCCGTCATAACCAGTGCTGAAATCTTGCTCAGGATCTGGAGCACAATATCTTCCATGGTTAATGCACTGAGACTTGCACTGCTTACTTAACGTGAACGCCTGAGGACAGTACCAAGTTATATAGTGGGGTGTAAACTGAGTATAACCACCTTTCTCCAATATTTGCGCCGCACCCTTAAAATCCTTCACAAATTCCATCAACATATCGCATTTAACTCCACACTCATCATTGCTGTTGGTCCACAGCTCATACTCCACCCGATCATCTGGGTGGGGGACCGCCTCTCTCCAATCAAGATTTACGTTGACCATCTCCCCACTACTTATGGCACTCTTTAACTTTCCACCGAAACTCTTTTCAATGAGAGCCGACGGTATTGTTATGTTCTCTATATATTTTGCAGATGATCCATCCTCTTCAGGTGTATCCATGGTTATTAATTTTTCCTCAATATCATCCGCAACAAGAACAGCAGAAGCTCCAGCCTTCTGGGCATTCCACACCTTCAAAGCAAAGAAGCAATCTGCAACAAACACGTTAAACATCAATAAGAATCCACCAAAGAAAAACATTTTAAGACTTCAATAAATTGACAAAACACACAAGTATATTGAGACGTATCGACGGAAAAGAAATTACACGTGTCGAATGGTTCAGAGAAGGTAGGGTTCCTCTACAAACCATTCGAGCTAAAATGGATTATTGTTCCTATCTAGTTCGAACTATTTATGGGGTATTAGGAATCAAAGTTTGGATATTTCTAAACAAAGACTAATAAAATAAAAGCATGCAACTCCAATTTTTAAATTTATCGGTCCATTCAAACAAACTAAAACCATCAATTTATCAGTCCATAAGTATTAAATTATCAACTAAAACCTAAAAATCCATCTCAAACAATCAAGTAACACTTAACAATGCAAAAACAATAGATGAACAAGCAGATTAGCAGAGAAAAAACAAGTCATAACAAATCTTGACTGACCAAATATCAAACAATTTTTGCTCAACAACATGCAGAACAAATCAACTAAAAGGAAAAGAAGCTTCTAGAACAAAGTAAATCAAGCTAAAAAATCTCACAAACACAGTAACAAAATCAAAATAATAAAATTAATAAAAGCTACCCCAAAATCAAAACAAAAACTTGGTTTAAGAATCATACTTCCACGATCGAGCAAAACGATTGTGGGAAGAGCACCAGGCTTAGATTTGAAGGAAATTCCAGAATCAGCAAACTCCTTACAACCCTTCTGATTCTCCTTAGGAAACACAACGTTACCAGCCATGCTACCACCGTATTGAGGTATTCCAAAGTTGCCAATCGCGCTATCGTATGTTCCCTTGATACTATCCGGCGAAGTAACCCTCAAGCTATTCTTCTCCACCACGAATTTGGCCATTGACGACGGCGTCAACGAAAGTAAAAGAAACCCTAAAAATAAACCCAGAGAAGAAGAACTTGGAATCTTCATGTTTTTTTGTTCTTCCGCAACTGGGTTTTTCGATTCCCGAAATGGGTTGGTTTCAGAATTCAATTCTGTTAAGGAGAAAGAGTAAAAATTGCAGCTTTATTTAATAAACAGTTTCTTATTAAAGGGGAAAAAAAGTAAATAAAAAAAAAAAGTGGGATTATTTATTTATAGTTTTATTTGATGTTGTTTGAGAAGGAACAAAAGGAGGTGGGGGAAGTTATGGTTGTTTCTTCACTGAGTTCCTTATTTTGTTGGTAAAGAAAGAAACAAGTATAAGTAAGTACAAGACTTGATGAGTGGAATCCTAGAGAGAGAGAGAGAGAGGTTTTTTCTCCCTCAAAATCTATCTTAGCATTGTAGGTATTCTTTGTTGAGTCCACGGGGACAGCAAAATGTTAGCTTGTCACGCTACCATGTTTAGTTTTATCCTGATCCTAAGTAAATCTTGATTAGTAAAAACAAAAATCTTGATTAGATTTTTTTTCCCTTTATGATAAACTTAGGTAAAACTATTATTGTATTTTCTTGGTAAAAAATACTCAGTGACACGTGGAGAATTATATGGAGTAAAAATAAGTAGGGGCCTGTCATGTGTCCCATCTATTTTTTGCCGATGATTATTTCTTGTTTTGTAAATCCAATATAGAAGAAGCGAATCACTTGGTGGTTATTTTGAAGACCTATGAGGAAGCCATCGGCCAACATGTCAAAGTCCAAAGTTTTTTTCGGCCGTAATTTGAGCCTGACAACAAAAGAGGATCTAGCTAAATTCATAGGTTTCGACATGCGCTAGACACCACTACCTATCTAAGCTTACCATCCATGGTGGGAAGAAGCAAGAAGGAGACTTTTGGTTATGCCAAGGATTACATTTGGAAGAAAATCAACTCATGGAAAGGTATAGCTCTTTCCAAAGCGGGCAAGGAGGTAATGATAAAATTTTTCCTACAATCCATTATGTCATATGCATAAGTGTGTACCTTATACCGGAAATAACCATAAAAGAATTAGAGAGAATGATTAATTCATTTTGTTGGGGAGGAGGAGCAAACAATAGAGGAATTAAATGGTTAGCATGTGATAAGATGTCTCGGCCGAAAGAGTTCGGAGGGTTGGGTATTCGGAACCTACATCTTTTTAATAGGTGATGGTAGCTAAGCAAGGTTGAAATTTTATGATGAAACCGGATACTCTTGTGGCAAAAAATTATAAAGCAAGGTGAAGGATTGGAGACGGAACAAAGACAGAGGTTATGAATGAACCTTGGCTCAAAAAGGAGGATGGTTTATGCATGCAATCTCCGCAAGATCAAGGTGTGTATGATATGTATATTAACCAACTCATGCTACCAAATGGGAAAGTATGGGATTCTGACAAGATTAAAATGATTTTTCCTTTAAATGTTGTAAATACTATACCCACTGTTCCCTTATTTGATGATGTTGTTGAGGATAAACTGATTTGGCAAGATGATATACATGGAAACTAGAGTGTAAAATCAGCTTGCAATTTGTTATTAAAATTAACAGAAGGAGCGGATAAAGCTGAGAGTGGAGAATGGAAGTGAATTTGAAAATTACATGCGCCGCCGAAAGCGAAACATTTGATATGGCGTATTTGCAAGGGGTGTTTGCCGACTAAAATCCGGTTGAAGGAGAGGTTTGTAAATTGCCAAATAGACTGCCCAATGTGTGACAATGATCATGAAAGCGATTGGCATTTTCTCTTTGATTGTAATGACAGTCGGCGAGCTTGGCACACAGCAGGATTGGAGCCATTAATTCTGCAGAGCACACAGACCTTTCACACACCATATGAATGCTTGATGGATATTTGCAGAAACGCGAATAAAGATACGGCAGGGAAGGTAGCAATGGTATTTTGTGTGCTTTGGAATAATAGGAATAATAGGGTTTGGAATCAATCGAAAGAAAGTGGACATCAGCTCGACTACAAATCGATTTGTTTATGGCACGAATGGAACAATGTTCAAACTGACCGCAGCAGTAGCAGCAGAAGCATTCAACAGTGGCTGAAACCGCAACATAATTGAAACCGCAACATGTTCGTGGTCCTTAAATTTGTTTTTACTTAATCAATTTTGGTCTTCATATGGGTTTTTTATTGGTCAATTTAATCTATAAAATTACTAAAAAAAAGACATTAGTAATGTATTTGTGATTTTAATACATTATTAAAAGACACTAATATGATAACGAATTACACTTTTAAAAATCAAAATGGTGGTTTACGTTTTTTATGTCCAAATATAAACTTTAAATATATGATGATTCTCTTTTGCATAAAGTTTTTTATGCCTTGCTTTATTTTTGACTTGAACTCTTGCAATTCTCTCTCTCTTTTTTGTTTTTCATGAAAACTTTTAATAATGTGTGATTTACTCTAAAATGGTTCATCGCCATTTTAATGCACATGTATGTAGGTTCAAGGGAAACCCTTTGTGTGTTTTAAAAATTGGTTGAATCGAGGACGACTATTTTCACACGAGACAAATATGTCCTAAACATTTTACTGGTCAATTGGATAGTAGTAGCAAATGACGCGGTCGAGCCAATAAACGTTTGACAAGTGTTGGACAAGACCCACCATATTTCACGTTTAGGAAAAGTAAACGACCTGAGTCCCGAGTCAACACAAAATGAAACGAAAATTGATGCAATACAGATAAAAAGTGAATTACTAATTTTTTATTTTTATTGTAAATTATTGGCTAGACTCAGACACATTATAAATACATAAAATTTAAAAATTTAAAGTTTGAATTTTGACTTTTTTTGTTAAGTAATTTATTGACTAAAAATTTCATCATTAAGATAGATAAGTGGGATAATCGATCCTCTGCATATAATACAACGTATTTATCAATTGAGCTAAGTTTGCTGAATTTTAACCTTTTTAAAATACGAAAAAGTGAATAATTCATAATTCAATCTTTAACTATTTTAATAATTTTTTTTATAACTACCAATTCAAAGAGAATGGATTATCTCAATTGTAGAATAATGTGTAATCTAGGCCATCCATTTTGAAAAAAGAGAATAAAGTTGGAATTAGAAAAAAAGGATGAAAGTTGATTAAGGGGTGAGATATAAAAATTGAGGAAAATTGAGGAATTTTTTTGGAGAGTATTCATTCTCCAATTAAACTACTTTAAAGAAGAATAATTTTTGGTTGTTTTGTTTAAAAATAAATGTTGAAGAAAAAAAGCTAAATAAATAGGCTAATTCAAAATGATAGTGCTCCCACTAGAAACATCACTCTACTCTGTTTAAATCTTAGATTTATCGTTTTTTTTATATTTAAAATATTGAGTCTAGCAATTTGATTATTAGACAAAAAAAAAAGTTTCAACCTCTTATTGACCTAGTTCACACACGAATTTGAGTATCAAATATTTGCATGCATCTTAACCATATTTTAATATCAAGTTTTGACGCAACATTTACCGTCTATTTTGGCCGTCATTGAGATTCTATTTAAAATAAAGATAATTGAGATAGAGGAGTGCTATTGACACACCCTTAAACATACTTTCTCAAACATACTTCATTCTAATTGTAGACTTTTATTTTAGTCGGACACTATATTATTTATGACAATATTTTTATTTTAGGTGGTGTCAGACACTAATTGTAGAGTTCAATTTTAGTCGAAATTCATGTGTTGGCTCACCATATGATACAAAGTGCCAGACTCAAAATCGGTTGATAAATACCCAAATGTTTATTTGACTAAGGCTCCGTTTGGCCTGGCTTATTTTCCTCTTTTTTTCTTCTCCTTAAAAATAGTAAAGAAGGAAAAAATTGTGTTTGACTTAATTTTTTTTTATTTTTTACTTCTTTACTTTATTTCTCAAATACTTTTAAGGAGAAATAGTGTCAAATATAATTTTATACTTCTTTATTTCGTTTAAGCTAAAATAAAAAGTAAAAAATAAGCCGGGCCAAACGGGGCCTAAGTTATAAATATAGTCCTCACAATGCTTTTGACTCTATAATCATAAGACAGATAAATAGACACTTTTTTTTTACTAACTGTAAATAGACAAATTAGTTATCAAAATTGTGAGCATCAATCAAATAAATGAACAGTTGAGTATATTTTTTTTTTAATTAGTAGTACAACTGTGCATGTTTGTTTTGTATACGAAAGTATACCTTTAGTATACCTAGTACAAATTTATCCAATTCGAAAAGTAAGTCTTTGTATTTATGTTCAAAGATATTTGGTTTAAAAAAAATTATAATTGACAGAATTATAAGACATTGTTTATCTTAACAAAAAATTATGATTCAATTTAAATGCTTTACTTTCATTTGTTCTAGATTTGAGAAAAAAATCATTGATAAAAATAGTTTTTTTATGTTGGTCCAAATGTTAAAAATATTGACAGTTTCTCTTTCCACCTCTCACGTTTCTTTTTCACCCCTTTTGTATGCAAAAAATTTCGGTAAACATTTTTCAAATTCTTTTTTAGTGTAAATTTCAATATCTATATATCTATCTATCTATATACCATTGTAAAGCAAACTATTTTTTGCTTATGTGTCAACTTAACATAGCTCCTCACATTTTTCTCTTTTCTAAGCAAAAGTTGGTGCTTATTCTATATACCATTGTAAAGCAAACTATTTTTTGCTTATGTGTCAACTTAACATAGCTCCTCACATTTTTCTCTTTTCTAAGCAAAAGTTGGTGCTTATGTGTCATCTCTCATTTTATTGTGATGATGTGTCATCTTTTAATAAGCTAAGTCAAACATGTCATCATATGGTATGGAATGTTAAGGGACAAATTAAAACATTTGATTAAGAATAAAAAAATGTTATGAAAGGTGAAAGATCATCCCTTTTAATGGTGATTTTTTGTATACTTCTTTAAAATATCTTGCTTGCTAATTAATTGAATAACTTATAAAAAAAATGTTATGAAATGTGAAAGATCACCTCTTTGTTACTTTTTCATCAATTATAAATACCTTATGATGCTCCCTTCATTTTCATATTTTCTCAATTTCTTATTTTAAACACCTACTCCAAATTTCCATTTTTTGTTGAACAATTTTTCTTTCTACTCACTCTCTATATATATCAGCCAACTATTTGTGTGATTTTTCTATCAAAAGTAATAGTAATAGTACTATGGGATCTTTGATTCATATTCCAAATTAATATTACAGTGGTACAAGTTTTTTTGAATGTTTCTCATTTGTTACAAGTGGTGGAGATTATATGTATGATTTATCTTTATTATAAGAGGTTGATGTTTTTAGTCTCCTTTGACTATTTTAATTTGTGAATATTTGCAATATATATATGGAAGATTAGTAGTGAAAACTATCAAGACTTATCTATTATACTATTTAATCGTCATTTCGCAATATAAATATGTTATATATGATGAATGAGAAAATTGGCACAAGAAATATATATTGTAATTTCATTTTGACTAATGCTTTTTTTTTAACGGCACATTTTAACTAATGCTATTTTAACTAATTTCATTTTAACCAAGAAATATATATGTTTGTTTTTCTATCTTCTATATATACATTTATCGATCAATCTATCTATCAATGTTCTAACTAATGATGTTCCTACATGTAAAATCCCTATTAATATTTGTAACTCCCAATTAGTAGTAATATTATTTCTGTAAAAATATAATTATCATTCACTTTTCTAACTTCAATTAGCATTAAAATAATTTTTTAAGATTCATGTACTAAAAAAAAAAAAATTTATTTGGTCATTAGTCTCTTTTATGACAATGGTTCTTATAGTTATACAACAAAATATGTGACATGAATTATAATTATAATTTCTTGGATCCTTATACTAAAAAATGTGTGATATCATTTTGAATGCAAGACTCCCTTAACGAATCGTTCAAGACTCTCAATTAGTATTAGAATTCACTTTTGTAGCTACAATATTACCAGAAGAAGGAGGGGAAAAAAAGGCAAGGGGTATTAATGTTTTTTTTTCATTAGTACTTATGTCTATTAAAAAAATAAAAACTGCAATATATTAAAATAGATTTATTCTTATATTTAAAAGTCTACAAATATAATATTTACATATATAATGATAATTATATAATGATAATAATATATAATATAGAACATTAAGAAGTAAAAGATCAATCTATTTTCGTTTATATATTCTAAATTGAATTTGGAAAATAATTATTAAAGAAATGCTATCAAGATAGTAGACAACAATTGCGTGGATAATCTTGACCTTAATCTTTGAATGATTTCACTTATTAGTGAAGTTCTACTCCTACAGTGATAGGAAATAGTGAAGTGCTAACTAGAAATATGTTTGGTCTTTTGTTATTTTAGATTATGACAATCTCTCTTTCGAGAGTTTTGGTTTAACCCCTCTTTTATAATATTTGATGTTAAAAGAAGAAAAAATAAAGAAAAATTATTTAGAATATTATATTTTACATAAAATACTATTTTAGTTTATAAATTTCAAGATAGGTGTGTGCCATTTTTCCATAAAAAAATATATTATAGAGATATAGGGAATAGTGCCTCTAAAAAAATATAGAGAAGAATGAAGAACATAATCCAAATTATATACATTTGTGATAATAATTTGCTTAGAACCTAAGGAATTTATCATGTAAACACTAAAAAAACTAAAAAGGTTTATTGTGTTAACACATAAAAGTATTTATTTTGAAGATTAAACAACAGAAAAATATATTTAACACAATAGAAAAAAAACAATAGAAAAAAATTGGGTTAAATATGTTTCTCATTCTTATAAAATCAGTGAATTTTGGTTTTTGTCCCTATAAAACAAAATTATATGTTTTTATCCGTAAAAAATTTTCTATTTTGTTTTTAATCCTAATGGACAAAAGAAAAATGTGAAATCATTTTTTAATAGTGTGACAGGATATGAACCAAACTCGGGAAAACAAAATGCTAAATTTTTTTACTATAAATTATTATTCAAATGCACTTCTATTAATTTCTATATAGAGTTGAAAGCCACAATATATTTTTCAAAAGCTATTTTTATATATTTAAAGTTCAAGTATGATTTTTTTTAAGTATGATATATATTGTCCTACAGGTTAGTCTTAAAAATTCTTCTATTTCATAGTGATAATTCACAAAGTATGATATATATTGTCCTAAAAAAAATTCTACGTAGTTAAAGTATGATATATATAGCCCTATAGGTTAACTTTAAAAAGTTCTTCTATTTCATAGAGATAAAAGATATTTAGAATTTTTAACCAATAAAAAAATATTATACAAAAAATTGTATAAGTGCATTCTAAAAAAAAAGTCGTGCGTTCAAATATTTGGATTTTATTTTCAAATACTACATATCGATAATATACATTTGGATTTTGGGTCTTTCTCACTTTCTTCACTGGTTACTATGACATGATATGATTGATCGGAACTTAAGTTACTCTATTGTATAAATTGGACGAATATAATTAGTCATACATTTTTGATTGCTATAACAAGAAAATTATGACATATTAATTACATTTCCAGTGGCATACAAGAAAATTGTGACATATTTTTAATAATTTTCAGTGGTATGAAAGTGCTTTTCATAATAATAATAATACCATAATTTTTCGATGTACTATATTTTTTATGACATGATGGTGTAGTCTATTATTTGCCTAAAAATAATAGTATGGCAAATCGGTTCCTACGAAAGTTTTTGTTGCGCTTCAAACAGATTTCACGTGCTATACAATATTTTATTGTAATAAAAAATTTGTTTTCAATTTAGCACTAAGCATGCTCAAAATAATGTGCATCATGTATGTATATTTAAGATTAAATAATAATCAAATTAAACTTTAATTAAAAAAATGAATTAAGGGTAGTTTGTTTTACATTTAAAAAAATACTTTTCCTTTGTATTTTTAAAAATAATTTTTATGATAACTTCATTAAAATTAGTAAATATTATTTCAAACTCTTCTTTTTATTAATTTTAGAGTTATTTTCACATTCAATAACTTGAATATTCATGTTAGAGATTTTAACTTAATAAAAAACACATTTTTTTTAAAAAATTTATCTCTAAAAAATGACTTTCCTGAAAAGCTATTTGAAATAGTTTTTTTTTAGAGATTTTATGTAATTTGATGATCCAAAATTTTTTCTAACAAAACGATGGAATACTTAACATAATATTTTAAGATAAGCTATTTAAACCAATTTTTCATTTGAAGTATTTATAAAAAAAATTCTTTGTTAACATTTTTTAACACAAAAATAATAAACTATAAAAATCTATTTTTAAAAGGTTAAAACAAACGCACCCTAAGATGAATAATTACTAATTTGTTTTTACTAAAAATCGTGTTTGAATGATACATATAAAAATAGGAGTACTTTGATTTTAATTTTTTTTTAAAGTGTGTTATTTATTATCATTAATTTTTCTAAATGAAATAATTTCATTGACTCAAGTTACAATAAAATTTTAATAACCTCTATTTAGATTCCACTATTTTTATTTTTATATGTAAGTGAACGACACATTATCTATGTCAAAAGCATTTTTTTATATATCTCTCTCTATATTATATATTTACTTTGTGAAATAATATAATACACCTATCAAAACTAACTTGAAAAAAATTATAAATACCAAACAACTTCAACTTTGAATTTTTTATTTTCAACTTTATTCTTATAGTAGCTTTTAAATCTTAAAAAAGTAGGATTAAAAACAACTTAAAACTATACTTCAAAAATTAAGAAAAAAAATGAATATCTATCAATGTACATATTAATTTCCTTTAATAAACAAATTATACAATAAAATATTTAATCAAGCCCGTGCAACGCACGGGTTTAATACCTAGTTTACACTAAAAAAGAATTCGGAAAACATTTACCAAAATTTTTTACGTGTTAAAGAGGTGAAAAAGAAACGTGAGGTGTGAGAAGAGAAATTATCAAAATATTTCAAGTGGGTCACAACAAGTTTTTTAGAGGCCCAACAACAGTTTTTCTGGAGGCCCAACAATAATTCTTCTTTCCCTTTCACTCATATACCAAAAACCAAATAAAATTTTACTTTTTTTTTCAATTAATTTATCAGCTAGAAATTTTCCGTTATTTAAGGTGAATAAACAGAGTGTACATAATTCGAGCATTGACTCATATATGTATAATATAATGTTCCTACCAGCTGAACTTAGTTAATGGGAACAGAACCAAGCTATTTATTTAATTTGTGTGTTTCAAGTCTTCTCTCTATTTTTTCTTTTTTGTTTAGTATAACGAAGACACCACTCGTGTTTAACGTAACTTTTACCATATATGTGCGAGTAGAGTCAGAAATCGAATGTCAAAATTTTTACTTTTGTCATCTATTTAATAGGTCTACATTTGTTACCATGTTGACTAATTCATCGTGATCGATTTTCTTCCTTTCTTTCATCTGTCCCTTTCAAACATATACAAAGAATCATTCTTGGGTTTATATTGGAAGAAAATGTTGATGTCCAGAGTAAGTATTATTCGATCTTTTTTTTACGGAAAAGTATTATTCGATCTTATATAAAACTAGTTTTGAGACCCGTGCGAATGCACGGGTCTATTGACTTTTATTTATAAAATATTGTTAAAATATAAGTGACGTCATTGTGTTTTTTTTTTGTAAAATTTATTAAATTAATAATTTTTTTGATTAAAGCAATTGTCCCGTGTATGATTAAATTTTTTTATTAAAACAATTGTCCCGTGTATGAATTTTTGATTCAATTCATTTTATGTATTAGTGATAAATATTTTGCTTGTGTTTTTTTTTTATATTCATTATTGATAAGAATTCATTCTTCTGTTGTTTAAAAAAAATAACTATTTGTAAAAGCTCATGTCCATTGATTTTTATTTTCTTAAATTTAAGATTGATATTATACTAAAGTATTAAATTTATTTAGAATAAAATATTTAGAAATATGTTAGAAAATATTTTTAAAAAGTGTTTTTGACAGAAAAAATATTTTTTAAATATAAGTAACGTCATGGTGTTCTTTGTTGTAAAATTTATTGAATTTATATTTTTTTGATTAAAACAATTGTCCCGTGTATGATTTTTGTGTAATAAATTATAATTACTAAATATTTATTATTCAATTTTTTTTATTAAAGCAATTGTCCCATGTATGATTTAATTTTTTTATTAAAGCAATTGTTCCGTGTTCATTCGTAAGTTTTTTTTTTACGCGTGTTAATTCATAAGTTTTCACTTACAAAAATTATATCTTTATAACCTCTTTTCATACACTACCTTATAAAATTATATCTTTCATTTTTAAGTTACTATTTTTTCATTCAAAATAAAGTTACTATTTTTTATGCGTATCTTTTATATTTATTTTTTTCCTATTTTTATGCGTAAATCTCTTTTAATTAAACTTTTTTGTTAAATATATTGGATTAATATATATATTTAGTGGTAGTTTCAGATGCTATTTTTAAGGGAATATTTCTTTTATGCTTATCTTTTTTTATTCTTCCTATTCTTGTTTTGTAACTTCTTTTTTAGTTTAGAGTTAAAATTACATTTAAGGGCATAAACTCTGAAATATTATTAAACTTAATCGGATAAATTTGGTATTTTAGTAGTAGTTTCTTTTAATATATTGTAAGTAGATTAAATTCACCTATTAAAGAGTAATTGTGAGGTAATTTTATAATAGTCATAATAAATAAATGAGTTTTTCTATTATGTGCAAATTTGTACATGTTAAAAAGTTTAAAATAGTAAGTTTATATTGAAATTTATGCATTTTATATAAAAGATATAATTTTTTAATTAATAATTATTACTTTTCAATAAAAAATTACTACTTTTACTCTTTTAGTTATTTTAAGCACATGTTAGAAAAATCATAAATAAATAATAAGATAGAAGCGGAGTATTCATTTTCAGTTCTTGAAGAGCTGCGCCATTAAAATAAAGTTTTTATTTTTGACAGGAACATTAAATAAAGTTAAAGTTATTGAAATTGACTTCATAGAATCAATTAATAATCTCGTACCGTATATTATATACTTTGCATCCGATGTTTGTGTTTTTATAAATATATTCTTGTTTATTATATAAAAATATATTTGTCCCATAAATATAATTCAAATGATAACTATCAGAATTGGAGTTCGAAATTTAAATTCTACATTTTTCAACATTTAAATGGATAAAAATCTAGCCACTAAACTACTTACTAAAAAATTTAAAATAAAAAAATTCCTATTTAACCCGAAGACTAACCAATCTCGAGAATAATAGGGAGTCCAATTAAAGTTATAGTAAAACTTTGTAGTATTTTTTTTTTATCTAAAGTGCAAATATGGAGAATAATATGTTTTTGGTTCTCTAGTTATTACGGTAAATGTTTGTCAAAAAAACACTTGTAATAAAGAGAAATGTTATGAAGAGACTCTTTTCAACACTTTCTAACACTTAATTTTTAAAATGTCAAAAAAAAACACTTAATTTTTAATTAATTGAAATTAGTGTAAGTCTCTCATTTTATAAACAGGTTTCACATGAAATAGTGAAACTTGCATAAATTTTATTTAATTAGAAAGTGAGTCTTTTTAAAGAGAATTTCACTAGCCCTTCACACAAAACAAATTAAACTGTATAGGAGGTTTTGATTTATAATTAGAAATTTTAAATATTTATTTGGATAACCAATAGTTTGGAACTCTAGAATTTTATTTTATCCCAAAAAATGTGTTGAAATAAACTAAAAATATTTATAGAGATATACCTAAGTTATATTCCTATACAAATTGTAAAAGAAAAATTATTCAGAAAAAAAAAATACAATTTTTTATGCTGATGAATAACTTCTAATAAGCTATTTTAATAAGCCAAACAAAAGGCAACCCAGCGATTACAACCTATAAGTGTTTGTATTTTTTTTACAAAATAAGTGTTTGGTTTTTAACCATATAAAACCGTGCATTTTATGTTATGCTTCAAACACACTCCACCATGAGTAGGAGTGGGCATGGTTTGGTTAAAAACCAAAACTGCATAAAAATTGAACTGAACTGTTTTTACAAATAATAAAAAACAATATTAATAATAATATAACAATAATTGCTTCAAAAAAAATAATATAACAATAATAAAAAATAAATAAAATAATAATATTAATAATAAAAATTAAAAAAATAAAAAATTGACAAAATAATATTAATAAAAAATTATGCTGCTACTAAATTATTGATAATGAAACCAATTAAGCTGCTACTAATATAACATATTAGTAGAAAATTATGGTTCCAAACACAACTTGATATTTAGGCTCCTACTAAACTCAGTTTTCTTATTATAATATGTTTTTGGATTTGTCTCGAAGAGTATTTTCAAAATATCATTTTTTTATAATTTTTATTATCATACAATTAAAGATATTAATCGTTAAAGTTATGTGTTTGAATTAAATCAAAATCTCTATTTCTTTATTATAATATGTTTTTGGATTTGTCTCGAAGAGTATTTTCAAAATATCATTTTTTTATAATTTTTATTATCATACAATTAAAGATATTAATCGTTAAAGTTATGTGTTTGAATTAAATCAAAATCTCTATTTCTTTATTATAAATGTTTTTGGATTCGTCTCTAAGAATATATTCAAGATATCATTTTTTTATAATTTTTATTATCATACAATTAAATATATTAATCGTTAAAGTTATATATTTGAATTAGATCAGTATCTTCCTTTTTTTATTATAAGATGTTTTTAGATTCGTCTCGAAGAGTATTTTCAAGATATCATTTTTTTGTAATTTTTATTATCATACAATTAAAGATATTAATCGTTAAAGTTATGTGTTTGAATTAGATCAAAATCTCTATTTCTTTATAATATGTTTTTCGATTCGTCTCTAAGAATATATTCAAGATATCATTTTTTTCATAATTTTTATTATTATACAATTAAATATATTAATCGTTAAAGTTATATATTTGAATTAGATCAGTATCTCCGTTTTCTTATTATAAGATGTTTTTGGATTCGTCTCGAAGAGTATTTTCAAGATATTATTTTTTTGTAATTTTTATTATTATACAATTAAAGATATTAATCGTTAAAGTTATGTGTTTGAATTAGATCAAAATCTCTATTTCTTTATTATAATATGTTTTTGGATTCGTCTCGAAGAATATATTCAAGATATCATTTTTTCATAATTTTTGGTTTTTGGTTCAGTTTACAGTTAACTGGTTTTGTATTTAAAAGAACTAGTTAATTGAACTGTTGTCTCACAAACAGTTTGGTTCAGTTTTTTAAAAACAGTTTTGGTTTTAAATGGTTTAGTTTGGTTCAGTTTAACCGTTTGGTTCAGTTTTTTGGTTTTTATGCCCATCCCTAACCATGAGTACCTCTTTCACTTCTTAGAGCATCTTTTGGCTTATTCAAAATTTCTCATATAATCTTTATTCCAAAAAAAAAAAATTCTCATATAATCTACAAGAAGTAATGGTGTTAATATTCAAACTAACTCCAATAAAATTTAAGTCATTAGATTTAGTCAAGTAGTATGAAGTTTGAGCAGTATGCATGAAGTTTTATGTTCAAATTTGATTCATTGCAATGCAAAAAAAAATATTCAAAATAAAATTTGCAAACTAATCTAAAGAAACTAAAAAAACCACACAAAACTAATTTTTTTTGGGATGATTTTAATATTCTTTTGTCAAAACTATTCGGAACAATTTTTGAATCATTATTTTGAAATCAAAATTTAAATTTAAATATTTATTTAATTATTAGTATAAGACACATTTGTTGAGTTTGTCATTTTTAAACAACAATTGGTTTAATATGGTAAAAAAATATTTGGTTTAATATTATCATTTCTTCTACTATTTCATATATTTTTAATATATAAGTTATTTATTTTTTTTTTGACAATATTATATAAGTTATTATTGTTACTTCATAAAATGTTACGTTTTAGTATATTATTAAACTTGTAATGTATTTTCTCATATTTAAACCGAACTCATTCAAACCACATTTAATAGGATAAATAATATTTTTAAGAAAAAAAAGGCAAAATAATTAAATTTTTAGCTTAGTAAATTATTTCTTATCTCAAAATTGAACCACAAACACCCTGTAATAGTAGCTTATTACTAAGAAATATATAGACATATAATTACATGGACTTTGACATTACCTCTTTGTTAGCTAATCATATTAAGAAACGTCGTATAAATAATCCTATCCCAATCCTACATATTATTTCAATGATAAATCATCAGCTACAAATACTAAAGGTCCATTTAGATTGACTTATTTTTGAGCTTATAAAAAACTATCTTGATAAACTTAAAAATAGACATGTACTTTTGCCACCCTATGGATTATGGGGCGCACCCTATGAAATGACCAAAATACACCTGTCCGTTACTTAAGTAGCGGACAGTCCTAAAAACATCCTACAATTATAACGTCCGCTACTTAAGTAGCGGACACTCCCAAAAACACCCTACAATTATAACGTTCGCTACTTAAGTAGCGAAAGACAATTTTTCAAAATTTCTCATTTTTTTCAACATCCGTGACTTAAGTCACGGATAAATATTTTGGTCATTTCGTAGGATGCGCGAGTAACCCATATAGTGGCAAAAATAATTTTCTAAAAATAAATCAATCCAAACGGGCCATAATACAATTTCGAGTCACCACTTATAATCAAATTAATTATTATTGAATCAGCAATTCAGCATATATAACTATTGCTGGCACCATCTAATTGCACCTAAATGACCATATATATGTATAATGTAGTCATGTACCACACTAGTGTGGTGCCATGCAAGAAATACTTTTGTTTCGTTTAAGCATTCTTGAATCATTGTGTGTGCATTATTACTTCTAGATCATATCTCAATTCACAAGCAAAACTAACTTTTATCATGAAAATGGAAAGAAAAAAACACACTCACTACAATCTTAGGTACAAATTTCTAGTATAAATATATGATCAAAACTTATACCATTTCTCCAACACAACACAACACAAAACTTGTAATATACAATGAAAATTCAACTTTTGTTCTTATACATTTTCTTTTCATTTTTAATACTTAAAATTACTAGTCAAAAACATGCATGTGACAAAGGTTCTCCTAAAACTAGCAACTTTCCATTTTGCAACACTTCCTTATCTTATGAAACTAGAGCCAAGGACTTAGTGTCACGTTTAACACTTCAAGAAAAATCACAACAATTAGTAAACCCTTCTACCGGCATTTCTAGGCTCGGTGTTCCTGCTTACGAATGGTGGTCGGAGGCACTTCATGGTGTCTCTAATGTAGGACCGGGTACACATTTCGACAGCAGGGTACCCGGTGCTACTAGCTTCCCTGCAGTGATACTATCAGCTGCTAGTTTTAATGAATCGTTATGGTACAAGATGGGACAAGTTGTGTCAAATGAAGCTAGAGCTATGTACAATGTTGATTTGGCTGGTTTGACATTTTGGAGTCCTAATGTGAATGTTTTTCGCGATCCGAGGTGGGGGCGTGGTCAGGAAACTCCAGGGGAAGATCCTTTGGTCGTGTCTAGATATGCGGTAAATTATGTTCGTGGACTACAAGAAGTTGATGATGAAGCTAGTGTTAAAGGTGATAGGCTTAAGGTTTCAAGCTGTTGTAAGCATTATACTGCTTACGATCTTGATAATTGGAAAGGCGTTGATCGGTTCCATTTTGATGCAAAGGTAAAAATACATAAACAGTTTGGATCATGATTCATGATGATAGAATAATTTTTTTTATGAATTTAACGACTATAGTCAAACATGTTAAAAAGTTTTACAGATGCATCCAATCAAATCATATATCAGCGTGTAGATATTTACCGATGTTTTTGCAGGTGACAAAGCAAGACTTGGAGGATACTTATCAGCCTCCATTTAAGAGCTGTGTGTTGGAGGGGCATGTTAGTAGTGTCATGTGCTCATATAATAGGGTGAATGGTATTCCTACATGTGCTGATCCAGACCTTCTCCAAGGAGTAGTCAGAGGCCAATGGGGTCTAGATGGGTTTGTCTTCTATCCCTAACCTACCAGTCATTTGATCCTTTTCCTTACATGTCAAGTTAACTTAAACACTACAAAAGTATATACTTTTGAAAGTTATGATATTACCTTCATACCTAATTATAGTATCCCATTGAGTAAATCACGAGAATTAAGAATGTAGTTAGTATTAGGATATGACAGATAACCAAGTAAGCTTCTGATACCTTATTGTTTTTTGCGCAGATATATTGTTTCAGACTGTGATTCAGTCGAAGTTTATTACAATGCAATTCATTACACAAAAACTCCTGAAGATGCAGTGGCTCTTGCACTAAAAGCAGGTAAGTAGAAATGAAATTGAAACTGCAAATAACTTCTACAATTTTTTGATCATTAAATGGTATGATGTTAATATTATGCAGGTTTAAACATGAACTGTGGCGATTTCCTAAAAAAATACACTGTAAATGCTGTAAACTTAAAGAAAGTAGATGTATCTATTGTAGACCAAGCCTTGGTGTACAACTACATAGTCTTAATGAGACTTGGCTTCTTTGATAACCCAAAATCACTTCCATTTGCAAACCTTGGACCTTCTGATGTATGCACTAAAGAAAATCAGCAATTGGCTCTAGAAGCTGCAAAGCAAGGAATAGTTTTGCTTGAAAACAACAAAGGAGCTCTTCCTTTATCTAAGACTAAGATAAAAAACTTGGCTGTGATTGGACCTAATGCAAATGCCACAACAGTTATGATTAGCAATTATGCCGGAATACCGTGCCGCTACTCTAGCCCTTTACAAGGATTACAGACGTACATTTCTTCGGTAACTTATGCGCGTGGCTGCAGCGATGTTAAATGCGGTAATCAGAACCTTTTTGCAGCCGCAATTAAGGCTGCAGCCTCTGCTGATGCAGTGGTTTTGGTTGTTGGATTAGACCAATCTATAGAAGCAGAAGGGTTGGATAGAGTTAACTTGACATTGCCTGGATTTCAAGAGAAACTTGTGAAAGATGTGGCTGCTGCTACCAAAGGAACATTGATTTTAGTCATAATGGCCGCCGGTCCAATTGACATTTCCTTTACTAAAAGTGTCAGCAACATAGGAGGGATATTGTGGGTAGGTTATCCAGGTCAAGACGGAGGAAACGCCATAGCACAAGTAATATTTGGAGACTATAACCCAGGTATAGTTTTGTATTAAAATACCTATATTTGTCTTTACATACTTTGTTACCTAGGATTGTTAAACCGAGGCGAACCGTTAAATGGAATAAAAAAATAAAAAAAACCCAAACTGCGATCGACAATTCACGAACTTATAGGTGAATCTATTTGGTTCAGTTTGTGAACTATCCATCACGATTTGGTTCTTTTCGGTGTTGTTCAGTTTTGCTTTTGGTTTTTCAAAACAGTTTTAATATTCAATTTGGTTTGATTTTTGGTTTTTTTTTTCAACAATCATAATTATCGGCTAATAATAGCAATTTGGTTCGATAATCGGAGTATTTTTACACTACAATCTTTGGACTAACAATGCAGTATTTATTAGGTGGTAGGTCTCCATTTACATGGTATCCACAATCTTATGTTGATCAAGTTCCAATGACAGACATGAACATGAGAGCCAATAGCAGTAGAAACTTCCCCGGAAGAACATACAGGTTTTACAATGGGGAATCCCTCTATGAATTTGGTTATGGATTAAGCTACTCCACATTCTTAACCCATATAGCATCTGCTCCTTCCACCATAATGATCCAGAACAACATATCAATTTCTAAACCACTTGATATCTTCCTTGATGATCAAGCAATTGATATTTCCACTGCAAGTTGTTTGAATTTGACATTTTCACTTGTGATTGGTGTGAAGAACAATGGACCTTTTGATGGATCTCATGTGGTGTTAGTTTTTTGGGAGCCACCAAGTTCAGAGGTGATGAGTGGTGTTCCAATCAAACAATTAATAGGATTTGAAAGAGTACATGTTAAGGTTAGGATGACAAAATTTGTGACAGTGAAAATTGACATATGCAAATTGCTAAGCAATGTTGATAGTGATGGTAAAAGAAAATTGGTTATTGGAAAACACACTATTTTGATTGGATCTTCCAATGAAAAACAAGTTAGACACAATATTGATATTACAAATGGTGGACAAGAATTTATGTCTGAGTGAATCTAACTAATAACCTTAAACTATGTTAGAAGCTATAAACCATAACAATAATAATAGTATATTGGTATTCACTAGCTACTGTTAATGTTATCATGTAGCAGGAAAATAAAGTTGTTTCATGAAGTGATGAGTATGGTATAACATTATTATTATGTGATAGTGAAAGGGTCCTACCTATACTCCTATGTAAGATTGTAACTGATATTATTATTAAGTATTAATATATATTTCAATTTATTATTTATATAATCATGGCTCCCATGAATCCATGATTAAGATTTGTATTAAGCATGTTGTGAGTTCAATCTGTCATGGCTAATTCTTAAGGTTTAAGTAACCATAATTTCTTTGTAAGTGGTAGCTCAATAAACGTGGATCAGAGTAATTCATCTAAATCTAGTAAAATTAAGAAGTTTGTGGTTGTGCATTGGAAACGTGGCTATGAAGTTCGTTGCTGAACTGAATTGGCTTGCTTCATGTCATCATCATAATGTTGACCTTTGCTTATTATCTGAGCTGTTTAGCAATATCATAGTTGTTACTATACGCGCAAAATCATAGCCGCCAAACTTTACATTCAATAAAAACTCTATCCATAGCAAAATGCATTTTAATTTCCAAATTCTAACTAACCCTAAGCTTAAGAATATTCAAACACCCTCCTCCAAAAGTCAAAAGTGCTTTCCTTTTCTCAGAAGCAAAAATGTATTGGTAGGCAACATCCGTGGTTATATTTATATTGTATTTTAAATAATAATAGACTGCTCAAAGATAGAGCACAAAATAATGGTTATATTTTGTCAAAATGGACTCGTGAAAGCGTGTGAAGGGAATAAAATTTTGCATTGACCCTTAAAAATCTTTCATGGCACTCCATCAATATAAATATGTCCTCCTTTGGAACTTCATGTCATACCAAAAAAAAAAATCAAATTTTATTGTACTTCAACTCAAGGCTTAAATAGTCATAGTCAAAGGTTTTGTTCGTGAAAGAAAGAAAGAGAAGCAATGGAAGGTTTGATTCCATATCTTATCCATGCAATCAAGAAGCAGAAACCTCATCACCACAGCTTCCAAAGGAGCGTTTCCCATTCTGAAAACTCAAACCGTAGCCACTTGCTATTAGAATCTGACTCCTTCTCAGGATCCTCTCACAGAAGAACCAGGTCTGATTTTCAGCAACCCACAACTGAGTTCTTAGAACAGAGATTTGGTGCTGATGGAATTTTGGTTGGCCCCAGAGGCCTCACTACCACAGCTCCTGCCACTATCAATGCTACTGCTGCTCATGCTACCAAATCACCACCAAAGAATTTCAAAAACATTCGCAATCACAAATGATATAAACATCATAGGGGATAAGGGGAGGCTCAACTTTCCATATTTTCTAAGAAAAATTCTTTTGTGTCTTTTAGATTTTGTATGTCTCTTTTCAGGTTTGATTCATTTATTTAAGATATGATGGGTTAATCTCATTAGTCTTGTTGTGTATAGTTTATACTTCTGATTTTGTAATTTGTAATTGTAAGCTTATCTCTAGGGGATTAACTGTAATGAATACAAACTTTGTGTGCTCTAATGAAGGTTACAAAAAATTAAACAGAAATAATTCTCATTTCTATAACTATGTATGTAAACTATGCGTTGTGTGGATAAATATCTAAATTATGATATAACAATAGCAGAGAATAATTGGAGGCGTCGTTCCAATTCTGGGACATGTAAATCCAGGAGAAAAATGATTTAGGAGGATGAGGGGAAAAAAGAACAAAGGAATAAACAGTCATTATCTAGAAATTCTCCATATACCAAAAATGTAAACAGTTTAAGTAAGCATAATGTAAACGGTTTGCAAAAATTGACAGCTTGCGCTCAATAGCTATGCCGAATTTAGCAATGACTTGATATCATAATGAGCGATTTGGCAGCTCAAGTGCAACACATGCCATACAACTAAAACATGTAAACCAGAGAGATAAAGAATTCATGAAAATTGGTTATCTCTGGAAAATGTCCCACATGCCACTTGTTGAAATAACGGTTTCTGAAAACAAGCTTACCAAATACTGTCTACAGTTTGAAATTATGAAGCCAAGAGCGCTTCCAGCTTTGCAATCTGATCATCCTCATTCTTTACAATAGCATCCTTGTCAACCTCTTGATACAAATCATGTTTCCACTTCTCTGATTGAGTCTTAACCGGATGATAATCTTGTCTTCCATTAAATTTATCTCTTCCTCTGTAGTTACTATTGCCTCCATTTCCCCCATACCTTACTCTTGATGAAAAACCATCCCTCCTAGCTTCTCTGTTGTTGGGTGCCCTGTCCTCTGCAATTTGCTTCTCCAGTCTATCCAGATGGTTAGGGTTGCTACTTCTTTCCTCCTTCCTTTCATTCCTTGGAGGATATTCAGTATGGCTTGACTTTACTGTCACTGTCGCAGCCGGGTTAGCCTCTCCTGAATCCACTGGAATCTTCTTCTCCCTAAATGCTGGCCTTTTCCTCACAGGTGTTGGGCCATCTTTCCTTTCTGAAAAACTCTCTCTTCTCTGAAAATTACCATCCAGTTTTTTCAGTGATTTCTCATCTCTTTGATCTCTACTTTGACTTGTCTCCACCCTCTGATTACTCTCTTTACTTTGAGTATTGACTTTGCCTGCACG
Organism: Trifolium repens; assembly: GCA_030408175.1. Taxonomy (NCBI): domain Eukaryota; kingdom Viridiplantae; phylum Streptophyta; class Magnoliopsida; order Fabales; family Fabaceae; genus Trifolium; species Trifolium repens. The sequence continues at coordinate 61,909,505 of CP125837.1, read as the reverse complement.
AGTCAACAAATTTTGCGTTTCAGTGTATCGAATCAATCTACAAACCATCCATACACAATAAAACCAAAGGAAAGGAATATATTTCAAACATAAAAATAAAGAGACTCACCATCAGCTTCTCTTTGACCAGCGCTTCGACCAACCTGCACAGTACTGCCCCATTCATCATGCTGCTATAAAACATGCATTGGAAAGCATATATCGAGGCACTTGAAAGCATGGGGCTGAACAAGAATTCCACGCCCCAGAAAAATAGTTTGTATACACTGAATAACTTCTAGCATACAAAAAGGGATTTTAAATCTGTAATTAAATATGAATTTCCAAGTCATTTTCAAATCATTAAGACATTTTCTTTCCAATACTGCATATAAGAAGGTATTTGATGATAAACACCGCAACTCCTTATAAATCAAGGGCCATAGGAATAATAACCAATCTTCACATTCATGGCAAGGGATCTGAGCATTATCATTTGTGCATGTACATATTATTCATACAATATAGCAACAATATATGGCAATCAAGATAATATCGAACATGTAACTTGCCCCCCGGCACATGTTGTAGTAGTTAAACATCAAGAAAATGGCAATGGCATAGGATTTGCAATTTGCATTATGATTGAAAAGTTGGGAAATTAAATTGGTCACAACCTGTACCAGACAGTTAACAGCCAAAGCAAAGAGTAAAAATAAATTTGCAATGTTCTTCTCCTAGTTTCCTCCCACGTAACCATTGTTTACAACCTGACCAATTGTAATGTATGCAATCGAAGGATATACAATAACTCTGAACTCAAGTTAACTTATTTGATTTAGAGGCTAAAGGTTTAGTAATGATCCTCCCTGTGAATATAAAAATCATTGATTTTAAAACAAAGCAGATAAAAGCTATATCTATTGTTCTTTTCCAACAGTGTTATCAACCCCGGATAGCAGAGCATAGCATCCAACCCAGAAATGCTATAGTGACATAGCTGATAGCGGAGTGGCTTTTATATTGATTAACAATAAATCACAAATAAACTTATCTGTGCGTTAGTACTATATACGAAGCAAAAAAACTCAACAAACTAGCTGTGACTAACCAATGAGAGGGTGAAAAATGACAGCAAGAGTAAGACAGAGAGAGAGGAGAAGCTCAAACACTGTTCTTGTGTTTTTTAATTGCACGATTCCTAAAATACCCCAATCAAAAAGCCCTAACATTTAAATTAAGGTTTTTTGTTTTACTTTTCAATCTCATTCTGAGATGAGGCACTATAGCATCCGCGACAGCTGCTATTTTGGCCGCTCCACTAAATTTCTCCGCTACTGCATGTCGTCTATCGGGCAATGCACCGTTGACAACAACGCTTTCCGGCATTTTCAATTTCAGATAAGTTTCAGTTTGTATTATATACTGAGATTCAGTTGACTCAGGTTACTTAGCCTAACTACAAATACTAAGATTCAGTTGTATTCACTATGAGATTTTTTTCTCCCTTTCTTCACTCATTAAGTTCATAACAAATCAAATACAATTGAATATGCGAAATTGAGAATAAAATTCTCTATGACCTGATAATAAGAGCGAGATCTTGGTGGTTCACGCTTAGAATGATGTTCCCGATCCACGTGATTATTGTCTCCTCCATCATTATTGACCACTCTCTCCTTTTCTCTATCTTGTTTTCCATCTCTTCTATATCTCTTAGGGCTAAAACAGTAAAACCAACAACATCATCATCATCATTATCATAATCAGCATTCAACGAAAAAACTAAATAGTCTAATTCAAAGAAACTACAGTAGAAAATTGCGATTAAAGTTTAGAAAGAATGCATTGAATTAGTAAGAAGATGAAGTAGTACCTTGGTTCACGATCGAATTTTGAATGGCGACGTTTGGAATCGGAGTCTCGATTAGACATGATGATTATTTAGGGTTTTTCAGCAGAAATTGTGAGGTACACTTTGGGATTAGGTTCACGCTCATTCCATTTCAACGTATCGCTTTCACTATCCGTTTTCCGTTCGCTTTTCTATTGTTTGGATGTAACGAAATAGAGCGGAAAATAAAGCGAGTGGAAATAGAAAAATTGTTTGGGCAGTTGGGCCTAAATCTAATAGAAATTATAAGGTTATATCCCATCAAATTATATTTTTATTTTATTTTAAATATTATTGATTTTAGTACTTCTCTTTATTCTATAAATCAAATAATTTTTTAGCTGTCTGTAAAACTTAGTTCAACTAGGATAATGAATGTGATTCAGTCTCAAAGTGTGGGCGTCTCCGAATTTAGTTCCCATTGTATTTAGTATTAAAGATTGTTTATCTTTATTGTTTAATTTTGAGGTAAAGTTTGTAAGACGACAAAAAAATATAATTGTTCATTCTCTTACAAGGGCGGTCATGTCTTAAGCTTAAGCCAATCATTGATGTTATTCCTCCTTACTTGTTGATGAATGAAATGTCTTGTTTGTTTATAAAAAAAAAAAAAAACTAGGATGACACTTTGATGTCAAAGTTAGTTAGGGTGTAAGGAGGCATTTGGTGAGTACATTAATTGTGTGGTTGTACATGGGAGAAAAAACTCCTATTTATAGTGTAGCTTCAAATGAATAAGATTGTGTTATCGTGTTGAGAATCGAAGTTAAATGTATTTTATATACTCACACTTCTCAACTCACCGAGACATCTTTTACAAATGATAAAACTGTGAGAGCTCACACCTGACCTAAAACGGACAATACATTAGTTCCACATGCTATTTAGCTCCTTAGCCTCGACTAGGGGCTGGGGCAACTGTTCCCGTGCCCCTATAACATCCACACTTCTTAACTTATTGATGCACTTTTTACAAAAGATAAAGTCGTGAGAACTCACATACGATTCAAAACGGATAATACTTCAAAATGTGGTATGACATATTTGAAGTTGGAATGGAACACCCGCCATTTACCAAAAGTTGGGAGGAAGACGAATTGTTATGACTTATGAAGACAAGATGAACAACGTTTAGTGAGAAACCCAACGTGATCCTATAGAATTTGATACTTGATAAAGAGTTTTTTTTGGACATGTACTTGATATATAGAGCTGCTTCAAAGAAAATTTGTCCTTCACTTTTCTAGCCAAATATCCCTTAGGAGTTAGGACGGATTATTTGTCACCTTAAAATGTCAATAGAGTATTACTTACGTTTATTAAATATTATAGAAAAGGTTATATTTCCTTGAAGATGACAACTTTCTTAGTATAAGTATGAGACAAAGTATCTTATATGTTATATGTCTGGTTTGGAATATTTTGTTTATCTTAAATAATTTACTATTTTAAAATGCCAATACAACTATAATTAATGATGTTTGTGATTTCTTCACATAAATTCCAAATTCTCTTATTCCAAATTCTAGGTGTTTAGAGCAATATATTGATGAAATGACACACATTTAATTTGAAATTGAAATGGTTTAGAACGTACTTAAGTGAAATCGGAAGATTTAAGTTTGTTATGAGATTGGAATATGATCACAACAAAATTGTAATTGTATTGCTTGAATAACTTATTTATACAAAAGGTTTTAACGGTTAGTAAATTAAATATCTATTACTACTACTACTATATTACCTAACATAACAGAAATTTAAATTTTTATCAAATAGTTTAATAATGCAATGATCCTATCAATTGATGAGTTAAATTTATAAAGATATTTGAGAACATCCTTTTAACAACCTTATAAAAAAAAATAAATTATTGTACAATTAGATGAATGATAATTTTGTTGAAAAGTTAGGTTGATTATTTTAATTTTCTTCTCGACATTTCTATAGTGGACTATTAGTAACTGATTATAGAGTGATACTTTAGTCCAAACATCATCTTGGTGAGGCTTTCTCTAAAGATCTAATGGACTAATGGTAGTGGTTCCATTACTCGATGCCTGCCACAATACCAGCTTGGTGAGGTTTTAATCAACTCCAATAGTATTATGCTTTGTTTTTATAAGCGAAGAACATTTAGACATTAAGCGATATAGCAGGTTTGACTCTCATTTTTTATCTATATCTTTTTATATATTAATAAAAAAAAAAATATACACAAGAACATGTGACATAAACCTAATACAATGAGTGTACTGTACACAAAAGCATAATTCAAACAATTAATATCTAACTTCCAAAAAAATCCTAACAAATTAAATAAAAATCTACATTTAGGTGGATGGACCAATCATCAATATTAACTGATAAAAAACTAACAACTTCCTACGGCATATGATTCATATGATTTGGATTATTATTTTAAAAGATTTCAACGATTCAACTAAATGTAGTTTAATTTTGATCGGTTTTCCATTGATCCAAATTACATTATAAATTTTTTACTGATATTTCTTTTTTATAAGAAAAAATTCTACTAATATAATTGTAAATAAGTTTATGCAAAATATAATATATATCTAACATTATAAAATAAAAAATTAATAAGCAACAAATATATATAGATTGTCTTGTAAGTTGTACTAATAAAAGAAAAGTATGTACATATTGAAATTCAAATTTCACAATTGTGCAATTTTAGTCCACAAGTTTCAATTATGCAATTTTAACCCTCTAAGTTTTACAATTGTTCGATTTTGGTCCCCTAAATTTTAATTGCTTGATTTTTGCCTCTCATTTGTTAGTCCCCGTTGACTTTTTTGACTAAAATTACTTATGTGACATTTTAAAATTAAAAAAAAAAGAAAAAAAAAAGAATATCTATTTATTAACATTTATGAATCTTTGGTTTTGTCTGGTTTATATTTTAAAATCAATTTTTGAATTTAATTTGGATAAGTTAAAATATAAATATCACTTGACCAAAAAAAATACAGTAACATATAAATATCATTAATATTAAAATTTTATTTAACATATATAAATGAAATAAATCTTTAGCTATATACAAATTTATTTTCACCTTTTGATCAAAATTAGATCAGTTTTTTGTTTTTGTTTTTGCTCGAGGGTTGTACTTCCCACATTGTCATTGTTTTTGTAGTGTCCTTGTTCACTTCATGTTCTAGTAAATAGGTTCATTTGCTTTCTCTTATATTAATAAGAAAAAAAATCAAAATATCAAATCTCATCTTATTTGTCCATTACTAAACTCTATTAATCTAATAGTGAAAACTAATTTTTACATAATAAAAGACTTTTTCCTCTTAATTAAACTTGGCCAAATATTAATACCTTCTACTTCTATGTACAATCCAACCAAAAGTAGTGTACTATAGTTGGTGCAATTTTAGCTTCTAGTAATGTAACTAGCTAGCGTTTTGGCTAAAATGGTGTAAACGTACTCCACTAACACACGTCACTCATCAATTCATGCATTGATAAAAATGAGTTGTAACTCACTAAACAGTGTTGATTGGTTCAGATTAAAAAAAAAATAGCCAATAAAATTCTATCTTCCCTCTTTTGCGTTGAATTTTAATTTTGTAAACACTCGTGATATATATATTATAATGTATGCACTAGTAACATATGGATGATATACAATGGCCATTATTTTTTATCTTGTACAAACAACATATTCAATTTACGTGACACAACTATCTCATTTTATTTACGAAGATGCGCTCTGCTTCAGATACCACTTTAAGACTTTATATAATTTTCATACATTTTGTGCAAAATTCATTACATTGATTCATATATCATACTACTGTAGTATATATTATATAGTATTAACAATATATAAATTAATTAGTACTATTAGGAAGCAACAACAAAAATATCACGGGACATCGTTGGAGTCCAATATATCTGACAATGTTGTTCAATGTATTTCTGTGCTTAACCAGTTAAATATTTGGGGTGACATGTCTTTGTATGATCCTTCATTGAATTTGATGCTACAATCTGTGAAATAACAATTATTCCAAAAGTTTAAACTGTTAGGATTGACTATATCAATGGTTTTATATTATTTTCAATATGAATCCTCACGCAAGAGCCCATGTGAGCTTGAAGCGTGGATAATGCATAAGCTCACATACCATATGCTTAAATTCCACTTTTTTAATTAGAAAGTGAGGGGAGCGGGGATCGAACTCTAGACCACTTAGTCATAGAGGCTCTGATACCATGTCAAATAACCAATTATTCCAAAAGCTTAAGCTGTTAGGATTAGCTATATCAATGGTTTTATATTATTTCCAACATCGAATTCTAGCTTTTTTTCTTTCCCTGAAACTATTGAACCACACGTGGCTTTTATACCAACCAAGATTCGCTTAAGCCATGTCCTAACATATGACAAGGGATAAGTTATGCTATTCCTTTTACCATACTATGATTAAAAGAATAAAATAAATTGAATTAGAAGATGGTGTTATCATTTTTGGTATTGGAAGATTTGAAGTTTTCTTTAAGAATGTGCCTTAAAATCAGTGTTCTTTGAGGTGCTAGACAATATGATTTGAATCATGGTTTGTTGGATAGTGTGATTCGATTCATTGTAGATGCTTATTCGAATTACAGTAAAATTTATGATAGGTTAATTCATATCACACCTACTTCTATTTGGTGAGCAATTGAGACAAATTTTTTTGCTCACTTTTGTAACTCTTTAAATATTCATTGATAGTGGATCAAAGATCCACTTTACCTCCAAGACGTTGATTTGTAAGATTTCAAACTCAAATTTTTTATTTTGCCACTCTTAAGGTGTGTGAGTCTAGCTACTAGACTACTTAACAAAAAGAAATTACACCGTTATTTATGTTTAATTTTTTTATACTAATTTTTTTTCTAAAATATATAATATGTGCAAGTTAAAAGAGTATAAAAATGACAAGTATTGATTATAATCGGTTTGGATTTGAACATCTTTAAGATTATGCATTTTTAAATAAGTAATGTTGTTTGTTATGAAGAATATTTAAAAGGCAATGCATTGCTATAAATTGGCAATTTTTTTATTTTATTTTTGTGCAAAAATTGGCAATTACTACTTATTATTTATCCTGCGCCTCAAAAAGAATTGCTTATTTATCGCAACAATTATTTTTATATGACCACTTTAATTGCATGTGTATGGTAAGTTATGTCCAATTTCAGAGGTGTTCCTAAGATTTAACACTGCTCTTTTTAATTACTACAACAACAAATTTAAACTGTAACACAGATGATTATAAGAAAAAAGACAAAAGTGTCTCCATGTTTTATTTCTTACTATTAATTACTATCCAATTTTATCAACCATATTTTCTTGAAAATATTGTAAGCAAATATTTTATCAAATACTTGCTCCGATTCCTTAATATAAAAAACAAATTACTTTTTAAATTTATTGAATAACAAATATATTTAGTCTATATTATAAATCACATATATTAATTACTCAATAAATCTAAAAAGTGAATTATTTTTAATATCAAGGACTAGAGAGAGTAATTTATTAGTAATAACCGATCACACGTTTAAAGTGCGAAAAATCGCGAGCTCAAACTCGCCCTCGATCCAATACTTGAAGTGTCACTGCAACTACCAGCTAAGTACGAGAGACATTTTAAGTGGATTTTTAAGTCTCACATGCAAATTATGCAATGCATTGGCTTATAAATAGCGAATTATAATCCCTATAGGTGCATTGTATAAGGGAAGTTTTATATAATATAATGATGATTAGTGACAAAATGAAAGTTGCAGCAAAATGTTGCAATTTGTTATTCACCACAACCTCTTTCCTTTTACTTATCTCAGGTTTCTATCTCTTCAGTTCTTTAATTTAGTGCTAAAATTCTTGCAATTTCTAACATATCTTCACAACATATATGCAGGGATAGGTGTTCATTCTTTGGATTATGATTATTCTGCAACTATTGAGGCAATGACAAATCTTTAATTATGATTATTATTAATTTAATTTGGCTTATAAGTTATGATTATGTAACAAACTTCAAACCATATTTAAGCAATTAATTTAAACTTATTTGTGTTGTCAATGCCTTGAAATAAATAAAACAGTGTATGAAAGAACCTCAAAGGCCACAATATGGAGGGGGCATTATAGTAAATTCAGGATTTGAACACAACATAGAAGGTTGGACACTGTTTGGAAATGGAACAATTGAGGAACATATATCAAATGATGGAAATAGATTCATTGTTGTTAGAAACAGAACACAAACATTAGATAGTTTTTCACAAAAAGTTCAACTCAAGAAAGGATTCATTTACATGTTTTCAGGTAAATGAATTATGTTTCTTTTTCACTAACATTCATCATTGATTCATAAATTTTTCTAAAACATATTTTGAATGATTTTATTTTCTTCCATCTCTATATTCAGCTTGGCTTCAACTGAATGAAGGGAGTGACATGGTGTCAGTTGTGTTTAAAACAAATGGAAGTGAATTGATACATGGTGGCCATGTGATAGCAAAGCATGGATGTTGGTCTCTTCTAAAAGGCGGCATAGTCGCAAACTTCTCAACCCCGGCTGAAATTCTTTTCGAGGTGAACTAATTAAGTTTTTCTGTCGATTCAAGATGTTTTTAGTAGTTACAAAATCACGACTTTTTGAATTTAGTATCTACAAAAATTTTATTCAGTTTTAGTCCTCATTTTGCTCGACTAAATGCAGAGATTAAAAGTATTCATTTTTTATTTTTCGTAAAAATGAATAAAATTAAAGACTAACAGTGAATATATTTTTTGTTTGTAGAGACTAATTAAAAAAATCGGAATTTTACGGTATTTAATCCTTCTTCTTTTATAATAAGCAAGATAAGAAAGTACTTATTAATTATCTAAAACTTTTACAACTATTTGTTGGACAGTTTGTACATTTTCTGAATTCTCATTTAAAGTCACATGAGAGAAAGTGTATGTGAGAATATACAATTACTAATAATTTTTAGGCTTTGTCACATTTGTAGGCATTTTGCCGTTATATGCTATTAACGTGGATGCTGTGAGTTTGTTCGCAGTTTCATCCTTTTCAGTTTTTAGCGATCTTGAATTGTATTGTTCGATGTATTCTATCAATTTGAATGAATGAATGTCGTTTTTAGTCAAAAAAAAAAATAATTTTTAATACTTATTAGCTGGTAAATGAAATTTAGTAAGTGAGATAAAAAAGAAATTGTTGTTAATGAAATTGATTAACAATGCATTGCAGACCAATAATCCAAGTGTGGAAATATGGGCTGATAGTGTCTCCTTGCAACCATTTACAAAAGAGGAATGGAGATCACACCAAGACAACAACATTGAAAGGGTAAGTAACCTAATGAAACACTAAACTTCCATTATTTTTCTCTACTTACTATCTTTGTATTAATTCCTAACAACATAATCATGAATTAAATCAATACAAAGCAGACCAATTTAATACACAAAAGGGATACTAAAACTGTAAAAGAGACCCTACTAAAAATAGTCAGCTAAATTCTCTGGCAGATATTAGTCATTAGTAAAGTCGGTGAATACATCACGCCAATAATATCTTTACAAAAATAAAAGTAACTAGTCGTGATTTATAACTTGTAGATACGTAAGAGCAAGGTTAGATTCCATGTAACTCATGTAAATGAAACCGCATTGGAAGGAGCAACAATTATCATAAAACAAACAAAATCAGATTTTCCATTTGGATGTGGTATGAACCATCATATTCTCACAAATAATGATTACCAAAAATGGTTTGTGTCAAGATTTAAATACACAACTTTCACCAATGAAATGAAATGGTATAGTACAGGGAAAATTAAAGGACAAGAAAACTATACTATTGCAGATGGAATGTTACTATTTACCAAACAAAATGGAATTTATGTGAGAGGTCACAACATTTTTTGGGATGATCCAAAATACCAACCTGAATGGGTTAAAACCTTATCGCCGAACGAATTGCGTGAAGCCGCGGAAAAAAGAATTAAATCTGTTGTTACAAGATATAAAGGAGACTTAATTGCATGGGATGTGATGAATGAGAATCTACATTTCCACTTTTATGAAGATAAACTTGGTAAAAATGCATCTGAATCATACTATTTAAAAGCTCATGAGCTTGATTCAAAATCAACAAAGTTTATGAATGAGTATAATACTATTGAATATAGTGGTGATAAGGTTGCTAGCCCAACAAACTATTACAAAAAAATTAGTGAGATTTTGCAATCTGGAGAAGCTACTGAAATGTCATTTGCCATTGGATTACAAGGTCATTTTGCAAGTGGTCACCCAAATCTTGCTTACATGAGGTCAGGTTTAGATTTTCTTGGTGAAATTGGATTTCCAATATGGCTCACAGAAACTAGTGTGGATCCTCAGCCAAAACAGGTATAGATTTACTTCGGTCGCAATTATTTTTTGTTTTCGCTTTTTAATTACAAAATCGTCATCAATTTTCTCTCTGTTTAATGTTTTCAAATATGGAAATGTTTCACGATAGAATATTTTCATAAGTTATTTTATATGTCATACCGTGTAATTTCAATAAAATCACTGAGATAAACATTTTTTATTTCTCTAGAAAGAAGATATGTCAGCATTCATGTAATTCGTGGAAAAAATTGGACAATGTATAAATATAGCGTAACTGTTTAACAAATTTTTGCAAAATGGTCCTCAATTTTCGATGTTGTTTTTTTGAAAATTAGACAAACATAAAATATAAAGGGAAAATTTACAATTAAAAGTAAAAACACGAAATGAAAAATAGAAAATATTTTCTCAGAATCAGAGTCTATGATACAAAGAAACCGAAAACGAATATTGATATTTCTCTTGTGATTCTTATTTGTTGGACAGGCAGAGTATTTTGAAGCGATACTACGAGAAGGTTACTCTCATAGAGCTGTTGAAGGGATTATAATGTTTGCTGGTCCAGCACAAGCTGGTTTCAACACTACACTCCTTGCAAATGCAAATTTCCAAACAACTCCAACTGGACAAGTTGTGGATAACTTGATATATGAGTGGGGAACTGGACCTAAAACAGCCATAGCAGATAGTAGAGGAATTGTAGATATTTCATTACATCATGGAGATTATGATGTTATTGTTACACACCCTTTAACTCAATACTCCAAAAAATTGAATATAAGTGTTAGGAAAGGATTTTCACATGAAAACATTCATGTGAAAATGCATGCCTAAATAAAATGTGAAACAAAGATTATATTAGTAATAAAATGGCTTGCAGTTGTAGTTGCATCCATGTTATTTTACTACTAGCTAAATTAAAGCCATAGATACAAATATTACAGAGGGATTGCTAATGACTAGTATATTTATTTCTTTATATTATTATATTATTTTGTTCAATTATTCTAGAGATCTTGAACTATTTGAGAATTTTAAATAGGTTCTCAACCCAAAAAAGTTGTAATCAAGTCCTCAGTTATATTATATTGGATAATGCTCAATGTTTTAAGAATCGGACCGGAGCTCAAACCGTTGTGGCCACTGGTTCAAGGGTCAACCGGCCGGACCGGTTCAATCGTTATTGAACCGTTTACATTGAACCGTTTATATTTTACTGCTAATAAACAAATTAACAAAGTAACATCAACAAAATAGAAAATTTAAAAACCTAAAAAAAAAATAAAGCATAAATCCAAAATAGAAAATAAACTTTAAATTGGTGACAAAGTAGCAAATTAATTTTTTTTGACAGTAAAGTAGCAAACTAATAGAACATATAAATATGGAAGTATAGAACAAACTTTAAATTGGTAACAAATTTCCTGAATGATTGTTACTAAACTAGAAATAATATTCGTATTTCATATTATTAAAATTAAAAAATTAAATTTACACAACAATTTCTCATACTTTTTAAATATTAAAATGATAGAGTAGCTTTTTTTCTAATAGTACAGTAATTATTTATATTTATAATTACATGTCAATTGATACATTATTTATTTAGTTTATTGTATTTTATGATTTAGTATATTTATTGAGAATTACTTTTCGCACCCCAAACACTTTTTTCACCCCCTGGCGTTCCGTTTTTATCCCTCTCTCCTATCTCGCTACTTAGGAAGCGAGTGCGTAAAATTGCAAAAACGGGAACACCGCAGTTCGCATCCTAGGATGCGAACCTTATAAAAGTCAAAGAATTAACTTTAAATATATGTTTCGAGGACACTATTTTTTTGGGTAGGATTTTGACCTAGTTATACATATATATGTGTGTGTTCTCGTTAGAGAAGTCCTTTATGATGGACATTTGAGTCATCTTAATTATAAAATGTTCAACCATCTTCTTTTTCATTTGATGTGAGCAGGGGCGGCCAAGAGGGGGTGCAGAGCGGCCTAGCGCGCCGAGCCTCCAATTTTTTGGGGCCTCAAAAAATAATATCACGTGGTAGTAGGTCTCTTTATAAAAAAAATGACAATAAAATATCTTAATATTTTCTTAATCTATTTTTGTCGCCTCAATTTAAAATGGATAAGTGCATGTTTCAGAAAAATAAAATAAAATGAACTCAATTTTTTTTTTGTCTTGTGTCAATCTTATACAACGTATCTTCTCCTTCTCTCTCTTGCCTACTAATTAGAATATGATTATTTTATATTTAAATTTTGTGTTTTTTTAATTAAAGGGTTCATTTTTTATTCTCATACTTAAAATATCAACAATATCACACTATATTTTCATTGACTAACATTTCTTTAATTGAAGAACCTAAATGAAAAAATATATAATATGGTCGTGGTAACATTGATCCCAAAAATAAAAACTTTACATTAAAAATGTAATATTTTAACTTTAATAATAAAATAATGATTTTTTTTTCTGGTACAAGATAATGAATATGTTTATTTTAACTTCTAGTCAATTTTTTATTATTATTACTAATGGCCAAACAGACACATTTTGTGTGATTGACATTCTCTATTGTCCTAATGTTGATAACTACTTAATCTTCTTTTTAGTTGTGCTTAGTTAATTAAAAACTACTTAACCTCCTTTTTTGTTATGTTTAGTTATTAAGAAAAAATAATATTTTTTTTACTAAAAAAAACTGAAAATCTACTTTTGTGTGAAGGTTATTTTTCAACATATACAAATATTTGAATCTGTGTCAAAAAATAATATTTGAATAGAGTGAAGGGCAAAAATGATAATAAAAAAAGTCAACACCAAAAGGGGCATTATATATTGGTATAGATTATGAATTACACACGGTATGAATTATTAATTATTTTGTGTTAATTATATAATTTATTATTTGGGGTCATAAATAAATTATTATTTAAGTAAGTTTCTTAATAAATAAATTTCAAATATACGTTTATTGTTCATTGACTCATTTACTCTCTCCTTTCTCCATTAGTATATAGTGTAAAATAATTGAAAATATAAAAAATTGATAAAAATCGGATATAATATGTACCGGGCGACACTTTAGAGGCCCAATCCACTTGGGCCCATAACTAGCATATCCGGAACGCCCAGAAAAAATCCACGACCTGATCCAAGCCCCATAGTCCAACGTTCCAATTAAGCACATGGAAAATACTACCCTCCCACGAACTCAATGAATTAGCACATGGAAAATACCCCCACTCCCACCACCAAGCTCATCTCACCACCTATAAATACAACCCCCAAAAGCAATTCAGGGTAAGTCACAAATGAGAATACAACTAGCATATAATTCACAGAAGATCAACACCTAGCATTAGTAGCATATACCCCTTTAGGTTCCATCAGGAACATAAGAAAAATAGTTGATATAAAATAAATAGGATAGATTGAGTCAAAAAAAAAAAAAAAATAGGATAGATAAGAACAAATAATTGATATAAAAATATAGTTGATAAAAATATTATAAATGTTAGATAGTAATAATAATAATAATAATAATTGGATGCATTAATTAAAATAGGATAGATAAGAAATATATATTTCATAAAAATGGAATTATTTTATTAAGAATATAATATTGATATTTTATTTTAATTTGTCCAATATTAAATACGATAAATATTATTGATTAAAAATTCTTTATATTTAGTAAAACTTTATTTTTATTAATGATTTATATTTAGTAAACCTTTATTTTTATTAATGATATATATTTAGTCAAACGAAAAATTATATTATTTTAATTATTAGAAAAATAATAAAAAGTTAATATGTTTACTATATGTGCAATGTTCACATGTTGCAAATTTATTATAAATAGGAGCTAGGTGCATAAGATGAAGGTATATTTGATTAGTGACAAGTGATAAGATGAAGGTTGCAGCAGAACTATCCATTTTTTTGTTCACCACATCTTACCTTGTGCTTATTTCAGGTTTTCAACACATTTTCACTACTCTCTTGTGTTCCTTTTTTTCTTCTAATTAATATATATTTTTTCAACACATGCAGGGCTCCAACTTGATTCAAACACACCGCCTTATGATCATTATGCTACTACGAAGGCAAGACACTTCTTTATCGTTATTAATAATTCATTCATATATTAGTTGTACGTATTAACCTATTATTTTCTTTCATGTTCTCTTTTTATTCTACAATAAATTGAAGAAAACATAATTGTTTTATTTATTTTATAAACTTTAAATCAGTCAAACTATTTATGAATCAACCAAATATATACTTGTGCATGTTTTATTTTATTTTATCGGTACATAAACTCAAAGGACATTAAGGGTTCTGCCTTGGGTCCTTTTTATATATATAATACAACCTCCCTCAAGATACATCAATACAAATAAATGTATTTAGTTTAAATATTGAATTAGATACATCAATTTTTATTGACCATATTTTTTTATATATATTTAAGATCGGAGGTAGTATAATAAAAATAAATTTACATGTGTTTAAACTTTAAACCGTTGATATAAATTGACATGTATACTATATAATTTTTTGTTACATGTGTTTATTACTTGTGTAAGTTGTGTTGCCAATTCCTTGAAATAAATTGCAAATAAATTGCAGTGTTTGCAAGAACCTAAGAGGGCACTATATGGAGGTGGCCTTATAGTAAATCCAGATTTTGATGACAACACAAAGGGTTGGTCAGTGTTTGGAAATGGAACAATCGATGTACGAACATCAAATGATGGAAATAAATTCATTGTTGCTAGCAATAGAACAAATATATTGGATAGTTTTTCACAGAAGGTCCAATTGGAAGAAGGAATGATGTATAGTGTTTCTGGTAATTAACTTTCTCTTAATCTTTTGTTAATGATCATTTGATGTTATATATGTTACCTGCATAATGTTATCAATTCATTAATTTAATTTTGTATTCATTTTTTACATTCAGCTTGGTTGCAACTCAATAAAGGAAGTGAAATTTTGTCAGTTGTATTTAAAATAAATGGAAGTGAACTGGTTCGAGGTGGCTATGTTATAGCAAAGCATGGATGTTGGTCTTTTCTAAAAGGCGGAATAGTTGCGAATTATTCAAGCCCTGTTGAGATTTTTTTTGAGGTAAAATGGTTTTCATCTTGTTGCGCCTCGAAATCTAGCAACTTACAGAATATAGAAGAACATATTTATATTACTTAACTCCTATGGAAGCGACTTTTTTTTCTTAAAAGTTGTTACAAGTCGCTGACAAAACTACCAAAAATCATATTTCTTGTAGTGTTATATATTTGTTATATATATATTGTCAACTAAAATTTACATATACTGCAGAGTGAGAATCCAACTGTGGAGTTATGGGCTGACAGTATTTCCTTACAACAATTCACCCCAGAGCAATGGAGATTACACCAAGACAACAACATTGAGAGGGTATGTTAATCCAATCCAAGTATAGCAGAAAACAAAACAACTGAGAAAATTAATAGTGAAAAGTATACCAGAAAAAAAAATATTAAGAGTTTTGTGATCTATAACCTGCAGGTGCGCAAGAGTAAGGTGAGATTTCAGGTAACTCATCTAAATGAAACAACATTGGAAGGAGCAAAAATTGTTCTCCAACAAACAAAGCCAAATTTCCCATTTGGATGTGCGATGAACCATAATATCCTCACAAACAGCGACTACCAGAAATGGTTTGTGTCAAGATTCAAATACACAGCTTTCACTAACGAGATGCCATGATGCCATGATGAAATTCAAGGGCAAGAAAACTATACTATCGCAGATGCCATGATGAAATTCGCCAAAGAAAATGGCATTTCTGTCAGAGGTCATGCCATTTTGTGGGATGATATAAATTTTCAGCCTCAATGGGTTAAGACCTTACCTCCGAACGAATTACAAGAAGCAACTGTAAAAAGAATAAAGTCTGTGGTTTCAAGGTATGCCGGACAACTGATTGCATGGGATGGTGTGAATGAGAATATCCACCGCCGCTTTTATGAGAACACATTCAATAATAAAGATGCGTCTGCAGAATTTTATGCAACAGCTTACCATGTTGATCCAAAAACTACCATGTTCTTGAATGAGTATGGCACCATTGAATACAGTGGAGATTCGACTGCTAACCCAACCAATTACATCAAGGAAATTAAGGAGATTCAGTATTATCCAGGAACTGCTGGAATGCCAATGGGCATAGGGTTGCAAGGCCATTTTGGAAAAGGCGTCCCAAATCTTTCTTACATGAGGTCAGGTCTAGATCTTCTTGGTGCAACTGGACTTCCTATATGGCTCACCGAAACCAGTATAGATTCTCAGCCAAATGAGGAACAATACTTTGAAGAGATACTGAGAGAGGCTTACTCTCATCCAGCTGTTCAAGGGATTATAATGTTTTTAGGTCCAACACCATCTGGTTTCGTCTATACACCCCTTGCAGACGCGAATTTTCAAAATACTCCAATTGGAGACGTTGTGGACAAGTTAATTAAGGAGTGGGGATCTGGACCTAAAACAGCCATAGCAGATAGTAGAGGAATCGTAGATATTTCATTACATCATGGAGATTATGATGTTACTGTCACACATCCTTTAACAAAATACTCCAAAAAATTGAATGTAAGTGTAAGGAAAGGATTTTCACCGGATACCATTCATGTGAAAATGCATGCCTAAAAAGAAATCAAATTTATAACTTTTGTTGAAGCTATACCAATAGTTACCTATGTAAATTTTGAAAAATTTCTAAAATGGTTTGCAGCATCAAGCTTGATCATAATTTTGGTTATATTGTACTTTTAATCCAAATCAGAAATGAACTCTTTTTGTCAGAAATCTGCCATTGACAAGAGATCTAAATCTAATCTAAATATAACATTGTTACATAATTAATTTTGTAGTTTAATAATATGCTTCCATTACATCAGCTGATGATAACTAATTTTGTAATCCAAGACAAAATTAAAAATACAACAGATCGGGAGGGGGCTGAAACCACTTGATGCCAGAACTGACCCCCGAACCAGATTAAACTGGTGGTGCAAACCAAAAAAAATAAAATTAAAAATACAACAAAAATCTTGACGCGTAATCGATGTCTCAACTAGTCAACTGTAGAATGTTATACACCAAAAATTGCATGCACACAATCCCACTTCCCAAAAGTAAACACAAAATGTAGCATAACTATGAAGTGTTTATAAACAGGTCGAAGAAACAATACCAACAAACAGTTAAAGGGCACTCAAATGGAGATGATTTCAAACTTCACAGTTATAGTGATTAACATTTTTGCTCGGACCAAAAAAAGTATTAGATTATCTTAAACAAACATGTGACCACAGAAATTTTCATGATTGAAAACAATTAAAATAATGGTATAAAACACAAAATACAAACTCATAAACTTCCTAAGGTTATCTAAAATAAGTAATGTATTGAATTTAAATGGTTAATGAAATTTATTTAGGATAAATTATTTGAAAGAAATTGAATTTGATTCCATGAAAATAATTTTGTGTTAGACTTTACTTATTTCGGGTCGAGTGCAGATTATTTCTTAAGAGTCAAAGGGTTAGTACAAAAAAAATAAAATAATCTAAAATCGGTGGATAAATAAGAACAAATGTTTCATAAAACCTAGACATTAAACTGAGGTAGAAACAATTATTGATCCGACTTTATTTACTTCGTAGCCGAACTGGACAACGGGGCCTCCTTCCCTTAGAAACAAGAGAGTTAATACCAAAAAAAAAGTTTCATAAAAACCGACATCTAAAAAAAATTGAAACTAGCTGATATTGTTATTATATTTCAGACCTTATAGTCAAGGCCGACCTGGAGGTCCGGCTCAACATTACAAATGAGCCTATATAGTAAAAGAGCTTGAAATATTTAAAAGACATACACTAATTAAGGATTAAATTTTCTACAAAGATTGAATTTAACTTTTTTATTTAAATTGAAATGATTATAAATAAAAAATAAAATAAAAAATGATTATGAATAAAATTATGAAAAAAATAAATTACAATGTTGAAATTTTAACATAGAACCTTGCACACACAAATATCACAATCTACCATTAATTTATTGATGCACATTTGATTAGTCTAATAGTCTAGAGGATGAACTCCATAAGTGAATCTGAAGTAAATCGTAAGGGGGTGTGGATATTGACCAGCCTTACAATAATTGGACCACTTATATTAAACTTTAGCCCGATCCAAAATAATATTGATTATTTTTGTAGAAAAAATATTATAATTAATTTTTAATAATTAAACGATTTTTTATTCGGTGTAAAAGTAAATAAGAGAGAGAGAGAGTAAACTAGAAAGGAAAAGTGAGCAATTAATAATCTCTTTTCAAAGAATTATTATTATTTACTATTTAGTTGTCTATTTTATTTCCTTATTATTTAGGATTATCACGTTCATGAAAATGGTTTTCTAATTTTAAAATAGAACTTTTGGATTAAAGATGGTTCAAATGTAAGGGTTTTGGACCCTTATATAGGTGCTTAGTGGTTCAATTTCTAATTTATGCATATGGAAATAATTATATTGAGAAAGAAAAATTCAATTTATATATGCGCCAGCGCCACAGATTCTCAAAATGAGATTAATTATTATTAACGGTGGTAAATTTTTTATACCTATATTTTCGTAACTCAAATAGTCTTGTAATTAATTAATATGGTCTGATTCATGACTTTTTACCCAAAAAATATTATTAATGTAACGTTGGATGCATTAATTAAAATAGGTTTTTGTTTTTTGAAAGGAAAATAGGTTTTTGTTAAGCATATGATAATGATATTTTTTTTTGGTCAAATTCAAGTATAATAATAATATTTTATTTTAACTTGTGCAATATTAAAAATGATAAGTATTCAACTCAAAAAAAATAAAAAAATAATAAGTATTGTATTCTATTCGTTCCAAAATATATGCAAAAATTGGTCAACAAAAGTGAATGTATTTAGTCCAAATTTTGAATCAAATACTTCAAATTTCTTTAACTTATTTTTGCTTATATTTTAGGACGGATGGAGTATTAATTAACAATTTTGTTTTGTTGTACATAAACGAAATAATAAGTCATTAGAAACTCACGTTGGAATTTGAATTCTGATCATGATGTCCGACCTAATTTTTTTAGCATTTCTATCGGTTGAGCTAGAGTTTGTGGACTTAATTAACAATTCTTTATTTTTATTAATAATATATATATTTAGTCAAAGTTTATTTTTATTAATGATGTACTCCCTCTGTAACAATTTATATGCAAAATTCATTTTTTAGGTTCATTGTATATTTAATGTATCTGGTCTATATTATAGACCAAATACATTAAATTATAATGAATTTAACAAGTCAATTTTGCTTATAAAGTATAACGAAAGAATTTTATTTAGTCAAAATATAAAGTGTAACGAAGGGATTTAGTCAAACAAAAAATTATTTATTTTTTTTCATTTATTAATTAATATATTAATCATTAGAAAAATAATAGACAATCAATATGTGCAATGTTCACATGTTGGAAAATTGTTAAATACCGAAAGGTGCATAAGATGAAGGCATATTTGATTAGTGACAACTAATAAGATGAAGGTTGTAGCAGAACTATCCATTTTTTTGTTCACCACATCTTACTTTGTTCTCATTTTAGGTTTCTTTCTCTCCTCTCTTTCTCCATTTTCACAATTCTCTAGTGTTCCTTTTTCTCTAATCACTAATGCTATTTCTTTATAATTTTAACACATGCAGGGATCCAACTTCATTCTATACCTTATGATTATTTTGCTACTATGGAGGCAAGACACACTTCTCTATCATTATTAGTTTTATATATTAGTTGTATATACTAACCAAAAAATTAAATTGTTCTTTACAACTTTTTTTCTTTCATGTTCTCTTTTTATTCTATAAATTGAAGAAAACATAATAGTTTTAATTATTTTATAAACTTTAAATCAGTCAAGTTGTTTATGAATCACCAAGTCAAGGGCTCTGCCTTGTGCCCTTTTTTTATTTATAATACTACCTCCGTCTAAATACATCAATAAAAATAAATGTATTTAATTTAAATATCGAATTAGATACATCAAATTTTAATGACCATATTTTTTTTATATTTAAGATCAGAGGTGTTTAGATT
This sequence comes from Trifolium repens, assembly GCA_030408175.1. Classification (NCBI taxonomy): domain Eukaryota; kingdom Viridiplantae; phylum Streptophyta; class Magnoliopsida; order Fabales; family Fabaceae; genus Trifolium; species Trifolium repens. The sequence continues at coordinate 61,888,991 of CP125837.1, read as the reverse complement.
TGTAATCCATGAATGAATCGTAATACAATGCTTTTGTATATATTACATAATGATCAGAGGTGTTTAGATTGTTGATACAATGCTTTTGTGTATATTACATACTTTTTTGTTTTTGGTGGTTGTGCATTAGTATAATAAGACAATATTAGCTGATATTGCCTTCGTCCGAAGAGTTGGTCAAACTTTAAATTCTTTAAATATAATGTACTACTACCTTTGATCTTTATTATAAGAAAATGTTTACTTTTTAAATTCAAGATATAATTGATGTATATAGACAAAATTATAGTCTAAATACATTAAATTTACAATGAATCTAAAAAATAAATATATTTTCTTATAATAAGAACAGAAGGGAGTATTGAGAATGTTACAAATTGTATTAAATAGATTTGTCATCTTATTCACTAAAAAATGTCTTGCAAAAAGAATTACTATTAGACTTAATTATAATTTTGGTTTTTCTATTTCATTTGCTCACAAATTGGTTCCCCTTTTAAGCAGTGTGTGAAAGAACCTAAGAGGGCACAATATGGAGGTGGCATTATAGTAAATCCAGAATTCGATCACAAGATAAAAGGTTGGACAGTGTTTGGAAATGGAACAATCGAGGAACGAAAATCAAATGATGGAAATACATTCATTGTTGCAAGCAATAGAACACAATCATTGGATAGTTTTTCACAAAAGGTCCAACTGAAGAAAGGAATAATATATACTTTTTCTGGTAACTTCTGTTTATCTTTTGTTAATGATAATTTGATGTATGTTAATTACATGCATGTTATCAATATATTAATTTAATTTTGTATTCATTTTTTACATTCAGCTTGGTTTCAGCTTAGTGAAGGAAGTGATATTGTGTCAGTTGTATTTAAAATAAATGGTAGTGAATTGGTACGAGGTGGCCATGTTATAGCAAAGCATGGATGCTGGTCTTTTCTAAAAGGTGGCATAGTTGCAAATTTTTCAAGCCCTGCTGAGATTCTTTTTGAGGTGAAATGGTTTTCATTTTATCTTATTTTGCATATAGAATGGTGAAAGTAGTTATATTTATATATTTTCAACTAAAATTAACTTGTAATGCAGAGTGAGAATCCAACTGTGGAGTTATGGGCTGATAGTGTTTCCTTACAACCATTCACCTTAGAGCAATGGAGATCACACCAAGACAATAGCATTGAGAGGGTAAGTTAAATCTAATCAAAGTATAGCAGAAAACAACTATGAAAATATTAATAGTAAAAGTATATGAGAAAAATATATATCAAGAGTTTTGTGATCTATAACGTGCAGGTGCGTAAGAGTAAGGTGAGATTTCAGGTAACTCATCTAAACGAAACAACATTGGAAGGAGCGAAAATCGTCATCAAACAAACAAAGCAAAATTTTCCATTTGGATGTGCGATGAATAGTCATATCCTCACAAACATTGAGTACCAGAAATGGTTTGTGGCAAGATTCAAATACACAACTTTCACTAACGAGATGAAGTGGTATAGTACAGAGAAAATTCAAGGCCAGGAAAACTATACTATCCCAGATGCCATGTTGAAATTCGCCAAAGAAAATGGCATTTCTGTCAGAGGTCATACCATTTTGTGGGACTGCATAAATTTACAGCCTCAATGGGTTAAGTCACTACCTCCTAACGAATTACGAGAAGCAGCTACAAAAAGAACGAACTCAGTGGTTTCAAGATATAATGGACAACTGATTGCATGGGATGTTGTGAATGAGAATCTCAACTGCCGCTTTTATGAATACAAACTTGGCGAAAATTCCTCTGCAGAATATTATTCAATAGCTTACCATCTTGATCCAAAAACTACCATGTTCATGAATGAATATAACACCATTGAATACAGTGGAGATCAATTTGCCAGCCCATTCAATTACCTCAGGAAACTTAAGGAGATTCAGTATTATCCAGGAACTGCTGGAATGCCAATGGCCATAGGGTTGGAAGGCCATTTTGCAAGGGGCTTCCCAAATCTCGCGTACATGAGATCCAGTCTAGATTCTCTTGGTGCAACTGGACTTCCTATATGGCTCACAGAAACCAGTGTGGTTCCTCAGCCAAATCAGGTATTTCCTCAACTTCAAAAGTAATAACTTCTGCTTATTACTCAAGTGAAAATACAATGCTGCATGATTTAATACAGAAGATGCATAGTTTAGCTATCTGTTTTCATTTAATAGCCACAAAAATAAAAGAAAGAAACCTCAATATAGCGAAGAAAAATTTCAGAACTATTAATTTCATTAGCATCGTTGGCCACATTACATGACAGGAACAAACAACGAATTAACATTTTTTATCTTCTCATTTTTGTTTGTTGGGCAGGCACAGTACCTTGAAGTGGTACTAAGAGAGGCACACTCTCATCCAGCTGTTCAAGGGATTATAATGTTTGTAGGTCCAGCACAAGCCGGTTTCGCCAATACACTCCTCGCAGATGAAAATTTTCAAAATACTCCAAGTGGAGACGTTGTGGACAAGCTAATTAATGAGTGGGGAACTGGACCTAAAATAGCCATATCAGATAGTAATGGAATTGTGGATATTTCATTACATCATGGAGATTATGATGTTACTGTTACACACCCTCTAACCCAATACTCCAACAAATTGAATGTAAGTGTAAGGAAAGGATTTTCACAGGATACCATTCATGTGAAAATGCATGCCTAATAAACAACCACCTCTTATAACTTATGCTGAAGCTAGTAATAGTTGCCTGTTTCAATTTTGATAGATTATAGTAATAAAACGATTTAATTTTGAAAGATTATAGTAGTAAAATGATTTGCAGCATGAAACTTGATCATATATTTTTGTTACATTATACTTGCAAATCAGAAATGAACTCTTTTTATCAGAAATCTGCCACTGATTACTAATTAATATAAGTATAGATTATAGGACAATATTACATAATTAATTTTCTAGTATACTAATATGCTTCCATTACATCAGCTGATAACTAATTTTGCAACCCAAGATAAAATTTAAAATGCAACAAAGTCCTAGCCGCAAAGTGAAAACTATAATCCTAAATGCAAATCTAGCTTTCCTACAATCCTACCTAGTCAACAGTTGGCAAGACAACTACAAAAATGTACAAAGATATTATTTCAGTCTCAAATATAAACAAAAGTTGGATCTCGACGCATAATTGATGTCTCAATTTTAGAAAGTTATACACCAAAAATTGTATGCAGCATAATTATGAAGTCTATATAAACAGGTCTAAGAAACATTTCAACAAACAGTTGAAGGGCATTCACGGAAAAGCCATATATTTGATAAATAAAAAAGTTCTTTGAATAAGACCAGTAACTACTACATTCAAATAGGTTTTCAGTGATGAGCAAAGTTTCAATGTAGAATCGCAGTACAATTAGTATATAAATGCAAACAAAGAAGAATATGAATTTAATTCGAAAATGCTACTGTAATTTCAAATGCAAATTATTTACTCTTTCTTATTTAATTAGACTTCATCCATTTAGGAATTTTTGTAATGAATTTAATTAAAAAAATTATAATTGTGTCCTTGAACAAATATAATTTTTGTATTTAGGTCATTCTATTATAATGTCGTTAGTTAAATTGCAGTAGAAGACTTGATTATTAGAAAACATGCATATTGTTTCATAGATTTGTTTTCAATGTTATTAGTTTGAGGAATGCTATATCTAGCGAAGGAATTTGATCACGAATACTGTCTTTGCATTTATTTCCCAAAAACAAACAAAAATAGAATGCACCGCTTTGTCATACAACTGCACTTGGTCCACCGCTTTGTGCTACAACCTCCACATCTCTTCAACACTTCTCCTTATGGTAGTACACAAAAAAATCATTCATTTTCAGTTATCTTTTGTCACCTCCACCCGTTTGCACAAATCGGGTCAAGAGTGACCCGTGAAATACCCAACTCATTTTCTCATTACAAGCAAGAAAACTCAACAATTTTACATGGATTGTGTTTGTGATTCAGTAATAAAATGAAACCCCATAAAATTTTTAAGAATCTTCATTCTATTTCATAGAAACCTCAGATTAAAAAAATTGATCTAACAAAAGTTGTTTCCATTTGATTCCAAATTAAAAAAAAAAAAACAGTTGTTTCCATTGTGAACAAGTGTTCCACCATTTCTTCCTGAAACCTAACTCTTTGATAAAAGATGTGTTACTGAAGTCAGCATTTCCAATTGCCATAAAAGGTGAAATTGTCTTAGATGTATTGACGGTATGTAGACGTATAGAAGACAAAAGATAACCAAAAAAATTGGATTTGAGAGATTAACACATGATGATTGAGTATAAACAGAAATAAAATATTCTAAGTGGGTGCCATGTCATTCGCGTTGCTCTCATGATGCACATTCTCGCGACATATAGCATTTTTCTATTAGTTTAGACACATCTGTTTAAATTTAAATTTTTTTACATAATTTTTTTTGACACAAGTTTTTTAAATAATCTAAGAACTTAAAAAAGAAAAAATTGGTCAAAAAAATTTAATGTATTTGGTTAAAAATTTGGACTAGATACATCAATTTTGGTTAACAATTTTTGTTTTTAATATTTTGGTACAGAGAAAATAATTAAGAGTATTATTATTGACAAATAATAGTTAATATTGCATTGAATGTTAAAAATGATTGTAAATAAATAATAACATTTTTTTTTCAAAATTGACTATAAAAATGAATTGAGGGAGTACAAATCTGCGAACAGTTAAACATTTTATTATTTCGATATTTTTGTTAAGATTTCAGTCTAGTTTTATAATTGGGATCTATTTATTTTTGAATAATCAAATGAATCTTTTTAAAATAGTTTATTTCCACCCGAATTCAAATCTTACTCACAATTATGTGTTTGAATTTTTAATAGTACTTATCACTTTATAAAAAAAAAAAAAAACCTTAGCTTAATTGCTATGTTATTGTTATGATAATAATAATAATAAAAGGTAAATTATACAGTGTCCGTAAAATAATGGTTAAGGAAAACAAAAATGGTAATATTATTTTGAAAGTAATACATTCAATTCCTTGAAATTTTATAAAAGAATCATTCCTCCTTATATTTTTTGTTTTTGTTTTTTTTACTATTGTTTGGGAGCACTTTTTTTTTGTGTGTAACAAAACTAAGAATAGCAAGAGAAAAAAAAAAGAACAAAAAATCTTTAAGGAATAAGGTTCCTATTGCATCGTTCCTAAGCAGACCACAAGCACCTTTCGGAGGAGAGGCATGACTTGAGAAGTTAACATCCGAGGAGGAAATTTTTGAAGGTCCCAACCATGGACTTGATGTTGATGGCGAGCAGGCTTAAAGACTAATGTTCGTTATTCAGGCACATCATATTGCAATCTCTCCAAAACCACTAGACATCTGCCAAAAAAGTGAGAACTTGATATTCGATGACACCCCTCTTGAGCCAATCGTACACATTCGTATTAAAGAATGTGGTGCCAAAGACTACGAGAGAAATCGCAGTCCCGGATGGAATGAAGAAAATACTCATCATAGAGGTCATGTCTAACATAGGTAGCTGAATGATTCATCTTGCGATGGTTGAACAAATAGAGAGTGGACACCGGAAACACCGTTTAGTATGACCTATAAAAAATTTACCTATATATTCAATTTTATATTAATATTTGAATAGATATTCAGAAAAATAATATGAAAACAAAATATTGATATGTGAAAATTGAAATTATAGTTACATGATTTCACATTAATATAAAAAAAATTAGTTTAATAATAATAATAATAATAATAATGCATTAAAGGTGATGGATTGGAAAGATCGGATGAGGGAGGTGGAAACACCAAGAAAGTTGTCTGACCAAAATACAGTATTCACATCACCGCTGCCAGAAACCACCCATTGGATGAGCATGAAGGGAGATCTTGGAGTGGTTGATAGTGTGATGACATTGGCTGGATATGTACCATGGTCTTCCTATTAGTTGTCTACGTGCTTGGTATTTTGTGGAATCAATATTTAGAAGGTAGAGGAGTAGTTCAATCCCCATAAAATCAATTTATTTGTGGTATATGTAATAAATACTTTAAACAAATATATCAAATCATTATTTTTTGAAGAATAAAATTATAAAAATAATATTATTTATTAACAACTTTAATATAACCATCAATTTTTTTAAATTTTTGCAATTTTTTTAAAAGAGTCTTATATTTAAGGATGAAGGTAGTATAATCTGAAGCTAATTTGAGTATTAATTAATCTCAAAGAAAATCTCCAAAATTTAATCTCTAAAATTTGTTGAGTATTAACTAATGATGCTTCTCAAAGTCGTATTTTCTCATCAAATTTTCAATTGATACAAGAAGTTGCCATTTTTGTGGCCAAAAAACATTGTTTTAAAGGTCAAAAATTTTAGGAACCAAAATGTGATAATTGAGGACCAAAATAATTGATTTTAAAATGGTTGTCTACTTTCGTTAAGTGTAATAAATTTTTTTTTTATTCGATAATAGAAAAAGAAATATAATAGTATCCTAAAAAAGAGAAATATTACTAAATGATAGTAAATAAAATAAACAAATGATAAAAAGAAGGTAACTTTGTCAAAAAGAAAAGAAAATAAGAAGGTACTGTAATAAGCATTTGGTTCCTTTTAGGTTCATAAAATAGTTGATTTATCTGATTTATATTGTGGATCAGATACATTAGTTATTCTTTTTTTTTTTCGCACATGTTTCCGACCTATCAAAAATAAACAACTAATCCAGCTTGTACATGTAAAAGCATACACACTAACCAAGCGTTAGTTAGTCTACGTTAGTTATTCAATAAGTCTAAAAAAATGAATTTATGTCTAATATATATAAAAAAAAAGCAGCACACAGTAATCATTATAAAAAAAAAAAAAAAACAGCACACAGTAATGATGTTTACTTTTCCGTTTTTTGACCGGAGTTAATGATGTTTACTTAACAAGCATCTGCAATGTTTCACATGTTGGAAAATTGATACATATAAATTGGACGGTGCATAAGTTGAATGCTTGTAGTTGTTTGATTAGTCACACACAACACAAGATGAAGGTTTCAGAAGCAGCAGCAGAGCTATGCATTCTGTTCTTCAGCTTTCTACTCCTTTCATCAGGTTCATTTCACTCTTCTCTCTCTCCCTCATTTTCACTACTAGTGCCTCTTTTCTCTAATATACTATACTGTATCTCTTTAATCTTTAATTTCAACACATGCAGGGCTTCAATTCAATTACATGCCTTATGATTATTCTGCTACTACAGAGGTAATGAAACTTCCTTATCTTTATTTGTTTTATATACCAACAGACAATTATTTTGCATGTTCTTCTTTTAATTCTCTAAGTTGAAGAACATATATATATATATAGTTTAAATTATTATTTTATAAACTTAAATTGTTAAGCCATTTGTGATTTTTTTTTTTGAATCGGCTAAATTTTATTAAAAAACAACTCATCCACAAAAAGTGTAAGGAATTGTTGTGGAACATACAACGAAAGGTAACGTGATATAACACAATTACCAACACCTAATCAAACGCCCCAATCCACTCGTACACCAATAATGATTCACTAAACCTACCAGCGAAAACCCCTATCCGACCCTAGGAGACACCACTAGACACTAACTTCCGAACTCGAATTAAAATTACTCGGCCCATCAGATCCAGAAAGTAGCCCCAAAAGTCGAATTTGTGAATTAATAAAGAAATATGGGTTTGTGCAAGTTTTCAATCAGCAATTATATATAACTGCTTAATTAAACTTACTTGTGTTGCAAATGCCTTGAAATAAATCAGTGTGTGGCAGAACCTCAGAGGGCACAATATGGAGGAGGTGTTATTGTAAATCCAGGATTTGATCACAGCATAAATGGTTGGACAGTGTTTGGAAATGGAACAATCGAGGAACGTATATCAAATGATGGAAATAGGTTCATTGTTGCTGGCAACAGAACACAACCATTGGATGGTTTCTCACAGAAGGTCCAACTGAAGAAAGGAATGATATATACTTTTTCTGGTAACTTCTGTTTCTCTTTGTTAATGATTATTTGATGAATGTTATCGTGTTGGCGATTCGATAACTTTCTAAAACATTTTTCACATTCAGCTTGGTTTCAGTTGAGTGAAGGGAGTGACATTGTGTCGGTTGTATTTAAAAGAAATGGAAGTGAACTGGTACGAGGTGGCCATGTCATAGCCAAGCATGGATGCTGGTCTTTGCTAAAAGGCGGTATAATCGCAAACTTTTCAAGCCCTGCTGAGATTCTTTTTGAGGTGGAATGGTTTTCCTCTTATCTTGTTTTTTTGTATATACTTCAAATTTCCTCAAACATGTGATAACAAGGCCTCTATTATAACTTCTGTCATTTAACACTTCTATAGAAATGAAATTTACATTAATTCCACACTATTTTATTTTGCTTTTTGTGCGTGTATGTGTGCGTGCGTGTTACAATAAATAAATTATACAATTAATATAAATAAATTTTAAAATAGACTTAGACTCTTGTGATTTTGATAGTAAAATCTATTTGAAGAATTAATAGTTATTAAAGAGATTATAAGAATTGAATCTATTTAGTGTGAACCTTTCTTACATAGTTTATAATTTTTAATTATAATTATATGTTATAAAAAAAGGGACACCAAATTTATAACTTGCACATAGCACCAAACACCCCAAAGGTGTCTTAGCTTGCAGTTATGAGAGTGTATGGTTGAAGAAAGGTTTATAAGAATTGAATTGCACAACCTATATCAATAAAATACTTGTTCTTTTTAGTAGCACATTCGATAAGAACTCCACAGTTAAATGAGCTGACTTAGAACACATGTGTTTGCATTCAAATGTCTATTTCAAATAAGATAAACATAGAATTATACATGCTTGGAAGTTGAAAGTAGTTGTATTTATGTATCAATTCTTAGACATTTGTTACACTTTGTTAACTGAAATTTATGTATCAATGCAGAGCGAGAATCCAACTGTGGAATTATGGGTTGATAGTGTCTCCTTACAACCATTCACCAGAAAGCAATGGAGATCACACCAAGACAACAACATTGAGAGGGTAAGATGGTGATTCTTACTCTATTTTAACACAGATGCCAATGCTTTATACCTGGGGAAGAATCATGGCATTTATTTTTGTACTACTAGTACTACCACCAGAACTCTCGCCAACCGGTAGTCAAGCATGTTCTCATCAAGAGGAATTAACTTATGAGCATTGTGATTTGTTAAGGGAGAATTTGAACAAGAAAGGCAAGAATGCTTACATGTAATGCTATTAGTGGTGGGTCAAAATATAAACTCCTTTGTTTTGAAGAAATTATGGGGAGGTTTGTTGTGGAAGTGTATGGCATGATTCATTCTTCTCTTTCTTCACCAGTTCCTTTCGTAAAAATGATCAATTCCCTTAACTTAATAGCAAACCAAATTGTATAATGAAAATTAGTAGTAGATATATAGCAGGAAAAAAATATTAACAAGTTTTGCAATTTATAACTTGCAGGTACGTAAGAGCAGGGTGAGATTCCAAGTAACGCATCCAAACAAAACAGCATTGGAAGGAGCAACAATTGTTATCAAGCAAACAAAGGCAGATTTCCCTTTTGGATGTGCAATGAACAATCATATCCTCACAAACAACGACTACCAGAAATGGTTTGTGTCAAGATTCAAATACACAACTTTCACTAACGAGATGAAGTGGTCTAGTACAGAGAAAATTCAAGGCCGTGAAAACTATACTATCCCAGATGCCATGCTAAAATTCGCCAAAGAAAATGGCATTTCTGTCAGAGGCCATAACATTTTGTGGGACAATATAAGACAACAGCCTCATTGGGTTTTGTCCCTGTCTCCTGACGAATTACGAGAAGCAGCTGCAAAAAGAATGAATTATGTGGTCTCAAGGTATAAGGGACAACTGATTGCATGGGACGTGGTTAATGAGAATGTCCACTTCAACTTTTTTGAGGACAAACTAGGCGAAAATGCCTCTGCAGTATATTACTCATCAGCTTACCATCTTGATCCGAAAACCAAAATGTTCATGAATGAGTATCACCAAGGTTTTAAATTGCGGTTGCGGTCGCCGATGCGGATGCGGTTGCGGGTGTTGCGATTGCGGCCACTGCGGTCGCTGCGATGCCAATTGCGTCTGTTGCGGTGTGAAATAATTTTCTATCCGCACAAATACACAAAAAAACTATAATTATTATAATTCTTTAGATATCATCACTTTGAGCTCCATCTAATCTTTGTATAAAAAATTTGTCACTGACATTTTCCAGCTTCCCCCATTAAATTTTCGGTTCCCCCCACTACCCAATTAAATAAATAAATTATTATTATAATTAATTTTAATAAGAATTTCTAGAAACTAGTAGTAGATTCACAAGGTGCTTCAAACAACAAACAACCTACTCAGTTCTGATTCCTCTTCCCATTTACAACCCAGATACCAAAAATTGATCAAAAGGCACACAATGTTTCAAATCCAAATCAATGGAACCCAGACACCAAACTTAACCACACCAAACTTCCAAACAATAATATTTCATCTTCTTCTTTCCTCCAAATCTTCAATTGTTCATCTACTAGATCACAATGCAACAACACCAATGAAAGGAAGAGTAACATACCTTCATAGACAGCAAAGTACACTGATTGAAAAGAGGAAAGTAAGTTATTTTTTTCTTTCTCTTTTCTAAAATTGATTTGAGATCTCTGTTTTCTTAAACACTTTTTTTTGTTGCGGTCTGTTGCGGTCAATGCGCCGTTGCGTTGCGGAAAAACGCTGTTGCGTTGCGGTTTCGTTGCCGCATCATGTGTGATTTGAGTTCACACCGCAATTGCGGCCTGATGCGGTTGCGCTGCGGTCCGCATCCGCAATATTGCGGCCGCATCACGCGTTGCGGTCCGCAATTTCAAACCTTGAGTATCACACCATTGAATACAGTAATGATAAGGTTGCCAACCCAGCCAATTATATCAAGAAACTTAAGCAGATTCAGCAATTTCAAGATACTGATGGAATATCACTGGCCATAGGGTTGCAATGCCACTTTCCAAGTGGCGAGCCAAACATTGCTTACATGAGGTCAGGTCTAGATCTTCTTGCAACAACCGGACTTCCTATTTGGCTCACAGAAACCAGTGCGGATCCTCATCCAAATCAGGTATATATATTCCCAACTTTAAACGTAAAAATCTATTAAACTTCTCCCTCTTTTTTCTTAGTGTGTGTATCTGTGTGCACTCGCGTGTGCGTGCGTGTGTGCGTACTTCCATGTGTGTTAAAATAGATAAATTATATAATTATAATAAGGAAAATGTTAAAGATACTTCAAATAGTAAAAATAGATTGAAATGCGTGCAGTTAATATTTGAAAAGTAGAAAAAGTGTTTTTTAATGTAATCTATAGTTTTCGATATTAACATAATCTATAGTTTCATTGGCATTCGAGGCCACATTATATGATAGGAACAAATAGACAATTGAACATTTCTTTCTAATTTTTGTTTGTTGGGCAGGCAGAGTACTTCGAAGAGATACTAAGAGAGGGTTACTCTCATCCTGCTGTTCAAGGGATTGTAATGTTTGTGGGTCCAAAACCAGCCGGTTTTGACGTTACATTACTCACAGATGAAAATTTTCAAAATACTCCAACTGGAGATGTTGTGGACAAGCTGATTCGTGAATGGGGAACTGGCCCTCATACAGCCATAGCAGACAGTAGAGGAATTATAGATATTACGCTACATCATGGGGATTACGATGTCACTGTTACACATCCTCTAACTCAATACTCCAAAACTTTGAATATAAATGTAAGGAAAGGATTTTCACCGGATACCATCCTTGTGAAAATGCATGCCTAAAAAGCAACCACCATTTAAAACTTGAGCAGAAGCAAGCACGAGTTACCTATGTCAATTTGAAATATTATACGTAATAAAATAATATGTAGTATCATGTTTGAGTATGTTTTTTTATATTACACTTTTCATCCAAACCAAAAATTTACACTTTTCCTCCGAAATCTGACCCTGGCAAGATATCTAAATTCTAAGAGAAATGATATTTGTATATCCAAAAGTTGACAACTTTTGGAACAATGAAAACAAGCCACATAAGTAGATTAATTGAGGATATTTACCCTTCAACTAATGAAAACAAGCCACATAAGTAGATTTGTATGTGGTCCCTACAACTAACTTGTAACAAACTAGTGGATACCATATACAAATCTACTTATGTGGTTTGTTCTCATTGATTGAAAGGTAAATACTCTCAAATTATGAAAGAGCAAATTAGAAAAAAACTTAATCTAATACAAAAATAAGATTCAACAAAATATTAGCAGTTAACCAATCGTTAGTTGGTTTAGTGGTGATTGATGCTGAACTTGGTAAGAAGGATCACGGTTCGATCCCCCGCAACTGCGATCGAGACGGAGTTGGAACCACTTGATGCCAGAATTGACTCCCGAACCAGATTAAACTGGTGGTGAAAGCAAAAAAAAAATCCTAGCGGTTGCTCTTAAGAGTGTGTTGAAATGGAGGATTCTAGAAATTAAGAGATTTGATATACTAGGAATTCAATTGAATTCACTTGATTTTCAATTTCATTGTTTGAATAAAGTGATGAAATTCCTTCGGTTATAAAATTCGTTGTTTGGATAATGTAATTGAATTTTATTTATTTAATTTATTTATTTTTGGTACAGATTCATTTAATTTTTTTAATCTAAAAATAACAATTAATTTTTTTTATCTTAATTAATATTATTTGAATAATTATAAGAACAAACTCGACCTGGACCCTAATAATGGTAGGAAAATCTAAAATCCTCCTTAAACCCTAAAATCAACACAAAATCTTAAAATTGACCATAAATTAAACATAACCCTAAAATCGTTCGAAAAACCTAAAATCGACCACAAACCAACATGAGCATAATACTCCCTCCATCCTAATTTATAAGACCATTTTCAAAGTTCAAGAAGTCTATTAATTAAATTTTCACAAAAATACTCCTAATTAAATATAAAAAAGTAAAAAATCAATATTTCTCTCTCTTAATAATTGATGAGTACTTTTGAAAAGAGAATATATATTATTAAAAAATTTAATGCAAAAGTTATTTTTCTTAATTTTTATGCATTTGTGAAAAATATTTTATATATTAGGAAGGATATGAGGGATAGTTACTACCATGAATCCTTAAACAAACGTGGGACCCCAGAGAAATTTTCATAACCGAAAACAATTAAAATGATGGTATAAAACACAAAATAAAGTCACAATCACAAACAACTTCTACCCACTTTAAACATGAAATGAAGTGGTGACAATTAAAAAGGATATCCAAAAAAACTTTTTTTTAAAAAAAATATATCTAAAATCCATGGATAAATATAAACAAATGTTTCACTGGTTAAAAAAATTCCCTGTGAATATAGCTGCAGAGATAATATATTTCATATGTAGGATTAGAGTGAACTTTAAATTTTCCACAGATGAATTTATAGCCATAAATTACTTGACTATAAAAAAGTCTCATATCTCAAAAATACCAACAATTTTAAAAAATAAACTAGTATTCAATATTATAGACAAAATAGCACAGGGAGTCCTTTATTTTATATTTTTTAACATTTTGGCCATTTATCTTTTATTTGTAATAATTTGGTCTTTTATCTTATTTTTTTGTAACACTTAGGTCCTTTATATTTTATTTGTAACACTTTGGTCTTTAAAAAAAATAAAAATATGAAAGAATTGATGAAGATAATGAACAGATTCATCAAAATTATGAATTTTATTTAATTTTAATAAAAAGTATTTTAAAGAATAAAATTCAGTATTTTTTTTGGTACATAGACGAAACGACATAGCCATTATAAAAATTCAGTATTTTTTTAATAAAAAAAATATATGAGAAAAATGGTTTATGTGTGAATGTTATAAAATATAAAAGATCAAAATATTAAAAATAAAAGATCAATAACCAAAGTATTACAAAAAAATAAGATTAAAGATCTACGATATAAGTGTAATTTTGTCTTTATATTAACAACAAAGGGAGTAATCGACCAATAAAAGAAAGTAGACAGTTAATGATGTTTACTTACCATCCATCTGCAATGTTTCACATAAATTGGACGGTGCATAAGTTGAATGCTTGTAGTTGTTTGATTAGTCACACACAAGATGAAGGTTTCAGCAGCACCAGAACTATGCATTCTGTTGTTCACCATATCTTGTTTTCTACTCCTTTCATCAGGTTCATTTCACTCTTCTCTCTCTCCCTCATTTTCACTACTAGTGCCTCTTTTCTCTAATATACTATACTGTATCTCTTTAATCTTTAATTTCAACACATGCAGGGCTTCAATTCAATTACATGCCTTATGATTATTCTGCTACTACAGAGGTAATGAAACTTCCTTATCTTTATTTGTTTTATATACCAACAGACAATTATTTTGCATGTTCTTCTTTTAATTCTCTAAGTTGAAGAATATATGTAGTTTTAATTGTTGTTTTATAAATAAACTTAAATCTGTTAAGCCATTTGTGAATAAAAGAAATATGGGTTTGTGAAAGATTTCAATCAGCAATTATAATTGTTTAAACTTGTGTTGCAAATGCCTTTAAATAAACAGTGTGTGGCAGAACCTCAGAGGGTACAGTATGGTGGAGGCATTATTGTAAATCCAGGATTTGAGCACAGTATAAAGGGTTGGACAGTGTTTGGAAATGGTACAATCGAGGAACGCATATCAAATGATGGAAATAGGTTCATTGTTGCCGGCAACAGAACACAACCATTGGATGGTTTCTCACAGAAGGTCCAACTGAAGAAAGGAATGATATATACTTTTTCTGGTAACTTCTGTTTCGCTATGTTAATGGTTATTTGATGAATGTTACCGTGTTGGCGATTCAATACTTTTCTAAAACATTTTCCACATTCAGCTTGGTTTCAGCTGAGTGAAGGGAGTGACATTGTGTCGGTTGTATTTAAAAGAAATGGAAGTGAACTGGTACGAGGTGGCCATGTGATAGCAAAACATGGATGCTGGTCTCTTCTAAAAGGCGGCATAGTTGCAAACTTTTCAAGCCCTGCTGAGATTCTTTTCGAGGTGAAATGGTTTTCCTCTTATCTTGTTTTGTATATTACTGAAGATATTTGTTACACTTTGTTAACTAAAATTTATGTATCAATGCAGAGTGAGAACCCAACTGTGGAATTATGGGTTGATAGTGTCTCTTTACAACCATTCACCAGAAAGCAATGGAGATCACACCAAGACAACAGCATTGAAAGGGTAAGCTAGTGCTTCTTATATTATTTTAACATAGATGCCAGTGCTTTGCACCAGGGGAAGAATCATTGCTTTTATTTGTGTACCACCAGTACTACCATCACTACTCTCCTTGATTGATGGTCAAGCGTGTTCTCATCAAGAGGAATTAACTCAATAGCAAACCAAATTGCATAATGAAAATCAGTAGTAGCGGTATAGCAAGAAAAAAAATATTAACAAGTTTTACGATTTATAACCTGCAGGTACGTAAGAGCAGGGTGAGATTCCAGGTAACTCATCCAAACAAAACAGCATTGGAAGGAGCAACAGTTGTTATCAAACAAACAAGGGCAGATTTCCCTTATGGATGTGCGATGAACCATCATATCCTCACAAACAGCGACTACCAGAAATGGTTTGTGTCAAGATTCAAATACACAACTTTCACTAACGAGATGAAGTGGTATAGTACAGAAAAAATTCAAGGCCAGGAAAACTATACTATCCCAGATGCCATGCTGAAATTCGCCAAAGAAAATGGCATTTCTGTCAGAGGCCATAACATTTTGTGGGACAGTATAAATCGTCAGCCTCATTGGGATTTGTCCCTGTCTCCTGACGAATTACGAGAAGCAGCTGCAAAAAGAATGAATTCTGTGGTCTCAAGGTATAAGGGACAACTGATTGCATGGGACGTGGTGAATGAGAATCTCCACTTCAACTTTTTTGAGAACAAACTTGGCGAAAATGCCTCTGGAGTATATTACTCAGCAGCTTACCATCTTGATCCGAATACCAAAATGTTCATGAATGAGTATAATACCATTGAATACAGTAATGATAAGGTTGCCAGCCCAGCCAATTATATCAAGAAACTTAAGCAGATTCAGCAATTTCCAGGAACTGATGGAATATCATTGGCCATAGGGTTGCAATGCCACTTTGGAAATGGCAAGCCGAACACTGCTTACATGAGGTCAGGTCTAGATCTTCTTGCGACAACTGGACTTCCTATATGGCTCACAGAAACCAGTGTGGATCCTCAGCCAAATCAGGTATATATTTTCTCAACTTCAAAAGTATAATAATAAACTTCGCTCTTCAAGGAAATTTGTCAGTTATAACTTCTGCTTATTACACATGTCAAAATACAATGCTGCATGATTTGATAAAGAAGATGCATTGTTTATCTATCTCTAATTTTCATCTATTAGCAAAAAAAGTAAACGATATATTACAGGAACAAATAGAAAATTGAACATTTCTTTCTCATTTATGTTTGTTGGGCAGGCAGAGTACTTTGAAGAGATACTAAGAGAGGGTTATTCACATCCTGCAGTTCAAGGGATTGTAATGTTTGTGGGTCCAGAACAGGCCGGTTTCAACAGTAGTACATTACTTGCAGATGCAAATTTTCAAAATACTGCAGCTGGAGACGTTGTGGACAAGCTGATTCGTGAGTGGGGAACTGGCCCTCATACAGCCATAGCAGACAGTAGAGGAATTATAGATATTTTGCTACATCATGGGGATTATGATGTGACTGTAACACATCCTCTAACCCAATACTCCAAAACACTGAACGTAAGTGTAAGGAAAGGATTTTCACCAGATACCATCCATGTGAAAATGCATGCCTAAAGAGAAACCACCTTTTAAAACTTGAGCTGAAGCAAGCAAGAGTTATTATATGTATCAATTTTGAAAGATTATAATAAAACCATTTGCAGTGTCACGCTTGATTATTTTGTTATATTACACTTCATTTAAACCACAAATTAACTCTTTTTTGTCAGAAATCTGACACTGACAAGAGATCTAAGTTCTAATCTAATCTAATAAAACATACTACAGTAGTATAGAACAATGCTGCATAATTAAGTTTCTAGTATAATATACTTTCATTACATCATCTAAGAACTCATAATCTAATACAAAAATAAAAATCAACAAAGTCCTAGCAGCTAAGCTTAAGTGAAAAATGTAATATTGATTGCAAATCCAGCTTTTCTACCTAGTCAACAGTTAGCTGGAGAAAACTACATAAACGATCTCACTTGTTCTGGATTGGATTTGATTTGCTAGCAGGAGTCTGCCTTAAACTTGTGTCCACAGATCTCTGAGAGGTTTCATTAGATATTTGCAACTTATCTAAACTTGCAGATGAGACATGAGCTAGCAGCTTTCGTTGCGGAAACTTATCTATTACATTACTTCTAGTTTCACTAGTGATCAAGACTATAGAACATGTCATGAAAATTGAGAGCATTAAGACAAAGAGACCCAACAAAGTACGTTGAGTGGTTATCATGGCAGGGTTTAGCCGAAACAAACAACAGCTTAAACTAGTAAAAAAAAACTAAGGGAATTGTTGTGCTTGGAACTATCCCATAAGAATGTATTGTAGTCGGAGTTTATGTATCTCAAAGTGAAGCAATTCTTCTTATTAGCTTGTTGGTGGTTGAAGAAGCAATTTGGTTCTTGGACTCTGATCAAGGACTCAGTTTACTATGTAATGCATAAATATACCTCTTTTAAAAATGATGAAATGAAAGGATTTAAGATTTTTTTCAGCCACTCAATAGTTGTGTGAAAGATTCAGATTTAAGGAAGAGGAAAGGGAAGGAAGGTACATGGATAATTGATTATTGGACCTGCCACATCTTTGTTGTGTTGTGAAATAGAACATGGAATGGAAGGAGCTTGTCATGTGATCCTTAACCAAATCCCATACTTCTCTGACATTTCTATAATATTTTCCATCACATGCTAATATGGATCATGTGACTAAATCACAAGATATTAATTGGGTTCTATATCCTTGGCCATATTAATTATTTTATTGCTTGTATTTCTCATAAACATGACAAACTACACAGCTAAACAGAGCTGGGTAAGATCACTTTCCAGGAATTCAAAACTTCATTTTCCTGGAAGTTTATTTACAGCTACAAATGGAAAATAAACACCGGTACAAGTTCATTATATTCCTAGAGTTGTAACCAATTAGTTCTAACAGTTTTAACTTTTATTTGCATTTGTATAGAACTCAATATAACGAAGATAATTGCACATACACAATACAATTTATTTATTTATGAAAGATACATTTATAATATGTGTGAAACCATAGTTAGTTTCGGTTCAATTCAGATACTGTGCGAGTGTCTACATACCAGAACTTTCCTGCATGGTTTATATATTACTGCACAATGAACTTTTCTCCTGAACACAGCAATTAATAATGGAGGTTTTAATCAAGAGTCTAACTTGATTAGAATCAAATTTGCATGTGGAGACTGCGGCTTCAATATTCTCTCTGCTGAGGAAAAACATATGGTCTATGTCAGCAAGAATAAAATAGAATATGCACAACTGACCATGGCAAAATATTTTACATGTTGCATAGGGTCTAGGGTCTTACATGGAAAATGACCTTCACTTTATGATTTGTTTATTAACAGATTTTTGTCTTGGCTATCAATGATTCTATAAACTGAATTTTCCAATTATATGTCTGAGACTGAGTGGCTCTTGTGATGATTATTTTGCACTTCATTTGTTTGATCATGTGACAGAAGCAAAGTCATTCTGATTAGAGAAAGATATGAATTGAAGTTTGTAGCTCCAACAACCAACCAAATAGGTTCGCCATGATAACAATCCCGTAACATATGGAGTGCGGTCTCAATCTGATCTGGTTTTGCACAACTGATCTGGAGAAATGAATATAGTAACAGTGATACATAGCACATTAGTCAGCAAGCGATCATGAAGTCAAGCTCATCTACCAATTGCAACTCATATCAATATCACTACACCCTACCAACTAGTACCTATTATCAACACACGTGCATCGCTTATTACTCCAGCATAAAGTGGGTTTGGAGAGGATGAGAATGTGTATGTGAGAAATAGCTTCTAATTGTAGTAATAATGCAATATTTTCATCACTGCCTTTGACAATGTGTGCAGCAATTTGTAAATAAATACCATATTCAACTCATAAAACATATGAACTTAAGAAGTTTTATTATCTGTCTTTTTATCATTCAACACTATAGCATTAGACTTATAGAATCAATCGGTAGAACTGAATTTATTGATCGCTAAAATTCAGCAAAAAGAAAAAGTAAAAGCATAATGCATAGGTCAACCCAATGTACCTATCAATATAGATAGACAAAAGCTAAAGAACATGTTATGAAGAATAAACAAGAATTTTATTGGTTAAATACTTCAAAACAATATAAGAAAAGAATAACTGTTATACAACAATCTGTTCGCTAAAATAGCTATGTCTCATTCAGTTTCCTTTTTATCAAACAATATAGAAGCATCTTCCTTCCAGATCAGGTTATCATAACCAAAGATTCTTGCAAAACATGAAATCAACTGCTCTTGTATTATTTCTTCTGTGGGAAGGTCAAAATCTGTCTCCCTTCTCAAAGATGTCACTTCTTTATTTGCAATTCCACAGGGAACAATGTGCTTAAAGTAGTTTAAATCAGGATCAATGTTAAATGCCATCCCGTGAGAAGTGATTCCATTTGATATTCGAACACCAATTGCACCTATCTTTTTTTCTCCAACCCACACCCCTGTCTCACACCTTTGTCCAGGAGAAGCTTTCACCCCGTATAGACCTGCCATTTCAATCATAGTTAACTCAATTTTTTCTACAAATCTTCTAGCACCAAGTCCCGTGTCACGAAGCGATATGATAGGATATAAAATGGCTTGGTGTGGACCATGAAATGTAATGTCTCCTCCCCGCTGTGTGTAGTGAAGTTCAGCTCCAATCTGCTCCAATTCTGACTGGGGGATTAATAAATTGTGAACAGTTTGTCTTTTACCAACAGTGTATGTAGGAGGGTGTTGCAAAGACAGAAGAGTATCACATCTCTTATGAGATTTTCTATCCAATACTAGCTTTTCCTGCAGTTTTAATGCATCCAAATAGTTGACAAGTCCTAGTTTCCAGACCTCAAGGCTTCTTCGCACTGCCCTCATTGCCTGTTCACAATGACATTATCAATTACATAACCTGCTTTTATTGCCTAGTCTAATTTCAAATTCATTTGTCCAACCATAAGGTTTAGAACCAACTTATGAGAAAGTAAGTCTTTTCCCAATATACTGGAAAACCAACGACATTAAATTGACGAGAGCAGAAAGTCCACAAATATTTTATCCAAAATCATCACAAGAATATAACTGAATTTGAGCCTTCAACAACTAAACTAAGTTAAATTTTGTATTTTATCTTATTATAAGCTAACTCAACCTTACAAAACCAACTTGTAAGATCAGAAATAGTCACCACTTATAACTGATGTTCCTATGTGTGACGATGAACATTCTATAATGTAGTATACACTTAGTTCCCCGTTTGTTTTATAATACAACTACTTTTCATGCTTCAAATCTAGAAAGTGAATTCATGTCTATTTACAGTACCCTACATCAAAAATTGCATCCATAAAATCCCACTTCCCAGAAATAACCACAAAATGCACCAGAATTTTCAAATCTATAAAAACAGGTCGAAGAAACATTTCAACAAACAGTTAAAGGGCATTCACAGTAAACCTATATATCCGACAAAAGGAAAATTCTATGAATGAAACCAGTTACTAGATTCAAATGGGTTTTCAACTGTGAGCAAAATTTCAATGTAGAATTGCATATTGAAGTTGAGAAAAAGTTACCTGAAAAATATAAAAAACGATACTTGATGAGTGAAAATATTAGTTTAGTTAAGATATATAAAAAGTGATTTGGATAAATTGAGAGAGATGGATAACAGAGCAATTCGGATAAATTAACGGCAATAGAAGATGATGTATGTGATTGTGAAGTGAAAAGGTGAAGTTAACGAAGAAGAATATTGTGAGGCAATGAAAATGGAGAAGATGAATAACCTGATGATAAAGTTATGTGAAGCAAGATAGCTATGTGTGTGCTCTGTTGTGTTGACAAGAGAGACAGAGGAAGCAAGATAGAATTCACAATGTTGGATTCCAACAAAATATGTGGAGCATAATTTTTAGTTAATTAACTTTTTAATTTAATTTATTACCATTTGGTTTTTTTTAGAGATTTATTTATTTAGAGACTAATTCCGTTGAGGTAATATCCGTTGGAGGTGGTGCTAAGGGTAAGCGGAGCGAAAAGCCGAAAAGGTTTCCTATGAGATGGAAAATCCAAACTGTCAGTCCTACGCGTATTTTATGAATAAGTGATTATCCGACAATGAGCGAAGAATATTGTCTGACAGTTTATTTTTCTCTCGTTAAGGTAGAAAATCAAAATAAGAATTCTCTTTTTTTATCAACAATGAAATCATTCTTCAATATTCAAGATTCTATTTTATCAGCAATCCAATCACTATTCACATAAACCTCTCCAAACATATATTTTTATATAGACATTAGGGTCACAATTTTAGACCACGTGGTTAAACAAACCCAAGTATCTACTATCTAGTACTTGTGTCAAATTTTAACTCAGCGAGTAAAATGAATATAAGAGTAACGCATCATCAAATGACATGTCACATCTCCATTGGAAATAGAATCAATTACATCAATGTGAAAACTATTAAAATGATACTATTACATCAATGTTGTTACAAGTTTGTAATTGAAAGGGAACACCGTTAAATTCCCACTTTACAAATCAGTTTTATAAGAATGACTTAGACCCAAAACTCAATTCTAAGAAATGGTCGATGGGCGTGTAAAAAAAAAACCTAATAGGCTAATAATACTATACTTAATTTGAACTTCAATGAAACTAAGGTTGTCAAGACTTTATTTTAGCCTTTGTTGTTTCCATCCAAGACATCACAAATTTTCAACTTTATCATTTTTTCTCATTTTTGTTAAATTTCATTTTAGATTATCTTTATGGCCAAGTATCATAAAGTACAATTGTCATCCATATTTTGTTTTGGAACTTGCAGTTATGTTGTTGATGCAGTTAATAATGAGAAACTTGCTGGTTCTAGGTAATAAGATTGACAAACCTGGTGCTTTGATTAGGAAGACCTAACAGAAAAGATACAAGTAGTGTGTCTAGCCAAGCTATATATTGTGATCCTTTGATTTCAAAATTTTAGCTTTTTTCAGGATTTGCTTAATGCATTCCCTTTTATTGATATTGTTTCACATGTGCAAAATACTGAAATCCATCAATGAGAGAGAAATTTGTTGCTTCATGATCCCATGTTAAAACTCCACCAACATTGATTCGGTTATTAGTTGGTTTGTAAAACATTCTAAAGCAAAAAAAGCAAAGAACAGAAGCTCTCAACTTCTGCCCTTTAAATATTTGCATTACAGACTGATATCAAGGCCATTGAAGGGATGATATTGGTGTGTTACTAGTTTTTCTTGCCCTTTTTCTTTTCCTTTTTTGACTGCCTTTACACCAAATCTGATAGCTTGTGATTTGATATGCTGGTTTACATACAAGTGTTGTAAATTATGCTGGGAGGAGAACGGATTCCCTCCCGTGAAGTTCTCACAGGAGGTGGTCCAGTGGACATCTCAATCGTCCATTTCTTTAAAACAAAAATTGTAATTGTAATAAAAATTATAGGCTGAGATTGCACTCTACATAAAGTGCCCGGAAGAGGATGAACTCTCTGCTGGGAGATACTTGTTCAGTGGATTTGAATCAACATCTGTATTTATGCATAACTTTTTAAGATTAAAAAAATCAGAGATAATTATGAAAAACCGGGAACAGTAAATAAATTAAATGCCAAGATTGTTTATGCATACCACATGGTCTGCATTTGTATTGTGAGGATTGCATGAAAATGACCAAATCTGCTTATTTGGATACACAATTGTTAGTTGTTCTTCAACATCTCAATGTTCTCAACAGAAACCAGCTGATAAATACATGCTGCTCCTGTGTCTTCTCATGATAATGAGACCATTACCGATCTCGAAAGCTAACGTCTTTTACTGAGTAAGACATCAAAGAGAGTCACCTCCATCGTAGGACATAAGGAGTAAATACCCGAGTCATTTAATAATTTTGTCGGAGCTTCCACCTCTGATCAAGGTGTATATAAAAACATTTTATAAGAGATCATATTCTTAAATGAATCTCAGTTAACATGAGATAGAGTTTACTTACCATTCAAGTTTTAATTTAGGATTTATCTTTATAGATGAAGTTTGATAAACTATGACTCACACTAGTCTTCTATGACCAACATGTTTTTCAGCCAACACCAATACATTATTCAAAGTATTCATCTCAATTCTTGCAGTCCCTAATCCTAATTGTAATAGTAATAACTACTAGTACTACACAACAGTATATAATTCAAACATCAAAGCTACCGGATCTTAAGAAACTGAAATTATAAAAACTGATGCTTATTGGTATTTAACTAACCAATTAATAAGTCAACCTTGTCAGCGTCCAGATCTTCAACAATAAATAAATAAAATAAAAACAATGAGCTTATTTGTACATTTAACTAAAAAATATTGAAAAGTTAAATTCCTAAATTTCAAAAGGGGCATTCCGAGAATCGAACTCGGGACCTCTCGCACCCAAAGCGAGAATCATACCACTAGACCAAATGCCCTGATATGAAAAGTTATTCTTTGTGAATCAGTTAGTATTTCTTGATGGTTTTGTTAGTATTTTTAATGGTTTTTCTCTAAATCTAGCAATTGGAACACCATCCATATGATCTATTCACCTTACTTCAGAATCTATAGATTAACTCCACACATGTCCGAACTACCTAAGTCAAGACTTAACCATCCTATCTACAATAAGTTGCTAGCTTGCTACCCCAACTCTCTCTTTAATGCTATTATTCTTAATCCTATGTGGTCTATTTTATTTGTCAGGGATTCTTTCTCATCTTGTATTTTTACTCATCCAGTTCAGCATCTTCATGGACCTCATTCCTTTTCATGTTGACAATTTACCACCCAACACTTTATCTCATACACCTATACAACATTTTATTTAAGAAGCCAAATACAATAACATAACTTCACATTATTATAAATAAAATAAATTATGTGTCCATTGTCAATGTAAATGGAGAGTTTGTCATATTAGGACATAATTCTGGCTGCTAATACATTATTCATGTCTCACAGCATTCACATGCAGCTCCTGAACTCTAATTGTTAATTAACCAGCTTGTCAGATTCCATATCTTGAACAACAATAAAAACAAAACTGATGCTTATTTGTATTGAATTAAACAATTAACAATGGTAATGTTCCAGAACTTAAAAACAATAGAAAAAAAAGGGGGCATTCCGAGAATCGAACTCGGGACCTCTCGCACCCAAAGCGAGAATCATACCACTAGACCAAATGCCCTCATATGAAAAGTTATAGTTTGTAAATAAGTTACCTCTTATTTTCATCACATGTCATCACTAGGCAAGTAGATGGCAATATTTCTTTCTGATATCCATATCCAATAGGATCTTATCATGTAATCTGATCATGACTGAAGCAAAAGGAAATTCATATCAGAATCTTATCAACATTGAATACCATAGTTCAATTGTGACTTGTGAGATAAATAAATACAATAGGCAAATCATACTATGCATCAGAAACAAATTCGGTGAAGCAATGCAAGCCCAAAAATGCTGAGACTGATGCTGCACTTGGATTTCTGTCTATGCTCCCATTTCCTGGGGCAGGGGTAATTTATGGGGCTTAACGATCGTGTTTGTCGAATTTTTCTGTATTTTTATGTTATTGTCATATTCCTTTTTGAATCTTTCCCTTTAATTTTGATAAAGGAGGGAAACTCAGTTGTTAGCTGCAATAACCTCACTATAGACCTCTTCTTTTCTTAGAGTAAAAAATCGAATTCATTGAAGACAATGAAAACTTCCAAAGATATTGTTGTGATTTTGTGTGATATTTCAAAAGAGGGAAGTCCTGCATTGTTCATTCCTCAAACCTTTAAAGGGTTTATAATCTACTATGTATTACTTTGAGCAATTTTATTTTTGACTTATCACAGAACAGAGCACTGTGAATTTGACCATTCAACAATTAAAGTTGCATTTTGTATTCTATATTAAAATCAAAGTTGGACCTAACTCTACTTTTTTTTGGGTACATAGACGAAATGACAAAGCTATCATAAACTCACACACACAAGTGAGGGAGCCGGGGTTCGAACCTCAGTCATGGCGTCCAGCCTAACAATTTCCGCGTTTTTTGTCAGTTGAGCTAGGACTTGTGGAGGTCTCTACTTTACAAAATCAACTTGTAAAGTCAGAGATGCTCACCACTTATAACCACTATTCATACCATATTATGATTCAATGTGTAACTCTCTACATTCTATAATGTAGCAGCATACATTTAGTTCCCCAATTGTTTTAGTTTTGGTAGGGTACAAAAGGAAAACCTGTCATTAATTGTGTCTTGCTTTTCTAAAACAAGTTTTGGGACGAAAATAAAATGCCTGCAGGACCAAAGATTAAAGATGGAGGGAAAAACATATTAATACAACATCTCATACTAGTAAAATAAATAACTACTAAAATTTATGTATTCAGTTCACTTCAATTCTGTTTTAAAAAGAATTTAAACAAATGCTATATAAAAAATGGGGCATTCCGAGAATCGAACTCGGGACCTCTCGCACCCAAAGCGAGAATCATACCACTAGACCAAATGCCCATATTGAGTTAAGTAGGGTGTTAGTAGATGTATATATCTTGTTTATTATTGAAATTGTTTATGCATACCACTTGGTCTGCAGCTGTATTGTAAGATTGCATGAAAATGACCAAATCTGTTTATTTGGATACATAATTGTTAGTTCTTCTTCCACATCTCAGTGTTGCCAACAGCAACCAGCTGCTACGGAGATGCTGGTCCTATGTCTTCTCATGATAATGAGACCACTGGATGAAGCTAAGCTACCGATTTCTAAAGCTAAAATATTTTTCTAGCTAAGATATCAAAGAGACTAGCCACCATAGTATGACCAAAATGATATATCTTAGATCCTTTAACCATTTAGTGAGGTTTGATCCCTCATTAATGCTTATAGAAAAATATTTGTTAGAAGAGATCAACTTCTTCATTGAATCTCAATTACCTTTGATATATTAGTCTCTGCAATTGTATATTGAGGATAACTTGATTTACTAGAAGGAAAAGAATAACAGGGAGAGTCTACTTTCTAATTTTGGATTTACCATTCAAGTTTTAATTTTGGATTTACTTTTCAAAATAAATTTCGCTAAGCTATGAATCACAACAGTTTTTCTGTGACCAACAAGTTTCTCAGCAAACACATACACTATTCATGTATTCCAGCATTCATCTCAACAAGGCATCACATGTGCTACCCCTGATGCTAGTTGTTATTTAACTACTAGTACTGCACTCTAAGTCAAACTTGACAGCTTCCAGATCTTAAAAAACAAAAAGGATAAAAGTTTATGCTTATTGGTATTTAAGTCTATAACTAATCAAGTCAATCTTGTCAGCTTCCAGATCTTCAACAATAAATCAAAAACAATGAGCTTATTTTTTATACAACTAAAAATATTGAAAAGTTTAATAACTCATAACCTTCAAAAAAGGGGCATTCCGAGAATCGAACTCGGGACCTCTCGCACCCAAAGCGAGAATCATACCACTAGACCAAATGCCCTGATGTGATAAGTTATTGTTTGAGGAGGTCTAAATAAGTTAGTTCAGGCAATTATTTTAAACCACCTAAGTCGAAATTTAACCATCTTATCTATAATAGAAGGCTAACTAGCTAGCCCAACTCTGTCTTAAATGCTATTATTCCTATTTCTATCTGGTATTTTCTTTTTCTCATCCAGTGCAGCCTCCTCAAGGACCTCAATCCTTTTTGTATTGGCTCTTTACTACCCAACACTTCATATCGTACAAAAAGGCAACTTTTTCACATGATTGTTAAAGAAATTATTTGTCAATTGTCATTGCAAAGGGAGTGTTGGTCATATTAGAACATAAGTCTGGCTACTAGTACATTGTTCATGTATCACAGCATTTATCTCGAGGTATAAAAACTGATGCTTTTGGGTATTTAACAAACCAGTTAATAAGTCAACCTTGTCAGATTCCAGATCTTGAACAAGGAAAAAAAAACTGAGCTTATATGTATTTAACTAAAATATTGAAAAGTGAAAATCCTAACCTTCAAAAGGGGCATTCCGAGAATCGAACTCGGGACCTCTCGCACCCAAAGCGAGAATCATACCACTAGACCAAATGCCCTGTTATGAAAAGTTTTAGTTTGTAAATAAGTTAGTTGAGACTTGGGGCAATTGTTTAAGGGAAAGAAAAAGAAACTTATACAATAATTTTCACCACATGTCATCACTAAACAAGTTGATGGCAATATTTTTTTATAATATCCATATCCAATAGGATCTCATTATGTAATCTGATCATGACTGAAGCAAAAGAACATTCAAATCAGAATTATATAATCATTGAATACCATAGTCTATTGTGACTTGTGAGATAAATAAAGGCAATAGGCAAATCAAACTATGCATCAGAAACCACTTGGATAAAGCAATGCAAACCCAAAAATGCTGAGACTGATGTTGTACCTGAATTTCTGCTATGCTCCCATTTCCTGGGAGAGGGATAATTTCTAGCACTTGTTCATCGTGCTTGTCGAATTTTTCTGTAAATTTTTGTTATTATTTTCATATTTATGGAAATTGGGGCATCTATGAAAGCCAAGAAGTTTCCTTTTTGAACTTTTTCCCTTAATTTTGATAAAGAAGGAGACTCAGCTGTTAGCTGCAGTAACCTCACTGTATTTTATGCATTAGATCTCTTCTTTTATTACAGTAAAAAAATTGAATTCATCAAAAACAATGGAAACTTACAAAGACATTGTTGTGATTTCGTGTGATATTTCAAAAGTGGGAAGTCCTACATCACTCAAATCTTGAACTATTTTTGACTTATCATAGAATATAGCACTATGACTTTGACCCTTCAACAACTAAAGTTACATTTTGTATTCTATCTTAAAATCTAAATTGGACCTAACTCAACTTAACAAAGCCAACTTGTAAGGTTAGAGATACTCACCACTTATAACCATAATTCATACCATATTACTATCCAATGCGTAACGCGCCACATTCTATAATGTAGCATATATTTAGTTCCCCAATAGGTTTACAATATAACTCCTTTTCATATCTCAAATTTAAAAAGTGAATTCAGGTGTATTTACAGTACACCATAATTATCAATTTTATATAAACAGTTCAAAGAAACATTTCATCAAACAGTTAACGGGCATTCATGGTAAAGACATATATTTAAATGTAGAATTGCATATTGAGATGAAAATGTTGGTTAATTGAGATATAAAAGAGTGATTTGGAATTAATAAATTGATTGATATGGGTAACAGTGCAATTAGGATATTGAAGTAGCGGAAAAAATAGAAGAAGCTGCATGTGGAGTGGAGTGAAAAGGTGAAGTTAACGAAGAAGAATATTGTGATGTGAGGCAATGGAATTGGAGAAGATGATGATGATGAATAACCTGATGATGATGATGATGATGATGATGATGTAATCTTCAAATTCAAAGTTCTGTTATGCAAGAGAAGATCAATAGCCAGAAAACGTCCATGCATTTGAACTTTAAAACACAATGAATGTTGCCGTTAGTCACTCCTACGGATGTACTCCTTCAATATTGTATAGGAGCAACTTCTCATTTTTAAGTTTATTAAATGATGAATCTATTATATGTAATACGCGAGAACAATTTCATTTTCCTCTCTTGCCACGTGGCGTCCTCACAGTTACTCTGCTCTCACAACGATTTAACATTCAATGCCATAATAAGTCCAATTTTTAAAACAAATAATACAATAAACTAATTAGGTGTGTTTCTCATATAAGGAATGATTTTAATGATCAAAATAAAAATGATATTCTATGTCTCATATTTATTGATATTTTTTTAACACTTACTAATATCATTATATTATATGAAAACATAAATGAAATAAAAATAACAAAAATTAAATCAATTTTAGACAAAAAATAATCAATGAATCGAAAAAATAAAATTATTAGTTGGTAGAGAATCAGTTCTATTTGATATAAAAATATCTATAAAATAAATATGCTTTTCACATTTACATGAAAAAAAATATTATATTTCTACTTTCTTTTTCTACATTTGAAAAAAAAAGTTGTTACACATTTAAATAAAATAATATATATATATATATATACAGTTTTTTTTTTTACCACATACAGACCTATATTTAGTAACAAATAGAGTTTGTAAAGTCAAATATCAAATATACGTTAATACGGTAATAGCACAAAATCATTGGTTTGAATTTGTTGATTTTTTTTCTAAGTTTAAATGTACAAATTAAGGAATGTTATTATAGTGTACAATATTATTTTTTTGTTACTCCATGCATGAATCAAGGAAATGATTAATTTGATTATTTGATGTATTTGACTATAAATATTGGTTGTGACTCTCTCATTCTTCACACTACTTTTGAATCACAATTCATATTATCAAAAACCTTCTCTAAACCTTTTTTTTTTCTCTTTGTTATACATTGTCATTTTTCACTAATTCTGTTTTTTCGTTTCATTTGATAATTGTCTTTCATATGCACTTCAATTTGGCATACTTACTAATGTTTAATTACATGTTCAACCTATATCTACTATTTTCTTTCATTTAAACATACTTTTCCATTTTACCATCTCACACATGTGTTATTTTAGTTATTTTTGAATCACAACACAGTGATGCAGTAGATATTTTTGGTTTATAATTATTTTATTGGATTGTGGTTTCTATATTTTATTGAGTTACTTGATATAATGTGGTGATTGGTTTTATGTGTAGAAATGTTGGATACAGGATTAAATAGATCGGGTGAAGCATTTTGGAAAAGAAGAACCAATCGAAGAAGAGAAGTTATTAGTACAAGAAAATGATAAAAAGTTATGGATATGTTTGGACTTTTTTTTGGTTGGATATATATGTAAAGAAAATTACAAAATAAGAACATTATTAATCTCAAAGTTATATATTATTGTAACAATAATATTAAAACTTAGGAATTTAACGTGTATATTGAAGATTTAAATTTTCAAGACATTTTTTAGTAAATGGGTGGAAAAATGTCATGATTCGCATGAATATTGTTATCATCTATGTATTGTTGTCCTTCTTTATTTACAATAACTACGTAAACTATATGAACTATACGTAAACAATCAACCGCCATCTTCTTCTCCCTAAAATCCAACCTCCCACCTGCAAGATGTAGCATCTGCTACTTTGGTGGTGTTACCGCAGCTTCTCTGCGGCGCCACTCATCACCACGTTGGGCTTGAGGTCCATCGAGGTTATCTCAAACCTGCGCCGCCGGTGTTGGGTAGTGTTTCATCACTGCGTTTTTTACACAGATCTGTCGTGATTCTCTTCTTCGAGTTTTGCGGTGGTGATGGGTGTATCAAATCGGTCGATTGGCTCACCGACAGTGTTGTTGTTGGTATTACCACAGATAGGACGGGAATGAGATCGGAAGGCCTCCCTTGGGTTGGTTTCGGTTGTTGTTGCTTGGTTCCTTCTCCGTGTGTTTGTGGTGGTTATGGATCTGCTAATACCGGCTTCATTTGTTGCTGGTTCTGTGTTCTGTTGTCCTGGCTTTTTTTTCCTTTTTTCTAGCATCGTTTGTTTGCTCTTTTGGATTTTGGTTTCCTGAGTTGTTTTCAGATCTGTTGAGATTTGCAGTGATCAAATTTTCAATTTTGCATCAGCGGCACTAGAGAAGTTGGGAAGGCTGACAACTCTGGCTAGAAATGGCCTTGTACTCGTTGCTGCTGTAGCGAGTTGGCGGTTGTTGTCTCTGTTTCCGTGTTGGCGGTCGGATTCACTCACCGTGCTCTAAGACTTAGATAGATTTTTTAGTCTGTCTTTACTTGTAATGGTTGAATCGTTTACACATCTCTTTTTTTGCAATTTAGTTTCAGGTCCCGTGTTGGACTTGCTGGATTGTGTTTGATGTGTTTTCGATTGCTTCACATTTGGATCTTTCACTGGCTTTGGTCCGGTTGGATTTGCTTTACCCTTTTTGGGTTGTATATACGTTTTTTGTGTGGTTGCTGGGTTAGGTTCTTGCCCCCCAGTTTTCCTTGTACTTCCTTTTTATTTAATATATCGTTGTTTGCTTAAAAAAAAAAAAAAACTATATGAAAAACTGTTTGAAATTCAATCTTTGGTGTCCTGAATTTCAATTTGGTTTTGGCAAAATTAATGAATTTCAAATTTTAATTGCATAGATTTGTAGAATACCAAGAAGATTAATTTCACCTATGGACACTATGAAAAATTGTTTGAAATTAAATCTTTGATGTCCTGAATTTCAATTTGATTTGGGCAAAATTAGTGAATTTCAAATTTTAATTGCATAGCTTTGTAGAAGACTGGTAATGTCATAAACAAAATCCCATCAATCAATTTATATTTGGCGTGAGCACCATATAGTATCCATAGATGAAATTAATCTTCTTGCTCTTCTACAAAGCTATGCAATTAAAATTTAAGATTTGATATCAAACTAACTTTATCATTTTAGTGTCATTTGATGCCATTCTATAATATAATATTTTTTATCCTCTCACAAAAAAATAAAAAATTAATGATTCGTTTTATGAATATATCAATAATATTTTTTTAAAAATAATATTAAATTATTAACATTTACAGATCAAGATACTTTGAGATTGAATTGAAATGAAAGATACAAAAATAATAAAGTATAACAATTATTAGTTGGTTCAATGGTGATTGACGTCCGACTTCATAGGGAAAACTACGATGTGATTGTGTGGGGATGGAACCATGTGATGCCAAATTGACCCTCAAACCAGACTAGGTGGTCCAATAGATCGAATACCGGTGGTGAAAACCAAAAATAAAATAAAATAATAATATATTAAATAATAATATACTAAATGACAAGTCGTTAGAAACTCACACACACATAGTGGAGGGACCAGGGTTCGAACCCCGATCATGGCGTCCGACAAAAATACACATAATTTTTTTTAAACAAAAAAAGTTATTATATTAAAAAAATAAAATGAATACAATATAATATGAGTGTATTGTGTGTTCTATATTTAATATTACTAAAGAAATACAGGAAAATATTTATAATTTATGTGTACTTT
The DNA here is from genome assembly GCA_030408175.1 of Trifolium repens. Lineage (NCBI taxonomy): Eukaryota > Viridiplantae > Streptophyta > Magnoliopsida > Fabales > Fabaceae > Trifolium > Trifolium repens. The sequence goes on along the minus strand of CP125837.1, from coordinate 61,856,356 downwards.
TTTTAATTTATATGTAGTCTATATTTATGCTCAAATATTAATATATTTTTTAAAAAAACAATTATACGGGGTATATATTAGTACTCATATATTAATAAAGTGCCCTTTTTTGGTAATTTATAATATGTATTTATCTTAATATATATTAATACGGGGGCCTATATTTTCCCGAGTCATTTATATTGTGACTATATTTATACTCATATTAATATGAGACCCTATTTTTTAAAATTTAAACAAGGCATATATTTACACTCATATATTAATATGGGGACTTATATTTATATTGGGATTATATTTTTAATCATGTATATTAATACAAGGCCTATTTTATTTTATTGTTATTTATATGAGACCTATATTTACAGTCATAAATTAATATGAGATCTTATTTATACTCATATGATATAACATGGGAGCTTATATTTATACTCATATTAATAAAATACATGAGTCTATTTTTTTTTTTTGGTAAACTATTTTTTTTTTTGTAATTTATAAGAGACATATATTTGTACTCATATTATAATACGGCGGGGTCTTTTTTTTTTGTAATTTAGCCAGGACCTATATTTATACTCATGTATTAATTTGTGGGATTATTTTTTTTAATTTATATGAGACTTATATTTATACTCATATTTTAATTTTAATACGGGGGCCTGTTTATTTATAATTGCATCAAAAACCTATATATTTATACTCACATGTTAATATAAGTGGCCTATTTTTATTTTTATTTGTAATTTATACGAGGCCACATTTATACTCACAAATTAATATGTGGCCTATTAATTTCTTTCTAATTTACATGCGTGCGAGTCTATATTTATACTCATATATTAATATGAATGATTTTTTTTTATATAATTTATACGACGATCTATAATATACTCATATAAGAGGAGCTTTTTTTCTATTATAATTTATATGCCCCCTATATTTATACTTATATATTAATACTAGAGTCTACTTTATTGTAATTTATATGGGGTCTTATTTTGTAGTTTATATGAAACTATATGTTATATGAAACTTTTTTTTAGTATTTAATACATGGCGATTTAGCGGGGTGATCATTTACTATAAATGGGGTGATTTAGCGGAATAAATTACTACCTATTTTTTAAAATACTATCCCCTGTATAACCACCCTTTTTTAGTAATTTATACGGGTGAACGTTTACTATAGCATTTTTTTATTTTTCAAATATATTTTGTTTTCTTATCTTATCAATCTAACTCGCATTAAAACTTCAAAACTATAAAATCATGTGACTTTCCAACATTTTTTTTAATATTAAATATGATTTAAATTTTACACAGTTAAAAGCTACTCTCTTCAATTTTTTGAAATTGTCCAAACCCGTTATCCATTTAATCGATGGACCGGTCCAATTTTAAATATTTAATATTATGCTAACTTATATGTAAAAAAATGTAAATATATACTAATTTCTAAAAATTAACCTTAAATTATTTTACAATAAATTTTTATTTAAGTTTTATAGTTATTTTATTTTCCGTGCTTAGCACGGGCTCGCACACTAGTATGTAATAAGCCACAAGGATTTGAAAGTCCTCATTAAATGCTCTTTTACACATGACATACCTCCAAGCATTTTATGAAAATGCATTTAAGTTTCTATTTAAAAAGGAAACAAATCATCATATTCAAGCAATTCTAATTCATTTAAATAATTTTTTTTTGAGTGGTATTCAATTATTCTTATTTCATGTTTAAATCATTTATAAAATTAAACGTTATTTTTTTGTGGATACATATATAGTGAAAACACTCTCATATTTTACGTGGATGCATATATATAGTGAAATATTCTTTTTTTTTTTTGGTAAATATCATCTCTATTATAAAAATTAAATAAAAAATATTTATAGCATATAAAAAAATAAAAATATTCAATAGTATTTAAATTTACTATAGTTTACAATTTTTTTTTCATGATTTATTAATTTTGTCATTCATTTTTGTTAAAAGAAAAAAAAAAAGCTTTTACAATGTGTATAAAATTCAAATATCTTATCATCATTAAGAAAAATTGTGCCTTTGATTTTGTATGATTTTGTTTTTAATTCCAATTTTAAATTCAAATGTATAAATGGATGAATATTAATGGACTTTTTTTTAAAGCATACCTAAATTAAGGGGATAATTATTTTGATTGTTTGATATCTTTGGCTATAAATAGTGCTTTTGAGTCTCACACTCAAAAAGATGTATTTATCATTAGGCCGATTTAGCATTTATTGTTTTCCTTATTTTAATTTATGCATTCAATAATCAATAGCAAGAAAAAGTTTGTGCATTTTGACTTTGAAATTGAAAGTGGAAATAAAATCATACAAAATTAAAGGCACGATTTTTTTGTTAATGGTGATGATATATTCGACTTTTACACATTAAAATATTTGAGCAATTCTTCAAGAATGCTTCAATGTTAATGGTGAGCAATAATATTAATAAAATAAATATTCAATATTTTACACATTATATCACAATTGATCTTTATAAACAAAAACAAAGATCAATATTTGAGCAATTCTTCGAGAATGCTTCAATGTTGAATTCTTCTAGAATTTTTCAAGATTAAATATGATTAAATCGCAATAATATTAATAAAATAAATGACTATATAAAAGAATATGAACATGCAATAGAGTATCTCAAGAATGAAAAGTAAAGTTAATAGAATTGATCAAGAAATCAATGGTCATAATGGAAAAGGAGACAAAAATCAATGAAATTAATTTGTCATAATAATTCTTTAACATGTTTACATGTCTTAAATATTTTTTGTCATCACTTTTGATCTCTGCTTTTAAGTCAACTCATGTGTGTCATTCGAAATTTTGAATTTTTTTTGTGGTCATGTTTATTAAATATATAGAAACTCTCTTCCAAAATTTTAATTATTCCGTCATATGATTTTTTAAGTTTTTAGTTCTTAATTCTTAAAAAACTATTTTTTTCGCTTAAAAATTCACATTTAATTTATTTTTTGTTAAAAATATATATATTTGTATAGGAAAGACTCTTAAAATAATTTAAAGATGAATATAAATACTCTTTCAAAAACTAAAAAATGCACATGAGTTGACTTAAAAATAAAAACTAAATATTATAATAAAAAATATTTGAAGGACTAAAACAAGGTAAAAAAATTCATTGCAAGCAAAAATTATATTTAAAATATTTACAAAAATAAAAAAAATTATTTAACACCGTTATAAATATATTTTTTACCCGTGCTTGGCACGGGTTCGGATACTAGTTTGATTAATATTGTAGACCAGAGGATATGTTTGTTTTGGCTTTTTTTAAAAATGGATTTTATAGTGTTAAATATGTTGAGAAAAAAGTTATTTGTATATAAATTCTTTTTCTTCTTGATTCATTATAGAGGGGCGATTTTGGGTTATTTTTGGCTTAGAATCACCCCCTTTACACTTTTTTTTCTTGCTTTTTAAGATAAATAAATGATTATCATATAGATCAAGTTTTTTCTTTTGAGTATTTTTGTTATTTTGTCGTTGTTTTGTGCGGCGTTGTGTTGGTCGTCGTTTTGTGTGACGTTGTGTTGGTCGTCGTTTTGTGCGGCGCTACTTTCTTGTTTTTTACGGTGTTCGTTTGGTTCAGATTGACAGATCTACTTTGATCAACTACAGATTCAATCAATAACAAAGTCATCAACGATGAAGATCCGAAGACATGAGTATTTCGGTAACTTTTATGTTGTCACATTATTTGTAGGCCTGAGTATGTCATTTTATGCTATTAACCTGGATGTTGTGAGTTTGTTCGCAGACTCATCCTTTTCGTTTTTAGCCATATTGAATTTGTGTTTGTATATGATGTATCTATCTATTTGAATGAATGAATGTTATCTTTTAGTCAAATTTTTTTTTTTGTGTAAAATGAAAATTTGTTTTGAATAGTTATACTTAAAATGTTATTTTAGGTATTTCATCATTTTATTGAAATTTTTTTTATATTAAAATTTCAAAAAAAAATCACTTAGTTTTGAAGCTATTTCAAATAGATTTTCATAAAAATCATTGTTGAAATACAACTTTTTGGAAAAATTGCGATTTTGAGTATGTTTTGATATTCAATAATGTATGTTTATGTTATATAATGTCAAAATTAGTGTATATATCAATTTAGAAAAACAAATAGAGTATAAAAAACTTGTAATATTTTAAAAAATGGTTTTACAAAATTTATTTTAAAAAATACAAAGAAAAAAAGACCCATAATCTAAAAGTAAAAAGTTTGTTATATATGAGATCAGAGAAGTATTTGTAATTTTGAGACGTTCATAAATTACAATGGCACCCATACTATCTCCTATATTTAGTGATTAAAATATGGCTTACAGTGACTACTGATCTGAATACAAAAAAAAAAGTAAGTTTTGTATTGAAAACAATATTTGTCATACTTTATAACATTGACTACACAAATTTTAATATATTTTTACTATATAAAATTTCCTTAACTAATACTCACCGTTTAACATTTTCCTCTTTTTATTTGAATTTGTTATCTATACCCATATGTTTGTCTTATTTATTTTGAGATGCAGTTGTATGGTTCATTTTGAGCTCACTGATGATTTTATTTTTTCTATGTCTATGAATGTGGAGCAACTTGTAGAGAGGAATAAATCCTCCTCATGAAATTAGTTTCTCGGTAAGACTACGGGTTATTCTTGTAATTTCTATGAGTGGAAGGTGCAACATATTCTCTTTATGGACCGATAGTGACATGCAATAGTGTTTCGGTGGCCCGAGTTGTGCTTGCGAGTTGTAATCGGTTGTTTCTTGGCATCTCTTCTACGGGGATTGTGTTTCTTATTTTCTCTTACTTGTATCTATTTGGATCTCAGTCTTCTGATCTTAAATTATAAATAACCTCATCAAGTGTAGAGTATCATTTATTAGAACTCATAAGAGAAACATCATCAAGAGAATAGTCATAGTCTTTGGAGAGACAAAATTATAGAGGCAGGAGAAAAGATAATAACAACTAAGAAAAAACATGAAAGGCTTAAGAGAGCATAATTGAGAAGAATGTGTAAATAGTACTAAATAGTGAGAACAAAAGTACAACCAACACTTACATAAATGACCTAAAAATCAAGACTATAACAAAAGTTTCGAAAATCTACATGCAACCATTGGACATCCAATACCACACAAAAATATTTAAGAAATAACAACACCTAGACACTTACATGGTTGAACACACACTATTGGTTGCAATCATAGTTTAATCCCATAGCTTATAAGATTATCTTGTGTGGATAGTAGTTTCCAAGCCAAAAAATATATCTTAAAATGAGTTATCCTATTTTAAATTATTGGACTAGAATATTTTTTTTAAAAAAAGGTAACTAATGGGAATTTGACAATTTAGTTATGGGACCTTAGAGGTCAATCAATCACAGTCAATCCTATATGTAACATTTAAGACAGTTTTAACTAAAATCAGACATTTTTAATAATCTGAGGCCATATAATTGGTTTATAGTGTAAAGATTTTTTCACTGACAGGGAATACTAATTCAATCCTATGACAAATTAACATATGTCAAGGCCCTTCCTTTAATCTTATTTGGCACAATATTTTCTGCTGTAGTTTTTCAGTTTTTAAAGAATTGTTATAGAAATGAGTTTGTTAAAATAAAATTATATGAATGAGAAGCTTCAAATTACTTTGCATGAAAACATTTGCCTAGAAAAATCTAAGTCATTGGCTAAGAGCGTTATTCAAAATGGCATGATCTCTGTCCTTCTCTCTACTGATGTGGCATTCTCCCATGTTATTTTCCAGCCAGTAAAATGAATAAAAGAGTGACAAGTCATCAAATTGCAGGATTGAATAAATGTGAAAACTATTATGATGATACTGTTACACCAAGATATTAAAGTACAATTATGATCCATTTTTATGCAGGAACTTGCAGTTGTGTTGTTGATGCAGCTGATTATGACAATTTACCTGTCTCAAGAAGTGAACTCCATGACTTGTTGAGCATACTTTCTTTAAATGGGATTCCACTTCTGGTTCTTGGAAATAATATTGACAAACATCATTTTTCTTGCCAATTTGTTGGCTGATAGTTTGATCTAATCCTGTGATTTGATATGCTGGTTTAAATCTGAGTGTTGAAAGTTATGCTGTTATATACTTGTGATAGGGATTTGAATCAACAACAGTATTTATACACAATTACAGATGTTTTTAAGTTTGATATTTTGGATTACTTTATTAAAAAAATGAATTGATACATGTTTGATTATATTGATTCATTCATTTTTTTTTATGTAAATCATATATTTATACTATTGTCAAATAACATTAAGATATATAACATTAAGAAGTAACAAGTATCAATTATATTTAGAAAACATAAATACTAATAATAAAAGTAAATTACATTTAACTAATAAGTAATATTATAAAAAAAAATACAAATCTTATACTAATAAATAAACTAAGGCAAATACTAACGAGTGCCCCTGGGGCACTCTTTAAGACCTTAAATAGTAAGGTTTTTATAGAATTTTTACGGGAATACGTAAAGTCAATACATTGGAAATTGTAATGCTTAATTTTTTGAATAAAAAACTTCTATAAATGGAATGCTTAAAGAGTGCCCCGGGGGCACTCGTTAGCAAGACCCATAAACTAATGTTATATAAAAAAGTGGGGCATTCCGAGAATCGAACTCGGGACCTCTTGCTCCCGAAGCAAGAATCATACCACTAGACCAAATGCCCATATTGAATTAAGAAAGGTTGGGGAGATCTTTAAATTAAGAAAGGTTAGGTGAGATCTGTCTTATTTACATTGAATTATTTATGCATACCACATGGTCTGCAGTTGTATTGTGAGATCTATATGCTATTTACATTGAATTATTTAGACACAATTTTTAGTTGTTCCTCAACATCTCAATGTTGCCAACAGAAACCAGCAGATAATACATGCTACCAATCTCTAAAGCTAACACCATTGTATATGACATAAGTGGTAGATACTTGAGTCATTTAATCATTAATCAAAGGTTTGATCTCGGATCAATGCGTTATGAAAAACAGTTGTTGTAAGAGACCATCTTCTTAAATGAAACTCAGTTAACTTCATATATTAGTCTCTGTTGTGCAAAGAGAGGATAACTTGAATTTACCAAAACAAAAGTATCAGAGTTCTACTTATTTTATTTACCATGCAGGTTTTAATTTAGGATTTACCTTTAAAGATAAAGTTTGTTAAACTATGACTCACAATAATCTAATATGACCAACATGTTTTCAGCCAACATCAAAACACTATTCATGTATCCCAGCATTCATCTCCAGGAAGTCACATGCAGTCTCTAATGCTAGTTGATAATAATAACTACCGGTACTGCACACCAGTATATAAATCAAACTTCATAGCTTCCAGATCTTAAAAAAAAAAAATTATATAAAATAATGCTTATTGGTGTTTAACTAACCAATTTAGAAGTCAACCATATCAGCTTCTAGATCTTCAACAATATATATATAAAAAAAGAAAAAGAAAAAGAAGACCTTATTAGTATTTAACTAAAATATTGAAAAGTTAAACTTCTAAACTTCAAAAGGGGCATTCCGAGAATCGAACTCGGGACCTCTCGCACCCAAAGCGAGAATCATACCACTAGACCAAATGCCCATATTGAAGTAAGAATGTTAGGTGAATTATATATGTCTTGTTTACAATTGAAATTGTTTATGCATACCACATGGTCTACAGTTGTATTGTATAATTGCATGTAATTTGTAAATGACCACATCTGCCAACAACAACCAGCTACTAAGTAGATGCTGGTCCTATCACAGAAGCTAAGATGCTTTCCTAGGTAAGGTATTAAAAAGAGTAACCAACATGGTGAGGCAGTGGCTCAAGTATTAGATATTTGAGTCCCTAAACTATTTGGTCGGGAGTTAGACTATTAGTCGGTGCATATAGAAAAATATTTATCAGAAATCATGTGGTGCGCAAGAAGATTTTGGTTTACACCCAAAAAAAAAAGTATCAAAGTGAGTCTACATATATTATTCATCTTTCAGGTTTCAATTTAGGATTTATCTTTAAAGATTAAGTTTGATAAACTATGGCTCACAACAGTCTTCTATTATACATGTATTCAACCATTCATTTCAACAGAGCATTCACATTCAACCCCTGATGCTAGTTGTTACCTAACTACTAGTACTGCACACCAGTATATATATATATAAGTCAAACTTGACAGCTTCAGGATCTTAAAAAACTAAAAGTATAAAGCTGATGCTAATTGGTATTTAATTTGCCAATTAATAAGTCAAACCTGTCAACTTCCAGATCTTCAACAACAAATAAAAAAAAACAATGAGCTCATTTGTATATAAATAAAATATTGAAAAGTGTAACTCCTAACCTTCAAAAAGGGGCATTCCGAGAATCGAACTCGGGACCTCTCGCACCCAAAGCGAGAATCATACCACTAGACCAAATGCCCTGATATGAAAAGTTATTATTTGTAAATTATTTAGTTCAGGCAATTATTAAAATTTGGTAGCATACCACCAGACCAATTATTCTATCACACATCATCACAACATTGGTAGCATTCACATTTTAACAACTTCTTACTATGTGGAAATAGTATTGCAAAATTTACATTACTACTATACACAAGTTCACTGTTGAAATTAAAAATGAAAATGGTTGATCCATCTTAAAAAGAAAAGACTGATGCATCTTACAACAACGCTTAAGCTTTATCTCACTAGGTGAAGTTGGCCATGAATCAAAAATCATCATAATCATAATGTTTTTAGCATAAATCATATATCTAGCCAAAGGATTTATAGATTTCTCAATAGTCATGTTAGTAGTTCTTCATCATTTTTCTTTACATCTAGCGATTTGGCCGCCATCCATAAGATTTATCTCCTTACTAAAGGATTTATAGATTTCGTCCACACATGTCCAAACCACTTAAGTCGAGATTTAAGCATCTTATGTGCAATAGGTGCTAGTTTGCTATCCCAAGTCCCAACTCTCTAGTGCTATTATTCCTAATCCTATCTCATCTTATTTTTGTTAGGGATATTTTCTCATCCAGTATTTTCACTGATCCAGTGTAACATCCTCGTGGACTTCACTCCTGTTACATTGAGCATTTTCATGTTGGCTTTTTACCACCCAACACTTCATCTGATACAATGACTCAACTTTTTGACATTATTATAAAAGAAATTATTTGTCAATTCTCATTGCAAAGGAAGAGTTTGTCATGTTAGGACATAAGTCTGGCTACTGATACATTATTCAAGTATCACAGCATTCATCTCAGGACATTCACATGCAGCCTCTGAAGTCTAATTGTTATTTTAACCAATACGCCAGTAAACAAGTCTAGCTTGTCAACTTCCATATCTTTAACAATTATAAAAATAAATCTGTTAATTGTTCATATTGAATTAAACAGTTAACAATTGTAACCTTCCAAGGCTTAAACCAATAAAAAAAAAGGGGTATTCCGAGAATCGAACTCGGGACCTCTCGCACCCAAAGCGAGAATCATACCACTAGACCAAATGCCCTCATATGAAAAGTATTAGTTTGCAAATATGTTATTTGACACAATTGGTTTAGGAAAGTATAGTTTATGCCTCTCATTTTCACACCACATGTCATCTCTAAATAGGTTGAGACTATTTCTATATAATATCCATTAGAACCTCAGTATGTATTCTGATCAGGATTTAAGCAAAAAACATTCAAATCAGAATGTTATGAACAGTCTATTTGTGAGATATAGGCAATAGACAAATCAAACTATGCATCAGAAACCAAACCACTGATAAAGCAATGCAAGCTAAAAAATGCGAGATATATATTGCACTTGGATTTCTCTCCATGCCCCCATTTCCTTGGGCAGGGGGTAATTTCTAGGCCTTAACCATTGTGCTTACTGTGTTTTTCTTGTTACTGCTATATTTACTGAAATTGGAGCTTCTGTTCCAGACAAGAAGTTTCCATTTTGAACCTTTCCCTTTAATTTTGGTAAAGGAAGGGAACTCACTCAGCTGTTAGTTAGCTGTGATAACCTAGAAGTTTTTTATGCCATTGTATTCTTACTTTAAAAACATGAACTCGTCGAAGACAATGAAAACTCACAAACATATTGTTGTGATTATGTGTGATATAATATTTCAAACTTGGAACTCATACATAACTCACTCCTAAAACCTTTAAAGGGTTTATGATATATTTTGAACTATTTTGAGCAGTTTTATTTTGGAACTCCTACATTGCTCTGAACTTGTAAGGTCAAAGATGTTCACCACTATTTAGACCACATTACCATCCCACCAATATGTGACTCTCAACATTTTCTTTTACCATGTTATATATATACGAAGTTTACACCATCGTTTAGTAGTGATTAATCTTTGGTGGGAACCTATGAGACACACAAGGTGGATTCTCCCCTCCCGACCAAATTTTCTCCATACGCAGGAGTCAAAAATCAAACCCCCGACCACTAACTAGCTTAAGACGACCAGTTGGACAAATTCACCGTTGGTAGTGAGTAGTGACTCTCAACATTCTATACGGTGAATGTATATGTATTTACAGCCAAACAATGGCATTTGGATTGGTTTTGTTATCCAAAAAGGGTTAGCAGCGCGGCTTGTTGCCCGTTTGCTTTCCATTCATGTGCAATTATCTTAAATATATAACATTATTATATACTTACCAAAGTAGCTACAGAATATTGGAATTTATACAAATAGTTGGAAGAAACATTTCAACAAACAGTTAAAGGGCATTCACAGTAAAGGCATATATACGACAAATATAAAATAAATTGAATAAAAAAAGTTACTAGATTCCAATGGGTTTTTGAACTGTACGCAAAATTTCAATGTAGAATTGCATATTGAAGTTAAGAAAAAGTTGGAGAAGATGAATAAACCTGAATCGTTCAAATTGAAACTTTCGCTATGCATGTAGGAACCCGCGTGTATGACTCTGTAAGCTCAAATTGACTGTGTTTTTTTTATGCACTGCCACCTAGGATTATAAATAATTTATAATAAATAAATTGATAAGAAAAAAGGGGGCATTCGGAGAATCGAACTCCGGACCTCTCGCACCCAAAGCGAGAATCATACCACTAGACCAAATGCCCTTATGTGATACTTGTTTGTTTGAAAATTACCTATTGACAATATATTCCTTTCTATTATCCTTATTCAATAGGATCACATTTTGTATTTTTATTGAAGCCAAAAAAAATAAAAATTATATGAGAATATTATATTTTAGTATATTGTAATTACGAATTTGGTTCTCCTATTTAAATTTAAAATTTATTTATAAAATTAGTCCCTCTATTTTAAAATTATTCAGTTAGTCTTTGTATTAGATTTTTTTTTGTACTTAAAAATGGTTAAATTAAATTTGAAAGTGAAGTTTTTAATAGAATTTCTTGTAATTCTATGAGTGTAGATTACTCAATATCATAGGTTGTATGTCATGACATTTGAAATTTGTCGAATCAAAATATAAAATTTTGATGGAGGAAATAAAATTAAATATTAAATATTAAAAGACTAATTTTATGAGCGAATGAAAATAGAAAATCAATTCTGAAATTAATTATAAAAAAATTTAAGGCAATAGAACTGTGCTATTCATAGTTAATATATAGTTTTTTTTTGAGATATATAAATGCAATAGGCAAATCAAACTATACACTAGAAATCATTTTATAAATAAAAAAATAAAAATAAAACTAATGCTCAGATTGATGCTGCATTTGGATTTCTCCCATTTCCTCAGGCAGGGGTAATTTCTAGGCATTAACCATTGTGCTTGCCAATTTATTTTGTATTCTTGTTATATAAATCTATTTTGAATTACTTTTGGTCAATTTTATTTGCACAACAAATGAGCACATATCACGCGCACAACTCAACGAATCAGGTACAAATTCAAATTGTAAAAAAGATGTTTGACATTTGCGAGCACTAATCACAGTTCAAAAAGTTGGTCAATGAAACGATTGCTGCCAATATAGAAACGAATTATTATTTTAAATGTTAAATGTTTTTTGGTTCATAAATTTTTGGCCAATTTTTCGTTTTATTTTTTGTTTCTCGTGATCAATTTATGTTCATGTTTATATCAATGTTATGATTATTTTACGTTTAAAATGTGTTTATAGTATGTCAACCTTCTTCTTTGCTTATGCTATGTTCAAGAACTATAAAAATTATATCCATCAGGAATAAAAAATGAAACAAAACTTTTTTTGAAGACAAAAACATTCTATTTTTTATTTGAATTTAATTTATATGCACCGTCAGTGTAAAGAGTTTTTACACTGACAGTGAATCATAACCATCTGATTTTTACAAATGTTTGACTTGTTTGATAACTACCTATAAAGTAGTGGGCATGAGTGGTTATGATATGTTAATGGTGTAAAATATTTTACACCGTCAGTGCATAACAATTAAACTCTTTTTATTTTTACGGACTAATATTAAAATTCATTATATTTTTACATACAAAATCTTATTTAACCCTTATTTAAAATGAAACCAAAATCATTTTACTAACATTATTTTCATATTTGTAGGTTCAATCTCAATTGGTTTAGTGTTGCTGTATTTTTTATTTTTTTATGACGAGTGTTGCTGTCTTTTACACGTGATAAATACATATACATATATATATATATATATATATATATATATATATATATATATATATATATATATATATATATATATATATATATTTCCTATGCTAGATTATTTTTTATAATCTATACTAAGGGTGGTTCATGCCACTAATAGGTTTATTTTAAATAAAACTTTGTCTAATGTGATGCAATGTTTGTTTTGCCTAATGGTGAAAGTCATAAGAGTTCTCTCTACCAAAAAAAAAAAGTCATAAGAGTTCTATTTTAAAATTTAAGATAAATTCAAATCACTCTACTCTTCCTTTTATTATTGAGTTGTTGGCAAAGAAATAGCTATATAATAGAAAGGGCATATACATAATAAAGTGATCATACATGTTCACTGTAAAAAAAAATGAAGTACTTTCACTATCAAAAGATATAAGGATAAAACAGAGAACAAAAACATTATAAAAATCTACATCATAAATTCGGAAATGTTTTCTTACTCTTACAGAAATACATACTATGTTCCGCAACTGCAATCGGAAATAGATTGAAATCACTTGATATTAGAACTGACTCCAAACTAGATTAACCGGTGGTGAAAGCCAAAAAATAAAAAGAAATAAAAAAAATACATACTACTCCCTCCAGTCCTAATTTACTTTTTAGATTCATAGGATTTTTGATCTATTTGGTCCATAATATGGTCCAAATACATCAAACATTCCATATTTCCATGAATTTAAAAAGTAGATTTTTTCTTATAATTTTATAATTGGGACTAGAGGAAGTATGTAATAAGAGTAATAATATTAAGACCTTAAGAATTTTGCTCCCACAGTATTTGTTTTCATGTATGATCCTTTATAATATATTTTAAAAGATAATGGACAAGACTAATAGATACATATATTTTACATTGTAATATGAGATTACTTGAAATTCAGACCAAATGATTGTTAGACATCATTATCACTGCACGAATCTATCTAAATTTTATGTAAACCTTGACCCTATTTTTCATCCACAATTCACTCACAGGTTAACAACACATCATCTATCAATAAAAATATATTTCATTTCAGGTCATCCGAAACTCACTGTTGTCCACAATTTTTCCATTCAATTTATCATTTCCTCCTCTTAATTCTTTTGTCTCCTTTTCTCATTCTCATCTTTTTCACGGAAAGGAGAAAGAGAGAAAGAGAAAGGGAGGGGGCAAAAGAGAAACTTCGGCAGAGGAAGTCCTTGCGGAAGAGTGAAACTTTGTTCCCTCTCTTTCTCTGGAACTCCTTTTCATCTCGGCCACGCTTTGGTCATTGGTGATCTTTGTGTAACAAAAGTCATGGCCAGTTTTGGAGGAACCACACAAAAGTGCATGGCATGTGAGAAAACGGTTTATCTTGTTGATAAGCTAACTGCAGATGGTCGTATTTATCATAAGGCCTGCTTTCGATGCCACCATTGCCGGAATACCCTTAAGGTATATAATATGTGTGCCGAGAAAAAGTATCTTGATAAGTGAATACACATCTATGTTTAGTTAATTAGCATAACATATGAATATGTAACAAATAAATTTTCTAATAGATGAATGTTGGTTGTTAACAGTTAGTACATTATATTAATAGTTAGATTTTGAACTCTGAACCTCTCCTCAAACTCGTTAGAGTGTTTCGGCTCAACCATTTGATTGAGCTACACATTGGGGACAAATGTAGTTAATAAATGAAATATTCGATGAAGGTTTTGCATATTTCCAAAAAAGAGCTAGGGAAAGATATGAAACCATTATGAGGAATATCCACCCTTCAATGATGATTATGCATGCATAACTAAACTCAGAAAATGATCCTACAATATTTTGTGTTTTGTAACATGTAACTTTGTTTGCAGCTAAGCAACTACTGTTCTATTGAGGGGATGCTCTATTGCAGACCACACTATGATCAACTCTTCAAGAGAACTGGCAGCCTGGACAAAAGTTTCCAAGGTAATTTTGTCTTGTACACTAGAAACAGATATCATCTCATGTGAAAATTTTAGAATAAGCTAACATTATATTGTTTCCTCTCATTCTCATCATCACAGGAACACCCAAAACTCAGAAACCAGAAAGACAGACCACCGAGAATGAGGTGATATTTCTATAGGTTTTCTTGCCATATTTCATATTAAGTGTTTGTTTGTTTGAGTGAGAGTTTGATAAACTTAATTTTGTTGAATTAACAGAATGCCAAAACCATGGCAAACATGTTCTTGGGCACCACAGACAAATGCATGTGTTGCAAAAAGACTGTGTATCTCACTGAGAGGGTATAACCAATAGTAATTTCCAGTTAGTTAATGCTTTATACCTCCTCCTAATTTTAATACTTACTACATTGTTGCTATTCTATTAAAGGTTACGGTTAATGGGACACCCTATCACAAGGGCTGCTTCAAATGTACCTATGGAGGTTGTACTATAAACTCAGCAAACTTTGTTACACATGAAACAAAGCTCTACTGCAAACATCATCACATTCAACTTTTCAAAGAGAAAGGGAATTACAGTCAGCTTGAGAATGAAATTACTGTTTAATGTCTAGGTAAAAAGAATGTTGGTAGTTTTGTATGATGGGTGCTTCAATTTTGCAAAAACGTTATTATGGTCTTGTGCACGTTAACACAAATGTGTTGATGAGACAAGTACTATAAATAAGTTGTAGACATATGAAATTTGCTATGTATGCATCTTATTTTTACTAACTTTAGAAAGGCTCTGCTCTGGTTGTAGTGATGATTAGCAGATTCATGCAACAAAACATCGGACACATTCATCAAAATAATATAAATGCTAGCAACAAATAAAATTTTCATATAAAGGCATCAAACGAAACACTAGGAAAATAAAAAACGACCAATCCTTTAATGAGACAGTATAATGTTTGGAAGCAATAACTCATGACTTCACTTTCATAAAAAGCAAACAATCAACAAGTAAAATAAAAAGATACTATTAAGAACAATAATCAGTTCAAATTGAAAATACACATGTACTCCATCCACTTTGTGCAAAGTAACATCTCCTCAAAAGCATGCATCCAAGAGACAACAGCAGCAAAGAGCAGCCAAGCTGCAACAATTTACAAAAAACAAATTAGATTACACTACATCACATTGTTGTGTATAACACAATGAATTAGCATAAAGCCAGAAACTAATAAGGCTATTTATTTACCAAAATATTAAGAAACTAATAAGGTCATACGTGTGTGTTAGGTACGTATCTTCAAAGAAAAGAAGCGTGAGAACCTAGAATTGTTATATTTGCATGAATATGCATTTAAGAAAATGAAAAGTTGTAAACTCTTATGGAAAAGATCTTTGAAATATAACAACTTTAATAATAAAATTTTAAAAAAGAAACTAGTTTATAGAAAACTTGTCCGCATAGGCATTGCATTGTTGTATTCAGCAATATTGTACTAGTGTATTATTTTGAATAAGAAGACCCTTTCAACAAGACAAGCTAAGCTACCACTTCTAGATGCCTTAACCCACACGTCATTGACATCACCATCAGTGACAGCCACCATCCACAGCTTATTATTTTAAGTTAAAATTAAAATAATACAATTTCTAACTTCAAAAATATTTAATTACTGTTTAATTATTTATTTTATTTTAAAATAATTGAGTGGCTAAAATTTTACACTTTTCAGACTTTGAGTCGAGTGTTTGTTTGAACTCACCCTGCAAATGAATGTCCTTGCCCAGTGGCGGAGCTAGAAAATTTCTAAAGCCCGGGCAAAATATCAGTTTTAAATAAAATTTTTAGTATTACACCGAAAAATATCAATTTTGAATAAAATATCTCACTTTTGTCCTAAATTAATCCCAAAAAATTTCAATTTTGCCCTAAACTAACCCCTAAAAATACCAAAAAATTAAGATATTACACTGAAAAATTTCAGTTTTGAATCAAATGTCTCAGTTTTGCCCTAAATTAATCCCTAAAAATTTTAATTTTACCCTAAACTAACCCATAAAATACCAAAATTTTCGGCCGAGCCCGGGCAAGTGCCCAGGCTAGCCGGGCCTTGCATCCGCCACTGTCCTTGCCGTTACCAACTGAGTTGTATCTATGAAATGCTAATCTAATGATTTTAATCTTAAAAATAATTTTATTGATTAATCGATATAAAAAAAAAAAAAAACCTCAAGTCAAGTTAAGAGTACATTGGTATATCCCCAATTATATGGTCCCACCCACCCCGCATAAAGAAATGAAAAAGAAAACAAAAAGTAAGTCATCTACATCGAATAACGTGACGAGATAAGAGGAAAATTACAAAGTAACAATCAATCGGTGACACACCACCGGCAACAACCGCGATCCAGTGATCAATTCAATTCCAAGATCAAGATCATCACACACCGTTGTGGATCCAAAACCACTTCATTCAATAATCCAATTTTCAATTTCAATTTAATCAATATATGGAGTATTACATAAGATAGATCGAGAGAGAGCGAGAGAGAGAGAGAGAGGATTTACCAGCCTTCCATGCAACCAGCGCCGGATGAATTTTGTTGACGAGGCGGTGGCTGAGCGTACTGAGGAGCATAAGGCGGTGGATAGCCCTGTTGTGGATATCCTTGTGGTGGATAGCCTTGTTGTGGTGGGTAACCTTGTGGTGGATATCCCGGCGGCGGGTAAGCATCTTTCCCGTAAGACTCCGGTGCCGGATAACCTATAAAATTAAATAATTAATTACCGAATAATAGAGTAAAAAGAAAAATAAAGATCATAGAAAGGAGTGTGTGTAAATGCATATATGAAAAGAGTAAAAGAAATTGAGAAAGAAAAGAGGAGGAGGAGGAGGAGGAGGAGGATCGGACCTTGCTGGGGAGGAACGCCGACGGGCGGTTGTTGTTGGTTATAGTAACTCATGTCGAGAGGAGAGAAGAGATGAAGAAGTTGGTTGAAGCAGCGATCTGTTTGTTTTGCGAGAATATAGAGAGAGATAGATAGATAGATTACTAGTCCTGTATATGATCAATTTATTTATTTTATATATCTAATTATTATTTCATTTAAGTTAAATATTAATTTATTGTTGACGACTCTTTGGGCTTTTTGTGGGGTAACTTCTGCCTTGGACTTGAGGTTGTAACCGAGGAAAAGTAACCCTTTTAATTTGTTGTTCTTTTCCAAAAAAATATCTAGAAGAAGATAAATTTAGAAAATAAATTAGTTTTTCTTATAAAAAACAATGGACAAAAATTTAAATTCAAAAGTAAGGAAATTATTTTTTATTTTTTAATAAGGTTAATATATATGTCATCATAGTGCCAACCAATCACTATGAGGGGGCAACCGATGGATCATCCACATTAGGTTTAAGAACAACTTCACTTTAACTCAAAATCTTAAGGTGTTAGATTTATGAATCATCTCACTTATAAAGTGTTCAACCTCCACTTTTCTAAACAATGTGATACTTACTCACTCACACTTGCCACAACACACATAGCCTATGTAAGCAATGTAAGCACACTATTATTAGATAATATATAAAGCAATCAAGTAGTCACCTCAACATAAGGTGTATTGAGAAAGACTACAAAAGTTTAGACGAAGATCCAAAAAGCATCAAGATAATACAACAATTAGTCGATGCCTAAACAAAGCAATGAACTCGACCACCAACAATAATAATTTGATACTAAATTAATATTTATCGTCTTCAACCACCGAAATGAGAACATTTTGATACATGGAGTTTGCTGAGTTTCTGAACAATCTAAGGTTTCTTTCATTCTACACCACCCAAATGCAGGCTAGTTAGATGAGTTGTAGAAAGGATTGTCACGCTCGAAGACTACCGATTGAAGAAGTAAACTGGACAAACTGATCAGAGAGATTCTCCGCATCCATCGCCGAAAAGTCAATTCAATACCGAACTAGCGTCCAAAGAGAACCAAAGGTATTGCAAGAAAGGAATAAGTGTTGAGCCGATTAGACGCCGCCACATCCGGACACGCAAAGGTGAACTTCTAGTGAGGTAATGCATCAAGTAACCAAGTTTGATTTCATTGGCAACCGTTGCGCAAGAGACGCCACACAAAAATAGACACCTTCAAAGAAACATATTTGTGCCACAGAATATCCTCAACACCCTCTAAAATAACTGAATCTTGAGAAGTCAAAAGTTGATACGCATCACGAACAGTATATTATACATTGTATATTATTATTATTACTATTATTATTATTTTTAGACGGAAAATTCTTTTGTAATCATATTATTTAGATATACACAAAAAAATAAGAAAAAGATAGAAGTAAAAACTATATACAATATTAATGAATTAATTAAATAGTAATGGCCAAAATTGCATGCCGTGTGAAAGAGAATGTATTTTATCCATCTATTTTTCTTAAATTTCCTCAATTATTCCAATCTTCACCTTTCAATTCACCTTTATCTTCTTTTCATTTTCTCTCTCCTCCCAAGTCAAGGGCTCAAGATCAAATTTACCCTCATGTGACATGAGAGAATCCTCTCTCCCGTGTGAAATGTTTGTACATGATTTCCATTTTCAAGTCTCCGCTAACTACTAGTTTCAGTTACTTTTATAGTTAGAACTTGTCATTTGTCAACGTGACAACGCCAATGGTTAATTTTATGAACCCATTAGTTTATTATATAAAATTATATTTATAAATTAGGATCAAATATATTTTTGGTCCTTACATTTTGATTTAAGTATATAAAATTATCTTTATAATTAAATTACGATTAAGTATATTTTTAGTCTTTACATTTTAATTTAAGTCAAGAATAGTCTCTGTATTTTAAGCATTGGTAAAAAAAAATTCTACAATTTATTTTCGCTAGCAAAATTAATCCTCACAGTTAATTTTCTTAACATAACGTTGATATAGCGCAGCTAACTAATAACATGGTGATGTGTCTTCTTATATTGCACACCTTTTTACACCAAATTTTTCCTTCTATCTCTCCTTCCACCGACCACTCTTTTCATCTATCTTTCTTCCTCCAACACAACCACCATCTTCATCACTACAAACTCAACCAAAATCACAACAACAACCACCCAAGCTTCCATCACCATTGTCTTCCTCACCCACTTAGAGTAAACAGGTTGCATCAAACCCGCAAACAAACCCGAATTGATCTCACGAACGTGAAGCGACAATCTTCATGATTTTTGAACGCGAATCAATTACAAGAAGAAGCTCTATAATAATTTCAAGAATGGTTGTTCGAATCGATCAAAAAATAAACAAAAAATCGACTTTATTTTATGGCAAATGACGCGGCTGTGAAATCAGTTTCTAGTGTGATTCGATCCATAAAAAATGGTGGGATACATTTTCAAGATACACAGAAAGAATAGCCCAATTTTTTTAGAATCATTGATTTACTCTTGAATTGTTGTTGTTGCTATGGTGGTTTTGGTAGGGTTTGTAATAATGAAGATGGTGATTGTGTTGGAGGAAGAAAGATAGAAGGAACGACTGATTGGTGGAGGAAAAGAGATACAAGGAAAGATTTGGTGTGAAAAGGTGTACAATAAGATGTGTTAGCTTACCATGTTATTGGCTAGCTGCGGCACATCAACGTTCTGTTGAAAAAATTAACGATGAGGACTAATTTTGCTAACGGAAATAAATTGTAAGATTTTTTTAACCAGAATTAAAATATAAGAATTAATATCAATTTATATTTAAATAAAATTACAATTTACTCACTATCTATTACTCCATCCGTTCTAAATTATAAAAAAAAAAATCAATTTATTTATTTAAAATTATATAAGAGAAAAAACAAAAATTTATTTTTAAAGGGGCGATCAAATTACACTGTTGTAACATTTGAGTAACACCGCTTAATAAAATTAAATATAAATTACATTTAATTTTCTCACTAGCTCTTCACTTTTCTCGATAGACAATAATCTATACAAATTATTTTTACCAAATAAAACGTAAATTAAATAGTGTGTTGACCAAGTTATTTGTACATTTCAATTTTCAACTTAAAAAATGCATATAACGCGTTCGGTATAAGTTTGTTGGTTTTTTCCAACTATTAGACATTCAAACATTTCAAAGACTAGTAAAAAGATTGTCAAAAAACAAAACTTGACAAAAAAATTAAAATGAAAAAAATGAAATAGTGGATATACTATGATTTTGTTTCTTTTTGATAGAAAACCGACGACTCTTGTATGTTTGATCCTAATTAATTTTAATGTATGTAGTTATTTATATTTGAATCTATTTATATGAAAAATGAGTTTAATATTAAATATAAGCGTAAATTCACTTTTACAATAAAAAAATCATAATTTAAAGTTTCAAGTAGATTCATTTTCATTTTTGAGACAAAATAAATTATACTTTGAAAGAATCAAACAAATTAAAATTAATTTTGCACCTCTAAAATTAATTCCAATTCTGCTAAAAATAAAATTAAGAGTATTGTTATTTAGTAAGAAAAATTTACATAAGAAAGAGAAGAATCCATAAAAATAGGATATTTGATCAATCAAAAATTGGCTAATCATACATGACAAAGAGAGTGATTATGATTTGTAAGTGTTAAAGAATGCAACATATGATTTTTCTCTTTTTTGGTCAATTTTTTTTTACTGAATAGTATTTTCTTAAATTAAACATAGACTTTAACAAACTCTTTCACACACGTGTTTAGTGCAATGAGAAAGGAACGAGAGAAAAATACGAGAGGAACAAAGGAGAATTACAAAGAAAATAAATGAAGAGTAGAAAAACATCATAAGCAATTTGGTGAGTTGATTAAGTGATAATTGACATTGAATTTGATAGGGATGATTATTGTTTGATCCCCGCAACTATGATCAGAAGGGAGTTGGAACCACTTGATGAAAGAACTGACCTCCAACCAAATTAAACTGGTAGTAAAAATGAATTTATTTATTACTCTAACTTATTTCAATTTATCTTTCTCGTAACATTACTAAAAGATAATTTTGTAAAATAAATTTATCTTTTTGTTACAAAATTAATTACATTTATGGCGAAAACAACTTATATAGAAAAAACAAAAAGTATAGAAATCAATGAAACTATTTACAAATATACCACAATTATCCATATCAGTAAACATACCGATCCACATTAAATAAGCAACATTGCTATTTACGGTGTATTCAAAT
Organism: Trifolium repens; assembly: GCA_030408175.1. NCBI lineage: Eukaryota > Viridiplantae > Streptophyta > Magnoliopsida > Fabales > Fabaceae > Trifolium > Trifolium repens. The sequence goes on along the minus strand of CP125837.1, from coordinate 61,834,391 downwards.
ATCACGAATTCATCAAGACAATAGTAGGCGCACCAATCAAAATACACGTTTTTCCGTGATAAATGGAAGTTTGCACAATACATACAAGTTAAATATGGATGATTTATATTGTCAAAAAAAAAATGAATGAATTAAATATAATCTTATTAAAAGCCAAAAGAGTAAGATAAAAGTAACAAAAGTTTACTAAGGCTCCGTTTGGCCCGGCTTTTTTTAGCTTTTTATTCTCTTAAAATTGAGAAGCTGGGCCAAACATATTTTTAATAAAGCTCTTAGTTATAAAAAGCAGCTTTTTTTTTATGTGTAAAATTGAATGAAAAGAGCTTCTAGGAGAAGAGGTTGAAACTAGCTTTTGATACAAAATTCGGAGCTTTTACATGCCTAGGTACGGGTTTCGAGACCTGCTAACAACTTTTTATTAAACAAATAATATTTTATGTTACCGTATGCAGCTAGCTATGCGCGTGGTCCATGTTGACCTTGTCTTGCTCTTGAATCCCTTTCTCTCACTTGTCACGTTAAAGTGACATATATGTCTCTTTTTTTACTTTACTCCATGACAAAATTTTATGAAAGTGTTTTATATTTCCACTTTTTACTGAGTACTACTACCATTTGTTTTCTCTACACCATAAAATATACTCTCTCTTTCATATTATAAATAAAAAAAATTATTTTTTTTTCCCAAATTATAAGCAAAAATAATTCACTTTCATCATTTTTAAGATTTATTTTTACTTACTCTCATAAAATTTAATACAAATTGCATTAATTTAGTGTCTTTATTCTTTTCTCCATAATCAATAACCAATAAAAATTCTTCTTAGATCTTCCCATAAAACTTATTTCAAGGAAATCACAAAAAATCATACTTGAAATTATCACCTTTTACTTTTCTTAATAAATGTGAATTTTTTTTTTGCTTACAATATGGAACGGAGGGAGTATCTAGTGGTTATACTACCACACCACATGAGACGTGATATATATATTTATATATAATTCCATGGTAAATCATTTGTTAATATCAGTTTGTTATTATATTTTTAAAAGATTTTTATCTTTTTTAAATCAGTTTGTTATTATGTTTTTTTTTAATCGACGTTTATTATCTTTTTTTAAATTTGATATTAATCTTTAGTTTGTTATTATTATTTTTAAAAATTTGTTATTAATATAGTTAATTAGGATTGATTTTGTAAATCTATTTAAAGACATTCATACTTGAAGAGAAGCTAATTATTGTTCATCATAAAATTCCGAGAGATTATTTTCTGTTTCTAGTGCATTCCAGAGTCTAGTAGATTTTAGAGTTTTTTATCTAACAGGTTTGTCGCTTATAAATTTATATTTTTCTTTTAAGGCTTAGCGCTTGTTAATATTTGCGCTTCCAACTGAGTTATCTATGATTTTTCTATTTCACTGTTTTTATTTTATTTAATATCAGATTATATATGAACCATGGATCACTTTTTTTTTTTAAAGTTTGAACCATGGTTTCACGTTAATGCATGTATAGATGACAAATTCATTATATAATAATCATTCAATAATATATATTGTAGTTATATATGCACCTACATGAGATGCATCTTGTATTTTGGTTTTTTATACCATGTGTAGTAGGACGATACTTGACCACCATGGTGTAGTTTTTATAATCATTGGATTGATGAAGCCCACACATATATATTACTTGGGGTATTGTTGTGTTGCTTTGGGGTTTTTAGGCTTCTATGCGGGTGTTTTGTTGTTCCTGCTGATGCGTTTTCTTTTAGCTTTTATAGTAGCAGGTTTTGTTTTAGTGGGTGGGGGGTTGAGGCTGCTATGTTGTAGTGGTCTCTACCTCTTGTTTTTCCCTCTCTGTGTTGTATCCTCGCCCGGATTGTCTCATCTTGAGACTTGTTTTGTGGCTTTATAGCCATTTCAAAAAAACAACTTAATTTGCCTATTGAATATTTGAATTTTTGTATTAGAATATCACTACACTATACAAGTCATATTTATGAAATAATTGTTTGGAAAAAAATTGAAATGTCAGAGTATTTTGATATTAAAACAAACAAATTGATCTTGACAAAAAAAAACAAAAAACTTGATGGTCTTTCTTCCAACGGTTCTTAAAAATCTAGACTATTGCATAGTCCACTTTAATAGTGGTCATTCTAAATGCCACCTAATTTTGTACTATATTGCAGCTTAAATAATATACTGTAGTTATATATGCAGCTACAAATGTATCTTGTATTTTGGTTTTTCCATATATTAAAAGGTGATATCTAGTAGGAGTATTTATAATTTCTTACTATATTGCAGCTTATGGCTTCTAAAGAAAATATTCCAAAAAATTCTGAAAATTTAGGAAAAGCAAAATGGGATGACTTAAGTACTAAAACATTACTTGAAATTTGTATGAATGAGATTCGCAATTGTGGGAAACCGGGAATTGCTTTTAAGCATAAAAAATGGGAAGAAATACGTGAAGAGTTTAAAAAACGTACGACTCTCAGTTATACTCAAAAGCAATTGAAAAATAGGTTAGATAGTTTAAGAGTTGATTGGACTACATGGAAACAATTATTGGGTAAAGAAACCGGCTTAGGATGGAATCATCAGACAGGAAATATTGATGCTGATTCTGCTTGGTGGGAGGCTAAGATAAAGGTGAGTATCATGAATTTAAATTTTTATTCATCGAAAGTTAATTAGGATAGTTTATATAGTCTAATTTTATTTCTAATCATTGATTACACAGGAGAATGTGAAATATGCAAAATTTCGATATCAAGGTTTGGAATTTCGTAATGAATTGGAATACATATTTGGAGAGACTGTGGCAACTAGCCAAACTGCATGGTCCCCGGCTATGGGTGTGCCACCGGAATCTATGAACAAAAATACTACTGCAAATGTGACACATGAAATTATCGAATCAGATGATGAATTGGATAATGATGACTTAAGTCCTATGAGAAATACCCAATCAAAAAATAAAAGAAAGGTTTCGCCAAATTTAGGCGAGGCATCAGCAAGGGGTAAGACAAAGATTGGGACTGCACCAGCTATGAGAAAAACATTAGAACAATTGGTTGAAGCAGCGAAAGATCATAACGAGGTTGAAAAGGCTGAAATTGAAGCAAGATCTAATGTCAATGGGCAATATTCTATTCCAGCCTGTGTTGCAATATTGAAAAGTGCAAAGGAGGACGGATTTTTGAATGGCCAACAATTTATTTATGCTTTAGAAATGCTTAAGGATGAACAAAATAGAGTCTTGATGATGTCTTTAAAAGAGTCTATGTATGATTTGATAGACTGGATTCTTCACAAGTATAAGTGATGAAGTTTAGGGGATTAGATTAAGATTTGACTTTATATTAGTATTTTAATTGACTTTGCTTTGGTTTATACTTGAGTTTTTTTTTTTTTAATGTATTTCAATTGACTTTGCTTTGGTTTATATTTGTGATTGATACACTTATGCATTTGAACTACTTTAATGAATATGTATTTGCATTTGTTGATGTTCTTTTCTTTTAATTATTTTACAGATGTCTTCTAATCAAATCAATGAGCATTCAAGAAAAGTTAAAAAAAGGCGATGTTCATTTTATAAAACTTATTATGCTGCTGTAGCAATTGCATGTGACTACCATATAAAGTACTTACTAAAGCAAGGTAATAGATTTCTTTATTCACATGGATGGACTTGGGTTCGAGATACTCTTAACACCCCAGGTGAAAGTTATAATATGTTTAGGATGGAATCTCATGCTATATTGAAACTTGAAAAATTATTAGTTAGTAAAAAATGGTTACATCCATCCAAAGAAATGACATCGTTAGAGGCTTTGACTATGTTTCTTTGGGCTTGCGCACACAGTGAGACTAATCGCAATATCCAAAATAAATTTGGGAAATCCGGAGAGACCGTAAGTAGGAAGTTTGGTGAAGTTTTGGATAGTTTATGTTTATTGGCAACAGAAATTGTCAAGCCTCCTGATTTTAACTTTGTCGAAATTCCATCCAAAATTAGAAATGATAATAGGTTTTGGCCTCACTTTCAAGGATGCATTGGTGCTATAGATGGAACTCATATTCCAGCTATTGTTCCTACTAAAGATCAAATTCGTTATATTGGTAGAAAAGGATTTGCAACACAAAATGTTATGTTAGTGTGCAACTTAGATATGTTATTTACTTTTGTTGTTGTTGGTTGGCCTGGTACTGCACATGATACACGTATTCTTTCAACTACGATTGAAGAAATGAAAAATGTGTTTCCTCATCCTCCTGAAGGTAATCATAATCTCATTTGTATAATAAAGCTATGTATTTTTTAAATTAAAATTAATTTTTTTTATAAATATTTACAAAAATTATTTGTTGTTTTTAGGAAAGTACTATCTAGTTGATGCTGGATATCCAAATATGAAAGGGTATCTATCTCCATACAAAGGTGAAAGATATCACATTCCAGATTTTAGAGTTGGTAGTCAACCACAAGGCATGCAAGAAGTATTCAACCATGTACATTCTTCACTAAGAAATGTTATTGAAAGAACAATTGGTGTTTGGAAGAAAAGATGGCATATATTATGTGATATGAGACCATTTCCACTAATCAAACAACAAAAGATCATAGTTGGAACAACAGCACTTCATAACTTTATTCGAGTATGTGGTATTGAAGATGAAGAATTTAAGAAATGTGACAATATTTCAGGATATATGGTTGACAATAGAGAAGAAAGAAATGTCAATGAAGATATGAGTTCATATAATTCAAGAAGAGTCCAAGATGGAGGCTACATGGACAGAGCTCGGAATCAAATAGCTACCGGGTTAATTGAAAATAGAAATATTATGAATTTGTGATAATTTATCTTTTTAATGTTATTCTAATGTTATTAATTTCTAATGTTATTCTAAAGTTTTTTTAATGTTACTCTAATATTAGTAAACTCTCTTTAAATAATTTCTCTTTTTGATAATTGTTTTTGAGAAATCCTTTTTATATGATAAATTATGAATCTTTATTCATATTTGTCTTTTATTTTTAATATACTATCATTTATCTATACGATTGCTTGTCCTAAAAGCTTAGCTTTTAAAAATATATTTTACCAAACAACTTTTAGCTTAAAAATAACTTTGAAGCTAAAAAAAAAAGAATTACCAAACAGCTTTAGCTTTTTTCTAAAAGCTCTTATTTTCACTTTTAGCTTTTAGATAGCTTCTAAGACCTAAAAAAGCCAGGCCAAACGGACCCTAATTGTTAGTTGGTTCATTATGGTGATCGCTGAACTTGATAGAGAGGACCACAATTCGATTCTACACAACTTCGATCAGAGGGGGGCTGAAACCACTAACTAATCCCAAATAAGATTAAGCGGTCCAGCGGACTGAATAATGGTGGTGAAAACAAACAAAAAAAGTGACAAAAATTTGTCCACATGTTCAAGTTCAACTGGCAAACAAATGTACGCAAACAAATGCACGTAAACTTTCGAGTGGACAAGTGATTGTGGTCAAAAGGTTTTTGTCTAGAAGGAAGAGAAAAACCGCTTGTGTATGAATCTGTTCATAATAAAAGCCTTGATTACTTTATATTTGGTAGGCTATAATTTGGTGTGTGTGTAGATCCAATAAAGAAAGCAGAACTAGATTGGGAAAGGCGCTATAAAATCATTGAATGTATTGTGAGAGGCCTTCTTTACCTTCATGAGGATTCCTAACTTCGTACTGTACATCGTGATCTTAAAGCAAGTAACATTCTTTTGGACGAGAATATGAATGCTGAAATATCAGATTTTGGTATGGCCAGATCACTTGTTGATCAAACTAAAGTAAATACAGATAGAGTCGTTGGAACATAGTAAGTAATTCATTGTTGTTAACTCTTGAAATAGTTGTTAATTAAGTTCTTTAAGATGCTATCATACATAATTGCTTATCGGTGAAAAATTCTTTTATACTAATATGAAATCAAAATTATTATTAGTATCATTGGTTGTAACAACTAAAACAGGTTGAATATTTGTGACTTGAAAAAGCTAATATGGTTTATGACTAATTAAACTTTTGCACTTTGATATGTAGTGGATATATGGCTCCTGAATATGCAATGTATTAGCCACATTCTTCATGGGCAGGAGGATTTACTTAGCTTTGTAAGTCCTTATCTTTCATTATTTCTTTCATGCCAATGAAAAAAATTACACATGACAGTAAGCATTATTAAGGTAGAAGAATTGTAATTAGTGATCTAAAAGGTATATGCAATTGTGCAGACATGGAGAAACTGTAGGAAGGGTACAATCACAAATATAGTAGACCCATCATTCAACAACGGTTCACAAAATGAAATAATGAGATGCATTCACATTAGTTTACTCTGTGTTCAAGAAAATTTGGTTAACAGACCAACTATGGCAAACATTGCACTCATGCTTAGTAGTTATTCCATCTCTCTTCCGCTACCTTTGGAGCCTGCATCTTTTTTGGGAAGCAAAACTAGAAGCATTCCACGTAAATCAGTAAACAAGAACTCAACAGCTGAGTTATACCCCAAGTAAATTCTTGTCATATGGGCACGATCCCCCTTATTTTGTGTATTGTTCGTTAAGGAATTTATTATACGAGTCTAAAATATCGTTTGTTTTCTTCTTTGTTATTGATGGTCTATAATTTAGGCCATATGTGGTGAACAATGAAAAAATTTGGTTTCACCACAAAAGAAGCTTAGAGGCTGATCTTCTGTCATTGAATTTGAGAGGGCATGGAAACTGGTAGATGAGACAGTATATAAGGGAATGGGAAAATGTATAATTCTCATATGGGGAGCTCTAATTAGTGTTGGTAAGATTGGCAGCTAAGAGCAGGAGTGAATCAAACACTTGTGTTGGTAAGTCTTCATTCAACAGAACAAGTAAAGCTAAAGATTAATTAAGCAAACATGCATCAAGTGTTTCCAACTACAAGTTTGATAAATAAATTAAAATTACTATGCATATATTACTACTCTATGTATTGTACCATGAAACCTAGCTATGTTGGAGTATTTGGCAATAAAAATAGACTGTTTGTGTGAAGCCATACCTCAATATTACCCACGTCAATGTCCTCAATCTTTGTCGATTGTCTAGTCTTGACATTGTAACTAAAATGCGTGGTTTTATTGCCTGTAAAGATGTTTCCTTCCCATGTAACTACTCGAAAGATAATTTGATCGTTGATCCACAAACGAAATACCACATGAACAATATTTTTAAGCTCACGACCGCAAGCAATCAAACGGGGTCATCTCATGATAGAAAGACCATTTTTCTGAAGAAAAATCCAAAATGTAGATTTGAAATGTTCTATAATATAAATCTTTATACAAAATGCAAGAAAGGCAATTTCCCATCCATAAAAACATCACACGAGGATGAAGATCCTTAAGCACAGGAGGAAATGGAAGTTCTCGAACAATAATTTCCTTGTCAATATCCACCATAGTTACTCCCTGTATAGTTACTATCCAATAAAGATAATTGCCTCCATTGTAAAGGAGTTGGCAGTAATAATACTGCTCACGGGGAGTTTTTTTTCTAGCTATCTCTTTCCATGAGTTATCTATTCCAACTCTTAGCACATAGAAAACATACCAAAAATCACCCGAAACCTCTAGGATATCTATGAAGAACAATTTGAATTCGGAAGTGTGAGAAACACGTACTATAGTATATCGTTTCTCACGGTCAAATCCTACTTTTGAAATTGGTAAAGGAGGAACTTTAAGCCAACACTTGAGAATGGGGTTCACGACAAAAGTTTGCTTAGGATTCTTAAAAAGTAGCAATATGCCATCACAATTACCGATTATCCTTCCCATATTTGGAGGTGTTCCCAAATAAATCCTTTCAAATACAAAATAGCCATTCACATTGTCTTTAACATCCAAGAAATAAGAACTACTTTCATTGGTACAATTTTCAACGTAAAGACCAGGTTTAGAACATGCATGGTGTAAGCATGCTTCAACGAAATAGGAGCTGCGAATTGTAGTAGCCCAAGATTTGCAAACATACCTTGCAGAATTAAGTAGGCAGTTTAGTGGAACCAAACTAAGGATACCAATAATCAAGTCTTGAGGGAGAAGTAACTTTGAAATCACTTTACAACTCTTCTTGCTGCTACAATTTGAGTTTTGGTTTTTCTTGATGTCATGTGAGTTGGAGTCGGAATCACGAATCATAGCCACTAGTACACTTAATCGTTACCCTCTTATAAACCCCCTTCCTCTAGTTGCTGCTGAAATTGATTCTCCTTTTTGCTGGAAATAGTAATTTTATGATCAGTTATGTGGTTCTTCTGAGAGTGATATATATTTTTATATGGAAAAATTCTCCTTGAATATATTATATTGTTATATGTAGAATACTCTCAAGATTTTATTTTATACATCATGACTATATGACTTTATATATATAACTATAAACAAAATATTTTTCTAAATCATATCTTCTAAAAAAAACAAACTAACCCTAAATATTCTAAACATATCCTTAAAATTCTAAATAGAAATCTAAATCTTAAATCCTAATATTATCTTATTTTAAATATAAATTTAAATTAAATATTCTAAACATATCCTTAAAATTTTAAACAGAAATATAAATCTTAAATCATAATATTATCTTATTTTAAATATAAATCTAAATTATATTTAAATATAAAATCTTCAATTGGCCTAAACGTAGTTTTGGCCTAAATGTAGTTTCCAGATTACACTATTTATAGTTTGGCTTAAATGTAGTTTTGGCGTCCCAAATTTTCCAATTGCTCCCTAGTTTCAAATGCTCGAATTTAGCTCCCAACATTTACCCCTTTTACATTTTGTGGCCGCTCTTTGATTATTTTGACCAAAAATATGCTGACATGGGTATTCATTATACGCAGGGCCGGCCAAGAGGGGGTGCAAACAGTGCCACAGCTCTGGGCCTCCATATTTTGGGGGCCTCAATTTATATTTTTTTTGGACCCATCATGCTATATTTGGTTAAATATTTGTGCTGAGATTCTATATCACGAAATGATCTATGGTCCAGTGGTTTGTGCATGTGTGCTAGTGTATTGGATTCATGTGGGAGCGTGTTCAACTCCCACTTGTGGCATTTTTTTTGGGTTTGTTTCATTTTATAGTGGTTTAATTTCAAGAAATGATATCATCATATACCATAAAAATTATAAATCAATCTATTTCAAAAATTCTTTCCTTTTTCAAAATGATGAATTTTTTCTATAAATAAAATTACTTTATAACTCATAAATATTTTTACTACTTTATTTATATAAAAAAATTACATTTTATTATTTCTTTGAAAAATTTCTTTTTTTTGTAAGGATTTGAAAATTTTCTTTGAAAATAAAGAATTAATTACTAAAATTAAATTGCAATTTTTATTAAAAAAACACTATCACTTTTTAATGATATAAATTTGAAGGTGCATTTTGTTATTCTCGATTTAAATGTGATTATTTTTTACATTATTGGTGTTAGTTACATTTTAAATAAATGATGACTCTTTTAAAAAAAAATTAAATATTTTGTTTTAATAAAAACAATTAATTTTATTTTATCTTCAAAGGGTCTCTTTGTCGAATTTGTTCGGGGCCTCCAAATACTCGGGGACGGCCCTGATTATACGTGTCTTAATTTTATTGGTCAAGATAAAATGTATTATATATTTAATAAGAAAATTAAAATTGGGAAGACAAGGTCAAGTGAGGCTTATTTTTATATCCTGGTATGTTGTTGTGGTGTGTTCTTTCACATGATAATGAAGAAAATGCGGACTGCCTGGACAATGTAATGTTGTATTATTAGTGAAGAAATTATAGTGGATGGTTAAGTAAAAGTGGGTCTATGTAATGTTTGTCAATGATGTAATGTTCAATTTGTATCAATGAAGAGATCATTAATGGTAACCTGTGCTATGTCTTCCTTCTTGCTATGCTTCGTCTTCTTGTTCTGTTTTGTCGCAATTTAACAGACTAAAATCCCTAAACATCTATACTAAGCGCTTTTGTTACTATTTTCTACAATTTGAAAAATAAAGGAGCATATATATAATAACAAGTATTCATTTTAGTAATTTATGGTAAACAAACTATAATAAACCATATATAGTGTAAAGTAGGCAATAATCACGTACCACGTTAAAGGACAACGAAAAATATCAATCTATATGAATATGAATTCTAACCTACATACGTGAAATAAGTTGAATAAATTGATATCCATTTGGCAGGAAGTTGTTGAATCCCAAAATTAAATGTATATGCTCTTTAAATAGCTCCCTCGCTCGTGAAGTTACACCAATTGTATTGGTTCTTCCAGCCTTAAAATCCTTCAAAATTTCTATAAATTCATCATACTTTTCCCTCTCATCTTGAAATGCAACTTTTACGGCCTTAAGAAACGTTAATGCATCTTTCTTGGTTAGTCGCTTCTTACCAGCATCAACACCCTGCCCCAATCGCTAAGAGAATTAATAATATTTAAGAACAATTCGGTTGAATTCATTCCAATTCAAAACTAAACACTAAAATTAAATGAAATGCGATTCGAGGAAGGAGGGGCTTACCATTTGATTTGATTTGCTGCAGCTGCAGCTGCAGGCAGGGTTGAGTTGTGGCGGCAAAGGTGAAGTGGAGGTATTTTGTTTTGTTGTGATTTGTTCCTATTACTAAGGAACGGAAGAAACAAAACCAAACAAAGCGTTAACCCTATTATTCCAAAGTTTTTTTTTTTAACAAAAGGAAAATTAATGCATTTCATTTATAATCATAAGTTCAATACAATGTAGGCAATAATTGGTCCAAAGTCCGTGCGGACCGCGGGTTAAACGGATCGGCCCGCGGACCTCAACCCGTATACCCAGTTCTATCTGCCGGTGGTCAAACACGATTCTGCATGGATTAAGCTGGTCCGGTTCGGATTTAATTTCTGAGCCCAGCGGTGTCCAACCCGGACCAAAAATACACAACATAGTGAATAATTAATAATATTGCTAGTGTAATCAGACTTTTTATTCATAGTGTGAAAGACTAAAAGTGCTTTTTCATTGTGAATAAGACAACACAATACCTTTGTGTCTTACTTAACCAATTAATTAATAATTCATATTCACAATTTACAAGAAATACTCTGTATATAGTTACAAGGCAAACTTTACTTTATAATCATAGAACACTTATACCAAAACTGAAGAAAAGAAAGCATATAACAGATTGTCATTCTAAACCAAATCACAATGGATCCAAATCTCATTTCTATCCATTTTGTGTTTGAAATACTATTCTTTTACGGCAGTGAAAGGTATAGCATGCAAGACCAATAATGGAGTAGATTTGAACTATTTTTTCATTCTTCTCGTGATCCTTTTTCTTTATCATATTTTTTTTTTCGAAACTCATCTATAAAACAGGTCCACAAGTTCATTTCATGTTCATATAAATTGCTGTTTTAATTGATTGTTTCTAAAAAAATTCTCTGCATTTTTTTTTGTTGTTGTTTGAAACCGTTTAGACCCATCTGCTCGACCCGCGACCTATACAACCCGAACCCGTTTAACCCGAGTCTAAAAAACGGATAGATATGGACTACATTTGTCCACCCGTAGATTGGGTCGGGTGGTTGTTTTGGGCCCGAACCCGACCGACCCGACCCGTTGTCCACCCCTAAATTAGACTAAGTTTGATGAGTGAGTCATTCGGTTAGACTGAGTAGTTAGTAGACGGTTATAAATAACGTTGTCGATTATTCACTTTATCAAAAATAAAAAATATTTCTCTCTTCTTCACAAATGGCCAATCCTCTGATGATAACCGTTAGGGGTGTACATGGATTGGGCAAACCCACTCGATCCGGTCAAACCCACCCAATCCAAAAAAGTGGGTTGGGTCGGGCAAGTGGGTGGATATGGATTTCAAAAATGAAAAACCCACAAAAAAATTTGGATTTCGGGCAAAACCGGACCCAACCCAAAAAACCCACCGACCCACTAGTGTTATGTTTTTTGAAATATTTTTATGAAAATACTAAAGATTTTGCCATTTGATCAATAAATATTTTTATATCTATACTAATATATAAAGGGGATACAAATTTTTTGGATGGCTTTTTCATTATTCCTATTTTACCCTTAAAAAAAAAACTACCAAAAAAAAAAACTAAGCACAACTTCCACATAAAAGTAGGTTTTCAGTTTTTTTATAGTAAAAAAAAAAAAAAAAATTTCTTCTTAATAACTAGCCACAACAAAAAAGGAGGTCAAGTAGTTATCAATTAACTAAGTCCAATAAAAAAGGAGATTAAGTAGTTATTTATATTTGCACAATAGAGAATATCAATCACAGCAAACAAAAAAAAAATATCGATCACACAAAGGCGGCTAGTTGAAAATAAGTTATACTATATTTTAAGAAAATAAAAAGATCGAATAATTTTTATAAACAAATATAATAATTCATCGCACTATTTTAAAAATAAAAATATTGACTAATTTTCATAAACAAATATGATGATTCTTCGTTTAGTCATTTGATATTATAAAAAAGGAAAAAAAATCATTTGGATAACACACTATCCAACCCATAAATTAGTGGATATACATAAAAAATAGGTGATTATTTTTTATAGTGAAAAAAAGTAACACTATTTTTCAAAAAAATACAATGGTTGAGTTATTTTTATGAAAAAATATGATGATTCGATATTTATATTTTTAATATAAAAAAATAGAAAAATAGTTCGGGTAACCCACTACCCAACCCAATCCAACCCGGAAATTAGTGGGTTTACCCAACCCGACCCAATGTTATAACGGGGTGGTTATTTTACTAGACCCAACCCATAATACCTTATGTGGTTCGGGTTTTGGTTTTGGCCAAACCCAACCCAATCCGGCCCATGTACACCCCTAATAACCGTTATTTTACAAGGAAACTTCAACCAAAAGTTTGATGTGCAAATCGAACGTAACTCCACGGTTGGAGACCTCAAGAAAAAGATTGAAGAAGTTCTTGCAATTACGATGAAAGCAATTATGGCGCCTTTGTGTTAAGAAGTTCTTGCAATTACAAATACATTTCAGCTTGTCACAGATCTCTCAACATTGTTTTCAGAGAATATGCCACCGCCATTGTGTTCAGTGTGAAGAGTATTTCCAGTGTTTCGTACCTTTGGTGCGGCCTTCGTCACTTTCACTCAGCACGCGGGACTTTTGTCCGATGAAGTGACTATGGTGGACGTCGATCTTAACTCTCGTATTGTCGTCGTGTGGCAGTAAGTACGTAATTGTGAATTTTATCCAGTTCTGTGAAACTTGTGAATAGTTTGTTTGTCCCCGATCATACTTTTAGGGTTATCGATTTCATATATATCAATTCGGCTACGTGAAATTATGTGGAAATCTTAACCAAAATTACATAATTCACTACAGTGTCGGCGAAATGCGAATTGGTTCGCGCTTACTGGTTTGCGGTACTTTAACGTATTGCTTTGTCATAATTCGTTAACCAATTCGCAGAAACACACGTACCAAATAATAAAAAATGGGTTGAAAGTTGGGTCGAGCGTATCCGAGCACAAAGATTGGATTGATCACCTGAGATCAAATCCGACAACCCTATATAAGCTTTTTAAAGGTAAAAGACTCTAAAGATAAAAAAAAAAACAAAATATACAAATAAGAAGAAAAAGAAAATGTAGTTAAAAGAAATATACGCATAAAAATATGAATAGAAACCATGATAAAAGATAGGTATAAAAAATAGTAACCAAATATAACATATAACAACTTATCAAAAATAAAAAATGAAGTTATAACAACTTAAAATAATAAATAGAAGAACCTAATAAAGGAAGATGTGTGGGGGAAAAATGAAAAAATTAAGCCAACTTATATAAAAAAAAAGGACAAAACTTATATTCATTTCTTTAAGTGCTTTTTGTATGCTTCTTAACATAAAGTTCAAATTTTGTGGATATAACAAACTTTGAGAAAATCATGAATTTGAAGAAATCATAATTTTTATGTTAAGAATCATGCAAAAAACATTTAAAGAAATTTTTATGTTAATATAATGACGAACTTAAATATCGAATAACACAGGTCTTTAAACTAATTTGTTTTACAAACCCACTACTCTAGTGATGTTAATATTTTCCATCATATAATTTGTTTTTGTTTTACCCTTAATAATACAATTGAAAATATGTGTATAAAAAAATACAATTGAAAATATTTTCAAGAAAAAAAGGGCAACAAAAGGCCTAACAGTGTAACATGTCATTTGGGAACTATTCGTGATTGTTGGTTTTACTCGATTCAACATTTCTTCTAAATAAAATATGTATAGAAGAATTCACCAACTATTAATTGTTTGGAAAATGCTAGTGCACCGGAGGCACTAATTAAGCGTATTAATATAAAAAAAAAATCTTAAAATGTGTACATTTAATATATTAAGGATGTAAAAAATTATATTTCTAGCATTGATTTTGTTTTTTTATTTTCTTTTTAGGTATGTTTAATTTAATTAATGTCTCGGATGCAATGTTTAGTATGACCCTAATTGTTTTTACTTTTTGCATGTTTTTGTCAAAAAGTATACTATTAATTGTGATATTAAATGAATTCAAAAATATTACAAGGGCAAAAAAGTCTTTTAAGAAATAAATACATATTACACATTTTTGACTTTTTCTTATAATAAACGCTAGATGTAGCACTTTATCAATTACTCTAAAGTCTAAACTCTAAAGTTAATATCTTTGACTTTACTCATTGATAAGATTAGTTTGATATAATAAACACCACCGAAACTTACACATAATTGTAATGTATTAGATTCAAATTCGGAAATTAAAATATTCAATCTAACACTATTAACATTGCTAGTTGAGATATAATTTAATAATATCGTATTTTATACGTAGGAATCAAAGTTCGAACCATGAATACTCCACTACTCATTTTAAGAATGATTTTCTAGATATTAAACTACATGAAAACAAAATTTCAAAACTAGTATAGTCTTTTTAAATATGGATCTTGCTGGGCCACATGTTAAGAAACTAAAGAATAAAAGTTTTGTATTGAATAAAATAAACTTTTGACTTAGAAAAAATTGAATGGACAATTTTTAAGACTAATTTTCTATATTAAGTACCTTAACATATATCCTTGAGACATATACTATTTCGGTCGTAAATATATATAAGAAAATGTTTGGTTTTTGGATACATTATAAATTTGTTGTATTTAGTTCAGAGTTCGGAACTAAATACAACAAATTTCTAATGTATCTAAAAATAATTATTTTCTTATATTTAAACCTAGAGGGAGTATTAATTTTCGCCTTAAAATAAATAAAGGAGACAATTATTGTTGTATAAAATGTTAAAACTGTGATGCATATACCAAGGTCACATAGGAATGAAACTCATCTTAATCGGGATTATGTGCAGCTTTATTTATATCAATGCGAAACAAAGTGCCTTGCTTGATAAGAAATCATAACAATGAACATATTCAAACAACATGAAAAGATTATGAACAATCAAATCAATATGATGATGTTGGTCTCAAATATTCTACGTTTGGTATTCCAACATTTGACCACCCATTTATACTAAACAAACAAAGATTAAGGATGGAGTAATACAGAAAAGACAAAAAAGAAGTAGTGATAGTATTAGGAGTACCAACCAACCAAATGACACACACACTTCTCTAAGATTATGCATTAGAGTCACAACCTCTTTGCCAACTTTCTCATCATTTCCACTCACACAAACCTTCTTTTTATTCTCACCACTATAATATAACAAACATTGCCATATATATATATATATATACAAAACAAAAAACAGAGTGAGTGAGTGAACAAACAAGAGAAACAAAGAAAAACAATGGTAGCTGCTGGTGGTGGTGGAGGAGGAAAAGTTGATGAGTTTCTACCTCATCCTGTCAAGGAACAACTTCCTGGTGTTGATTACTGCATTAGAAGCTCACCTTCATGGCGTAACTAACTAACAAACCCTTTTTCTTTTTTTTTTATTAACTCTTTTGTTAATACCTATTTTTCATTTCTAATAAAGTTTTAAGCTTTTGTTGATTTTCAATGGTTTTATTGCATTTGCAGCTGAAGGGATTTTTCTTGGGTTTCAACACTATCTTGTCATGCTTGGAAGCATTGTGATCATTTCTACTATACTTGTTCCTTTGATGGGTGGTGGAAATGTATCAACTTTTTCTTTTCTGCTTTGAGTTTTTGACTTCTTTTTTTGTTAATTGGATTTGAACCTCAGTTTTTGTTTTGGGGGATAACTGTAGGTGGAAAAAGCTCAAATGATTCAGACGATGCTTTTGGTTTCTGGTATCAAAACATTGTTGCAAACTTTGGTTGGAACTAGACTTCCTGTGGTTATAGGTCCTTCCTTTGCTTTCCTTATACCAGCTATTTCTGTTGCTTTCTCAACTAGAATGAGCACATTCATCAATCCTAATCAGGTTTGTGTAACATATGTTGTTGTATGATATGATAGCTTTTTTAATTTCTACTTAGTGGATATATAATTTATAGATTATATATAAATGCTTGTTTATTTTTTCATTGAAATGTTTTTTTGTTATACTATGGTTAATGCATGTCACTAATGTTAATTGATTTTTGGTTAAACTTTTTAGAGGTTCAAGCAATCCATTAGAGCTGTACAAGGTGCTTTGATAATTGCTTCTTTTGTTCAAGCCATGATTGGGTTTTTTGGGATCTGGAGTATTTTTGCAAGGTAGAAATTGTGTATATGGCTTCTTTGAAGAAATCATTCATAGTTTGGTGGTAGAAAAATTCATATGCTCAAGTATATATAAATATATTGATTGATATTGCAGGTTTCTCAGCCCTCTAAGCGTCGTTCCCCTTGTCACTCTGACTGGCTTAGGACTCTTTGTATTATGGTTTCCAAGAGTACATACATTGCCCCTTTTATGGTTATTTGTGCTAAATAATTTTCATATAATGATTACTTGTTTAACAAACATACTCTCTGTGTTTCCTTTGATTCATGTAGTTGGCCGATTGTGTTGAAATTGGTCTCCCTGCATTGGTCATTCTGGTCATCCTGTCTCAAGTATGTTACTTTGTTTTTGTCCCTTTGAAATTTTGTGTAAATAAGACATACGCGATACAAACTCTCATTTTTTAGCTGATTATCCAAACTCCTATCTTGTAGATTACTCAGATATATGCAGTACATGCTTCTGTTTTACATTTCTATCTAATGTAGTTTCCCTTGACTTAGTATGCCTTGAATAAAATTTAAGTAGGAAATTTGAATGATGTTTAGTTATGTGAGTTGTAGTCCTTATGATATGTGAATCTTGTATATCAAAGTAGCTCAATATTTTAAATGGATTAATGCCCTTGCAGTACATTCCACAAAAGATAAAATCAAGAGGATTCAATCGAGTTGCAGTAATAGTCACAATTGTAATTGCATGGGCATTTGCTGAAATTTTGACTGCAGCTGGTGCATATAATAAAAGACCACCAATGACTCAAATCAACTGTCGTACTGACCGCTCAGGGTTGATTACTGCCGCTTCTTGGTCAGTCCTTGGTTGCTTGATTGTGTTTTTAAAATTCATTCAGTGCTCTCAAACCATGTCATTGTATAACAATATTTTGTCATAATAATAGATGATATCTAAGGCTCCAAAGTATCAAACTAGATAGATAGATAGATAGATAGATAGATAGATAGATAGATAGATAGATAGATAGATAGATAGATAGATAGATAGATAGATAGATAGATAGATAGATAGATAGATAGATATTATATTTATAACAAAATACTAGGAGCTGAAAATGTTATTTGCACCTCTTACTCATTCCTTGAGTATTAATTATATAGTATCCATTTCAATTAGCTTTTTATACATTGTGCAGGATAAAAGTTCCCTATCCATTGCAATGGGGAGGTCCTACTTTCAATGCTGGTGATATATTTGCAATGATTGCTGCTTCTATTGTTGCTATTGTAGAGGTTTGCTTTAATCTTTCCATTTTTATAGATATCGTGTGTGGATGGTTGTTATATATTTTTGGATATAATGATCACAAAAGCAAGTGCTAGCAATATTTTGCTTGCATATGACAATTTGTCCCATGATCAATATGATATGGTGGACTTTTGAGTTGCAAAAAGTTCTATGTGAATTGTGAATGATCATGTGTTTTTTAATAACTTTGATATGTGATTTATTTTTCAATCTCCGAGGACAGTCAACCGGGACATTCATTGCGGCATCGAGGTTTGGTAGTGCAACACCAGTTCCACCTTCTGTGCTTAGCCGCGGTGTTGGATGGCTGGTACTATGTCATTATCTAAGATATATAAATCTATAATAAGTGCGTTTACTTATTGAGAATTAGGCTGATGTTTTGAAGTTTGATGATTTCAGGGTGTAGGCACTCTTCTGGATGGCCTTTTTGGCGCAACAACTGGATCCGCTGCATCAGTGTAAATTTTATTACTCTTAAAAAAATCTTCTCACTAGCTATTGTCAAATTCCAGTAATTCTTAGGCTTTGTTCGTGATTGTCATCAAGTGTATTTTACCTTGGAGAATTTATTTTTTACTATCTCTTGTTGGGTATATTAATGACATTATCTAATTTCCTTTCCTTGTAATTAAGCCAAAATGCAGGACTGTTGGGTCTAACACGTGTTGGGAGTCGAAGAGTCATTCAAATATCAGCTGGATTCATGTTTTTCTTCTCTATATTTGGTATTACATTGCATCCCCTTCTGCGAATTTCTGAGCATTCATATGTATTTTACTAATGAAAGTGGAACACTTGTCATGTGTTTGTATTGAGCTATTTGTTCATTCCTATATCGCTTTGTTGGAATATCTGAATAAGTGAAATAGAATGAAACAAAATAAATGACCAATAACATTATTCACATATTTATGATATAGTGAATGAGAGTATTCAAGTGATTAAAACTTATACTAACTTGTGTAAAAAAAAAAAAACTTACTACTAACTTGTTTGTACATGTGTGCCTTATGATTTTTACTTACAGTATCTGAATTTGTGCTTCTGTCAGGCAAATTTGGAGCAGTGATTGCTGCAATACCATTGCCAATAATAGCAGCTGTATATTGCGTTCTCTTTGCTTATGTCGGTATGTATGATTCATTGGTTATTGATAATAATTCTGATTTTTATGTTGGTCTGTAACAACTGAGAATTTGATGATCTAGAAACCAAAAACAAATGAGTGATTGCAATGAAACTTGGCATGTAAAATGCATTTACAACACTAGTTTCATGCATTGCATTCTTTTGTTCCTTTAAAATGTCAATTTCTTTCTGATTTGATTGTAATGTTTCTTCTATGATGAGCAGCATCAGCTGGACTTGGTTTTCTACAATTCTGCAATCTCAACAGCTACAGATCAATGTTCATCGTTGGCTTTTCTCTCTTCCTCGGTCTATCCATTCCACAATATTTCAATCAATCTATCGTTCTATCTGGACACGGCCCTGTTCAAACTGGCTCCACCTCGGTATGCATATATCTTACCTGAAAAATTACTTATTGCTATAAAACCATCTTTGATTATTCTCACCGTGGCTTCCAATAATATGCAGTTCAACAATATAGTGCAAGTGATTTTCTCATCTCCAGCAACTGTGGCTATTATAGTTGCTTACTTCTTGGATGCCACTATGAGTCCCGCACATGCCTTAACTCGCCGAGACAGTGGGAGACACTGGTGGGAAAAATTCAGGAGCTACAATCAGGATATCAGAAGTGACGAGTTCTATGCATTGCCCATGAGACTTAATAGATTTTTCCCTTCATACTGAGTGCACTTATATTTCAAAAGAACAACATTAATTTTGTTGACAAATTACTATCTACACAAATAGTTTGTGCAGATGAGTGAAAGATCATAACAATACTTGTAGGAAGACTCGTTAAAAGTTATACTTTGCGCATATTACTTATTATATTATGCGTCGTTTAAGGTTATGCACATATGTTAAGTTCATGATTTATTTTACGGGATATAGTATTAAGTAAATGATAAAGAAGGACATACGTTTTGAAAAGTATATACTTAAGAGAACATAATTTCTCTTCAAACCACCACATTTCGCTGGTCGACCTTCTTTTCAACCCAAATCGGTGTTAATCATGGCCCAAATCAATGTTATGGAGGAAACCGAATATTCCCCATGTCTTCCACCAAGCCACAAGCACTTTATGAACACCATTCATAAGAGCTAAAGACATAATTCTTCAAAATACTATCATTCCATTCACCATTACTATTAGCCAAATTAGCCGCTATATCATTTTTCAAAGCATCAATCAATAACAGTACTAGTAATGTTCATATCACCGCATGCCACATCAACAAAACACCCTTGCATCCAAACTTTCTTCTGCTAGGAGGCACAAGGAAACTCTCAAATAATGATAGGATTATGTCCAACAATAGAATAGTGAAATCGAACCACCTATGGACTCTATTCAAACTTCTCGTGCAATTTTGGACATAACACAAAGGGGCGGGCAGATTCCATGGCGTGCATCAAATATCTTATAACTACTATATTGGGTGGATATTGACTTGATTTTTGCACCCCTCAAATATCTTATATATATTATATAAAGTAGACTTTAATATAATATTTGCATATGTCATAGTGGATAAGGAGAGTTTTTTCAACAAAAGTTGTGGCCCTTTTTTTTTAATTAATTGTAATTTTTATTCAAATACATTGATTGATTTGGAGGGCTTTAACCCACACAACATGGTAATATGTAAAAATGTTGGTCAGTAGACCAACTAATTAATAATTTGTCTACTGTTTGATCCAATTGTATATGCACACACATGTATTACCAAACTAATGAGTTATAATACAATTTCATTTTTCTTCTATTTTTATATATAACTTATATTTTTGGCATCCCTAACAAAATCACTTAAGATCCCCACTACAAGGGCCCTTATTGGATGATTCCCCTATGTAATAAAATAATTTATCTATTATTTGTTATAAATTCATTTGTTATCCATTATTTTTAACCAAACAAAGTATTAAGTGTGACTCTAGTTCTCTCTATGCCATCCTTATAATTTAATCTCTCTGGCCTTAAATATAAATAAGGGTCATGCTAAACAGTGCCCTTAGGGCACTTGTTAAGCATACCCAAAAAAGAAATAAAAGAGAAATTTATTGTTTGGAAGACAACTTTTTATATTTTCAAAGTGTTAAATACATATATTTCGAGACAAAGTTTCCATATTAAGATGTTTAACAAGTACCCCGGGGTACTGTTTAGCATTTCCCTATAAATAATTATACATATCTTTAAATTGGGAATTGAATTTAAAAATGACTCTTCTACAGGGACTATATCATAGTTTAAATTTATATATATAACTCTTGCAAGATATATATTATGTGCACACGTGTGTCCATGCCACATGATGACTATGTGAATGGTAGCAGGTAAATTCTTGAAAAGAGAATTAGGATTTGGAATCTGATATTGCATGTGGATTAATAAAATCCCAGTCAACTTCACCATGTCCAAAATAATTTCACATCCTCCTCTGATATTATCCTCAAGGCCAACACTATTTTTTTCACCTTACACATACACACAAAAAATAATCTATTTTCTCTTGTTTTCTCTAACAGACACAATAGACAGAAAATTAAATGAGTGCTAGTGGTTGATGTTTCTCCTTGAATAATGCTATATTTTTTCTTATATGCTTATAAATATAGAACATTGGATTGCTTACTGTATAACCAAGCGTATAAAATTATGTGGTCTGTAAAATCATGACCATATAATCATATGATCGATTTCATAGACCGCATAATTTCGTACAATCTAAGTTTAAATAAATGGTAATGTACTAATACAGCTGTATATGCTATATAAGAGGAATGGATTCTATTTTTATAGAGATATCTTTTAATTAATGAGGCACATGAAAAGCAAAAAAGTGACACTCTATACAGTAGTATATGATATGCCAAACACTATGCATTACTGTATTTATGTTCAAAATAGCATGATTTTCATTTTACCTTATTTGAACTAAAAATCATGTTTGTGATGTACCTTATAAAATCAGTTATTGAAGTAGTATTGTTGACCCCTCAGTTTGATGACTAACCAGTTTATTTTTATTTTACTATATTATTCTTCCTTAAAATTAGGATAATGCATAGTAACTTAGTTAGGGTATACAATTGCTGGTACTATAGGATAGGTGTCACAAGTAGACTGTGGAATGGAAATGGACGTGTACTCTGTTTTGTTAAGAGGGTACACTGTGCCTTGCTGTCTAGCATGTGAATCAATGGGGTATGGTTTCATTCAATTCAATTCAATTCAATTCTCTCTCTTACATGCACCCATTATAACATACACAACTGGCATTTTTTGATTCATTCTCTATAATAAAGACAAAATTGTTAATGCAAGATTGGTCCAATGTTAACAATTTGATTTATATTCCACAAAGATGCGAGTTCAACTCTCACTATTTTAGTTAATAATTTATATTGATCAGCTAATCTTTGAATTTTAAAATCTATTTTGTTTTGATGAGGTCGACAATCTGAACCATTCTAAACTTTTTATCCATAAAAAATCAAATAAAGAATGAAGACATAAAAAGACGTGAGTTTAACGGGGCAGTGTTTTAGTTAATAATCCATATTTTGAGAATTTTTGAGTCTTAAGATCTGTTCTGTCTTGATGAGGCCGACAACCTGAACCATTCTAAATTTTTTATTATCCATAAAAAAACAAATAAAGAATAAAGACAAAATTTTGTAGAGGATTTTTGTGTGATTCTCTTTGGTTTTTTATCCAAGTTGCTCAACTCCAAAACCAAACACTAGTGAGACACACACATTAACAACGTTAATAAAATGTTCCATTCATTTCACCCTTATATTACATCTATATACCTATAGTCTTTCTTTCATCCATATATATCATACATTAGAAAAGTAGAAAATAGAAGAAAAGTATTTCTCTATATACTAGAATCTAGCTAGAAAGAAAAAAAAAGGAACATGAGTGCATATGATTCTGAATGTAGTAGTGGATGTGAGTCAGGTTGGACTCTATACCTTGAACATTCTTATGGAGACACTAGATACATAGGTGGAACTGAAGGGTATTATGGGAAACAAAAAGACAAAAGAGTCACAAATGAATACTCTGAAGGAGTGGAAGATTTATCTATGGTTTCTGATGCTTCTTCTGGTCCTCCACATCTTCCTTGTGACGATGATGATGATAATGTTTACTTCAATGAAAAACACAATGTAGTGAAACAGAACAAAAGTGGTTCAAAGAAACAGAAAGTTAGAGAAAATAAACAACACCTTGTTCAAGATCAACAAAATCTTCCTTCTTTTCTTCATGACAAAGCTAGCTCTCATGTCTTTGACTTTTCCACTGTAAGTTTGTTTCATATTCTAATTCTTTGTCAGACTTTATTTATTTCGCGATCGAATTCTGGACTATCAGGGTCGCATTCTATTGAGAACCAGAAGGCTGATACCAAAAAAAATATCAATTATAATTTATGTGCAATGTGTTAATTTGTTACTTATGATTTTTGATAATTTTTTAGAACAATGTTGGTGGGACAAATCAACAAAATTATACAGGGAATAATATGGTAGATTATTCACAAGGTTTTTCAGCTACTAATTATTTTGAGGTACTTGGCTTAATTCTCTTCTTTTGACTTTACTACTCTACACTTTGATTTTGTAATTGCTAAAAAAATTTGTGTTATTTTTTGAAGGGAAAATCTTCATACCAAGAAGAACAATTTGGTTTTTTACAACCTTCTATGTCACAAAATGAACTTCAAGACAACAAGTAAGTTAATCTTATTTTTATTTAATTTTTTGTTAATTATTAGAAGAAAATTGTACTAGAGATAGTGTGTTGAGCTCAAAGATTTGCATTTTTTGTTTAGCAGATGGTATGGAGGGAAATTAAAGAGATGGGAATGATGTAAAGAAGAGCTTCAATAAGACAATGAATTGAGCTCTAAGTTAGTCATGGCTTTTTTGCTTTAGAAAATGTAATTTTGTTGTTAATTAATGGTGATTGTAAGATAATTCAGTAAGACAAAGTTATGTATTAGTAATTTATTTTTTTTTGACAGAAAAGTTATGTATAAGTATGTTTACATTACTTCTTGTTATTTTGATTAATCTACATACAAAATAAATACAACTTTTTCACATCAAGATAGAGCTTTTTTTTTTGGATTAATCCACATTAATAGCTTAATTCCAAGTTAATTTGAGTAATTAAGAAGATAAGTGCAAATCTTGTGTCCTCATTCAAATCTTTGCTAGCTGTGTACCTGCTTTTTTATTATAAAATTGTTTTAACAGATATTGAAATCTTAGTTGTATACAATCTATTACTCAACCTTTGCAATTATTCTTAGATACATGCACAAACCAAATCCATGGAACTATGTTCCAAGAAAAAAAGTACATGCCCTTTATTTTATTTTGGCAATATCGTACTTCTTAATGTACTCAAATTCAATTCAATAATAGATAGTCTACTTTTATTTATTTTTAAAAAAATCAACCATTATGTTTTTTTTTTCTACAGTTAGTTTTATTACTTGTTTTTATTAAGCAAGACAAAAATAATATGCTGCCGACACATGCTTTATACTTGATTCATAGATAATAATTCAGCTAAGGCAATGTAATCCAACATTGGTTATTATTTTTCGCAATTAATTATTACTCCGGTTTTAAATATAAATAAAAATTAATTAAATAAAATCGATGATATATTACTTGGCCAAAAATAATTAATATGTATTTGGTCTAAATTTTAAATCAGACTCTATTAAAAGGACAACTAGACAATGTCTTTATGAGTGTTCGGAAGAGTACATACAAGGCTCCAATTTCTCAAAATAAAATTATAGGATTTTCAATTAACTAAAAAGTAAAGTTAAGTGAATATCTAAATTGACATTGAGTTTAATATAATCAAAATTATCAATTATAATTCATAATTTTAGTAAAAATAATACCGTAAAGTCTCGCTAAAAGAACACTTTCATTATAATTTCGTTAAATTTACCATCAATCCAAACATATACTTAACTTGTTGAAAAAAATTTGTAAAAGAGTGTTATATGAGAGATGGGCATGACAATGATTGTACAAATATGACCAATTGATGTTGGAATGTGCATTTCATATGGATGGATCTCTTGAAATCTTTATTAAGCTCATGAAATAAATCCTGCCTCATATCTTCATGACTCGAAAGGAACATGCATTATATGACCCATTTTGTTTAGTTTGTCAACTTTATCTTTTTTGGAAGGATTCTAACATAAAATATATAACATTTTTATGATATTTTTATTAGTATTGTAGCTTTGTTCCCTCCAAGCCTGTCTGTTTGGAAGCTGTCACTGAACTTGATGTCATATACAATCCTGCCTTTCAATTTTTTATTCCTTTAGTTATTCCTAGTCAATTCCTGTTTAATTAAATAATTAAAATAGATCTTCTACCAGTCAACAAAGGTTGAAAAGGCTGATGAAAATATGATCCTTGAGAATTTTAGGAAACAAAATTTCAAATCCCTCCCCCACGTGTTTTCTTTTATTTTTATTTTTGATGAAATGTTTTCTTTTATATAATCTAAAGTTTGGCCACAAGATTTTTAACAAATTAAAATGAGACTAAAGTGATGAAGAATGTTAATCTAAAGAGAAACCAAACATGTAAACCATATATTGGATTCCTAGTGTAATTGTATGGTGCAGTTACATGTCTTAAATGTTTGATTTTAAATTATATTATATAAGCTAATTATTAAATGTGTTATGTGTAATTCTAAATTAAACGTTGAATTTTTTTTACCACCAGTATCTGACCCATTGGACTCTCAATCGCTATTGTAGAGGATCGAATCATAGTCTTCCCTATCAAATTCAGCGTTAATCACCACTAATTAACAATTGGTAACAGTTGAGATTTTCAATAAACATATAATCTTGTGAATTTGTTGCACACAATCAAGGTCCGAAAACTAGTAGTAGGAGAGAAACAATACTAACTAAAAATAGTACTACTCCCTCTAACTACCATTATAAATACAAATTTACCTTTTAAATTCATCGAATAACTTATGTATTGGTTTATTCGATGAATATATAGTCATTGCTGAGCTGCATTCCAAAAATTTGGAAATGAATATATAAAAGGGTGTGGGAGAAACATTTTTGTCCTACCAACCACCGCCCAAAGCAAAGCAAAGGAAGCCCCTCTATCTACCCTTGTTTGTAATTGTAACATGTCTATTACTATCATCTTCCTATATTTATGCGACCATTGCCAATTTTGTTTGGATGTTCCCAATTTCCTTGACATCAATTTCTGCACTTGTGCGGTTTAAATTAGCTCTATGCCAGCCAGCCAAGGAAATAAATGTGTGTGGCACACATTACTTCATCAATCAATGCCATTCACTTATGAGTAGTACGTCACACCAAGAACTATTGTTTTTGGATTTGGATGCTCAATTTTATTTATTTATTTATTTATGTGTTGTTACTGAACATGACAACTTCAATAATATTATACGTTAAATTGCAAAATTGTTTTCAAGATTGAATAAATTAACTGAGGGTCAAGTGACTGAATAGAAATTTTTATGATTACATATCAATTTTTTGTCTCAAGTGCAAATTGTATATCAAAATGATTTTTATCTACAAAACATCATATAAGATAAAAAAGTTGTTCAACATCATAAAAATTAATTTTGTTATGTATTGTCTTGTTCTGTCTTGTGTTGCTCTGTCTAATATTTATCTTTGTAAATCAAATGAACCATATGTTTATGTTTGAATTCCCAGTTATTTTGACATACAATAAATTATAGGGATTTTGATAAATTCATTGTACTACCAAAAATACATTTGGTCCAGCGGTTCGATCCCCCGCAACTGCGATTGGGAGGGGGCTGGAACCACTTGATGTCAGAACTGACCCCCGAACCAGATTAAACCGGTGCTGCAAACCAAAAAAAAATAAAGTGTATTTGTATCAAGCCTAATCATAATTAAGGTTAAATGCAATTCCATCCGTATAAGGAGTAGTAGTAGTAGTAACTATTTTTTTGTAAGACGTTGTTGAATAAAGCAAAATCAAATATTGTAGGCTAAAAGAAATATGACTTGTTGTAAACTTTTTGTAAAAGTTGATCATCAAAATAATTACCCGCTTGATGTTAAGTAAATTAAATTAATTAGCAATCAAAGTATGATGAAAGCGTCTAAGGGAGGTGTTTTGCTTAATAGTGAAGAATAACTTTTGGTTAAACATCAAGTATGTGTGCCTGTAGAAGCCTATTATTGTAATGAAGTTTCACATTAGTAAAATTTTTGGATCGTTATCTTCGTTTTTTGAACTAGTTTTTGAAGATGAGATTCAAGTTCAAAAAATTTTTTTTGTAGCTTTGTTAATTCGGTCGTAGGAATGCTTTCGGATGCTAAAAATGGAGCTCAACTGCAGTTTTAAAAAATGACTAGAAATTACAATTGGAGCATTTAAAAATCATTGTTTCACATTTAGTCAATAAATACTCGGTGGCGGTGACTCTGTTCTGAATTCGTCTAAAAATCACACTAATAATATTTAATGTGTGGGGCAAAAGAACAACAATTAAAATCAAGCGAATAGCAATAATAATAAGAAGCTATAGTGCTTATGCATTGGTACCCTGACTTGTTTTACGGTCTTCTGAACTTGAGATTTTAAGGTATACTCAACGGCCTCTGTTGCTAACACTTGTACATAATTGATTAAGAAAACTAACTTGTACAATTGGATAAATAAATACATACATTATTTGTTATGATGTTAAAGAGAAATTCATACATATACGATTACAAACTGCAATTGATACAGGAAATTTAACTTTAGTAACAGAGTTCATGATGTTAACATAAGCTGCCAAACTGATCCAAAGTCATGAGCAGCAGGGTACACAAACCTAAACCGACACATGTTTCATTCGCTTCCATTTTTTCAACGTATTATTGATGTCTACGCGTGAATATCAATATTGTGTTGTGTCTAATGTCTGTGTGTACCAAAAGTAACCAAAAAATAATGTTTGAGTATTTGGATTGCCGGCATTTAAATTTTTGTGCATTCAAGCAAATCACGCCGTTTATGCAAGAATCCAACAATTAAAATCAATTACTTGAAATAATAAAAAATTTGTACTACTTACTACTACATTGATTTCAAATAATGTACAATTGTAAAGGGTGTAGAATTCAATCTCATCAACCAGAGTAAGAAAAATGAAAAGTAGCTAGCAACTCTACCAATTGAGAAAAATCAATACACTCTATATATAATCACTTATTAGCTTCAAGCCAATCAAGAATACCCTTTTCTGCTTCTGAAAGCTTTCCATCTTCTTTTGCTCTCAAACTCCCTTCTATGAATTCAAAGTAATCCTTGTAATTACGCTTGTAATAACTATCCACTCTCTACACAAACACAAAGTCACATTAAATATTAAAATATGGCATACTACAAAATAAATAAATAAATAAATAAAATGCCACTTAGAGAGTGTTACATTACATACCTCTTTGTCATTTTTCTCCTTGTTTTCCTCTGTCTTCTTCAAATATTCTGATAACACAATTTCATTACAATGTTCTTGAGTTAGCAATTAGACCACTAAAACATGTTAAAGTGGCATGGCCTCTGAAACACTGACACAAACATGAACATAAGACATAAGACACAATACTGACATGTCAACACTAATAGTAATAATTTGCAAAAATGAACTATTAAATGTAATCACGACGGTGGTGTCGATGCCACATAAACAAAATTAAAAAAGTACAAAGAAGAGTGTTATGCATGGATATATATACTTTGAAGAAGCAGAGTCCTTGATTCAGGGTCTTGAGTTGTAGCAGCAACAACAGTGGATAAGACAAGTGCTCTCCTTCCAAATCCAACGTTGGTGCTACTTAATAAGGTTGGTTTAGCTTGTTTTCTATTATGAACTGCTTGCATATTGGATGATGCATACTTGTTTACTGTAACTGTTAGTGCCATTAGCATGGTTTGTCCTATGGAACTCATTGCCTACTATCTTCCCTCTAGTTTGTTTTGTTACACAACCATGAAGCTTATCTTTGAATGGATAATGAACATGTGGTAGCCTAGTATACATTGAGCTCCATATGCATATAGGGACAAAAACTCAAAGAAAGAAAATTAAAACCATTTAAATCTCTTTACTTTTTCATATTTTTCTTTAATTACGATTTTGGTTCTCTTATTTTCAACCACTCATAAAATTAGTCCTCCTATTTTAAAAATATCCACTTATGGTCCTTCAATCAAATTTTTATACTTAAAAATGAAAATTTAATATTTTTTTAAAAATGATATGGCACTAGGCGGAATAATTATTTAAATTTTAATAATTAAATTACAAAATGAAATAATTTATAAAGCTGAAGCCGAAGTTTTTAATGAGTTTTCATGTAATTTCATGATTTTTGATCATTCAATATCATATTCAGATTTTATGTTACATCATTTAAAATGTATTGAATCCTCATTTGTAAGTATAAAAATTTAACTAAGGGACTAAAATGGAGTGATTTTAAAATAGGGGGCAATTTCGTTAGTGAATGAAACTAGAGGACCAAACCTATAATTAAGCCTTTTGTTTTCATTTTTACTTTGACTTTTTTTTAACGAAACAAACATATCTCTTATCATTATTAATATCATAAAAAATACAATTAGGCATCATCGAGCATAACCATATACAAAGCCAGCCTAGATAACTCATGAGCAACTCTATGAAGCATGTATACGGACACGACACGGATACTGATACATCAACACCGATAATAAATTGAAAAAATGACACAATTCAATGTAATTATAAGTGTCGGTGTCCGATATTGATACATGTTCGACACCGGGACACACATAATCCAAGGAGTATTCGTACTTCATAGTGAGCAAGTACATTAGCTTGCCTCTTAATAAACTCAACTAACAAGTTTGCACACAAACAAAGCACTACTCTTAACTAACAATACAATTATTTTTTTACTTCGACTAATAAAGTAAGATGTACTTATAATATCTACTTTTGTTTTATTAATTAATGATTGATTTTATTTACTTTGCACCGTAAAATAAATCACTCACTTTGCACCGTAAAATAAATCGCTCCTTTAAAGAAGGCGAATTCTCAATATTAATAATAATTTTCATTTCTCAAAGTTTTATTATAAAAAAAAAATAATAATAAAATATTTAAATTGATTATTTTTTGTCCGATAGATTTATTTTTTTTTACCACCAATATTCAGTTTACTGGACTGCTTATAATATGATTCAGGGGGTCAATTTCAACATCAAGTGGTTTTTAACCCTCTTCCGACGTATTTGCATTGAATCGTATTGTGCTCCTCCCTACCAAGTCAGCATCAATCACCATTAGTCATTAGTTCAACTGACGATTGGTTCCGATATAGTGATTTTTGAATAAACTCTTGACGGGTCCTCCTTCCATCAACCTCACTAACATTAAGTTCATTAACACGCATTACCTCATTTATCAGACACTACAACACAAAGATTCAAGTTATTTTCAATAAAGTTAATTATTGATCATTTTGGAGACGACAAATATATTTAAGCACTTCTACATTAAGCGCTTATTGAATAAACATTTATATTAAGCCATTTAACTAAACACAGGCTAATTCAGTATATTTTTGAAATGTTTGAAATTTCATTTCATTCAATAATTTCAAAATATAATATGTTTAATTAAAAAAAAAAAGCTAGTACAAGATTGCATATATATCCAAGTATCAACTTATTATTATTACAATATATAAAGTTTGAAACATAAAAAGTTGTACATCCTAGGCAAGGTTATTAGAGTATGCGCCTTTTCTTGTACCAAAACATTGCAAGGAAGTATAAGACTATGCAAGTAGCAGTGCATCCAAAAACTGTCTCAACGAACACCGAATTCACAGGACTGTCATATATGTCAATATGAATATTCATTCCAAAAATACCTGTCACAACAACAAAGAAATTCACAATCACACTTGCTGTTCCTATCTGAACTCCTGCTTGTAGAATACGGTTCTGTTTGTCGTCCAATGTTATGTTTATGTAGTCCTCCGTGTCCTCGACATATTCAGCTAGCTTCAATTTCAAAAATAAGTGTCGTTTTAGTAAAACAATTATCTTTTTAATGTAGCTATCATTGATTTATTGTAAATTTACCACTTAATTAAGATTGCGTGCGTACCGCGGCTAATTTGTTCAATGTGGCTCCAATTTGGACAAAGTATGCTCCTAAGCAAGGTTGTTAAAATCGCGATTTAAAACGTAAAAACCATAGTTTTTACGTTTTTAGGTAGCAAAAACGAGTTAAATCGCTGATAGAATCGTTTTCTGGTAAAATCGTGATCTGGAACGATTTTACACGATTTAACTCGTAGTAAAATCTCTAAAATCGTGTAAAATCGTAGCAAAATCGTGTAAAATCCATGGTTTTAACTCTTTGAGACGATTTTACCTTTTTTTAAAAAAAATAAAAAAATGACAATTTTTTTAAAAAAACCCAATTTTTATGAATATTACCTTTTATTATGGTGATTTAGTATATTTTAGCTTTGAAATTTTAAATTATTAATGCATTATAGTATTATATAAGTATATATACATGTTATGTATATAAAATTAATATTATTTTAATATGAGGTAAAATCGACGATTTTACGTTTCGATTTTACGTTTCGATTTTACCTAGGCAAAAAGAGTTAACGTAAACTCTCGATTCTGACAACCTTGCTCCTAAGAGCATCTCAAGCTCCTGAACATTTGGTGCACTACTAGAGACAGCAGCATCTTGTGTTCCAGAGATTTCACCACTAACGACATTTTCATAATCTTCATGATCAATTAAATCTTCACCTTGTTCCAATGATATTTCAGGACGAGTCCTAATAAAATCATGAAAAATGTAAGACATACAACATTTGTTACGTTAACTTGGTAAGAAGTAAGAACTACTGGAATTGTCTTGTTCAGTCTCTTATATTTTAGCAGATCAAACACACGCGTCTTATATATGCGTATGCGATCATTTTTCATTCACAATGACATTACATACCTGTCAACTATATCTTGTTGAAGAACTCGATTTGTAATCATGTCATCCTCGATATTATTCATGGATGAAGCAGCAGAAAATATTTCAAACTTCTGTCGAGCCAACTTGTCTGTGAGATATAGCTCAGCCATATCTCCATCATCATCCAACAAGTTTTCTAGTTCATCCCTTACCTGCAAATGATCGTAAGTTAATTTGCGTATCAATCAAAATTATATTTTACGCTGTCTGTCAATAACAACCAATAGAAATTTGTTATAATTAAAGACAAATATTTTAATAATCTAGTACTATTAATTGACCGTGCAAAAAATCTTTTTAGTGACGGTATATATGAATCAAATCATCAAAGACAAATTGGAATGGGAGACATATTTCTAACCTTTTGAACACGAGAAGTTAAGGCAACCAATCGACTCTTAATATGACGAACGCGTTCCAAATTAAGAGTACTAATCTTTGATGTTAGCTTATCTAAGGCTGGGAAAGCCTCCAATTCCAATATATTTGCCTACAAAAAAATAACCAAAAGGAAACATCAAACATATTATAGAACAAACAAATCAACAAAAACAATCAAACAACACACACATAGACTCTCTCCGTTCATTTTTAATTGCCGGTTTAAGGCTATGTACTTAACGTTATATTGAACTTTGAAAATAACAAATAAATAAGAATACAATTTTCAGCAAATGCGATAATTAAAAATAAAAACCGAAGGGAGTATATAGTACACACACCTCATTTTCTAAGGAACTAATAACAGCTTCAAGGCATGCCTCCAACACAACAAATTCAAATGGAAGAATTTTAATATTGTTGCTGCTATCTCTCTTTATTTCACCTTTATCCTCCCCATTTTGACCCTCCTGTAATTTTGATAATTATGATAGAAATTAAATTAGAAGAGCAATGCTAAAAATCATTTTTTTTGTTCACACAAAAAACCATGTAGTTTGCGGCCAGAATAATTCAAACATAAATTACTTCACAGTCAGTAAAATATTTTGATCAAAATCAACTAATTCAAAATCAATTTTTGACCGGTTGAATCAAATACATAAAAAGTTAATTTCTACTCGAAAACATTGACCATGTCACCAATTATAATGATCTATGTTTTTTTCTTTCACTATTTGAATAATAAAATGATCAGAAACTACCTGAGAATGATCAGTAGTAGCAATACAGTGATGATCAATAATCCTTGCATGAAGTTCATCAACAAAAGGGATAACAGAAGGATCTCTAGAATTGAGCAAAAGAACCTCATGAGCAGTAATGATAGCCTTTATTTGTTCCAAGTTTAAGACCATTGCTTTGTCACGCCCTACAATTGTTGAAGGGTAGGTCAACATTGGATCAAGATTCCTAAGGTCCCTAGCTGTTAGTCCCGTCCGCTGCATTATCAACTGTCTCCCTGCCTCCACCAACTGTCTCTGCCCATCACTGCCCATCATCAGCCACATTCGCGCCATACTTCCTTTCCTACCAATTTGTCGCCTCGCTACTCTCTCATCACCCATCATTTTCTCCGACGAAAGAGTGTTGAAAAAAATGTATTAGAGTGAGTGTTGGTAACCTTTTATATTTGTATTCTAGTTATGTAATAAATGTAAAGTATAATAATTAATGTATTTTTTAATAATTTGTAAATTTTATTTCCTTTTGACTTTCTTTTAATTAGAATAGTCTTTAATTCAATGTATTCAACTAGGAAATTGTTTACCATATTTAATGCATCTTTGGACGCTTGTTACACCGACATTTCTGGCGTTTTATCCATTTTGAATGCGATAATGAAGCAACAAATCTAAGCTCAATTCAATTGCACGGTAGCACGGTGATTTTTTGAGTTTACAA
This sequence comes from Trifolium repens, assembly GCA_030408175.1. Classification (NCBI taxonomy): domain Eukaryota; kingdom Viridiplantae; phylum Streptophyta; class Magnoliopsida; order Fabales; family Fabaceae; genus Trifolium; species Trifolium repens. The sequence continues at coordinate 61,800,140 of CP125837.1, read as the reverse complement.
ACGCGTACTTAGATTCGATGAATTTATGTAATTACTGAATACATTTTGTTTTAATTATGGTTTACCAAAATCAAAATGTAGATTGATCTATTTTACCAAAAAAAAAAAATCATATCGTGAAACAGAATCAAATGCGATGACAACAACGGTAATAAACCTAGCTAACTTGATTTTAAAATGCATATAAATTGTACTTCAAATTATTCGAAACATGTTAATTTTTAGTATACTATACGATTAAATATGTTGATGTTATTTAACTTGTAACATGTATTGGATATAATATAAATATATACATATTATCAGTAAAAACCGAATGAATCAATCCAAACCAAACTACACATAATATTAATGAAACAGATTTTTTTGAATAAGCAATTCAAATCAAACTGGACTGAATATAATTTCACTACAAGAAAATGTTGTATCAATGGCACAACCACCTCGGAAAATAATAACATTGCTGACAGGTGTATACCCTTCAAAAACTAGAGTTGGAAATTAAAATTAAAATTCTAAGGGTTGTGCCCCTCAAAAAAGAAATTGGAAATCACAAATTCTAAGGCTCGTGCTTACTCGCATTTTTATTTTTGCAATGTGTCTTTCTTTCTTCAGTCTTCAATCTTCTTAACAACACTGCTACTCCTTCTTGATGGATACAAATGCAAAAGCTTGGTCTTGAGATTAATTTGATTGTTCTCAAAATGACAAGGTTGATCCTCATCAATCTTCCCCATCTGTTTCACCTCATTCTTGTTTTTAAACCTCGAAACCGATTGTTTTTGCCTTGTTGCAACATTATTCCTTTCATCCACCACATTGAGGTTGATGATCTTAGGCTTAGGCAAGTGTGGAATGTGATTGGCAGCTCCAACACCATACCCTCCGGCACATTCGATAACACTTTTTATGTAAAACTGTCTTGCTTTCTTTAGAATTCTTACAGGACCTAAAAGGAAATTCTTAAACTTACTTTGCTTTGTTGTTTTCTTTGTCATTGTTCCTAGTTCCTACCTTCAACTATAGAATCCCCCACAATTAATTTGAAAATCTAGTTTGATAATTATTTGGAAGAAAGGTTTGTTTGTGTGATAAAAAGGAAGTTGTAAATGGTCGTGTGGTGCACTTAAATTTGCTTTGGACAGCAAGGTATGGCCTATAAGAGCATCCAAAAGGAAAATTGGATACTATATTAAATGATGTGCGATTCACGACATGAATAAAAAAATATCAAATACTAAAAATACACAATAGTGTGAATTATTGAGTCCCAGTATAAACCAATGAAGATTTGTTTATATTAAATTATGTTATGTGTGTACTAACGGGAAAGTGACAGTGATCCATATAAGCCAACTAACTTGCCAACATTCTCTCAAAAAATTCAATTAGGCTGGAGATAGGATCATGATTAAAAAATCATAAACTTTTCAGGTTAAACACTGCTGCAATGTACAAAAGAGAATACACAAACATATGAAGAACTTTTTTTAATTAAACACGTGAAGTTATTGTAAAAGAACTGGCTAACCATAACTAGAGGACCGACGGCTATAACATGACATGTATGATAATTATGTTTTTCAAATGTGAAATTGTTGGATGTGGATTCCCTGCTGTAGGGAAATATCACGATTACACGTTGTATTGAATAAAATATCGGACGGTTTAAATAAAATATTCAAAAATCAATCTCAATCGTTGATTATGATCAGATGGACGAAAACAGTTACTGTGCGACGCAGTAACTGCAGCATATCTATTTCCAAAATTGTTAATGTAAAACAATTTTACAAACAACCAATCACAATTTACCAACACAACAAATTTTTTAATGAATTGCTATTATTATTTAAAAATTGTTCTACATGGTGTAGCAAATTAAAGAAGAGTTATGATTGAATGTCATGTCAGTACATGATATATCCATTAAACTCTAATTTGAATTAAGATCTCTTATAATGTGTTAAATTTTAACACAGGTCTAAGTGAAAGGCTACAATTAATAATAGACTTACTATCACATCTGAACCAAAAACCTTAAGATAACAAGTATGTGGGTCTTTACACATGTACTGTTTTCACTTATATTTTTGCTGACATTAAAACTTCATTCATACTTATAATTCCAACAAAATTATTATTATTATTATTATTATTAGTACAAAACAAGACTAAGGCATAAAAGTAGAGGAACATCCCCCCTTGAGTCTGGATCGAGAAGAAAACTAATACTAGCTGGGACAGCATCCAACATATGTAAATAGAAATCTACATCATGTTTTCTCAAAGCAAGTGCATCAGCGTATGTGTTCGCTTCACAATATATGTAGGTCACTTGAATGGTCCAACCTGAGAGGCGGATAAGAGAGAGGACATCTTTATTTAGCATTTTCTTGTTATGTTTACCTTTCTATTACGTATACCACTTTTGTATGGATATAATTGCAGAAAAAGATGACATGTAGGGAATACTTTTGTTTGAATTGTTCCTAATGCTTCTGATCAAATAAGAATTAGTAAGATGTTTATGAATTAAGACTTGCTTTGAAGAAAAAAAGAGTATTGGATAAGGGATGAGCTTGCTTTTCAATGACAATGGGGTAGGGCTGTAAATGCTCCCCATCCCTGAAATGCCTTAGCCTTAGCATCCATGATAACAGCTTGCAAATAACTCTGAAAAATATATGAAGTCATATACACGGTACGACTTGCATGAAACTCAGAAAAAGTATCATGACAAGTTATACTTTTACTCCATCTATATTCAAATCAGTCTTTTACCGCAGTTGGATTTCATCAATTGACCCAGTTTTAAAGCATGGTTAATCTTCTCAATAAAAGAAGGCTAAGACCTAAACCTTTAATGCATTTTTTCTGATTCCCGGACTCAAATACAGAAATGTCTAATGTGAACTTAGAATAATTAAATCTAACAGACAAGTGATACAAAATATATATTGCTTCTAGAACATAATCATGCCTGACCTGACATACATATACAGATGAGTCAAGAGACTGAAGTTTGCTGAGAGTCAGACCATAACATCACAGTAGCAAGAAGTGCTATCGTGGCAGTTTCAACTCGAAGACGATGGGACCCAAGATTAACAGCTTTAGCACCTGCTTCCATCATCATATTTACTTCTTTGTCGGTGAAATCTGCAGAGCTCCAATACAACATAAACTAGCATCAGTTTTACTTTAGCAGAAAATATTATATAGAACAGACATGTGGTGAAACAAAAAAGTAAAATGAAATTAGACTTATTAAGTATACTAACCTCCCTCTGGTCCAACTATGATTAAGCCACTAGTTTCCTTTTCCAATGATGTCAATGCATTTAGAACAGGAGCTGCTTCTGCTGTTGCAACAAGAGATAGCTTTGATTGCGCAATCTAAGCAACAGAAAATAGGTCAAGTTATGAACATAGAAGACAAGTGTTGGAATTTTATGAGCATAATCCATGAATTGACTATGTAGCCACGTATATTAAATTACTAACACCTAACACCAATGGAATCAAATCCCTAGTTTAACTCAACTGAGTTCCCCCCCCAAAAAAAAAAGGAAAATAACAAACATATGACTGGTAAATAAGATGGAAATTGTGGATGTTAATAGGTTATTACAATGCACTGGTCAAAATACTTCTCGAACAAATTAAATTCATGCCAACTTTCTTGCCAGTAGTTAGAATGCAGAACTTACAAGATGCAAAATATCACCAATCTCTACAGGAGGTTTCAGGATCATTTCATGCAGTCTTTGACCTAAAAAAGAGGCAATAATACAAGGTTCACTGACGAAAATCAAAATGGGTCACCCTTCATTTTAGACCCAACTTTAAAACTTCAGTCTGAATCAAATAGGCCAAAGAAATTTCTACAAAGAGCAAAATAAATGTATAACCTCAGAAGCAAAAAAACAGTTACATTGTTTAGATGCTGCTAAAATGACACGTTCCAGTCTGTCCACCCGATTTTCTGAGATTGATGGTGAACGTTCAGTCAACAGCGGAGTAACACTACTGGCTCCAAGTTCCTATGGAAGTCATGAATGGGAAAAAAAAACTATTACATATAGAAGTGGTAATCTAACAAGATAAAAATTTCAATGTGCTATAGAAACATACTGTACACTTCTCTACAAGCCAGTCAGCACGGCCACCCTTCAGAGTACCTGTATGATTCTCAAAATGTGAAAAATTGGGTTGGAAAGTCATGTTTTGAAAACAAGCAATCATCATAAATAAATTAGTGATTTTGTTTAGTAGAAAACTACAAAACTTACCAAAACCAGAAAATACATGCAATTGAAAATTCTGCGGAGGCATTAATTTCAGATCAGTCAGTGCAACAAAATCAACTCCAGTGCGGTCAATGTTCTGTATGGATCCTTCTACCAAACCTCCTTTCCCATTGAAGAGCTGTACCCTTGAACATCATTATTTTGATTAAAACAAAAAAGTTTTCAAGATCACAGTGCTAGAAGGAAACTGAAGCACAGGCTAGAAACACGGGCAGTATCTATCTTTCATTTTACTTCCATTGACTTAAAAACAGAGTCAATTGTGACTTCAAAACAGCCATCACAATAAAACAAAATATTTCACAAAAACTATTCAAAATCAACTCCCAAAGCAAAATCTCCTTCCACATTCTCATTTCCAAATATAAACAATTAGTATTTAGTAACTAACAGACATACCGAGTACAAGGTTTTCAGGTACAAGATGTTCTACATTAAAATCTACTGTGATTTTCCTATGCTTATTAGCAATCAACATTAAAAAATCCTATGTCTATTATAGCTATGAAAATTCAATTTGGCAAAACAACATCAAATTCCATGGACAAAATTAATTATCACGAACTAAAATAAAATAATCTTCTCTATTCTCTAACACATGACTCATTAGCAGTGATCAATAAGAATTACCTATCATTGGTGGACAACCTCAATACTTTTGTCATGTGCCAGAATTCATCTCCTTTTACCCGAATAACATTACCCTGAATAGTAACAAAAACAAACAAGTAAATAAACATCTTCAAAACATTTGGCCAATCCAATCAAAAAAATAAAGTTCATATAGTTAAGGGTCTGTTTGGCAAGACGCGTTTTTTAGTAAATAAGTTCATCTATGTTGTGAATCGCGGCTGTCGCGGCCGCAATCGCTGTGCGTTGCGGGATTTTTGGGACAGCTGCTACAGTGCTCGGCGTAGCGGTGCGGTTGGGTGTTGCGGCCGAGATTTGGGTGTTGCGGTTGCGGAGCGGTTCGGATCGGTGCAATTTCAAGAAAGGGAAAAAGACAGTTTTGCCTTATTTTTTTTAACCGTTTGAAGGGTATTTGTGGTATTTTACTAAACCCTAACTCTAAAACACAAAAACGCTGCCCTGCCTCTCTTCTCTAGTACGCACACAACTGTTCTTCATCTCTTCTCTCGTACGCAGCCCTGCCTTCAACCTTCATCTCCTCTCTTCTCATTGCAAGGTAAGTGCATGAAGAGGAAAGTAGTGGTGAAGGAAGTGATGATGAAGAAACCATGAATTTTAATGACTCTTGAGTTTTTATTTCATGTTTAGAATTAAGTGTTTGTTTGTTTCCTTGAGTTTTAATGACTTATGTCTTTTATTGGTATTTTGGATGTATTTGGATGATTGGTCTTTTATTGGTTTTAAACCTCTATTCTATGAAGATTGAGTTTTTTTTTGGGTAGTATTTGAAATTATATTTTTTTTATTGTCCGCGACGCTCAAATAGCGCCCGCGATTTTCACCGCTACCGCGCCACGTCAATTTTGGGGTGCCCGCGTCGCGACGCTTTTCCGCTTTCACAACATAGAAGTTCATATAGTTTTTTTTAAAAAAATAAATAAAAAAAACTGTTTGGTAACTGACATGTTCTCACGAGTTTGTGGCTTATATTGACTAGATTATAGCTTATTATGATAAGCTAATTCAATTTTTTTCTCTCAATTTTAACTTTGTCATCTTACTTAAAACAAATATTAATGAAATATACATTCGTTATGTCATTTCATATTTATAATCTAGTTCAACAAGTAATTTTACCAAACACTACAAATTCATCAAGTTAGTTCATAAGATATTCGCTATAAGCTCATCCGCTATAAACTAACTTATCACTTATCCACTATCTCAAATTAAGAACTTTAGCTTATTCCCCATCTCAATGAGGCCAAGTACCGTGTATAGAGTACACTCAATAAGAAGAAAACTTATCAACTGAAAAAATTCCCAAATTGAAGCTACACCTATTACTCAAATTAATGCGAATTTTCATAGAAATGTGATTTGTGTCATAATAAAAGAGTTGAGAAAATAGAATAGACGAAGTATAAGAGAGAATGCCTTGGAATGAGGAAGAGTTTCGGAGTAGAATCGAGGGAGGCCACCACGAGACTGATCTTCATAATCGGAGGAGGAGGAAGAAGTGAATGCACGAACGCTAAAGCTTCTTCGGAGGGATATTCGATTCGCGAAGCGGAAGCTTGAGGGTATTACTAGGGTTTGCAACATTTGCAATTTAGTACCAAATCAATTTCAATTTGTTATTGCTATCGTCTTCGTCTGAAACGGTTGCGTTGCATTTGCAGAGATTTAGTTATGGCGGGAAACTACCATTTGGCCCATGAGTCAGGCCCATATATAAATAGTCCACAATTGGTTTTGAGATATATATTTGTCACCTATCAGTTTCTCGCGCCGGTCTTTCCCTTTTATCTTTTCGCTACATAAGTAGCTGACGTTGTAAGAATGAAAAAAAATTTAGAAATTTTATAAATATCATTTGTTATTTAAGTAGTTGGCATTATAAAAAGCGGACAGAGATATATTGATAAAATTGTGTGGCACGCGAAAAAATAGGTAGGATGACAAAAGTATATCACATTGGTTTTTTGTTCTTTAGGCCCATATTTACTCTTCTCACTTTTAAGTTTTTCTCTTTCATCCACTTTCTTATAATATTTTAAAAAAAAAAAAAATTGTCATATTTACCAAAGTGGATCATCTCATCTTTCCTCTCTTTTCCTTTCCTAATTCTCTATTTGTCTCTTAATTCTACTATTTCTCTTAATCATATTATTATTTTTTTAATGAGGGGAGATAATGAAACTAAGAAAGAGATAGAGAGTTAGGAGAGAGTTAGGAGAGAGAATAAGAGAAAAAGAAGATTTAAATCTCATATTTACTTGGATTATGTTATTTCTGTAGCAATTAACATAAAGGTGTGTCCTCTGTGTCACATTTATACTGTTATTGTCTCCTCGTCAATCACCTTAAAATGCAGGATTAACAAGTTTTTATCACTCATATTTATATATAAATATATCATATGGTTGGATGACTTGCAGGTTATACGTTTCCTATCTATTTAATTACTTTAGTCATCTTCTACAATATTGTGTTAACCTCGTTTTCAAAGTTTAATACTTTCTCTGATCCTTAATATAAAAGAATTTTTTCTTTTTAGATTCATTGAAAATCTAATTTATTTAGCTGATTTTATAGACTAGATACATTAGATTCTCAATGAATCCAAAAAGTAAAGTTTCTATTTATTAAGCACCCAAGCGAGTATTCATCAATTTTGTTAATAGTGCCCTTAAGTATTTATTGTAAAATGATAAATAGATAAAATGATACTCTTTCCGTTGCAAAATAATTGTCACGTTTAGCTATTGCACACTTGTCGATGCAAAATTTTGATCATTAATATCTTTAGTTGTGTATTATTAAAAATTATGAAAATTAATATTTTGATAAGTATTTATTGAGACAAATTTAAAAGTTGCAAAATTTATTAGTTTATTGTAAGTGTAAGCAACCTAACACGGTAACTAAGGTTCTGTTTGGTAAGCCAAATAAGCTAGCTTTTAGCTTATAAGTTAAATGCTCTGTTTGATAACAGTTTTTAAAAAAGAGCTTATAGCTTATTTTACTGGCTTATAGCTTATTTTTCAAACGCTATTTCAAGTAGCTTATGAGCTTATAGCTTATAGCTTATTATCATTTCTTCCAATTTTATCCCTATCATCTTACTTGAAAAAAATTAAATATTAATTAAACGTATCTTTTTTCTGTCATTTCATACTTATAAGCTAGTCTAACCGCTAATTTTACCAAACACTACGAGTTCAATCAGCTAGCTTATTCGCTATAAGCTAAAAGTTAGCTTATAAGTTATCCGCTATAAGCTCATCCACTATAAACTAGTTTATCAGCTATCCGCTATTTTTTACCAAACAAAACCTAAAACTCAATGATGATCAATTAAGAATAGTATTTAACGTAGATTTTTCAAGTCATTCTTTCAACTCAAATACTAAGAAGTTCATTGAATAATACACACCCTCCTCAGGTTTATTATTTTTCAGTCATATGCAACAAAGATGTATCTATCTACATGAAAACTTGATTTTCTAAAATAACTCAAAAAATTGTTTAGTCAACTTTTCCCATTTATAATCATGATATACTAGAGCTTCATTTTTCTAGACTTTGACTCCGTCTTTGAATTGAAGTGTAGACACATTAAAATTTGAGGATAATTAGAACATAAAAGTAGTACTGCTTGCTTTCCAATTCCAAGTCCTAGTATTAATTGGAATCAAATTTGTCAAAACAAAGCGGCAAATACTTACGGCTACCCAGGTGGCAGGTGCCATGAATTTTACAAATCCACAGGAGAACCTTCTATTGCTAGATTGATCATTTCTATTTTTCAAACGAATTAATCCACTCAGAAGAAATAATACTCCCTTCTATCTGATGCATTTAGACAATAATATAGTTTAAATACATGATTTTCCAATAAATCTAAAAAATAAACTTTTTCTTATATATGAGACTAGAGGAAATAATTATTTTATTCAAGAGATTCAACGCAAGCATCCTTTACTTTCATCCCCGTAGCATTTGAAAACTCTAGCTCCTTCGGTTTCAGAATCAAGACGGTTTACCAACTTATTTCTCGACATGTGATGTCATCAGATAAACTATGAATGTGTCGGTATCCAATATATATACATATAATTATATTAAATTACATTTTTTTTGTATAAAAAAAAATTACATTATTTTTAAAAATTACTATTGGTATTAATATATCAGTGTCTATGCTATATTTGATCGTGTCGGTGTCTCTGTTTGTGTTTCTTATGTCAAAATACACACCATGATTTATAAAGCATCTCAAAGTCATATGCTTGTAGGCCAACATTTTTTGGAAATTATGAAGTACTAGTGCTATTTCACATCATAATAATGTGGACATTCCATCAGTTTTTTATCTATTGCTCATTCTAACTTTTCCTCAAACCACACAAACGAAAAATTAGAATAAGGTATTGCAATGAAATTCAAATTCACACAGAATTATGTTGAAACTAGGTCTTTTGAAGATAATAACTTGGATCATGACTTCTTTTTTTTTTTTCATTAATAGAGATCAAGCTTGGTAGCTTGAGATTGAAAATATTCATACACTTTACGCATCAACCACTTGCACTAAATCTTAGTAACAATTGAACGTGAGAGAAAACAACATTGCCTCTATTAAAAGTAGTACATTTTCAGTGAAGATAATGCATTTGAGTATATAGAGTTGATTTTGTTTGATTATTAGAAGAATAATGTGGACATTTTCAGGCATACGATAGTGCTTTAGTGTACGGGCGCTATAAAAAGTAGTACATACAAATATAATAGCGCTTTAAAAAGTGCTATTATATAGGCATAGACTTATAATAGCACCAGCTTCTATAGCGCTTTAAAGTGCTATTAAAGAGAAGAAGAAGAAAAAAAACGCTATAGTAACCTTTTTTTGTTAAACATTTTTCATTTTCGACCTTTTGTCGGTGTTTGTTCATTAACGTTTAATAACTTACACGTCTAACTAGTCTTTATATTCAATTACTTAATGTTAATTTGATATATACTTCCATTATTTCAAAGTATTCATTTGCTCTATGAGGACATTCAGAGCACATATGATCCGAAATTCGCAATTAATACATCGAATATTTTACCATTATTTTAAAAACAATGTTATAAATTAGTGAGCTTATTTCTTAAAATAAAAATAGTGAGTATTAGAGAGATAGTTAATTGATCTGGTTATTAATTAGTTAGTCTAGTTGGTTAACCCATAAATGAATTTTACACTAGTCATTTGTATCTAACTTTCTCATTTTTATAATTCTCTTCATTATCATAGGTACAAAAGTTTTCTAGTTTTCTCTATATTTTTCCATGGATGTCATGTTTCTTAAGAATGAGCTTGTTTATCAAGCAATTTGATCAAGTGTTATTTGATGTTTGTGTGTAAAACTAAGATTTGACAAATTTGAAGTCTCAACCACAAAAAAATAAATAAAATTGAGACCTATTAAACAATTTCAAATAGTTCAAATAGCTTGAGAATAATTAAACCAATACAATGCTATTAAGTAAGATATTAATTAGTAAAATATTAGAGAAACTTCTTAAGAGTTGTTTAGAAAAAATAGTTCAGTTAATCTAGAAGAACTTTTTATTTGGACAAAATCAAGAAAAACTAGATCATATTTTTTTCAAAAGCAAACTCGGTACTTAATATTGAGTGAAATCTTATAAGTTTTTTTATTTTGTTTTCTTATAGATGAAAGACACTAAATATGAATATCTCTTTTAACTGCTGAAATTTCAAACTTAGGTTCATCAAAGTGTTATTTTTGCTAGATCAAACCTCCCTTGGTAAAACCTCATAAGATATTGTTAATTTAGAATAAATAGAAACATCAAAACTTAAAACGTGAACGGGAAGAATCTACAATTTTAAGCTTTTTCTGTTTCTCCTGCAAAAGCTATGATCCACTTTGCAAAACAAGTGACTTTAAAGTCCATTTTGTTCGTTATTTGCCAAACAAGTCCCGAACTTTACAGCTTATACTTTGATATGACCAATCAAAATGGAAACATTGCTACCCCCACTCCCAAAAAGAAAACATTAAGAATAAAATATACGCGTTAGAATATGAATTTGAATTCCAAACACTTCATTTATTTATTTTAAAGATAAAATTCTAACCATTAAATTACTCGACAATATTAATATACACACGCCAAATGCAGTATACACATGGGCTTGCATTACGAAATAATAGAAACAAACACATAATAGTACAAAATTAATATTCTTCTGTCTATACAACTGTATGAATTAGAAAACAAATTTTCAAAAGGTCAAAAATTAATTTGCACACGAAAACTATTGCTTATAGATAAAATTCCAACTCCGAACGAATAAGAAAAAATATATTAATCTAACAAACAACTAAAGGTAGTCGTTTGAAAAAAAACATAAAATTACAATAAGGTGTAGAAAAACCATTTTTAGACCTATGGTTTTTGTTTTTGTGTGTAGATATAGTCCGTGTGAGCTACTAGTGTTCTTCTCATCAAACAATCATCTTCACTAATACCTTCACAATTCTCTTCTATGTCAACTTTCTCATCTTCCAAAACCTTCAATTAACAAAGTTTAACATAAGAATATTATTAATTGAACTATACAACAAAGGGTACGAACATATTATATACTTTTATATGAATCAATTCAAAATTCAGTCGAGAGTTAAGTAAAAGTCTGATTAAAGACTCTTTTAGTTAAAAAGTACTATCAAAATATTTCGACTTCACCAAAACTCGTTAACCACTTAGTTGAGATTAAGATTACATACAAAATTATATCAATTAAAGTAACTCACCTCATGTTGAATATTATTGCTTGAAATGATAGGAGAAGAAACAGGGCCAAGTATTCTTGCATGTGTGAAGGTTAAGAAGAGGAAGAAGAACACTACCAAGCAAAGAGGGGCACTGACTTTAGACGACATTTAATTTTTTGCTTTCTAAAATTGCCTATTACTTAGAGATAAAGCAAGAATAGGACTATGTGATCCTTTATATAGATAGTGCATGTCTTGTTAGGGAATAATAATTTAAGGGCTAGAATGCAACTTTAATTTTGGATTCTCATTAGTGCATAAATTACAAATTAGTCATGGAGTCGCATTTCTCACGTACATATATGTCCTATACTTTTCAAATAGAAAAATGAAGGATGTATATGAATTCTCATATAGGAAATTGGCAACATTATTTATTGTGGTGGAGCTTTTTCATGTTTAGTTTAATACGTGGACTCAGAGGCGGAGACAGGGGTGGCCAGGCCGGGCCACAGCCCACCCCGAAAAATTAAAAATTGCTTGGATACCCCTATGTATGTAAAATTACGAGTATAAGTTACATATATGAGTTGATGCAACATTATATCATGTAATTTCTTCTGACCTAGCGGTTGCTTAGTGTAGTTCTGTGTGCATATTGTGAAATGTGCATGTGTTCAATTCCTGCTGGGAGCATTTTTCATTTTTTTTTTGTCTTTTTCTAATTTTATTTTTTATATGAGTTGATGCAACATTTTTTATTTTTTATGTCTTTTTGTTAACAAAATCAATTTTATTGCTTATTTAGAATTTCAATTTTTTTTTAATCTTTTTAGTATATATAATGTGATAAAAAAAAGATAATTTTTTGGTGACCAACTTTATTTTATGCAAGCAAATTGATGATATTTCATCTCAAGTGATTAATTTTGTACTTATTACAATTTTAATTGTTATATGCTATATAATTTTAGCGGCCCACCCAAGAAAAAATTCCTGGCTCCGCCACTGCGTGGACTCACATGCATGTTTTATCGAATCAACATCCTTTCTATTTTTTATTGTTTTCATTATTTTATTATTAAATTATTTTTTAGCATTAATTCTCTATTTTTTTTTTTAAAAAGGATCCGATAATCTAAAATTTTGCCGTGATGTTAGTAAAGTTTTATTAAGAATTGTTCCAATAAAAAATCAAACTCGGAATATTCAAAATAATCCAATTTAAGAGAGTTCATTAACCATTTGAGGCCAATATTTTGATTTATCACTAAATTTTTTCAATATTTTAAAGTGTATAAAAAAGATTTATACTCATTTAATGTTATACTTCTGCATTTATATTTTTAAAATTATATAGTAATATAAAAAATGGAAAGAATAGAAAACGGATGTGATGACAACTCCATGTTATCATATCTTAATTAAAAGCTTTCAGTATGGTTGGCTAAACTAACTATCTGATAGAAACTAATCGATGGAACTTATCTATTAATCATCCAATATATTTTTTTGTTTTTGACAAAATAATCATCCAATAGTTATATAATTTAATAATTAATTTTATCATTCGGCATAATTTCATTATTTTTTTATAAGATTCGGCATAATTTATTAAATTTATTATCATTTTGATGGTTTTGATATGAGAAACAGAACTTAGACTAAAATTAAGTAGAAAAGACTACTTCTATTTCTAACTTAATAATTCGGGCTTTAAAATAGAATTTAAATTTATTTATTTTTGGTACATAGAAAAAATGGTAAAACCATAATAAACTCACACACATAAGTGAGGGAGCAAAAGTTTGAACCCTAGTCATAACATCCGACATAATAATTTTGGCATTTTTTTCTAGTTGAGCTAGACTTTGTGGACAAAAGAAACTTCAATTAGAAAGTATATTTTCTTTCTCACTTGTTAAAGAAACCATTATGCCATATTAACCCTAAGGCTTTGTTTGGGAGTTGGATTTTGGAGGGGAAGGGAGGGGAAGGAAAGGCTTGGGAAGAGGTAAACCCTTGTTTGGGAGTTTTAAAAAAATAAGCAAAGGTTTTGGAGGGTTTTGAAGGGCTTATTTCATCCAATTTTAAAGTTCCCCCAAATTGGGGGGTTTGGAGGGTTAACTATATAAATTGACTATTTAACCCTCACAATAATTCAAAATTCCAATTTTAGCCATAGCCTAATTTCATTCCAAAAGATCAAAAACTATTTTCCGGAAAAATCGAGAACTTTTTTTCGGAAAAAAATTTTCCGAAAAAATCGGAAATTTCTTTTCAGAAAAATCGGGAACGTTTTTCCGAAAAAAAAGGAGAACTTTTTTCCGGAAAAATCGAGAACATTTTTTGCCGGAAAAAATCGGAAACTTTTTTTCCGGAAAAATCAGAAACTTTTTTCGGGAAAAAATCAAGAACTTTTATCCGGAAAATCGAGAAATTTTTTCTGGAAAAAATCGGAAATTTTTTTTCCTGGAAAATCTTAAACTTTTTTCGGGAAAAAATCGAGAACTTTTTTGTCGGAAAAAATCAGAAACTTTTTTTCCGGAAAAATCGGAAACTTTTTTCGGAAAAAAATCAGGAACTTTTTTCCGAAAAATCGAGAACTTTTTTCTAGAAAAAATCAGAAATTTATTTTCCTGAAAAATCAGGAACTTTTTTTCGCGACAAAAAATCGGAAACTTTTTTCGGGAAAAAATCGGGAACTTTTTTCCAGAAAAATCGAGAACTTTTTTTCCGGAAAAAATCGGAAACTTTTTTTTCCGGAAAAATCGGGAACATTTTTTCCCGGCAAGAAATCGGAAAAATTTTTCGGGAAAAAATCGGGAACTTTAAGGGAAAAGGGCAAAATAATATAACACAATGTATTAATTTTAAGGGAAAAAAAGGGTAAAATAGTAAAATCATCACATAAGCTCCTTATGTCCTTCCTTGTTGGTTTTTCAACTCCCAAACAAGGGGAATGATTTCCCTCCTTTATCCCTTCCCTCCCTTTCCTTCCCCTCCCCTCCCCTCCCCTCCTTAGGGTCCGTTTGGTTCGAAGTTTTTGGAGGGGAGGGGAGGGGAGGTGAGGGAATATTTTAAATTTTGGAGAAGTAATTTACTTTTTTACTCTTAACCTTATAAACTCAAAATAAGGATTAAATTATAATGGATATGTTACGTAAAAAAAAAAATTTAATGGATATATAACAAAAAAAAAATCTAATGAGTAGAAAACCTAAATTTTTTTTGTTGTAAAAAAAAAATAAAACCTAGAATTTTAATATTTTAACAAGGATAATTTTGAATTTTAATAAAAAAATTAGGGTAATTTTGTCAACCTAATAAATCCCTCCCCTCACCTCCCCTCCCCTCAATTGAACCAAACAGACCCTTAACCTTTCCTTTCCTTCCTCTCAAAACTCCCAAACAAAGCCTAAGCCAAATGATATGTTAAATGATATATGGGTTTGCTTAGATAAGCTCTAATACCATCTTATAGAATTTAGGTTTAATTTTTTCCAAAATCGGGTTGTATGGTGAAATGTGCCACTTTAAGTGTAACATTCATATGCAAAAATGTATTTGAAGACTCAAAGATCACAGGAAAATAAAATCATATAGTTTTCATATGCAATTGGACTAAAATGACAAAAACGAAATCCTAATATAGAGGAGGAAATCTTTTAATTTAATTGATCTTTGAAAGACTAGCATATCGAGTATTATTCCATAAAAAAAATTCCTCTCTATTTGTTTAATGAACTATTTGACAAAAAATAAAGAGTTAAATATATTTTTAGTTCCTACTTTTATGTCAGTTTCGACTTTTAGTCCCTGCATTTTTTTATTATATTTTTAGTCCCCACGTTTTCGCTGTTTGTATTTTTAGTTCCTTTCGTCAATTTTTTGTGACTAGGATAACGGAATCGGCCACATATGATACCTTAAATTGACTAGGATAACGTTTGCATTGAATGACGTGACATCTATGTGTCATCCTATATGGCCAATTCCGTTATCCAAGTAAAAAAAAATTGACAGTAGGGACTAAAAATTCAAACGGCAAAAACATGGGGACTAAAAATATAATTAAAAAAATGTAGTGACTAAAAGTCGAAACTCACATAAAAGTATGAACTAAAAATAAATTTAACCCAAAAATAAATGATTACACCCAGAAGTTTATGAAAAAGCAAGATATTAACTAGTATTTCTGGAACACTAGTTAAGAAACTAAATAAAATAGTTGATTATTGGAATTTGTATAATCTATTTTTCAAAAATATAAAAAATATTCTTTCTAATATAAAATTTTCTCTTTTTAGTTTATTTAACTAGTGTATCCAATTAACATGATCTTATAAGAAATTCCTTCAAGATTAAGATTGGCATAATGGTTGACTTAAATTAAATAATTGAAATCATGACAAAACATCATGAAGGTATGAACACGCGCAAACAACAATGTAAATTATGTAATGTAATGGAAAAATGATTATAGTGAATTTTCAAGTTGCTTATGAAATGATACACGGCATGCCAAAAGTAGAACATTAAAAGCTACATGCAATGAGAGGATGCAAATGGATGGACAGTGCTTTTCACATTTGGTATACGGTTGTAGCAAGTGGGGTTGTAATTTTATGACTTAATTAAAGGTCACAAAAGAAAGATCGCAACGGAAAGCAAGGAAGAAGAAGAAGCTTTTTAAGTTCATTTATTATATTTAGCTTTTGTATTTCTAGTGACAATCTAGCTAACCTTAGCATCTATTCTATCTTTGTATCATCACAATTCACAAGTTTCTTGTCAATAATGTCATCTTTCAAATATGAATGCAGTTGAGATTGTTTGCATGTGGAAAATATGAGTGCTTACCTTACCCATGTAATGCACACTTACCTTACCCATTATCTTATAAAGTATATATCCATTTGCAAGATGATAGGGACTGTTTATTAAAAAACCATTCATTAAATATTGGCTTAATTAGTTCGTCCGTCCCTTAAAGATATTTTTTGTTTCATATTGGTCCATAAAGAAAAAAAGTTTTGCTTTGGTACCTTAAAGACATCTTTGTTTGTCATTTTGGTCTCTTCCGTTAGTTTTTAGAAAAAAAAACGTTAACTTTAGGACCAATATGAAACCTATGAAACTAGATAAAAGACCAATATGAAACTAGATAAATGACCAATATAAACCTATTAAACTAGATAAGGGACCAGTATGAAACCAAAGTTGACATTTTCTGCAAAAAGTTAACAGAAGAGACCAATATGGCAAACATAGAAATCTTTAAGGGACCTAAGCAGATCTTATTTTTTTTATGGGACCAATGTAAAACCAAAAATATCTTTAAGGGACCAACGAACTAATTAAGCCTTAAATATTTGTTTTAGTGTGATAGAAATACTTCTATTTTTTATGAGAAAATTTTAGAGTGAAAGGATGGATGGTGCCTTAGTGTAAAGTAAGAAAGACATTGGGACTCAAATATTTTTACAAACAATATTATTGGTGCAAAATATCCACTAATTTTGTTAGTGACTGATTTCCAATTGAAGTCTATTCTACTCGGACTAACATATTTTATCATACATATTACTTTAAAAAAAAAAGTTAAAATTTAAAAATAACATTTAATATATGACAATTTAAATGAAAACATATAATGAACTATGACATTACCTCTTAATCATTGAATTTTTCAATCAAAGAACATAACTTAAAATTGGTGGCATCCCAAACCACTGGAAGTAACCCAAATCTGGTTCATGCTCACTCCAGTCTGCACTTGAAACACTGATGTATAGGAGGATTCTATACACAACTTTAACAACAAAAATTGATTAAATGCTAAAATAAATGTTACACATGGATTAGGCAACATAAGAATATACCAATAATCATTGTAACTCAGGCTTCCTAAAGTAACTCCTACTAAGACCTTTTTTTTTACATATAAACAAAACAACTAAGTAAATGCTTATTAATTAAACGCTATTAATTTAAATAATTGTGTATGAACTATTTCTATAACAAAAAATGAAATAAATCAATATTGTCAAATTGTTGATCACGGAAAATAGAGGTTTGCTCAAATTCTACTACACTAAAGTGCTATGATACCGCTTTTTAATAACATTTTGTACTATATAGCATTTTACGGAACAATAGCTATATGTTCAAATTCCACTACACTATCTACGCAACCGTAGTCACTATTTGACAACACTGAAATAAAGTCAAATTATTTTATGAACATAAGATAAAAACAACTTATGGACATGTTACAAATTGTTCCTATAAGCCCTCTCAAACTGTTTCATTAATGCTTATGCCAGTAGATAAACTTCAATTCAAATGGCCATAAGACAAGCAAACCTAACTTAGCAGGGAATATTTACCATGGACTTGAGAATTACAACATTGCATCCATTTTACTTAGAATATCAATATCATTACTAGTCAATACTAGTGAAAAAAACATTTTAAAATAAAAATGGTATTATACATTTATACTAATGTAAGTTGCCAGCCATTAAAAAAAAAAAAAAAACTAATGTAAGTTGCTACAAGCCAGGCCTCAAGTGAGAACTTAACCTTCCCTTCTAGTACCAAATTTTTCGGTGTAAAAAAATTACAGAATACAAGGAAGTTCTCTTAAAAAATTTATATTTTAATAATTTTTTGGTTCCAAATTAATACATACGAGCTAAACAGAATGTATTCAGTAAAGTTGTAATAAACATGATTACCATCTATCCATAACCACGTCATTACCAAATTCTCCATCTTCAAGTTGCTCACCTTCTCTATGAGAATCACGGTGGTCTCTCCTGTGTCTCTTGTGCCGTCCGTCATCAGATTCATGACCAGAACCATGCTGCTCCATTTATTCCAAAACAAAAAACACGAGGATAATCAATCAGTCATACAATAAATGATACCAGGAAAAAATATATATTGAACATTGGTGTAAAAACAGCCATGTTATACACTATCTGCTTACCCGTCTGGATTTCTTGCGGTCGCTACTGTGACCATGAGATTTCTTAGTCCTCTCTTTATCAGTTTCGTGAGAAACATAGTCCGGACTCTGATGCTGTTTCCTTTGTTTTCTGTTATCATCATCATTTAAATCCACACTGTCACTTCTATCCCTCTTATGTGTCTCCTCTTTCCATCTTTCACGCCCTCCCTCTTTTTCCCTTCTCTGCTTCGCTTTCCTTCTGTCCCTTTCCTCCCTATCTCTGTCCTTCTTTGCCTGCAAAAGATTATATCTCAGAACTTTTTACTGCAAATAATACAAACAAACACCGCAAGTGAATCCAATAATGAATAGTAAAAACCAGAAGGACATTCTGTGGTTTTTGAAGTAAGCCTGCATAAGTGGATTACAAAACAGAAATGTGCAAGACAGCTGCTAATACTTTCCCAAAGAAACAGAGTACACCTCTGGAATTATCTCTCATATTATGGTTAGAAAAAGTTTGAAAATTTTGTAGATATTCATATTATTCTGACTCACTTTGTATTTACTCAGAAAGTACTAGTATCATTTCCTGATCATTGTAAATTTGCAAAACATAGTAACAAGTATGCATTAATAGAAAATCACTGATGCCATAAAAGTAAAATCAAGCACAACCATATGCTTTCGCCTGCGATTGACAAGATGACTAATAATTATCCACAATGAATTGCACTCATTTTCTTCCTTCTGTCCACTTTTAATTATCTTAGGGATTTGCACGTCATATAAAGATAGCTTTTTTGGTGTGTAAAAAATAATGAATAAGAAACATAAATCTCAATTCTCAAATATGGATGAAATGAGTAGAATCATACCCTTTCCTCTTTCCGTTTCCGCTCATTCTCCTTTGCCTCCTCTTTCAGTTGTGCAACATATTCCTCGAATAATTGCTTGCATTGGCTCGCATCTCCAATAGATCTAGAAAAGTATATACAAAAATAGATAGGAACATTAGGATCTAATTTCAAGATAGATAGGTTTATTCAAGCAGCGAATCCAAAGAGCAATGTGAACAGTCAACCCCAAAAATGGTAAAGTACTACAGAAAATTGCTGAGTAACTGCTATACCAAAGATGACTGATACAAAAAATTTAATTTATAATACACACAATAAAGTTCAAAACCCAAAAAGTACTCAGACATTCATCTTCACCATCAAGTAAAACATACAAAAAAATAACAAAGTCAAGAAAATAAACAAGTTTAAGGCACAAAGACTTAAAGAAACAAACAAGACTTTAAGTCTCAAATCTCAATGGCATAAAAAGTCTGTAGGACGGTAAGAACCAACAGGGAAACAGAGATGAAGGTCGTCCGAAAGCACAGTCATCAGGAAGCCGCTGGAAAGCTTGAGGGTTTGGGTTTGGTGTAAAAATAACAGCAGGCACTAACGAACAAAGGAAAGTGAGCTCATAGGGTGTTCAGCTTTGAAACCCTTATTTTTTTACCCCCAAAACCCTAAACTACACTTAAACCCACCTCTAACCCTAAAATTGTCAGGGTATATTTGGGTTTTCACATGTTTTCAGAAACATTTCCCTGGAACGTACAGCCAGTCGCTATTTACACTGCAATAGCAGCCACTTGCCACGACATTATTAAAACATAGATATAGTTATTTGTAGTGTTAGAGACAACAACTTTACTTCTGTAATGTGTCATGATCCCATTTGATGATATTAGAAATATTATGAATTCACTTATACGTTTAATACACACACACACACACACACACACACCTCAAAAACATTATAAAAAAGGAAACAAGCAATTATGTTTCATGTTTAAAGTTATCGTAATTCAGACCTGAACTCTTGGCTCTCTTCAATAAGTGGCCTAAAGTCCTCCCATTTTGAAGACTCGGTAATGTCCTGCAACAATTAAGCAAAAGAATAAATATTTATTACCCAATCATTTCAACCTGACAACTCTTATAAGTTAATGACCACAATACCGCACCTTGATAGAATATAGCAGATGAAAGAAATCATCTGCAAGACGTTTGCGCTTCTTAGCTTCCTTCTCCTCCTTCTCCTTAGCCCGTTCTAGTAGCTCTTCAAACACTAACTGCAGGATAGCACTGAATCAGACCAGACGCGGAGAAGGCATATATCCAAATCAAGAATAATTAGACCTAACACTAAGAAAATAAAACCTTCTTAAGAGATGGGATATCTTTGAAGCCCCTTATCATAATTGTTAGATTTTATATTAAGCCTAACTCATCCTCACAAAAGCTTGAGATAGCATTCATTGTACAACACAAATGTGCAATTGGAACCAAGATACAAAAAATCCAATGCATGTGGATTGTGTATTTGTCACTCGTGTACCTACCTTTAAGTTGGAATCAGATACAGGTGGAGAGCTAATGTGTTCTGATAAAGCTGATTTGAAGTCTTCAAAAGTCCAGGTTGTTGATAATGAGATCTGAGAAGTATGATAACATCATATATGTCAGAAAACGATTTTTAAACAGCAGAAACCACAAAGGATCAATCCATCATACCTTTGCCAACTTCACTGCATCTTTTATTTGACTCTTTTCTTCTTGATACTGTAACATTAAATAAGAAGATTAGGTTTTTATGAGAACAGTTTTTTCCCATTCCAAAATTTTTCAGGATGCATAAATGTATAAGTCGTCAAGCTCGTATAAGTGGAGGAACAATGCTATCTCAACATAGTAATGTAATTGTAAGATATGTATAATGAAATTTATCAATTGAACCCAAATTGATTTTTATTGCTGTGGAATACCTGAAATTTTATTTAGGTTACTATAAATCCTTGTGGATGTGCTTCTAACTAAAGTCATTCAATGAAATGTGATTTAACGAAAGATAAATTAAAAATTAAAAGTATCAACAAATCATGATTCTTTATCTTGCCTTTACAGTAAATTGAAATTTAAGTTACTCCAGAGAGCCTCTATAAGGACAACTTTTGAAAAATTATTGTTATGGGGGAAGAATAAAAAAGACACTCGGATGGTTCAACCACCAACTATAAAGACAGTTGAGCATACTCACTTGTTTCTCTAGCTCTTCGACAACATCTTCAAATAATTCTTTTGGAGTTGAACCTGAGGTGTTTGAAGCCACTGCTAGATAGGCTGGCAAGTCTTTAACCTACAAGACCACAAAAAACATCATTGTTGCTGTCAGTGTAAAATATTTTATCCAAGTGTCCAAGACAAAACAAATCAGAAAATTAAAATAAGGTAACAACATTATGAATGAAATCGGCAAGTTTGAACTTTGCACTTTAAAACAGAATACAGAAAACAAAAAGATGAGTAACCATAGCAATGGACAGTTAACCTGTGAATGATAATCACGCCAGTGCGTTTTTGCTGTAAGAATGCCTGAAGCGGTATGTTCATCCATCAATTTGCGGAATTCATCACGGTTTTTACGTTCCGCTTTTCTCAATTCTTCCTATTTTATTTGAGAACAGAGATGAGATTATGCAATAAAATGAAGGAGAGTAGAGTCCTACAACCACATGTAGAGTATAAACATAAAAGCACCTTCTGTATCTTCTTCTGCTCTTCTTCTTCCTTCTCTAAATCACGCAAATAATCCTGAAAGATAAAATATAAATTAGATTTGTTGGAATCACCAATTTAGGGAGAATATCATATAATTTGCTGTTATATAATTAGTTTCCTAACTCTTATTTTGTTCAAGTGGTTTCCTTAAAATTAGATTGTTCATGTGTCTGTGTGTATGTATATATAATTGTTAGATTGACTGTGTTGAGGATTCCATAATTTATTGCCCATCTCAAGAAGATTGGCGGAAAATTTCAATATTACAGAAGTTGAATAACAATAATAGTTAACTTTAATTGTGAAGAAGGAATAAAGAAAGTTACTTGGAATATTTCCAAGCGGTCAATTTTCTCCAGTCGAGAACATCTTTCATCAGCCTCTAAGCGGTCTTGAACCTTTCGCCACTGCGTATTAGCCTACGGAAAAGGTGACGAATGCATCAATGGAAAGTTTAGCATCACATAAGACCTTTAGAAACATAATGAATAGGAAAAAAAATACCTTAATAAAGTCGCAAGATTCCAAGAATTTCCTGTATTCGACTGTATTTCGCTTCCGTTCCTCCAGTGCCTTAGCCCGTTCCTAATGAAAATTCACCAAAAACATTTGCAATTTTAATATATTGAACACAACCTAAAAAAACATCCCTCCTGGTCCCCTATCCATTAAAAGGTAAAGTATTTTGTAGACTATCTAGATTCCCTTGTTTTTACTACTAATAATAACAGACTTCACCTAGAGGTCCACAACTTCGCTACAGCTTAGAATTAAGTAATGCCAAATCCAGAACGTATCTTTGAATAAAATTTAGCATGGGTTTGAAACCACTGTAACTAAACTTTGTCCAGAAAACATCCAATTTAAATCCGAACCAAAGCAAGTGTAATAAATGGAGGAAATTTTAATTGTGAGCATGCAAATCCTGGAGAGTAACAGTATACTACCAATGGATCTAAGATGCACATGTAGGCAGAAGTTTCAACCCAGAAGCAGGGCAAACATGCATGACAATGACAAATATGTGCATATGAAGTAGTCAAACAATCAGAAATATTTATGTAGGGTTTATAAATGGTTGAACAATTAGATAGTATAATATACCTTGTTTACAAGTTCCTCCAAGAAGCTATCAAACATATCCTTGCGATCTCTATCTCGCTCGACCGCCTTGAAACGTTCATCATTTTCAAAAATAGCTACTGCTTTGCTGCATTGATTTCCCAAAAAAAAAAATCAATAGCAAGATTCCAAATATATTGATTGAAATATTTGGCCGGTCTAAGTTGAGAAAAAAATAAATCAAATTCAAGTATCATGAAATAGAAAAGAAACCTGTATCTAGTGGATGAAGTCAACTCCGTGGACTCCTGGAAAATAATTGTATATATTAGCAACAAAAAAAGCACAATTAAAGGAAGTGCCATATTGCACGGTTATAAAGATATAACGAAGCAGATAAACCTACTTCCAACATTTTTCTAAAATCCTCCCGTGCTTTTTTGTGCTTCATACGCTTTTCTTCTGCTTCCTGTTTTTTCCTTTGACTTAAGTACTGAAAATAAAAATTAGCGGCGTTATCATCTCATAAATATTAAATATTAAGTTAAATGATGCAGCACATTAGACAATAAAGATTAGCAATAGCAATTTCGTAAGATCACCAATTTACAAATAAAAGTGACGTATGGATCAATTTTGCAGGAATATAGAGCAAAGTAGATACCAAGAATATTGTCCCCAGCAACCTATCTTCTCCTTAGTGTCCTATACCTAATGTATTGCTATATTGTAATGATAATTATTAGATTAAATATCAATTTAATATAATGACCTGTTTAAAAAAGTCAGAACAGATGAAAAATAGATTTTATCAGAAGAGATGCTGAGGATTATGGGTATAATAATAAATGAACAACAATTCTAGGATCAAAATGTTCAACCCCAAAAGATGAAAGTAGTTTCTTGTACAGGAAATTTAACCCCCATCTGAACAATTGGCCAAATTTTCTGTTGCCAGAAGGAGATTTGTTTTAAACAGTTCGTAACAAGTAAAATATTCTAAAAACATTAAAAAAATTGTTTGAAGTAATATAAGAAAAGGAACAGTACAGCCATACATAGGTTGAATTTCTATACAGACCCAATCTACAAAGGTTACACATCTACAAGATTGCTTGACAGATGATTGATCTTACAAATAACTAGCTATCAATCTAGAATAGCAGTGTGGAGAAACCAACCCCAAAATTGCTGTAGCGGGAGAAAGCCGTTATATTGAACAATATCATCCATAAAAGACAAACTATTTATACTTCACATTTAAATGCTCAAAAATAACGAACAGGGAGAGCATCTTAGTTTCGAGAACACAACAAAGAGGACCATTGGCATACATTGATCAGATACTTATGGGTAAGTAGTGGGTGATGGGTTGGTTCAAAACAATAAGCGGTGGGTGTGCCACAGAAAACAATAAGTGAGCACTAGCAGTGGGTGATGGATTGGTTCAAAACAAAGGTCAGCTTTTAAGTGATTTATGTATGAACGGTGCATGAATGATTGGGGAAGAAGGGTTTTTAAACCTGACATTTTTTTTGTGCCAAAAGAAGAGAGGGTGTCATTAAAATGTTAAGCAAAAAGGTTAGAAAACTAGAGAAACAGTAGCAAAGATGGACTTCTAGCCCTATTTTAGTATAGTAGTTCCAACAGCCACAATCACTTGTATGAGCGGCATGAGGCAACTATTACTCTAGCAGCCTCGATAGGTTAAACTGTCTACTCTGGGCATGACTAGGGCCACACAAATAATCAGTTAATGAGACACCACTCAGACAAACTCAACAGAGAATTGACATGGTTACTAGGATTAATTATCTTCATAAAATTTTCCATCTTTATTATCGATATATTTGATCAAAAAATATGAAAGAAGATTGGTACTCTGAGATTTTCTGATGATATATTTGAGGTAAGAGTAAAGGGAACAAGAGACCTCTCCATGGTTACATAAGAATTACCTCATTGAAAGCTTGCTTCCTTTCTCCAAGAGATTTTAAGGCACCATACCTTTTGTCATTAATTATTAATCGCATAGCCTGAACATCAATATCAAGCAAATCAAATAAACAAGAGAAACATTCATAAATTATGAAATGATATAAATAAGTATAACTCAAAAAAAAAATATCAAGGACTTGAGATCACTATACCCGATCCCAATTCCAGTCAGATCCAACATTTACAGACTCCAAGAGTGCTTTGAAAGCATCTTTAGCTTCCTGAAAAGAAAATATAGCATATGATCAATGCCAAGGAACATAAAGAAAGAGGGAGAGTAGATATATTGATATTTCACTCTCTTACCAACTTATTCGCATAAACTAATGATTCTGGCTCAACAGTCTTTGCTTCTGAGGCCACATCATTAACGTTCTCCCCTGTTGAATCAATTTTCCCGTCCTTCAAAATAAAGATTTAACCAGATTGTTAACCACCAGAAGCAAAATCAACCAAGAGATATTAAGACTAAAATGAGAGAAGCATACTTCTTTATCTTCTACTGGAACTCCATCGGCAGAACCAACAGTCTCTTGAGCTGAAACGTTATTGGCGTCATTCCTACAACATTTTACCAGAAACAAATAAAATATCGTGGCACCGGATAAAAATGAAATCAAAGAATGAAATTGAAACAAGAAGAATAGGGAATACATTGGTGTTACAGCTGTATTAGTATCAGAAACTAAAGCTCTATCACTTCCCACACTAGCATCTGGTGGATTGATAGTATTTACGGGTGCCTCAGGTTCATCAACTTTTGTTCCAGTTACAGCAGTTGCAGAAGGAGAGGCATGTGATCCAGAAGCTATCTCAGATTGCAGATTACCTGGGGATGTGGTAACAACCGGAACAACTGAAACAGGACTTGATGGTTCGCGTTGACCAGGTAAAGATGAATTATCTGCACTAGGCATTGCTTCCGTCACAGAAATTGCAGAGGGTTGACTACAGGGATTCAGTAATGGCTCAGGAAGTGTTCCATTGACCATTGCCTTTTCAACTTGCTCACGAGCAAACTTGAAGCAAAACATGAATACATAAAAGAAATGTGAGTACAGAAACATGTGGAATAAATTAACTCGGAATATTTAAAACGGTATTGTTTTAAATGGTGGATACCTTCAACTCCTCGGGAATTAACCACTTTGATTCCTTAGTGATCTTGTTGTAGTAATACCTACAGAATTTTCATAAAACAGAGAGAGAGAGAAAAAATCAGCAACAAGCATTAATAAAGTAAATAAATAAATTAACAGAACCAAGACACACTTTCTTCCATCAGGACTCGAGTACTCCTTCCAGTTTGTTGATGCGTCTACCCTCTAACAAAATGAAAAGAATGGAATAAGTTATCATAAGGAAATTTTCTTCCAAAAAAAATAATGTGATAGAAACAACACCAAATCGAGGAAATAATCCAGGATCAATTACTAACAACTAACAAGCCAACTCACATCAAGCACTTAGAAAACCAGCCTAGTTATATATTTATCATTCATAAGCAAAAAAATATATATGTCCACCAACATTTATGAATTTTCACTTCTTATTACTCTCCTGTCCCCGAGGATTTTGAGTTCTGGCCATTAGCAAATAAGAGTTGAATGAATATTCATTTACACAAATTGGTCATCTGAAGATGCAGAAAATTTAGAGGCCGCACATTATAGTAATGTCAATTATAGTCAGCTTACACATTTTATATTTTTATTTCTCCTCCTTGTCAAATCTTAACAGAAAATCCAACTGAACCAAACCATTTCACCAGCAACTTTGACAGTCCCTCTTGTTACATGCAATCCTCCCGACAGATCAT
This sequence comes from Trifolium repens, assembly GCA_030408175.1. Lineage (NCBI taxonomy): Eukaryota > Viridiplantae > Streptophyta > Magnoliopsida > Fabales > Fabaceae > Trifolium > Trifolium repens. The sequence continues at coordinate 61,772,946 of CP125837.1, read as the reverse complement.
ACTGTATATAGACAGGATCACAGGAATACTAAATGATTCAGACACAGTGGACAGGAAATTCAGAATCTTCATAATGTAACTACTGTACACTGTACATTTATACCCAAAAGTCCATGAATGAATGCACCTGCAAATTTTCTTTGCAAATATCATTTACAGTAACCTTTCTAAGATCCTAAAATCAGACAGCAGTAAACACTTAGAAAGCAATGCAACTTATTGCCTCCATAGCAGAAAACCCAAGTTCTATCTAACATTTATTCTACAAATAGAAAGATTGGAAACATTCTTTTGGATGAAAATTTTGCCTAGTTCAACTCTCATGCAAATAACAATATTTGAAACCGATATTCTGACATAAATATAAAAAATTGTCTAAACATTTAGAAGCATCAAGCATGTCTAATGTACAATGTATTAAATACAAAAAAACTTGCTATAACACTCACTGGTAAATCATTATAAAATTCCAAAAGTAATTAGCAATCTAGACAATGATGCAATGATAGAATTTACAAACACTGGAATAAAAGAGTGGGTACAGCAAAGACCTAAAGTATCATCTACCTCTCAATGAGTAGGAAAGCATGAACCTGTAAGCATCTTAACACTATGGGATTCACACATGTATAGATTTGAATAAAGTAAAATTGGAAGATATCAAGTCCTAAAGGCATAAAAAACTGCCACAAACTTTGAAGTGCTTGGAGTGATACAAATATTTTACTAGTAAAAGACAACCATCATGTGCTCAAAATCTTACAAAAAATGGATATACTGGGATCCTTCTCCTAATTTGTCAAAAAAAAAAAAAAGATTATTCTCTTAAAAATACAATGGATTAGCTTCGTGAAGAGAACTATATCTCTTCAAAATCACCTTATCATTGATTGACACTTGTTTTTGTTCAATGATAATTAAAAAATGAAAGAATAAGAGATCTATCATTACAATTCTCCTCGTATTTAAACATAATATATGCATTGTCCGTCTATCCCTCTATGAAGCAAATAGAAGACAGTGATTATCCATAGGGGAAATCACATTAAAGAAAATAAAATATGAGCACACACATGAAGTGGAACCAGGGAAAGAGCACTTTATTTTCAGAAGGACACTTAAACAAAAATACATAACCATTCTATGAAGAATGAATAAGCAACCATAAGTAAGAAGTCAGCACACAAAGAAGGAAGTAAGAAACCACAACGAATAAGAATTTTTATCTTGTATTAAACACTGGATACTAAAAATAATCTTAGGTCAACTGTTTTCTGTTATTCTTTCTGATATTAAGAGAATAATTTTTATTCTATATTTTAAAATAATATGAATAAAAAATATTCTACACAACAGCATCATCCAAGGAAAACAAAGTTGATATCAGACAATCCAACCGGCAATTGTCACAAAACTGACCTTACAATAAGACGTAAAAGTCAAGATTGATGGTTGCCTGCCTGAGAGAAAACCCATTCAGTGAAAGAGTGAGCTAATGTACCGAATTATTTTCACCACACTTGGACAAATAGAAATCAAATAACAATTAAACTTGAATATGTTTACCCAGCTAATATTGTACTTACTGACCAAAAGTTATATGCAAATGTCCCAACTTTCACCAGAAACCCAAAAAGTAAAAGAACCAAAGGCATGACGAACGAATCATACAATAAAATAAAGCAAAGTTAACGGTATGACTCACCTCAATAGGTGTCATCAATTCAAAGGGCTTCTCCCAGCTAGATAATTTAGTTCTCTTATTGTAGTAAAATCTGTAAAATAAAGAGAAAATTTATAAACTGAAACTTGCGGACAATTATCACTAGAAAAACATTGAGCATTACTCAAAGAGAATATAAAATTGACCCAGCACATCACACGAACATAAAGAATATTTATGAATTGACAGAAACATAAAGCAAGGGATAAGTCTAAATACTGAATACCAATGGTAATTTCGCTTTTATGAACAGTTCGTTAAATTAATTTTTTATGATGATCAACAGTTAGGAAGGATAAAGATGTAAACAATTACCAATTAGTAGAAAGAGTGGTGTCACTACAGGAATATATCAGTATATAACAGGTTGGATATCCGGTTTAGGTAAAATGAATTGACCAAATGTTAAACTGCAAACAAAACACTAAATATATATCACCAAAAACAAGTATCTTCATTTGTAGTTTTCAACCATTTTAATTAAGGACTACCAAGTATCTTCATTTGGAGCCCATGATAGGTGAAAAAGGACCACCAAGCAAAATGAAGACAGGAGCAAAGTTCTAAAAAAGAGAACTTCAGGCCCAATGATATGTCTGGTAAGGGATAGTATTTTTAAAACAATGGTCATTATCTTCGCCTATTCCCCCTCCCACCCTCCCAACCCCTTATTTAATTTCAACTATGGTCTGTAACCTAGGATCACAAGCAGAGATTTGAATCAATTACCTTCTTCCAGTAGCAGAAGTATGCTCGATCCAATCTGAGGAGCCAACCTTTGTAAGGTGTGGCTGGACAATTGTAGACTGAAAAAAATAAATTAAGACTGCATCAAATTTCCGCCGAGACAAAATATAGATTCTGTGTGAAGTCAAAAATAAGTAAGATTCGTACTGAAGGCATGACAGTTGTAGCCGTTGGTTGTGCGCCGTTGCTCTGGGGAGTTGTACCAGGAGTAATGCTCTGGGACGAAGAACCAGCGGGAGCTTGGATTTGGGGAACAGGTTGATATTGACTGGTAGAATTAAAATTAGCTTGGGGCGCTTGACCATAAGGCGGTGGTGCAAACTACAAAAATGCAAACGTTGAATCAACACTTGTGTGATTGAGTATTAAATTATCCTGTATAAATACAAACCGGAACTTTACCATAAATGATGAAGATATTGGCATTCCCGGGCCACCTAAACCTTGTGTGTATCCATTTGGAGCTTGAGAATCAGGCTTTGGCATCATTGATTCGGACGAGGTTTGCATGTTTGGCCGCGCAACTGGCATTGGAATCATCTGTGATGGGAGTGGTAACTGCTGACCAACTCTCGGCGGAAACTGTTGAATCGGTTGAGAAAATTGGGCCGGTTGATTTTGAGGAGGCATTCCAACATTAAACTGTTGGTGGTAATGTTGAGCAGGCATGGGAACAAACTGTTGTGGCTGCTGATTGGGAACAACAGGCCGAAACTGCAGAAACAAATTGGTCAATTCAGATATATAATAATTTGACCTAGAGCTGATACCACAACAGTTAGTAAAAAAGCATTACTTGAACCGGCATTAGTTGACCAAAATTGCGCTGAGGATCCATTGAACCAGGAATCGGAGGCCGAAGTGGCTAGCACAACAAATAAAAAAATTAATTAAATTTAAATAATAACAATTAAACCACAAAAAAAAAATATTACTTCTTGAAACTCTACCTGTAAACCAGGATATTGTGGATTATTATTGGACATCTGAGCAAATAAGCCCTCCAATTCCAAATCCTAATGATATTTCAGTCTACAAGAGTCAAAATTTATCCATATGGTAATAGCCCCCAATACAATTATATAACATAAAACCAACAAAAATTAATAAAAATGATCAATTCAATTCCCAAGAAAAATAGTGAAATTGATTACAAACCAGAACGCACTTAAAGAAGTAGCATTCAAGTAATCAAGATAAAATTCAATCTAACGGTGCTCCTATCTTATAATGTAAATAAATAAAACAGCAGAGAGCTAGAATATAGAACCAATGTGGCACAAATTCAACACAGAACATAAGTCAAATCAAAAGGGCAACATCAAAATTGAATTTTTAACAACCCCATATAAGGAAAATTAGGTTGCAAGCAAAAAAGATGAATGCGGTTGAAAATTGAGATACGTGGAAACAGTAATAATAACATAAGTACGAGGTAGAAGAAGAGAAAGCATACCAAACGAGGTTTACGGAGCTTAATTCTTCTTCCGCGGGGTTTTGAAAGTGAAAGTGAAAGTGAAAAGAGGGATTTTAGTATTACAGTGATGATCGAGAGAGATTGAAGACAGGAAATAAGTACTTATTTTATTTGATACAGATTATTGGTAAATGTCCCATCCCCTGCCCTTATTTCTCAAGAAAAATAAAGAAAGAAAAACAACATTTTTTTTGTCTTTGGGCTTTTTTTAGATTTTGTTTAGTTTTAATGCAACGAATAAAAGGGGCAAAAAATGGTGAAAGTTGCTATCCACACCGTTGAATAGAAAGTTAGCTCCATCAACCTATATAAAAAGTTGTTACTCAACTTAATATTGCAATTTACAACAACAACAAAGTTTTATCACATTGAGTGAAGTCGACTGCATAAATCAACGACGTCATAATATTTTATCATATCTTTCTTAATAAAGAGTGAAAAGTGTTAAACAAAAACAAATAATACAAAAAGTAATTTTTTAAAAAAAACAATTCATATAAAAAAATAATCCTAAAGCCCTAGGTTGCATTACCGTTGAGTCGGTCCTGTTGAAAATATGTATGAAATTTCTTCAATTCTTTTCGTAAGACATGTACATATTTTATTGGTATGAAACTTGTATTTTCAAAATCACAACTAAATCGTAAAATCAATTTATCTGAATGAAATGTGTTCAATTTCAATACTTTTGAGATTGATTTTATATAAATGCATGTTTTAATACATGCTTATGTGCATCTCGCAATATTTATGCATATTATGCCTATTACTAAAAATTATGTGTTAGAGGTTACCCACTCTCTCTCTTATTACATTAACTTTTGAATTTACTCTGAAGTCACTTTAGGATTCGGTTGGTGTTCCAACGTCCTAAATCGAGGTGGCTCCAAACTCAGGTTTACGTACCTCTCTGGTTAAAGAGAGAAGATATAGCTTCGAAATCTAATTTTAGATTTTTTCAAGTGTTGGAAGCTGCTTAAGGACTTGCTAACCTTACTATTCCTTATTCAGTGATAATTGTTAATAAATGGAGCATAACAAATTAGGGTCACTATGGGTGCGTTTGTTTAAGCTTTAAAAAAAATGATTTTTTTTTTTAAAAAATTTAGAGATTTTTTTGTAGAGATTTTGAAGAAAATCTAAAGCTACTTTGTGTTTGTTTACAATCATAAAAATCTATTTTTTTAAAAAAAGAAGTTCATACACTTAGATTCTTTAGTTTAAAAAAAATAGATTCTTGAAAAGCTATTAAAAATAGCTTTTCATTTTGGGGCTAAAAATGATTTTTTTAAGAAAATGATTTTTAAAAAAATCCCTAACAAACACTATCAACATTACAAAATGGATTTTTTTAAGAAAAAAATAGATTTTTTCTTAAAAAAATCCCAAACAAACGCACCCTATATTGCACTTGGCACTTTGGTGGCCTCACAACTATTGCAATTTGGTACAACAAATTCGCATGGGATTCCATAAAAAAGAGTGGTTTATGAGCTACAACCAAAAGTAGTATGTTTAGTCAAAAAAAAAAAAAAACCAAAAGTAGTATGTGTTTTAAGTCAATGCTTTCTTTTGTGGAGATCTACTTCAATGCTTACTTCTGGAGATAGACTCCTATATATGCTAATGCTAATTGGGAGTTCGATTTCCTTTGTGACTTTCAGCTTGCACCTTATATTATTAAAATTGATAAAATAAATTTAACTTTTTTTAATTATATTGTTAGTAGAATATGTCGGTAGACAAACAAATTTTTGTTCCATGAATTTAATTCAGTTGATAGAAATATTGTATTTTATATATAAAACTTCAATCATCTCATTTATCTATGGTAAGGATGAATTTGTGATAGAAAAAGAAAAATAAAAACAAAATATTTTTCTATGATGAAAATGAAAGCAGGGACATATACCAATACCACCACAACTCGAGAATTAGGAGGACTTGCCAAAACCAAACCAAAACCAAACAAAGAGACACTCACAATCAAATCAACAGCACCATGAAACTCAGACTCAGATCATTGGAATCCAAAGAAACCCTAAAAATCGAAGTTCCCGATCCATGTTCCATTCACCAACTCAAATCCATTCTTTCTACCATCATCCCTTCTCCTTCATCCTCTTCTTCTCTCCATCTCTCCCTCAACAGAAAAGACGAAATCAACGCCTCCTCTCCTAACGATAACGAATCCCTCCACTCTCTCGGCATTGCCGCCGGCGATCTCATCTTCTACACCTTCAACCCCAACGCCTTCTCTCGTGAAACCCTCCCTCACAAACCCACCCCACAACAACAAACCAATTCCAACGACAACGAACAACCCACCATTCAAAACTCGCCGGAAATCACCATGACCGACGCTCATTCAACTCCCATGATAGAAAAGTTTCCAACTTTGGAAACCCCAGAACCGCAAATGATGGAAATCGTTGATGGGTCTGATGAGTCGGTGTTGGCGATGAAGAACAGTTCAGAACCTGATTTTGTGAAAAGGGTTCTTAGAGAAGCGCTTGGAGATGATGTTAATGATTTCAAGCTACTGCTATTTGCTGTGCATGCTGTTATTCTTGAATCTGGGTTTGTTCGTGTTGATCAAGTTTCGGGTATGGCGATTAGTTGCTCTCATCTTGTTGATAACATGTCTTCTTCTTCAATGATATCTTTGAGGTATACTCTTCCTGAGATTCTTACTAATGGTTCATCTCATTCTGTGAATTTGAAAATTCAAACATTAGGGAATTTTGTGAATGTGTATGGTTCTTTGTCTGATGATGTTGGTTCAAGGGTTCATAGGGTTTATTTAGATAAATCTAGATTTGCTAGGCCTTTAGAGTTGATGATGCTGTCAAATTCTGAATCTAATGCTAGTGCTAGTGTTAGTGTTAATGATGATGGAGATGAGGTTTTTGAATTGTGGAAGATAGTGAAAGATAGGCTTGTATTGCCACTTTTGATTGATCTTTGTGAGAAAGCTGGATTGGATCTTCCGCCGTGTTTTATGCGGCTTCCCATGGAACTTAAGCTCTTGATATTCGAGTATCTTCCAGGTGATGATTTGGCCAAAGTGTGCTGCACATGTTCTGAATTGCAATACCTTGCCTCAAATGATGAGTTGTGGAAGAAGAAGTTTGAGGAGGAGTTTGGACAAAGGACGAACGGTATGAAGTTTTTTAAGAACTTGTATGCTATTTACCGGGCGACAAAGAAGAAAGCAGAGGAGCCGCTTCCTTTTCGAATTCCTCGAACTGGTATCATGAGATACTTTCAAAGGAGGAGGAGAGGTCGTAGTAATCGTTTTGCAAGGCCTCCAATTTGGGGTGGAGAGTATGATCTGCAGCCAGATTTTGGTGTAAATTTCTCCGGATACATGCAAAGGCGAACTTTCATTCCCCCATGTCATCTGGGAGGATTTTAATGAAGAATCCAATCACTCGAAGAGCTGGGACTGAATCCTTGTTAATCTTTATGTTGGAAACACTTTGCTAGAGTGAATGCATGATGAATAACTGGTTGTGAATAATAATTTAATGTGTTTTATATAATGTTATTAGGTCCTGTTGGTTTAAAATTTTGAATAGAATCCAAGTATGTATGGTGTTAGGAGGAAATAATTGTTTTTCTATGTCTTTGGTTCCTCTCTCTCTCTGTTAATGTTTAGGTAAAACCAATTTATGTTTAGCATAAGCATGTAGATGATATAATGTTTTACCTATAATGCAAATGGAACCACATGTTTTTGCTGTTTAGATATTCAATTGTCAATTGTAATCTGTTTGTTTATGCGGTGGAACAACATTGAACATGAGTTAACTGTAAAGCTGCATTTTGTAGTTTTCTATTTTTAACTGCAGAATTGCACTGCATTGTGACGCCAAAAAATCGGAATTGTGCCGCAGTTCCAAATCAGCTCTAAACATCCATGTTGCTGCTGTTGGGCTTTAGAATGTGTACTCTTTTTTCATTTTGTCTTATCATGCGGTGTATGCTATCATAGATACTTTGGTGAATGATGGATATAGTTTTGGTCTTACTCTACAAAATCCAAACTGTGTCGAAAGTAGAATTTAGCTTATTTTAAAAAATCATATCTCACCAGTGGAATGACAAGTCCACAACTTCCATAGGGAGAAACAAACTACCCTCCTCATACATTACAAACTTCCACTCTTGCCACACAACTTCCTATTTATATTTTCCATTCCCCCTTTGCCCGTCTCATATAGAGGAATTCACAATGATTTTCCTTACTTGAGTGAGTAAGAACCAGTGAGCCACTATGCCCATAGCATATTTGTTTGAAGATTTCTCAAACTGAACTATATATGTTCAAGTCTGTCAAACTATACTATCAGAAGACGACGAGGTCACAAAAATACAAAAGAATTACTGAATATATATGGAAACCACACTTATTTAACTAAAATAGAAGGGAAAAAATTATTTGGAGGAGTGATTTTAGGCCTAAATTGACTCTAAATCACCACTCTCTAATATATCAAAGAAGAAAAAAGTTGTGACGACTAGGGTTAGAAGAAGAGATTCATAAAGTATTTTTCAACATGCCCTTAGTTGGATGAGCTATTTGCTCCACATTATTCATAAGATTCGCTAATTGCGCCCTTATGAAACTTGTTAAGAAGTAAAAAACATTAATTTGTTGATTGAAAAACATTAATTTGTGAAATAACTTGAATTGCAAGAAAAATAAAGTTCATTCGACAGAATGAACAAAGAATCTAAATGCTCGAAATGTAAAAGGAAAAGACAATAAACTTGCGTAATTTGTAAATTGCATTGAAATGGAAATGATTATAGAAAGAATTGGTTCACAGATTCATACTTTGGTCATTTTGCACTCGACTCTCGCGTTAACATGGGTACTTTGAGTTTGCAAGGATTTTGTAAATGATTTGTGACCCTTTGTTCGATCACAGACAACTAATATTTATAGGCAAATACAAATAACTGTTAATAACGCCTATTAACTAATGACTCGACGCATGTCTCGCCACGTATCTCTGAAATTTTGAATCTTCTCCAACGTTTCTTGATATGACCGTTGTATGGGTCGAAGTAGATAAAATACATGAAAATTTACTAAGTCCATAAGTCACTTAAGTATACAGTAATGCGCTTCATAATCCCTTTTGAATTCATAAAACAAGTTGTATGCGTGTATATTTTAAACAACAAACAGATTACTCTTTAGTATTTCACAATTTCAACACATTCTTTCATAATCCCTTTTGAATCTCCACTTTTCGATTGTCTTCCGCCATTTAAAAATAGTGAAGCTAAAAAATATCATTATTTAAAATTGGTGAGAATATGTTATTTATATGAAAATAAAGAGGATATTTTTATTTTATGATGCTAAAAAAAATAGGCAGGTTAAGCTATTTTTTAATAAAATGAAAAGGTTGATTTATTTTTATGTAAAAATATGATGATTCATAATTTATTTATTTAAAATAAAATAAAAAAAAATCAGAAAGCAGCAATCCATCCAACCCAAGTTAAAAAAATGAAAACATAGCCCATATAATAAAAATATTTTGAAATCGGTGTAGTTTAGTAAACATATTAAAAATGTAAAATATGATATTTTTCATACAATTTTTTTTTCTGCTTTGGTATTCTTAACTAAAAGCACTATTAATATGACTCACTAATAAATATAGGTGAATTTAGAAAGCCTTGTATAGGCACAAGATTTTAGACACATGATTTGTGCACACACACAAAAGTTAAAAAAATTAAATAAAAAATAAATTTATCACATCAATTAATATTATTTCTTTTCTTTTTATTTTGTCTTGTATGTTGTGACTTGTGAGTGTGCCTAAGGAATAATTATTTGGGTTTGTGCCCATATAAGTATTTCTCATGTGAATTTATCCTACCCAAATATAACGCTGAAAAGAATGATTATTTTTTTGTGTAAAAAAAATGATTATTTTACTTAACTTAATCCAAAATATTTTGGTCATAAGTAATTACGCAATTCAATATGAATACATCTCCCATTATTTATTTTGATTGAATATTACATCCCCAATCTAATATGACTAGATACGAGGCATTATTCTAGGAGCATAACCACAAATTAATTTTATTTAGGCACACGCACATAAATCTAATAAATTAAAAGAAAAATAATATAATCACATTAATCAATATCATTTTAACTCTTTCTCTTTTGGTTTGTTTGGTTTTATAGAAAAAAGTGAGAGGGAATAAAATTACGCAAAACCAATAAATTAATTTAGATTACTTTATCATCCAAGTTCATTTATCGATTTCCGTACTTTTCTTTCTTCTCACTTTCTTTCAATCATACCAAACGGACCCTTTACTTTTTTTCTTCTTTATATAAATATGCCTAACAATGAGGTGTTAGATTTGTGTTTAAATTACACTTTCTCATTTTGAAATTGAAAATATAAATTCAACCAATGTCACAAAAGTTTTTTTTTTTTGACTGTTACACAACGGGCCTCGGGCGGCAAAAAATAAAAAATTTTAAAAAAAAGGAAGCAAAGTAACCGAGGTTTCTAAGTTTAGTTACTTTTGAACAGATACATACAACTCAACCATTACACATCCACCGTTGGCCCCACACCGTAAACCAACCAACCAACCAACCATGGTTAATCAATCAAAACGACATCGCAACAATCCTATACATTTCTCACTATAAATATAACCCAAATAATTCAAACCCCCCTCATTTTCAGATCTAGATCTAGAAGAAGGCGTCTTCATAAACGTCTTCGTTCTTTCTCTCTTCTCTTTCCTCTTCCTTCCAATTTCCATTGTTTCATTTCCTTTCATAACCGAAAATGAGAGAGTGCATTTCAATCCACATCGGTCAGGCTGGTATCCAGGTCGGAAATGCTTGCTGGGAGCTTTACTGTCTCGAACACGGCATTGGTGTAAGTTTTCGATCTCAAATTTTTATCGCTTTTGATTTCATGTTCAGATCTGTATGCTATGCATTTTTTTCTAGGTTTTTTAAGCATTTCAATTTTGTTTCTATTTTCGATCTTAGAAAATTTGACTGTTTCAATTTTATCAGTTTCTTATTTTCCCTTTATCAACGGATTGTTTTCGCGGTTAATTTCATCTGCATTGTTTGTAAATTTGATTATCGTTGTTTATTTTGCTAGATCTGATTTATTTCATATTACTATTCTTTAATTCGTTTATAGATATGTAATATTTGTGAGATCGATAATGTGTATGTTATATGTGTTTGTCATTTTATTAGATCCGTTTGTTGTTAGGTTGTATAAGCTTTATAATTCAATTGAATTTGATGATGCTGTTAAATACATATATGAAGATTTGTATAAGAGTTTAGTTTCTTTTGTTATCTAATTTTAAACAGTCTTAAATTTCACATCATAATGTTTGGATATTGTGTTTTGTTTGAATTTCGTGATCTTGATATTTGAATTTATATGCACAGCCGGATGGCCAAATGCCAAGTGACAAGACCATTGGTGGTGGTGATGATGCTTTCAACACCTTCTTCAGTGAGACAGGTGCTGGAAAGCATGTCCCTCGTGCTGTTTTTGTTGATCTTGAGCCCACTGTTATTGATGAGGTGAGGACTGGAACATACCGCCAGCTTTTCCACCCAGAGCAGCTCATCAGCGGCAAAGAAGATGCCGCCAACAACTTTGCCCGTGGTCATTACACCAGTAAGTTTTATAATCTTATAATTATAATTAAATAATAAGATTCATCTGAGATTTGTGTTATATGTTTATTTATCAGTTGAGATTTGTGTTATGAATATGATCTGATATAATGTCTGTTATATGTTTATTTATCAGTTGGGAAAGAGATTGTTGATCTGTGCTTAGACCGCATCAGAAAGCTTGCTGACAACTGCACTGGTCTCCAAGGGTTCTTGGTTTTCAATGCTGTTGGTGGAGGAACTGGATCTGGTCTTGGTTCTCTTCTTTTGGAGCGCCTTTCTGTTGATTATGGCAAGAAATCAAAGCTTGGTTTCACTGTCTATCCCTCTCCTCAGGTTTCCACCTCTGTTGTTGAGCCATACAACAGTGTCCTCTCCACCCACTCCCTCTTGGAGCACACAGATGTTGCTGTTCTGTTAGATAATGAAGCTATCTATGACATTTGTAGGCGCTCCCTTGACATTGAGCGTCCCACCTACACGAACCTCAACCGTCTTGTTTCTCAGGTAGTTTTTGTCAAATTAATACAGTTCTGATTGTGATTTCATGTTCAATTACTTGTTTTCATGTAATGAATGTTGATTTAATATTGGTTTTGTTTATGTTCAGGTTATTTCATCCTTGACTGCTTCACTGAGGTTTGATGGTGCCCTCAATGTTGATGTGACTGAATTCCAGACAAACTTGGTTCCTTATCCCAGAATCCATTTCATGCTTTCTTCATATGCTCCAGTTATCTCAGCCGAGAAGGCTTATCATGAGCAGCTTTCAGTTGCTGAGATTACCAACAGCGCTTTTGAGCCATCATCTATGATGGCCAAGTGTGATCCTCGCCATGGAAAGTACATGGCTTGCTGTCTGATGTACCGTGGTGATGTTGTTCCCAAAGACGTGAATGCTGCTGTTGCCACCATCAAAACCAAGAGGACCATTCAATTTGTTGATTGGTGCCCTACTGGTTTCAAGTGTGGTATTAACTATCAGCCACCAACTGTTGTTCCTGGAGGTGACCTTGCTAAGGTACAGAGGGCAGTTTGCATGATTTCAAACTCCACCAGTGTAGCTGAGGTGTTTGGTCGCATTGACCACAAGTTTGATCTCATGTATGCTAAGCGTGCTTTTGTTCACTGGTATGTGGGTGAGGGTATGGAAGAAGGAGAATTTTCTGAAGCTCGTGAGGATCTTGCTGCTCTGGAGAAGGATTATGAAGAAGTCGGTGCCGAGTCTGGTGAGGGTGGTGAAGAAGATATGGACGACTACTAGAATCTGTCAGATTCTTGTTTACAGTGGGCCTCTTTTATATGTGTTCTTTGTGGGTTATTCCTTTGGATGCATTGTTTGTATGTTGGTTTGTTTCTTAAAAATATTGTTGTTCTAGACCTGAACATGTTATCTACATTTCAATGACATGCTATCTTCTCTAAACTTAGTAGGTATATCTTCTCAAAAATGATTTGAAGCTGTTAAAAAATTGATACATGTCAAGAGTAAAAACATCTATATTTATAGATAAAGTACTTGAAGAGTGTAATTTATAAGACTAAAAATATGCTAAACTAAAAAAGGGATGTGACTTGTGACCATAAATTATGCCCAACTTATTTTCAGGTTATTGCGAGACGCATTTAAACAATCTATCAAGATAATCACATAAGTCAATCAAAATATTTCTTTACATCTTCAATGATATGACATGGACATATAGTTGACTTTTATTGGACACTAGTATAATATTAACTTTGGTATAAACCTTAGATTTTGACTTTTTTCTATTTTAGAGTTGCTATGGCTTGAATCATAGAAAAAGCATCACACCGCTTCATCTTATTGTAATTTTGAGTAAAGGAAAGTGAAACGTGTCATTGCTGCTGCATTTTTTGGTATGGCTACAGTGTCATCTCTAAGGTTGGGTTTGAGTGGGCTCTATTTGCGGATGATACTTGAGTGGGCTCTATTTGCGGGTCAAAAATGAAAAGAAGAAATGGGCTCCAATTTCCAAAGTCCAAAGGCCCATTTTTTGTCTTTACATATAAATATTTAAATTTAATAATACAGCATAAATTGTTTTGGCCTATAATACAATATAAACTTAATGTTATGAATAATTGTAGGTGGATGTCCATTAGTCATGGCCCATTTCATTGGCCCAATATGTTGTCCTATAAATAGAGCTTATGCTACAATGTAAATACACACTTGAAGAGAATAATACAAATTCTACTATTTCTCTATTCTCTCTTTCTCTCCTCTATCATTATTGTTCTATATTTTTAGTCATGTTTAGATGAGTTTCATAACACGTTATCAGCACGATAGTCTCTCCTAACAATTCTTTCAAGAATTTGTAAGTTTTCCCCTTCTCTTTATTTTTATGTATGAGTTTTATAATTCTAGTTTTTTTTTTCAGATCTTTATTTTTTTTATATATTTATTTACAACTTATGGTCCAGAAGCACCATAATTAAATTTTTTAAATATGAATCATGAATATTGATAGTCTACGATCCAGAAGCATCGTGATAAAATTTATGAGATATGAATCCTGAAGATTCGTAGCATGATGAAATTTTAAAATATGAATCTTGAAGATTCATGTCTTTATGTATTTGGATGTTCGATATTGTTCGAGTTTTGTGACCGACAACTGTATGGTGAAGCATTTTATGCTTCGTGACCGACACATGTATGGTGAAACATCGATAGTTTGATCATCCAAAAGAACATAAACATATTCATTTTTATTTATATAATATAGTTCCCGAAGAACTTGAAAACTCAATTTTACATATATATGCATCCCTGAAGGATTGCACAAAAGAATTATTCTTATGTTATATATATAGTTCCGGAAGAACTTATATTGATCAATTTATTTATTTTAGTCATCCCTGAAGGATAGACTAATCAATTTTATTGCGATTATTATTTTAATTATTATTTTAATTGATATATGCCATTCGTATATATATATACCCATGCTTTATGATTTTCCATTTATATATATGTGGCAATTTATGATTATTATATGCCAATTTTTAATCATTATATTACTTATGATTGTGATGCCTTTTTAATTTACCTGATTAATATGCATACTAATGTCATTGAAATGTTAATTTTGACTAATAAATCCCATTAAAAACAATTAAATGCCTTTTATTTCATTCCTTTATTTGATCATTTGATTACCTGATAGGCTAAGAAATATATATGATCAAATTAATTTCATTATTCTAGTTACCTTTGACTTCGTAAAAAAAAAAGGGTCTCCATGAGTCTTAATAATATCTTATAAAAGTTAATAAATAATTTCAATCTTGTTATTATTATCATTTTTTTTAGATGTTCATATTCCTTTTTTTTATGGCTCCTTATTTTATTTATATTATCATATGTTAATTATATTTAATCTTGATAAATTTTAGAAGAATTTAAACATAAAAGTATTATCGAAGGATTGCTCAAATATTGATCTTTGTTTTTGTTTATAAAGATCATTTGTGATAGAGTTCCCGAAGAACTATAAAAGAAAACTTTAATATTAATGAAGTAAATGACTTCTCAAATAATGAATTATATATTGCTTTGAGCATTTGGACATAGTTCTTGGAGAACTAGATAGTTAATATCGCGCATCCCTGGAGGACTGCGAAGAGAATAAATTTCTCTTGAACACAATATATGAGCATCGTTTGCATTATAGTTCCTGAAGAACTGATAGTATAATGTTAAAGCTCAAAGAAAATGGTTTTCTTGATCATAATTTATGAAAATCACTTGTGTAGTTCTTGAAGAACTTAAATATAATATCCATATATGACTGATTAATCAATGACTTTTCATAATTATTGTTTATATAGTTCTTGAAGAACTAGTAATTAAATATAAAGCATTCTTGTAGAACTGCTCAAAGTAATATTCTTGAACATCACTTAAAATCGTGAAATAGTTCCTGAAGAACTAATAATTAATCAAACATCCCTGAAGGATTGTGCAAAAGGTGAATTGGTCTTTATTATAAAAATCACCCGTGATAATTAAAACTTCAATGCATTATTGAAGGTTGCTCAAAGACAATGAATTTTCTTGATCACGATTTCTAAAGTCATTTCTATAGTTCTTGAAGAACTTAATATTAAAGCATATTTTTATATTACTCAAAGAACGATTTCATAATAATTGTTGATAGAGATTTATTGTCGAGTTCTTGAAGAACTAGACTATTAGACCATGAAATCTATAAAATTTATTTGACCTCAGTATAAGTATAAGTCAGATCAAATTAATAATTAGAAAAAAAAAATTCATTTATGTCTCTTGAATATGCTCCTGAAGTAGCAAAATTGAAAATATAATTTCAAGAATATTTTGATATATGAGTTACAATTAAAATCTATGTCAATTATTGTACTCTATACTAATTGTGGTATCATATTTTTTTGTTACAAATTGTGGTCTCATATTCTTTTTTTTGGTAGAGATTGTGGTCTCATATTCTATAACCATATAATTGGTCTGGTTTTAATTTTAGAAATAAATATAAACTTATCATTATTTGATTGAATTTTTTCCTTGAAGAAATATTTTTGTTATTTGTTCTAAAAAAAGGACATTTAATACAATAACTTTGTCAATTAATTTTATTTAATTTTGACAGTTTTGTAATTGTAAAAATTTATGTTATGATTATTTTTTTTATACCATTAACTTGGCAATTAAGATTGATATTAATATAATATATAGACACAAGACTTTTTATGAGTTAGAAACATATTAATATGTTTGAATTTGTTTTTTTTAATACCATTTGGCTTTTTCTATAATTAATACATTAGAGTAATTATTATTTTTATTTTTATTGACAAGAACATTAGAATAATTATTCATAAAGTATATGAAAAACGCAAATAATATACATACAATGTAAGTGGTTTTTGGATTTGAAAAATATGAGATAGAAAACAGTTTCTAAATTGATTATCTCTCTTTTAGATACTTAGTAGTGTTAAATAATTAGGTGGATTTTTTTCTCGTTTATTGTACTGTTTGTTTAACAATTTAAATGAAGAAAAAAAATGTGTTTAGCTTATATTGATACAAAAAAAATCAACTTAGAAAAAACAAGAAATAAAAGTGATGTTGAATATATCACTGTATTATGAGACATATTTTGAATAAAATAAGTGCAATGAAAAAGTTATAAACCAGAAGTTTATACTGCACATATAAATATACTAGTGCAATTGAAGCATATATTATTGTAAAACAGATGTTTACAAATTATATTAAGTTTGTTATTGGCAAGACCGGTTGGGTCATCCCGGATCTATTATATATGATGCGAGAATTGTTTATGTGAGTATGTATTGAATGACTAGAAGTTCATTCAATTTAATAATTTTTATGTGTTAGTTCCCAAAGAAAGTTGATAAATTAAGTAAACGAGCTCTTTTATTTTAAGAATATACGAAAGGTGATATATGTAAATCAATGCACCGATAATGATCATGTGGACCAATTAGATTTTTATAATTTAAATCGATGCATCGACTAAATGGTCACATGTATGTTTGTCGTCAACTCACAACCAGAAGTTTGTGAGATTATCTCATTTGCTAATTTTAATTAAGAGCTCATTTTAAATTTTTCTAGAAAGCATTTGATAAGTATCTTATGTCAATTGAAATTAATATGAAACATCTCATATGTTCATACAAGAAAAAAAAATAATGGATTTGAAGATCCATTCTTTAGACGTCTAAAGTTAAAATTGCATAACCAATACTTATGAGATTATAACTTCTAATTTATATTTTGGGAACATGCAAACATGTATGTTGATATATTGAATTGCATCATGCCAACAAATTATTATATAAATAAGCTCTCCCCTAATTTATTTGAATTTTGGTTTACAAACCAAATTTACCATATAAGCATTTTTGGATGTGTTGTGTACATATCAATTGCTCCAATATAATGCATTTCAATATGTAGTAAACGAATATTGGGAAAATCATTTTCATAAGAATCTCCAACTATGATAAATTACCTTGAGCCAATAATTGGAGATCTTTTTATAGCCCAGTAGGCTTATAATCAATTGGTGAATTAGTTTTCCCAATATTAGGGGGAGAGAAAAAGCAGCTGAAAATATGAACCAGATGTTCAAAACAATCACTTGAAATAAATTATTATCTCATCTTGATCCTCATATAAATAGTTTGAATCAGATGTTCAAAGATAAATCATTTGCAAAGTTTATGAAATCAACTATCAGCTGCTAATGCTCCAATCAAAATAGATGTCCCTGTTGGACAGTCTTATAATGCAAATGAGTTTTAACCACCCTGAAGTGTGGCAGGTCAGTCGGTTCCAAAGAATCCTCAAATAAGAAAAGGAGCTTAAAATAAATATGACCCAAGAGGATATGAAAATAGTATTTGACATAATTAATTTTTCAGTTCCAGAAGAACTTATCAGGTACATGTTATTTATGAAAATAAAGAGATCTCAATAAATTATGTCATGAATAAAATACGATGGAACTGAATGAAGTCAACGTTGACAATATTTATTTGGACATAATATAGCGCTATATGTGGTAGATGACAACGAGGATCATAGATCAAAGTCTATTAAGAATTATAGACAATGAAGTGATTGACTAAATAAATTGATGCAAGTCAAACAAAATTAAAATAGCTTTGCAAAGCGAGATATTTGGACCAACAGTCCATACACCTAAAGATGGAAATAATTAGATATGAATAATTTTTCACGTGAAAAGAAAATTTAGAGTTTGACTTGTTATCCAAGGATATTGATAAATGTCTATTATTGATTTTCAAGAGGCATATTCACCTGAAGTGAATTCAAAAACCTCTGTAATTAATTAAGTTGAATAACTTATGAAATACTCACTTTATGTGAAATATGTGAAAGATGCGTTTTCACGCACTGGAATGATTTATTTAATAATGATGATTATATGAGAATCCCTGAAGGATTTAATTTTTGTGAGACATATAAATTAGATTATTGAAGAGACCACTTGATAAATATGAATAAGTCTCCTTATATACTCGAACAATAATATATGCATGTTGTATAATATTCTTGTTGAATATTTCAAATAAGAAATATGAAAATGACAATTTGTTTATTTTTAAGAAAATATTTGGCAAGGAATTTGTTATATTTAAGATTTATGTTGATGAATATCATCAAGACTCCTGAAGAGCTTATGAGATATTGTCATTTCTTACAAAATAAGTATTTAAAGAATATTATGTTAAGTTTACATACAAAGTTTTCTAAACTGATTCTATATAAAAATAAGATCAGTTATGATATCCAATTTTGTAAGATCGTCGATGTAAACAAATGTCATTTTAGAATTCGAGTAAATGATGAAGAACTAATTGGTCCTGAAGTACCACATTTTAGTTCAAATGGAGACAAATACATTATTTGCTTATTATTTGTTGTTAATATATCATAAAATATATATTTTGTTATTTTAGATATTTGCAGGTTATTTGTCTTATCCTCATAATGGTATATATCACAAACAAACTATATGTTTACATGAGGTACAATCACTCATATAAATTTGTGAAACAAATCACAACAACAATCTCATGAAATGATGAAGAACTTTAGCGTTCCAAGAGATGAGTCAAGAATGTTTTTTTTGATTGAAGGATAATTTTCATCACATGCAAGAGATTTGTAATTTTTCTTCTAAAGGGTTCCGCCAACAATTCAATATGAAGATAATGTTGCACAAATTGCAAATTCGGAGGAGATTATAATAAAGAATATATGTCAGGTCTTTCTACAAAGTCAACATCAAGTAAAGCTTTAGAGAAATTAATATGGAAGATTATTTGATTTTTCTTCACCTCATATATAATTGTCTTTATGAGGGGGAGACATGTTCTGCACTCTTTTTCCCTTCATCATGGTTTTGTCCCACTGGGTTTTCCTGGTAAGGTTTTTAATGAGGCAGTTCACACGCAAAGGATGATGTACTCTTTTTCCTTCACTAGGATTTTTTCCCAATGGGTTTTTCTCTAGTAAGGTTTTAACGAGGCATATCCTTCATGGACATCCAAGGGGGAGTGTTATGAATAATTGTAGGTGGATGTCCATTAGTCATGGCCCATTTCATTGGCCCAATATGTTGTCCTATAAATAGAGCTTATGCTACAATGTAAATACACACTTGAAGAGAATAATACAAATTCTACTATTTCTCTATTCTCTCTTTCTCTCCTCTATCATTATTGTTCTATATTTTTAGTCATGTTTAGATGAGTTTCATAACACTTAAATAATTATATAAAATTTATTTTAAATACACATGTCTAAGCCCATTTTGGTAATTATACATCTAAAATCAATTTTGATTCAAACTATCCAAACAACACAAAATATTGAGAATCACTTTTACATTAGTATATCCAAACATAAATCAATTTTGTTCAACTCACTTTTAACCAAAATCAATTCTATCAAACTCAATTCTGTTAAAATCAATTATCCACCGCCAAACCAAACACATACTTAGTAGAGGTTTGTGTGTCCGGTTGAATTGATTTTAGCCGAATCTTTATTGAACACTCAAAATAAGAATGGCAAGAAGTGATCTCCACCGCTCATTATACAAACCACTATCTCTATGATTTCCGCCAAAACACAAAGATCAACTGCAAGGATATATGTTATTCTTGTGTTTTTTTTTTTTTTGGTCTTAGAAGAAGTGGTAATCCACTGAAATTAAACTCACACACAACTGTGAGATCCCGGGTTCGAACCCGGATCATGACGTCCGACCTAACAATTTCGGTATTTGCCAGTTGAGCTAGGACTTCTAGACAATGTTATTCTTGTGTTTTGTATGCCAATGTTTCGTAATAAATAGCAGGGCCCAAGCTTTTTATATCACCATACTACCCTTTGTATGGTAAGTGGGTCTCAAACTTCGTCACGTACAGTATAGCAGTGCTCTAAAGTTAATTGGCTTGGGTACAAAGTCTGTATTTTATACGTTAAACCTTAATCTATCCTATCCAATCCAATGATGAACAAGTTTGGTTAACTCAAGGAATCATTACATGTAATTGTTTTTATAAAGTTCCCAAAAAAAATAATTTATTAAGCGTGAGTTAGATCATCAAATTAAACAGATCATCCGTATCCTCTGAATACTCCCCCTAACCCTTAGTGTAACTTACACTAACAAAACATATCCACCAAATTGTTTCTCGTAGAAAGGATAAATTAAATATTAAATATTTTTATCTTCAATTACTTTAACATGTGGCCTAATGTATGCATTTATATGCCACTAAGTTTGGTCTATTGGTGAGAAATTTGGATAGCATGCCAATTGCCATGCTAGATGTCACAGGTTCAAATCTTAGGTCCATTGTAAATTAAAAAAATCTTTTAAAGAAAAATGTATTCATTTGTATAAAAATATTAGTCAATTTTAATATTCACTTGACAAAATTTGTTTGGTCTTTTATTAGTCAAAACCAATTTGTTGACTACTCTTTTTGATTAGTCATAATTTTTTTTTGAAATTTAAGATAAATTTTATCTGTAAAATATAAGTATTGAATTTGGATGGAACTAATATGATATCATAGGATAAAGTTGGTCAAATTTTATCTTATACAATGTTGGATAGATAAAAAGTGATTTTGATACTTTCTCAGTTTCTCTGACCATATTTATAAACAAAAATAATTTTGTTTAGATTCAGTGAATAATCAATATATCAGGTTTATATTATAGACTAGATTACATCAGTAATTTAATGTATCTGAAAAGTGAATATTTATTTTTAAATGTGACAAGAAGAATATTTTAGACAATTTGTGCAGAGGATAAAAAAACATTGTAGCTTAGTGGGAGACACCCAATTTGGTCAGTCTTGGAGACAGTTTTAAAATAAAACACATTAAACTAAAATTGTCATATTCAATTCCTTATTTTTTGTAGCAGATTAAAATCACTCTGAGAGATTTTGATGTTTTTTTTTGTTTTCACCACTAATTTAATATAGTTCGTAGATCTGTTATGACATCAAATGGTTCCAGCCCCCTCTCGATCGCAGTTGCACAGGATCGAATCGTGATTCTCCCTACCAAATTCAATGACAATCACCACTAAACCAACCAACTATCGATACTTTTAATGTTTTTTATCATTATAAATATTTGCATTAAAGTGACTCAAAGAAAATTAATGTATCTAGAACAAAATAGGACCAAATGTTTTTTTCATTATAATTAATATTTGCATTAAGAAAGAAAATTAATGTATCTAGAACAAAATAGGACCAAATACAGCAAACTTTTATTAATCCACTTATTTAGTGCATATGCAAGTACTTTCAATACTACAATAGGTTGGAAATGATTGAATAAAGTTGAATTAATTTAGTAAAAGGCTATTGTACTAATACTTTCAATACTAGTATTTTTCTTTTTGACTGGAGTACTAATACTTATTGAAATGTAGACAAAAAGAATTCACAAAAAGAGTCAAATTTATCTAGTCGAAATATAGAGCCAAGTACGTTTGACATCTGACCACTACAAAAACTTTTTTATTAATTTTTTTTTGTTTTGTATTTTTAATTCAAATTCCAATGCATTGACCGGTAAGAAAAGAAACTCAATGCAATTAATGTCCATATTTTTATTAAAATTTACTATATTACTTTAGAAATTTTTATATGAAGTAATTTTTTTCTTTGACGTTCATAGTAGTATCTCATGAGCACTACCGCATGAACATGCATTTCATGATGCACTGTTGTGACTGAATTGCATAGTTACAAGCACTAGTAAATTTTAATTGTCTATTTTAAATTAGTAGGTTTATATTATGTTAATAGAATTAGTACTACTGTCAAAAAAAAATATTACTACAAATCAATTTCAACAATTAATATATTAGATCAGCTGATCAGACAATTTTAATTAAATATAGAGTAAAAATTGTGCAAACATGCACAAAATCCTATTCCCATTTTCTCACATTTCCAACCAATACGTTTTTGTAGTACTCTGAAGTCATGCAATGCAATGCAATGCAATGCAATGCAATTTTATGATAGTTATTTCACGTGAGTGCATTAAATAGGTGTCAATTTATCAACAGTAAAATTAATTAAAATAATGAATATCTAAACCCCATTGGTTCAAATTCTAACTTGAAAGAAAATATTTGGTTGAAGGAAAAAGTCAACTTATTTTTGGACCGAGATTAGACACACTTAATAAAAATATTATAAAAAAAAATATTATATTTTAGGTTTATTGAAAAAAAAAGTATCTGGTCTATATTATTGACTACAAACATTATTTTTCAATGAATCTAAAAAGTAATTTTTTTCTTATACTAATAACCGGTCAAACATTGGTCAACCGTTTACTAAATTCTTCAAATATCAATTCAAGGGGCATTTCATATCAGTTTCCAAAGAAAACAGAACAGGGAGAGTGATGGCAGTGCAGAGTAACATCTCCATAGATGATGAGAATTATGATGATGGTCACATAAAAAGAACTGGTTAGTATTTTATTTGATCAAAACTATATACATCAATTAGTCAATCAACATTTTATTTTCTTTTTCATTTTGACATGTTATTAGTATTAGTATGTTATTATTTCAACATTGATAACTAATCATATGATTATATATGAAGGAACATGGGTAACTGCAAGTGCACATATAGTGACTACTGTAATAGGATCTGGAGTGCTGTCATTGGCACGGGCTGTTGCTCAATTGGGATGGATTGCAGGGAGTATCATTCTCATACTCTTTTCACTCATCACTCTCCTCACTTCTTTTCTCCTAGCTGATTGCTATAGGTATCCTGATCCTATTCATGGAGCTAGAAACCCCACCTACATGGGGATGGTCAAAACCATTCTAGGTAATTTTTTACAAAATTCAATTTTTGTCAAATTCGAGTTTTTATCTCATCTCGGTTTATCTAGCTAGAATTGACTCGTAAACTCGTACAAGTTAGATGCATGTCAAAGTTAGATGCATGCATCGGTAACCAATGTGAAAATAAGACCGGTCTAAAGGTCAAACAACCTAAGCCAGGACTTTTCCCAAAAATTTTGGCCAAAAAAAGGCCTCCAAATAGTTCAATTTAGTTTTAAATATATGATATGACAATTAAATTTTTTAGTATTTTTTAGTTAAATTGTTAAAGTTGAAGGCCTTAAATTCTTTTTGACTCAAGTTTAATTCTCAGCTTTAACAATATTTAGATTTACTACTATTTATTTTTTATACAACTCTACGTAACTTTTTTATTTAATAAGATCTCACAATAAATCTGTTTTAGACCTCTAATTATATTGGGCCGGTCCTGCGTGAAAAACAAAAACCTCATATTGGTTATCAAGAACAAAAACACAAGGCTGTTTTCTTTAAATTGTTGCATTGTAACTTTTATATTTTTTTTATTTTTTATATTTATAGGAGGAGTTCAGTACAAGTATTGTGGAATGGCCCAGTACACAAATCTTATCGGTTGTACCATTGGCTACACTCTCACAGCAGCCATTAGCATGGTGTAAGAACCTAATAAATCTCTCATTAAGTGTTTGTTTAGATTAATGTTTTTTTTTTTTGTTGACATAAACACTTGTCGAATTGACTGTGAGAAAGAATTATGAAAACAACTTATGACATGTCCATTAATAGCGATGAAATATAGTTCAACTTTGGATGTCTTTACCTCATTTTTTAATTTGCTTAATTATTTTATTAAGTTAGTGTTTTTTGTATTTAACTATTCTAATAATGTAGATGTAGATTCAGCTACCTAAAACATGTCTATTTGTGAACAATCAGTAGAAATAGAAAAACCAAAAAATTATTACTTGATTGTTAAACTTATTCATTTTGTTTTGACACTTTCGGTCTCTATATCTATGGTAAAGACACTGAAAATTTTGTCAACCATAAAATTTGTCAAGACAAAATTCATAAAATAACATTTGATTTTTTCCCTATATTTTACTTGATGATAATAATACTTGGTTGTTTATGAACCAGGGCAATAAAAAAATCCAATTGCTTTCATAAGTATGGCCATGAAGCAGACTGCAATATATCCAACTATCCATTTATGGCTATGTTTGGAATCTCTCAAATTTTATTAAGCCAAATTCCAAATTTCCATGAACTTTCATGGCTCTCTATTCTTGCTGTAGTTATGTCTTTTGGTTATTCTTCCATAGGTGTTGGTCTCTCCATAGCCAAAATTGCAGGTTAGGCATAACCAACAATTTTTTTTCCTAAGTTTAATAATGTGTCCAAGATATTTCAATCTAACATACATGAAAATGTTTTGTCTTGTTTGTTCTTGAACATACATAGAAAGAGGACATCATGTCAAAACAGGTCTTACTGGTCTTGTTGTTGGAGTGGATGTTACAAGGACAGAGAAGCTGTGGAATACTTTTCAAGCAATTGGAAACATAGCTTTTGCATATGCTTTCAGCACTGTAATTGCTGAGATACAGGACACATTAAAATCAAGTCCACCAGAAAATCAAGTCATGAAGAAATCATCCCTTATTGGAATCACAATTAGCACAATCTTTTATGCATCATGTGGTCTTCTAGGCTATGCAGCATTTGGAAACAATGCACCTGGAAACTTCTTAACTGGATTTGGTTTTTATGAACCATATTGGCTTGTTGACATTGGTAATCTTTTCATCATTATTCATCTAGTGGGAGCATACCAGGTAACTAATTATTTGACTTAATTACAATTTTCGTCTTCTTATTTTTACTCACTTAAGTAATTGGTCCCCTTGCGTCAAAAAAAAGTAATTGGTCCCCCATTTTAAAATCGACCTGATTTAGTTTTAGTCTTCCCATTAAATTTTTGTACTTAAAAAAATATATGATAATTTAACATATTTTAAATAACGTGACTTACCTGATGTGAAATGATCAACACTCATAAAGTTACAATAAAACGCATTACAACTTTGGTTTCAACATCAATTTTCACAATTTTTAAGTACAAAATGTAATTGAGGACCAAAATTGGACGATTTTGAAATGGGAGGAGGGGACCTATTCGGCTATTCCATATATGACTAAAAATGACTAAAATTGTAATTAAGCCTAATTATTTTATGAACAAATTCTATACACACATTATGGTATGCAGAGTAGGGAAAATTAAGATTGGATTTTTATTTATTAATTAATTTATTGTGTACAGGTATTTGCACAACCTATATTTTCTATTGTGGAAAATTGGTTTAGTAGGCGTTGGCCACAAAGTAAATTGATGGCAAAAGAATATAATGTAAGAATTCCAATGGTTGGCATATGGAGAATGAATATGTTAAGATTGATATGGAGGACAATTTATGTGATATTCACAACATTGATGGCTATGATATTTCCATTCTTCAACAACATTGTTGGTTTGATAGGAGCCATATCATTCTTTCCTTTGACTGTTTACTTTCCAATTGAGATGCACCTCACTCAAGCTAAAGTGCCCAAGTATTCTCCTACATGGACTGTGATGAAACTAATAAGTGGTTTTTGTTTGATTGTTACTATTGTTGGTGTTATTGCTTCAATTGAAGGAATCATTATGGGCCTTAAGACTTATAAACCCTTCAAGTTTAATTAAGTTCAATTGGATTGTAATTTAGTGATATGAGTTTGACATTTTAACTCTAGAATGAAGTTGAAATTTTATTGTAAAATGACTATTAGTATTATTTAAAGGGTTTTTCTAACCTGTGCAAGTTTGCACAGGATAAACACATATTAATGTCTTATTTTGTGGACATTTCTCTCTCCCTTAATGACTCAATTAATTGTTTTTCTCAAAATCTGTTTTTCTCTCACTTATTTTTCTCAACAATTTTTTTCTCCTTACTAGTAATTAATGCCTTTTTTTCTCTCTCTCTTTCTTTATCTCACGGTAGAACACAAGAAAAAGAAAAATTGTTCAAATCATGAAAGTGTAACTAAAACTCCATGAAATCAACCACTTCATAGTTACTTGGCACAAATGAATTACCACATTATTCATTATTTGGAAGATTGTTCAAATCAACCCAAATTTGTGATTCTCAATCTACATAAATAAATTGAAAAAAAAAACATACGAGTATAAATAGAAAGCAGTGTACAGAACATATCAGTATATATGAGTACAGCAGCACAACCTGTACATAAGCAATAGAAAGAAAGAAAAAAAAAAACTGGGAGAAAAAATTGTTGAGAAAAATAGAGATAGAAAAAATTGTTGAGAAAAATTACCATAGCACATAAAAGCACAACAGTAAAAGCAAATTATCACAACATGTAAAAACACTCACGTTTAAATAATAGAGAGAGAGAAAAACAAATGTTGAGAAAAATAAGAGAGAGAAAAAAAAAACAATTAATTGAGTCATTAAAGGGAGAGAGAAATGTCCACAAAATAAGACATTAATATGTGCTTATCCTGTGCAATCTTGCACAAGTTAGAAAAACTCTTATTTAAATAATAGAAATGTTCCATTTCCTATTTATTTATTTTTAAAAATTAATAAGTAAAGTTTATTTTTGACAAAGTAAGTAAATAAGTTCTTTTGTCAAAATATATGAACTTAAGCTCTATTAATGAAGTCTTGGAGATCAAGGTTGGAGTCCTCAATGTAATTAAGTTAGTGATTATTGAGATTCTTAATATTGTTAGCATCATTTGGAGGTGCAGAAATAACCTTAGATTTAATCGCACCAAGGCCATATGGAATTCTATTATTGCCTCAATTGTTGATAGTGTTGCCATGTCTGGGAACCAAACCTCTTTAGCTAATGGGTCAGATATAACTGACTTTAGAGTGTTGAAAGCATTTAAAATACTCATCACCCTAAGCCTACAAGAACCTGCCCGTTTGATGGCCATGATATGATAGATACATAATATGATATGGAGTTGGATAAAGGTAGGATATGATATTAACATGATAATATTTATCTTATTATGTGTTTATGCGGATATGATAACAAACAAGATATCATTATTTATTTTCAATTAAATATAATTAAATAACAAGTTTTCATTGTAAGTGGTTTTATTTTTGGCAAATAAAGATTTACTTTCTTAATAACACAACAGGATAATTTCTAACCCAGCCTAAACATAGGATATAAATTACAAAGGAGTGATATGATATGATTAAAAAATGGAATAATTTATCATATCCTATTGGTGCATCAAACAAAAAATTAAAACATGATATGATATAATTATCATATCCTACTCACTATCCTGGCCATCAAACGGGCCCTTAGAAATCATATGGAAAGCTTCCAATTCATGGGTGGATCCGGTCGCAATTCTGGCTTAGGAGATGCAAAAATAATTTTCTTATTATTTTTCGTTAAGTAGATTATTAGTTAGAAATTCACATCTTAAAGAAAATAAGTGGGTGATTTCAGGTTTGACTCCCATTGTACTCCTATTTTGTGGAGAAATATTGGATTTGGATTTCATGCTGTAGGATTTTAACACAATTTCAAGCTGTATTAGATCACAGTCATCCATTTCAGATCGAATGGTCCTGATTTAATACACAGTTTTATATACTAAATCAATCTCATCCACTGTTTCTAGATCGGACAATCCAGTGCAGTAACCGCAGGAAATCCTGGTCAAAAATATTAGGAATTTAATTATAACTCATACTCGGTCAGTTAGTGCGTGTAGCATTAAATATGAGAGGGATTAATCATTAATGCAGTTTGACTATGTGGATAATGCCACTACATTCATATCCGAGTTATCTGGTGTGTGATGTTTGCAATTGAGTCAGCATGCTTACCTTAGCTTATACTAAGTCTTCTCACGTACGTACGAAATAGATGGGACAATCGTGTCTTCAAGATTTTAAGTATGAGTTTCTTGATCACTCATGTGTTTACAGAGTGAAACTATATATTGTAACAAACAAATTAGCAAATCTAGTTTATTTATTTTTTTTTGCTTAATTTTGTTTGGTAGAATGATTTACCACATGTTATTAGAGAGGACAAGACCACAGTTCAATCTCTGCAACTGCAATCGAGATGAGAGTGAAACCACTTGATACCAGAATTGATAAATATGTCTAGAATTTGGACCCTAAAATAAAAAATAGGAGTTCATTAAGCCAAAATAACCACTTCATATTCTGTCTGTGTACATATCATTGTATCAAATATCAAATAAATTTTTTGGTAGAAAGATTTAATACGGTTAATATATATGAATTGATGGAAGAAGTTGATATAATGATATTTGATACGGTAGAAATAAAGTTTTTTGGTAAAAAGCTCGCTTGTTATACGGGATCGGACGCATTCAGCAAAACGAAGCAACGTTCCAATCTTTTCGGCGACATCCTTCTGCACGTACGACGAGTGGAGTGCCACAATCCCATTCAATATTTTTTATCTACATAATTCAAAGCCCGTAGCACTGGCGATGTCTCCGGTGTAAATGCAAGAAGGATGTATAGCGACATTGAATATCATGAATATTTTTTTCAATAAATAATAAAATTATTAAAAAACTACTTTTGACCGTCAATGTTATAAAAGAAGGTTGGTATTATGGACGAATATCAAATGTCTTTTATGAAATTAGATATATTGACAAAATAAAAATGGTTTATGTTGAAGTTAGCGATTATTTTTGACAAAAATTTGGAAAGGCTGTTTTATTTTAAAATATTTCTTCTAAATCCGTATTAATATTTTTTTAAAAAAATGTTTTCAATTTTATATTTATTTTTCTATAAGAAAATGTAATAGTTATTTAATTAAATCATTAAAATAATATTGAAGGAAGACAACTATGAATGCATCCTTAAATAGTGGTAAAATTCAAATCATATAAAAATTTAATAAAATTAAAACTTTCGTTGACTCAATATTTTGTCAAAAATAGTGTAAATAGTATATTACTAAATTAATAAAATCTTTTTTTACAGAATTAAATTAATAAATTCTAATAATAATTCCCTTGATAATTTTGCTAAACAATGGAAACATAAATTACTAGGTTGTAAGGCCTAACTAAATAATGAGCCAAATATATTTATTTTAAACAATTTGATTAAGGTAAATATTTCGTTTATTATGAGAAATGCTTCATTATTCCAAAACTTAGTTGGATAGTACTCCCTCCTATCTCATATATAAACAATTTTTTACTTCTTAAGTTCATTCAATAACTGATGAATTTAGTCAGTATTATAGACTAAATACACCTTTTATTGAATGATTCTATAAAAGTAAAAAGTTGCTTATATATAAGTCCAGATGAGTAGTACTTTATAAATAAAATTCAATATTATTTTTTACTTTCATATTAATTTTGAATGAATTTTTCTCAAATTTACCTCTTAATAACCATATACTGATTTACCGTAAAAGAAACCATGTACTGATTAAAATATCAATAGATGTCACTATGTCAATCGACAATATTGATATTTCTAAAAGTTAAAATATTTTCATCCAAGCTAAAAAAATCCAAAAGATTTTTAGATATTATGTATTGAAAATGTCGGTTGACTAAACTAGACTCGTGACATTGGGTCAACCTGCCCAGTTGAGAAACGGACAAAGCATCTCAGTAAAAAAAAATAAAAAATTGACAAAGGAAATTTCAAAACGAAAAACTATAGTACGAAAAATGTTACTCCCTTTAGTCCTATATATAAGAAAAAGTTGACTTTATAGATTCATTGTAGAATTAGTGTATCTAAACAATAATATAGTCTAAATACATCAATTCTACAATGTATCTAAAAAGTAAAATGTTTCTTATATATAGGACCGGAGGGAGTAGTAGTAAAAAAATCCCAGAGTGTTGGAAACACGCGTTGAAGAAAATAGTCCAACACGTATAAGGTAGCATTAATACAACAAATGTATACTATATAGTATTCGTATTTCTTATACTGCATTTAATACATGCCGACTTCAGAGTCAATCGTTTTCTTCTTTAATTCTTACAATACTTTATCTCTTAAATTAAGGGATAGTTCCTCAATTTCATAATCAGATAGTTTTCTAACATTTCAGAGACACACACTGAGACTGAGCCATGGCACAGCAGCATAGTAGCTTCTCCATTGATAATGATCCTATGAACTATGATGATGATGATGGTCTCACCAAGAGAACTGGTTTGTACTTATTTTATTTCATCTAAAAAACTATATACATTTTCATTTTTCATGACATGTTATTATTTTTATTATTAGCATTGATGATAAAATTATATGATATGATATGATGTTGAAGGTACATGGGTGACTGCAAGTGCACACATAGTGACTGCTGTGATTGGATCTGGAGTGTTGTCATTGGCATGGGCTGTAGCTCAATTGGGCTGGATTGTAGGGACTATTGTTCTCTTACTCTTCTCACTCATCACTCTCATCACTTCTTTTATGCTTGCTAATTGCTATAGGTACCCTGATCCTATTCATGGAGTCAGAAATCCTACCTACATGACCATGGTCAAAAATGTTCTAGGTAGGTGGTAATCATAATTTTTACTTTCAACTCATCATATATTTGGGTCAATTTTTTTGTCAAAGTTCATATTTTTATCGCGCGCCAAATCTCAATTTTGATTACCAAGTAAATATAGATGGATTGTGATTGCATGCAATCCAGATTTCACATAGTAGTTAATTGGACCGTTAAATTTGAGAACAATCAATTTCATGCAAACAATCTCAGATGTTGATCTAGATAGTACGGCTAAAAGTTGTATGCATGGAATCAAATTCCATTATCTAGATCTAACAGTTGAGATTTGGTTGCATGTAAGCATATAGTTGGGGGTGATACAATGTTTGTCCAATTGTGTTGTTTTATGAAAAATTTCACTTTCTTAAGCAATGTCTTGAATTTTGCTTAGTTGTTTTTTATTTTTATTATCAATTTTAAGTTGGTCTTTTATCTTTTATTTGTTTTAATTTAATCTGGTGTGTTCTAAAATATTGATTTTAAGAAAAATTGTTGGATGATTTAGAACAAAAATGCATGTGTACTACAGGCATAATATGTTGTATAAATTGTGCTTCAAATCATAAATCAAAATGTTGTTGTACAAAACTAAAACATATATCAATTAAGCAATGTTTTCTATCAACCAACAAATTATTTATCAAATCTTTTAAAAAAGGGATATCTTATATTCGTGAGTTTCGTAAAACAATTTGTCCGTACTAAATACTAATTCTTTTGTTTTTTTCGTGGATGTTATTATTTTGTACGGAAGATTGAATCACGAAACATTCAAGAATTTTGAATTAATTACTATTTGTCGGATTCGGAAATCATAGAGAGTACGTATAGTATTTGTCGGATTCGGAAATCATAGAGGGCACACATAGTGATGAATTAATTACGTGTTTCCATGATTGCATTTGTAGCAGATTCACAAAACAAATTTTGTGACGTCCAACATTATTCTCCGAGGTTCTTTATAGTTTTATGAACATTATACTCAACTCCCTCGAGCGACCATTTATAAAGCCCCATTTTCTTCGGCGTTAGGAGTTCCTCTTCAGACTCCAAATCTTAAGTTTATGTTTGGGTGTTATAGTTTTATTTTTGGGCGGAGTTCCCTTTACCTCGGGGGAACTGGAGGTAGCATTCTTCCAATATTAAGTCATGTAGTAGTTCCTTTAGTCCTTTCTATACGTGTTGGTGTTCTATATGATCAACGTAAGACTCAACCTGTTAGGTAACATAGGTTTAGCAAACACCATGTCGATGCTTAAATTACATTATCTTCCTTTTTATGTTAAATTATACGCCGCTCCCTCTTTATGCAGTACATATTAAAGAAAATCGCGCTTCCTTTCCTTCAAAAATTGTTGCATTACATTTCCCTTTTTATGCAATACATATTAATATATTATAACTTTCTATCTCTTTCTCTACAGGTGGAGTTCAGTCCAAGTATTGTGCATTGGCTCAATACTTAAATCTTGTGGGTGTTACCATTGGCTTCACTATCACAGGATCTATTAGCATGATGTAAGAACTTCAAAAATTATTTTCCTATCATTGCATTCAAAACCATAAATATACATGATAATAGTAATAAAAATACTGGCTTGTTTATGAACCAGGGCAATAAAAAAATCCAATTGCTTTCATAAGTATGGCCATCATGCAGACTGCAATATATCCAGCTATCCATATATGGCCATCTTTGGAATCTCTCAGATTTTACTAAGCCAAATCCCAAATTTCCATGAACTTTCATGGCTCTCTATTATTGCTGCTGCCATGTCTTTTGGTTATGCTTCCATAGGCATTGGTCTCTCCATAGCAAAAATTGCAGGTTAGACATATTGACTTATCTGAGCTTATTTACTGACATAAGCACTTGTAAGACTAGTAGAGCTTATGTAACAACTTATGACAATGTCATAAGTTATTTTCATAAACCTTTCTATATATATAACTTATGAAAACAAGTTATAACTTATTTGAACATATATAGGAGGAGAGCATGTCAAAACAGGTCTTACAGGGCTTGTTGTTGGAGTTGATGTGACAGCAACAGAGAAGCTGTGGAATACCTTCCAAGCAATTGGAAACATAGCTTTTGCATATTGTTTCAGTATGGTTATTGTTGAGATACAGGCAAGTAATTTTACACAACATAAATTCTCATTTGTAGCTGTCATACCTATTAATCGATTAAGTAATAAACTTACTTAATCGATTAATATGGTATATTTTTATCATAGTATATGAAATGTTTTAATCTCCGCAAATTTTGCTCTATTTCCGCACATTTTGTGCATGGCGCGTCACAATTGACATTTCTAAATTCTAATTTCTTTGAAGGACCATAATTTCTAAAGTCTTTCATATATTATCTTTCTCTCCGAATTATAGTTTTGCTCTTGCTTCAATTAGGCCTGACTAGTGGACGATGAAATTAATTCTCTGATTAGTCGGTCTGATGGATATCGAGGTTTAAAAAAGAATAAGATAAAATCTGTTTTTTAACTTTTTTTTTCTTTGTACAGGACACATTAAAATCAAGTCCACCAGAAAATCAAGTGATGAAGAAATCATCTTCTGTCGGAATTGCAATCACTACATTCTTTTATTCATTATGCGGTCTTCTGGGCTATGCAGCATTTGGAAACAATGCACCTGGAAATTTTTTAACTGGATTTGGTTTTTATGAACCATATTGGCTAGTTGACATTGGTAATATTTTCATCATTATTCATTTGGTGGGAGCTTATCAGGTAAATAATTGTTTTATGAACAAAAATATTTCTACATGAACCTTTTATGGGAAGGGTATTGAATTAAGTGCAGTCGAGGATGCATGCAGTTAGTGCAGTCAGCAACTCATAACTCTCTGATCAAAATAAGACGGTTCAAATTTCAAGACAATATTTTATTTTGATATAGAATTCTGAAATAAAATCTTAACAGTCCAATCAGGATCGATCAGACAACCTATAATCTATTGACTGCATGACTGTACCATTTTTCCGATGCACTAAATCAAATCCATATGGGGAGCAGAGAAAATAGAAATCTAATTTAGTAATTAATTTATTGTGTACAGGTATATGCACAGCCTTTATTTTCAACTGTGGAAAATTTAGGTAGTAAACAATGGCCACAAAGCAAATTTATGACAAAAGAATATCATATAAGAATTCCATTAGTTGGCACATGGAGAATTAATATGTTCAAGTTGGTATGGAGGACAATTTATGTGATAATCATGACATTAATTGCTATGATATTTCCATTCTTCAACAATGTTGTGGGTTTGCTAGGAGCCATATCATTCTTTCCTTTGACAGTGTACTTTCCAACAGAGATGTACCTAAAACAAGCTAAAGTGGCCAAGTATTCTTGTACATGGATTGGAATGAAATCCTTAAGTGTGTTTTGTTTGATGGTCAGTCTTGTTGCTGCAGTTGGGTCGGTTGAAGGAATCATCTCAGACCTCAAGATATTTAAGCCCTTCAAGCCTAATTAATCCCTTGCTTCTACTATTTGTAAAATAAATAAGAATAGAACTTTTATTGATGAGAGAATTAAAGATGTTCTTTTATCAAAACAAAAAATAAAAAAGTTGTTTACAACATAATTTTTTTAAGCATGACAACATAATTATAATATATAATGTTTTTTTTTTCTTTTGACAAAAAGAAACTTAATGCATTTCGTACATAATAATAAGTTCAATACAAGGTGAGCAATAATTAAACACTTGGGGAAGCAAAGTGAGTTGCCTGAGCTAATTCATGAGCCACTCGATTTGTTTGTCTCCCAACATGACTGACCTTATAGTTGAGATTTAAAACTAGTAACCTCCTACATTCATTTATAATACTACCAAACTCGATATTATTCCTTCTTTTACTATTAAGTTCCTACACCACTTGTAGGCAATCAGTTTCGATCTGAACCACATCATAGTGCGTATTGTGAATCTATTGAAGTACTTCTAGTACTCTCATTGCTTATGCTTCTGCAATGCTCGGTGTGCCCTCAAATTTTTCGCAAAAGCTTACACAAAACGACCGTTGCTATCTGTGATACACGCCCCGACCATACTACTAGGACGAGTCTCCAAAACAAACAACTCCAAGAATAAATTCCTTATATTAATCCACCTGCCATCATTTTTACCCAACCATGATCATACGGTCTCTTCCGGTCAATATACACAATTTTCTTGTGATGTACAATATTGATTTGCAAATGATTTTGAAAACTTTTTTCAATGACTATATGATGAAGTTTTGGAAGATATAGGTAGAGGATTAGTTGTTTGTCAAAGACTAGCCTCATACACACTCCATCTCAAATGAACTTTTTTCAATGACTAGCCTCACGAACTTCATTGGATATTTTACTAAGGTCTTTGAAGACCCAATTATTGCAATCAACAAATGAAGAAAAAAAAAATTACTTAACAAATACAAAGGCATAAATCAAAACCATATGTCGGCATGCAATCGTGAAACAGATGAAGTATCGTCTCATATGCATTCCCACAACAAAATACAACCATGTTGCACTAATCATATGAAATTTTGAATACGATGGGGAAAGATTATTAGTTGTACAGATGCAATATTTCCCGTTATTTGTGAGCTGTTGATGAAACTCATGATTACTATTTTAAGGGGTCAAAATATTTCATCACTTTGACCAATCGTTATTTAGTAGTGAGCTGTTAACTTGTAATAATGATTCTTATAATATTTTTGGTAGAAAATGGGAACATAAATTACGTTATGTTGTTAACAATTTCATGTCAATGCAAACATTGATGATTAACATATTTAGCTACTCCCTCCGTCCCTATTTATAAGAGTTAGTTTGATAAAAAGTTTGTCCCTTATTATAAGACTCTTTTACAATTATCAATGACATTTAATTATTTATTTTCCAAACTTACCCTTATTTATTTTGCATAGTTTTTTTAATAGCATTAAATTCTCTTTTGTTTGATACACAGCACTACAATTAATTTAAGGGTAAACATGTAAAATCAATATAATTTGTCAATCAATTTAATACTAAAACCCACTTTCTTAATATCCGTGTTTTGTCAAACTAGCTCTTATAAAAAGGGACGGAGGGAGTATTACTTTGTCAAAAAAAAAAACATATTTAACTCTTTATTACTAAAAATTATATTGGATTCACGAGATTTTGAGTTCAAGTCCTGCTCTTGAA
Source organism: Trifolium repens (assembly GCA_030408175.1). Classification (NCBI taxonomy): domain Eukaryota; kingdom Viridiplantae; phylum Streptophyta; class Magnoliopsida; order Fabales; family Fabaceae; genus Trifolium; species Trifolium repens. The sequence continues at coordinate 61,736,468 of CP125837.1, read as the reverse complement.
GGAAGGTAAATGTAATTATTTTTATAATTTCATTTCTGTGTCTTGGATGGGGCAATATCACTCGCTCTAAATTTCTGTTATAAAAAATAGGCTTAATTGCAGTTTTGGTCCCTCTATTTTTATTATTTTGCAGATTTGGTCTTCTATTTTAAAATTTGACAGTTTTGGTCCCCCTATCATAACTTTTAACTATAAATTGATGATGTAATGTGATATATTTTAAACGACGTAGTATATAATCTGGTAATGAGAAAATACCAACATCGATAAAATTGTAAGAAAAATATTTTATAAAGTTAATTTAAAACATGTTGTATTATCATATTTTAGACAAAATATGTGTTAGGGGACTAAAAGTGTCAAATTTTAAAATAGGAAGATCAATTCTACAAAATGATGAAAATAGGGGACTAAAACTGCAATTAATTACAGAAAGGGATAAGGCATCCCAACTAAAATTTGACAATGTAATTATTAAAAAAAAATAAAATGCAGATATTGTCTTTTTCTTTTTAGTTTTTCACCACCAGTTTAATCTGGTTCGGGGGTCAGTTCTGGCATCAAGTGGTTCCAGCCCCCTCCCGATCACAGTTACGGGGGATCGAACCGTGGTCCTCCATACCAAGTTCAGCGCCAATCACCACTGAACCAACTAACGATTGATTGCAGATATTGTCTTTGATTAGAAAAATGTAGTAAAAATCCACTATGTTGGAAATATGCATTGAAGAAACATTAATTACTAATGTAGTAAGAAACTATATTTTTCAACACGGTTTTTTGGATGTATTCTGAAATATGCAAGTGTATTTCTTATTCTTATCCATTAGATGATCATAACCTTTAAGACACATTATTTAGTTACGGCCGTCCAAAAAAATTATCATTGGTCACACACAAAAAATGCATATAATTTAATTATTTTAAAATACATATTATTTCAGTATTTTTCCTTTTTACTTTTTTCTAAATACTTATCAATGCATTAAATATGTGGAAATATTGGTCTTTGGATAAGCGTTTCCTTAGAAAAAAAACTTCAAATTTCTCTTATAAAAAGGTTATAGATTAGTGTCTCATTTTCATAATCAGTTTTCAAAGAAAACATAGCAAGAGAGTGTCATATGGCAGTGATGAGTAGCTTCTCCATAGTTGATGGCAAATATGATGATGATGGTCGCATAAAACGAACAGGTTTGTAACTTCTTGTCTCATCAAAACTATATACATCAATTATTCGATGAATATTTTTTATTTATTTTTTTCATTTTCATATGATACATATTATGTTGTTATTTTAACATTGATAATTAAATGTATGATTATATATGAAGGAACATGGGTAACTGCAAGTGCACACATAGTGACTGCTGTAATAGGATCTGGAGTGTTGTCATTGGCATGGGCAGTAGCTCAATTGGGATGGATTGCAGGGAGTATCATTCTCATACTCTTTTCACTCATCACTCTCCTCACTTCTTTTCTCCTAGCTGATTGCTATAGGTATCCTGATCCTATCCATGGAATCAGAAACCACACCTACATGGAAATGGTAAAAAATATTTTAGGTAATTATTTACAAAATTCATTTTTTTTCTCCCCATATTTGAGCATGATTTAGTCAAAGTTCAAATTGTTATAGTCACAACGCCAAATCTGTTTTAGTCAAAATTTAATTTTTTTACACGCCGACTCCGTTTTATGATTTAGTCAAAATTCAAATTTTTATATTCACTGCGCCAAATCAGTTTTAGTTAAAATTCAAAATTTATATTCACGGCGCCAAATCTAGATCTAAAGATGGAGATTTCACTGCACTCACAGGCTGGGCAGCAATCAATTGGGTTGATATTGATGTCTAATTTGTCACCGAAAAACCCTATAACAGCTTCATATTGTAACCGTTATGAGAATCTTAAGATCTAGTGAGATAAATTTCCTCTCTAAATCTAAAGATCCTAAGAGTTGTTATAAAGGATTCAAGTCCTATTTGGTTTGAAATGTTCTAAAATTTCAATTTCGGATTTTTTTTAATCTTCTACGGCAAAAATGTGTACTACAAGCACAATAGGTCATATTAATTGTGCTTCAAATCTCAACTAGAAATGTTGCTGTACAAAACAAAAACAAATCACCACTTGATGTTAGAACTGACCTCAAATCCAAATCATATTAAACTTATGGTGAAAGCCAAAAAAAAAAAATCAATTAATCAAACATCGTTAACCTTTTTGAGAGAGAGACTCTCCATTTTTTATTTAAATAAAAAATGCTCTCTTTGCATGAATTTTTCATTGAAACATACAAATTGTCATGCTCGGTTAATTATTTTCTCATTCTTCTTTGTTTTCCATTAAACAATGAATGACTTTGTTTGTAAAAATAATTCGCCTGAGCCTCGAAATGTGTTGGATCAACCCTGATGAAATTAAATCATGAAACACTTTGCAAATAGTGAATTAACAAGGATATTATCATATTAATTTTCTTTTGAAGTTAATTGTTGCATTGTAACCTTTCTATCTCTTTCTCTACAGGTGGAGTTCAATACAAGTTATGTGGATTGGCTCAGTACACAAATCTTGTGGGTTGTACTATTGGTTACACTCTCACAGGATCCATTAGCATGGTGTAAGAACTCTCACTCTTTGGCCAATTTTATATCATAGTACTCAAAAATCAAAACCATGAATATTAATACTTGCTTGTGTTTCTACTAACAGGGCGATAAAAAAATCGAATTGCTTTCATAAGTATGGTCATGAAGCGGATTGCAAGACATCTAATTATTTATTTATGGTCATCTTTGGGATCTTTGAGATTTTATTAAGCCAAATTCCAGATTTTCATGAACTTTCTTGGCTCTCTATTCTTGCTGCTGTTATGTCTTTTGGTTATGCTTCCATAGGCATTGGTCTCTCCATAGCAAAAATTGCAGGTTAGACATTACTTTCGTGTTTTTATTGACTTATTTCAGTTTATCTACTGACATAAACACTTGTAAGATTATATATATAAAAGAGGATTATGAAAACAACTTATAACATACACGAGTATGTTTTGTTTCGTTCTTGAACATATATAGAACCAGGGCACCATGTCACGACAGGCCTTACCGGGACCATTGTTGGTGTCGATGTGAATACTTCGGAGAAGGTGTGGAATACCTTTCAAGCAATTGGAAATATAGCTTTTGCTTATGCTTTCAGTATGGTAATTGCTGAGATACAGGTAAGTAATGTTAGCTTTTGCTTAATTCAGTTCATAATCATGTTAATTTGCACTTTGGATTGTTAACAAAAAATAACACTTTTTTAACAGGACACATTAAAATCAAGCCCACCAGAAAATCAAGCTATGAAAAAATCAGCCCTCGCCGGAGTCACGGTCACCACATTCTTTTATGCATTATGTGGTCTTCTAGGGTATGAAGCATTTGGAAACAAGGCACCAGGAAACTTCTTAACTGGATTTGGTTTTTACGAACCATATTGGCTTGTTGACATTGGTAATCTTTTCATCATTATTCATTTAGTGGGAGCTTATCAGGTAATTTAATTATTTTATGAACATTAATAATATTATAGCAAAAATCAACATTGAATATAATGTATTTATTTTTTGTTTATATAGGTATTTGCACAACCTGTATTTTCTATGGTGGAAAATTGGGGCAGTCAGAGTTGGCCAGAAAGCAAATTGATGACAAAAGAATATAATGTAAAAATTCCATTAATTGGCACATTGAGAATGAATATGTTCAGATTGATATGGAGAACAGTTTATGTGATAATCACAACATTGATGGCTATGATATTTCCATTCTTCAATAGCATTGTTGGTTTGCTAGGAGCCATATCATTTTTTCCTTTGACAGTGTACTTTCCAACAGAGATGTACCTAAAACAAGCTAAAGTGGCCAAATATTCTTCTACATGGATTGGAATGAAAATGCTAAGTGGATTTTGCTTGATTGTCACTCTTATTGCTGCAGTTGGATCAATTCAAGGAATTATCTCAGAGCTTAAGATATATAAGCCCTTTCAAGCTATTTAATATCCCTTGTTGAATAAAGCATGTGTGTACTTATTAATCAATAATATACATATGTACTTGTTTTCATGTTGGAATTCAGCTCTTTGTTTTTTTTTTATTTTTTATAGGAAAAGTAATTTGTTTTTCATTGCAAATAATGTTTCATGGGTAGCACACAAACAAAGCTAGTATTTTTTTTTGACAAGCATAAACAAAGTCAAATATAGCACACACAAATTTTAATTTTTGTCTAAAAAAAGGTTAGATATAGCACCCAAAAAAGTTTCATGGTAACATAGTTAACGACATAACATCAATTTTCTAATCCACCCTGGTGCAATTTTTTTTGAAGAAGTCAAAGAAAATATCTTAAATCAAATTAAACACAAGGTGTGAAAAACCAAACAAAGTATAAGATTATTTGTATTGAGCCACATACAACTTTCAGATTTAGCATCCAATGATTTAAATCGAAATAAAAACCTTTTTTTTCTTGCCTTAAACCACCACCTGACATGAACCTTTTAATAGTAAAGATTAACCTGTCAATAATAATTGTCTTGCCATTAAAAACTCTATTTCTAGCTTTCCAAATAGACCAAATTAGGGCTAACTAAATTGCTTGTAAACAAGTTATAATACTTTTGCAAAAATCATGAGCCCCACAAAATTGAAATGCCAATGAAATTGCATTATAAAAAAGAACCCACGTGATCCCCAACCAAGAAATATTGTCACTCCAAAAATTTCTAAAGAGTATTATTCAATTAATTATTTTCGTATTAGCTTTATTAACATCAATATTTATATAAAGGGTGAAAATTTGTGTTTGACATATTGAGAATCATATCTTATCTTATAGGCTTAAATGTTGTTTTGGCCCCCCAAGTTTTACAATTGTGCGATTTTGCACCCCACCCCTCACGTTTCAATTGCTTGATTTTAACACCCTAAATTTCACAATTGCTCCATTATGCATTTGTTATTCCCCCATTGACTTTTTTCATTAAAAATTGGTTATGTTATATCTTAAAATTAAATAAAAATAAAAATGTTTTTAAATATAAAAAAAATTACAAATTTTTTTATTAAAAATAACTTATAAAATATTTTTTTATTATATGTATTTTATATAATAATTTTGTTATAAAAAAAGGGAAAAAAAACTATTTTTTTAAGTTTTGTAAATATTTTTTAAAAAAATAATAATTATTAAACATTTTATTAAAAAAACAATTTTTTATACATTTTTATAAAAGAAAATATTATTATTTTATAACATTTTTAATTTTAAAAACATATTTTAATTATTTTTAATATATTTTATTTTTTAAAATGCCACAATAGCTTTTATAAAAGAAAATATTATTATTTTATAACATTTTTAATTTTAAAAACATATTTTAATTATTTTTAATATAATTTATTTTTTAAAATGCCACAATAGCTGTTTTTAGTCAAAAAAATCAACGGAGGGCTAGAAATGCAAAATGGAGTAAACTTGGGGGGCCAAAATTGAGCAATTCAAACTTGTGGGCTAAAATCGAGCAATTGTATAACTTTGGGGGTTAATATCAAGCAATTGAAACTTGGGGACCAAATTCGCACAATTATAAAACTTGGGGGGGCAAAACTGCATTTAAGCATATCTTATATTATTTTGAAATGGATTATCAATGACATCTATTCATATCGAGTACATATCAATTAATTAATTATTTATCTAACAAAAAAATTTAATTAATTTAATTATTTAATTTGATAATTTAACAATTAAGTCTATGAATTAATTAATAATTAATATAATTAATTTAAAGTCCCCATGAGCTTAGCTCAATTGGTTGGGACATCGCACTATATGTGCAGGAGCCGGGGTTTGAACCCCAGACACTCCACTTATCCATCTTTAAGGTGGAATTTCAAGCCACTAGGCTACCTACCAAAAAAAATATATATATAATTAATTTAAATATATGTGTTAAAATAATGATATGATATTAGAATAAAATATTTAATAAAATACTCTAATAGAATATTGCTAGCTAAATGTTTTTTTTCTTCAAATAAATAAAGCTCATTTTACGGTTCTCCCAAATTAGTTCCGGTGTATTCCTACAATTGATCATAAGAAGCATAAAGTTTGATCTAGTGGTAAAAACATAAATTTGAACTTCAAAGTTTCGGTTCAAGTTGCGCTAGTAATCTTGTTTGTGTTATATGAATATGAAGATCTTCTATGTTTTGGATGAGATACAATCCTCTAATACTTATTAAAAAATATGTAGAGTAAAATTAAGAGAGAAAAATAGAACGTAAAGAGAGGGAAAGAAAAAGAAAAGAGAAAATCCATATTGGATAAGGTACATTTATTATTTAGAACGTATATTAAAATATAAAATAATTCTATAAACACAAATATTTATTTAGAAAACATTTAAACACCTCAAATGTTCTCAAATATGCAAATATATACACCGTTTCAACAAAAAAATATGCAAATGTACAGTGCAGTATACAAGAGCATTAAATAGGTATCAACTTTGGTCAAGCGTTTCCTTAAATTCTTATTATCATTTTCAATTCTTATAAATTTTATCTATTAAAAGGGTATAACACATTATCAATTCTTATAATTTTCTAAGAAACAGAGAGAGGCAGAGTTCATGGCAGTGCAAAGTAGCCTCTCTATTGAAGATGGGAAACATGATGATGATGGTCGCATAAAACGTACAGGTTTGTATTCTTATCTCATCAAAACTATATGTACATCAGTTATTCAATGAACGTTTTTTTTTTTTTTTTACATTTTCATATGTTACATATTATGTTGTTATTTTTTAACATTGATAATTAAATGTATGATTATATATGAAGGAACATGGGTAACTGCAAGTGCACATATAGTGACTGCTGTGATAGGGTCTGGAGTGTTGTCATTGGCATGGGCTGTTGCTCAATTGGGATGGATTGGAGGGACTATTGTTCTCATACTATTCTCTCTTGTCACTCTCCTCACTTCTATTCTCATGGCTGATTGCTATAGGTATCCTGATCCTATTCATGGAAAGAGAAACCCTACCTACATGGATATGGTCAAAGTTATTCTAGGTAATTAATTATGAAATTTAATTTTTAATGTTTCACTTTCTAGTCATATATTTGACTCTTTTTTCAACATTTTGACCATTGTGAAAATTGGTTGAATCAAGGAGGGCGAATCTCGTCCATTATGAAGAGATAAGTTTAGACTTAACGAGTAATATTTGACTGGACCTCTTAATGATAATGAAAAATTCGTGGTGTTGCTGACGTCAATTTTAATCTTCAATTTGAGATCATTTTTATTTTTTGTTTATTTTAATTTAGTCTAGGTGCTCTAAAATATTTTTTGAGGAAAATTGCTACACAACTTATAATGAAAGTATATGCGCACAAAAACACAATCTATTTTATTATATTAAGTGTACTTTAAATCGTCCATAAATCATAATCTTATTGACAAAAAAAGTCAATAACTATTATCATTTTGTCTATCTAAAAAAACATATACTTCAAATCATAACTCAAAATGTTGTATAAAATATTTTATAAAAAAATGTTGAAAACAAAAATTTTAATCTTTTTAAGAGAAATAGTCCAAGACATACATTTTAACATATTCTTTTTTAACTAATATTAAAAAAATAAAAAATAGTGCTGTACCAAAAAAAAAAAAATAGTGTGATGAAATGTTGTATTATAGAGTATGTTGTCAGTATTCCTCTAAACAATTATATTACCAAATAAATTTATTTTTTGTTAGTTGCTTAGCTATTAATCTATCGACAACTTGTGCAATGCAAAACAAAAACACAAGGAAATTTTATTTTGAAGTTGATATTGTATTGTAACCTTTCTATCTCTTTCTCTACAGGGGGAGTTCAATACAAATTTTGTGGATTGGCTCAGTATACAAATCTTGTGGGTTGTACCATTGGTTACACTATCACATCAGCCATTAGCATGGTGTAAGAAATTAATAAATCTCTCACTAAATATTGCTATAAATCCACTTATTTAAATTTATCTATTAATCTATTAATATTTTTTGGAAGACCATTCGAAAGAGTTTATGGAGAAACGTTAATAACATGTCTATAAGTCGTTTTTAGCTTATTTTCATAAGCTCTCTAGTATATGTATACCTTATGAAAACAACTTATAAATTAAATAAAAACAATTTTATTTTATGTTATCTTTTGTTATATAAATATACTCCGGTATTTTATAGTTAAGCACTTATTTTATAAACATGTATTCTATAAATACTTAATTAAATTGTTTGACCAAAAATAATTGCCTTTTTATGAACAGGGCCATCAAAAAATCCAACTGCTTTCATAAGTATGGCCATGAAGCAGACTGCAATATATCCAATTATCCATTTATGGTCATTTTTGGAGTTGCACAAATTTTATTAAGCCAAATTCCAAATTTCCATGAACTTTCATGGCTCTCTATTCTTGCTGCAGTTATGTCTTTTGGTTATGCTTCCATAGGTGTTGGTCTCTCCATAGCCAAAATTGCAGGTAAGGCATTGCTTTAATTTACTAAATACAAAATTAAGGAGAAATTGTACTAAAAATATTGGCATTCCCTCAGTTATGTAGAAGCATTTCTTCTAAACATATTTGAGGAGTTTATTGCAATTTCTCCTAAAGTTAATAATGTACATTTTAGCTGAACAATTTCTCCTATATATAGAACCAGGGCACCATATGAAGACAGGCCTTACAGGACAAGTTGTTGGAGTGGATGTGACAAGTTCAGAGAAACTGTGGAATACCTTCCAAGCAATTGGAAACATTGCTTTTGCATATGCTTTTAGTAACGTAATTGTTGAGATACAGGCAAGTCATTTTACGCACCTAATCTATAAAGCACGAACATTCCTCAGATTAATCATGTCACGTTGTTGGACACTCGTCGACACGACATATACAATTACATCAGATTATGTCATTTTCTCAAATTATTGTCGGTGTCGACATATCAATATCAGTGTCGTGTATGGTATCCGTGATTTATAGCACCTAGTTCATTTCATAGTGAGTTATCATTGTTTTCTAGGACTAGGACAACAATTTCTCAATTTTCTTATCTATTATTATGTATCTCATTTTTATACAGGACACATTAAAATCAAGTCCACCAGAAAATCAAGCAATGAAAAAATCAGACATAGCTGGAATCACAGTCACCACATTCTTTTATGCATTATGTGGTCTTCTAGGCTATGCAGCATTTGGAAACAAGGCACCAGGAAACTTTTTAACTGGATTTGGTTTTTATGAACCATATTGGCTTGTTGACATTGGTAATCTTTTCATCATTATTCATTTAGTTGGAGCATACCAGGTAACTATAATTATTCTATGAACAAAAGTACTTGCTACATGAACAAAATAAACATTGAATATAATGTATTTATTTATTTATTGTTTGTATAGGTATTTGCACAACCTGTATTTTCTATTGTGGAAAGTTGGGGTAGTAAGCGTTGGCCAGAAAGCAAAATGATGACAAAAGAATATGATATTGGCATATGGAAAATGAATATGTTCAGATTAATATGGAGGACATCATATGTGATAATTGCAACATTGGTTGCTATGATATTTCCATTCTTCAACAGCATTGTTGGTCTGCTAGGAGCTTTCTCATTTTTTCCCTTAACTGTCTATTTTCCAATAGAGATGTATTTGGTACAAGCTAAAGTTCCTAAATATTCTCATATATGGATTGGGATGAAATTTTTAAGTGTGTTTTGCTTGGTTGCGAGTCTAGTTGCTGCAGTTGGATCAGTTGAAGGAATCATCTCAGACCTCAAGACCTATAAACCATTCATGTCTAGTTAATCCTCTATAACTTTTGTTTAAGATATTATTATATATATAATATTGGTAGTTTCATTGAATAAAACGCGTGTACTTGTTGTAACGTAGCTGCGTAGCTGCATATTCGATCTTCATGTTTGATTTATTGAAATAGATTATGGTTTATGTCTGAAGTTTATCCATATTTAGAATTATTATTTTGTTTATGTTTTGCATGAACTTAACCTTATTTCTTTTGATTTGCAACTTAATCCAAGAAAATGGAAAATAAAAATATTAAGAGTAATGATACTTCTAATAAGGCTTTCATTTAGATTTAAATAAAACTATACACAACATATATGCAAAATGCAAAAGACACATGTAAAGAATTGTGTAATGATGGCTGCAAAATAGATAACAAGTTCTCCCTGGATGATATATTTTACAAAGGAACTAAATCAACTGAAGCCAAGTAAAACTGAAATTCAATATATGTGACTATAAGAGGTTCCTAAGAGTAAAAGTACGTGTGATGTTTGCCTTTAGTTTAGTCGAGGTGCTATCTGCGATATCCTTTCATCTTCTAAGAGTGCATAAGGGTCCACATATTGGGGCGGTGATAGTGACATCTTGCTTCCGTCGTGGACAAAACTCGGTCCAAAATACTGCCACAAAAACAGATTCAATGCATCAATGTTCTATATTACACAAACAAACAGACATGATGGAAAAAAAAAATGAGGCTGGAAGAACAAAAGTAAAGCTTCGTGTAAGACCAGCATGACGCAAAGTGAAAATATATTTATTTCCGTGAAAAAGGTTTCATTTCACAATCAGGCAAAATCAAAATATTTCATGTCAAGCGTTCATGCTGTGTAAAGTTTGTTTTTTAATGTTAAATACAAAACCATAGGATAGATGCGAAGATATAGCAATGATCATGAGGTTCAGCATGATGAAATGAAGTAGCTGCTACCAAGAATTGAATGTACGAAAACAATTGTACACATTGAATCTTTTATAAGTTTACAAAACAACAGACACAAAAGCGGTATTAAGTACGCAAGTTCCAACATTGATTCTGAACTATAATACTACAATGATCAACTATTATAAGAGAGAATATACATTTTTTGTAAAGGAAGCTGAGCAAGTGAGCATATAGCCATATATCATATATGTTAGAGTCATAGTTTGCAAAATTTATATGTTAGGTTCTGTCTCTGCATTAAATTGTTATTCACTTCAATAAAAAACAAGGTTAAGTTGAAAGAAAAATCATGTTGACTTATCATAAAGTGCGCACTATATAGAGATTACTTAACATGGAAACATAACGATCATATAATATTACACATCACATAAGGTTTTATCAGAAGAGCTTACAAAGTAAAGTGCAGAAAAGAATGCCACGGTTATGAGGATCAACGGTCCAAATGCCAAGAAGAATGTTCCTCCAAGTGTCAATAGAAGTTTAGCTCGAGGTACCAAGCCCTGAAATGGATAAATATGTAAGTAATTTCTGATGACTATCACCAAAAAAAGAAAGAAAAAGAAGTTCAAATAGATGTTAGCATTACATCTCAATTACATATATTACACTATCATTTATGATTCGGAGACACTTTATTTTGTTAGTTTCTATCAGACAAAAGACTCTTTTGCAGTGCTGCAATTGCTACCATCTCATTCTTTAGTATATGCTCATTGTTTTCTCAATATAACTAATGTCTATTTGTCACTTCTCCCCAATTTAGTTCCTCCCCAATTTAGTTCCAAACAATTGCTTCAATTGATCATAAGCAGCATGTATGCTGTATTCTATGATGATGATTAAGAATGGAAACTTCAAGATTTCACCAGCATAATACTCTCTCAAGTCATGAAGAAGACTTATTTACTACACAACAGATAAGGTAAAACACTTCAAATCATTCTCTAAGAAAAGCTATTTTGGAAGTTATTTAAATCTCGAACTTGTTCTTTACGGAAACCATCGGAACCTTAAAGTTCCAAACACCAGAACATGATGTTAAGTCTCAAAGTTTTTCTACTAATATTTGAATTTCAATATAAACAGTCAGATCAAGTTTGGTGGTTTCGATTGCAAAAACTATAATTTAGTATTCTTTGTTTGCATCAAAACAGCCTTAGAGCAGTACAAACAAAGAACAGATGAAAGACTAATTAATGTAAACAAAATACTTGCAACAAAACCTTTGTAACCAAATCATGACATTTTTATATATTATTGAAGGAAAGTCAACAATGAATCAACCTCAAGACCTTCACTGTTGAGTGCCATAGACCGTTCCCTTTGATTCTCTAAACCCCTCTCTACATTAGTTGACACCACTTTTCTATTTGGGGAACCTCTATCTTCTTCATTCACAAAAGCCTCTTCATCAACTCCATAATTGGTTTGCTTGTAATCCTCAAGCAATGATGTAGGGTTCATACCCCTCCTCTTCAACTCCTTCATAAATAATGACTCTGGAGGCTCTTCTCCTGAAAATCAATACAATAGTAATAATGGTGCAAAGCCACCAATAGGTAAAGTTAGTCATTTGGTCTATTATTTAATCACTAAGTGAGTTAGACGAAATCACTGCGCCATTGATTTTGTTGAAACTTCAAAGTGTAACTTTTATCAGACGTGATTCTGTCAAACTCACCGTCAATCTAAACATAAACATGCATTTAGAATAATCTAACCTATTTCTCTAACATATCTACTTATCTTGCCAAAACATAATAACACACTTTTTCTTGAAAATCAAGACATCAAGGGCCTAAGTGCTGGTTGTTGAGAATCTTGAGATGATACCATCTCATGAATATTTATATTTTTTATATTCAAGTACCAATAAAGGCCAACACATAAAATAAATAAATAAAATACAATAAAAAAAACATTTTAATGATTGTTTGCTATTTAATCCATCATGATACAAAAAGGGCAAGAATATTTTTTAATATACTTAATTATCTAAAATTAACAATAATCATAGTAAACAAAATTCATTACTATTCTAAAGAGAAAAAAGAAAAAAAGAAACTTGCCACTATTTTTGTTTTGGGTATCTTGAGATTTACAGCAGACCCTAAAAGAGTTGAAATTTTGCAACTTTACAATCCTTTTGTGAAAAAAACAGCGTTGAGGGTGATTACTCCATGTAGAATTTCTTGGAATATTGGATTGAGAAAGTGAAAGTTGAGAGAGAGTGGGTCTCAAAGACGCCATAAGAGAGAAGAAGAAAATGGTTTGGTAACAGAGAAAGTGTCAACTTTGTTGTTCTAGAGGAAGAAGCAAGTGGAGAGTAGAGAATTCAGAAGCTGAAGAGGCGTAGTTTAGTAAGAAACAAGTAACAGTGACTAATGTGCGCCTGTGTCGGTTTTTATGTTTGTGGCTATAAAAGAACCAAGAAGACGTGACAACATGTACAATACAAATTTATAGTAATCATGATTTTTTGTTTTTTTTTTTTTTTTTCTCTTACAATTTCTAATTATTCTGTTCTTTCTACAAAAATCTGGGGGGAAATTGTGACGGTTTATTATTTGTCTTCTTCCTTTGGTAAATTCTAGGTAAAGATTGTTTATCTGAACAATCAAACAGTAAAAACTAAACATGGATTTTGAAAGTTTCATGCTGCTATAACTTGTGTTGTGCTTAACACCATTAAGAAATTTACAAATAGTAGTAGTAATTACTAATTAGTTTAGGGAATTGGATTTCCCGTAGTATTCACGCAGTTACGGTTTCGGCCATCCAATTTAAATCGACAGTTGAGATTAATTTACTGTGTAATTTGACTATGTAATCTAGACCGTTCAATGTCAAACCAATAACTAATATTCAGTACTGCATGGAATTGTGTGTAATGTCATTCGCAGACAATCATGATCCTAATTTCAAGCTTTTTTTTCTTTCTTCAAAGAGTTGCAAGGTAATGGGATTTGAATATGATTTTGATCCATATTAGAATTTATAGAGATAATTTATCACTCATTTGAATCACATAAAATTTGAAGAGTAATTTTTGTAGTTGTAAAAAAAGATATTCAATTTACATTATAAGTACACTTTTTAACAACAAAAAATAAGTAAAACTAGGAATGAAGATTGACAACTATGTAAGTATTATATTATTTTGATAAATTAGTCCCCTAGTTAATTTTTATGTCTCTATTACTTTGCAAAGGACTATATCTAATTACTGCTTCCACAGCAATTAATGAATTTTCCGATTAAAATCAAATACTGCTCAGTTTGTCTTTGTTGATAAATACAGTAAACTCAAAAGGACAATTATAATTGATGCAACTTTTCACCACCCACCTTGGAGTTATTATAGGTTTAATTTACATAGGGATTAATTATTATCACCTAACCCTTTTTGTTCTTGATCGAACTTAGGCCTAATTATCCTTATCTTGAGAATAGTAACATATGTAACCAGAAAGGAATAGATAAACATGGCCATATATAGCCACCATTATATAAATTTAGAAACCATGTGGAAAGTGGGAACAATTCCTTTTGTACTTCATTCATCATCATCAAAGTTGACACATATCAGTTATAACTACCACATATTAGTGACTTCAAAAGCATACTTTGATTTTTACTTGTAACAAAAATGTTTTCATGGACACCTAATTTTTCTTATTCGTGCGGCCCCGCACCTTGATTAGTCACATGTAAAATCGTGATTGATTCAGTTGAATTTGAATAGATTGTTAATTTAAATCACGTTTAAAACAGTGAAATTATAGTTTAGTTAAATTAACCACAATTTTGACCGTGAAGTAAATGTTGATAGAAGATATACAATGTCGTCCTGACTGTATTTTAATGTTCGAATAACATAATTGTATTATCGTATAAGGACAACAAACTAGGAATAGTGGAATACAATAAGAACAATATCCTACCTCCAAGCCAAGAAAATACAAAGACACATGTCTTTTCAATATTTTTTGCAGCCATGCATTCTAGATAATGGTTTTAACCTGAATTGATTGGAGAGCCATGGGAGTTGAACGTGTTGGAGCAACATCTGAGACCACTAGAACAACATCTCCTTTGTTGATCAATCCTTTAGATTTCATTAGCTGAACTGATTTTGAGATGTTGGATTCAGCATCATCTGATAAATCAACAAGAAGTGGTACAACACCCCATTGCAAATTCAGAGCCATTCGAGTGCTCTCGTCGTCGGTGAAAGCAAAGATGGGAGGATCTGGACGGTTGCGCGATAGTAATGATGCCATGTATCCATGCTTTGTGTACACAAAGATTGCATCCACACCAAGTTTATTGGCTGCAGGAAGATAAACACAAAAGGGGTAAGTTTCAATAATTTGCTTATGCAGATTTCATATCAACAAGGTTGAGTGTTTGTTTGATTTTACAGTGACAAAGTTTGATTTTGAATTAATTGATTATGTCTAAATACGAGTTGAATATAAAGTGATTTTTGTTCAGTTATGTTCACGTAAAAATGAGTTGAACAATAAATCTGAGTGTAAAAATCATATTGAGTCAAAAGCTATAAATTATAACTTCAAGTTAGAATCAATTTTTGACAAAAAAGTCAATTCTAATCGAGAAGCTCCCAAGCATGCCAAAATCAATTTTAAGTCTTCCAAAAGTTGATTTGGGTTGTGTGCAGTCACAGGGTTGTGGCTATTATATACAGTCACACTGCACAATCTAAATTCTACAAAAGTGATTCCAAACATGCCCTTATATAATCACATATTGCAAGAAAGAATGTGAAGTACCCATTTCAACAGCACAATTGCATATTTGCTCAGTGATGCAATCTGGTAATGATGCTCCAAGTTTATGGTGATCGAGAAGACTTTGTCTGTTTTCCTCTCTACTCCATGATTCCATTCTACTGCTAGTCATATCCAACACCGCCAATGCTTTCTGTCCAAATGAACCAATAGCTGACTCGGCAGATAACATCAAAGCATCCGCATACTGTCGAACCGCTTCAGAAACATCTGCTACCTAGTAATGCATAAAAGCAAAGATTATTGTAATAGGTAAGTAGGTACTAAGTTTTCCAATTGAAAAATTATTATCATATATAGGAATTCTGATCTAGATTTATGAGTTATGATCACCCTAGATGTTTATATTGTTTTTTACCTCGGCACGAGTTGGTGTTGGATACTCAACCATTGACTGAAGAAGCTGAGAAGCTACAATCACTGGCTTATTTTGCTGTCTGCAAATGTTAATTATATCCTCCTGGACTGTAGGAATCTGTTCAAGTGGTATTTCGACTCCAAGATCACCACGAGCTACCATGATTCCATCAGAAGCTTTCACTATTTCCTCCAGATTATGAAGGGATTCTAAGCTTTCTATCTTTGCCACTACTTTTATGGATCTGAAAACATCATTTACCATTCTTCAATTTGTGCTAACATAACTTTGAATTAAAGCACTTATACAGAAGATACACATCAGCATCTTTCAAAGAAACAATAGGCTAAATTATATTGATAAAATGCATAAATGATTCTTCGTCGAATCTATGCTTCCTTACTTGGTTGATTTTCCAGAGAGGTATTTCTTTAAATCCTTAACAGAGTCGGCATGATTGACAAAGGATAGGGCAAAAAAATCAACACCCTCGGCTATTCCAAAGTTAATGTCAGCCCAATCCTGTAGATAAGTTTAAAAAGTAAAACATATCAGGGAATGATTGGAGGTTCATAGCCACTATTCAAAAAATTATACACCAAAAAATAGTTCACACAGACATCATTGTGTGTGTTGTACTGATTATTTTGCCGATCAAAATTGTACAAAAGCAATTCTAATAGTACTAGCATTGTAAAAGTGAATTTTTTTTGCAACATTTACTTGGAATTGAACAAAATAATTGAGTTTATGGTAATTGAAGGAAAATCCAATAGTTCTTCCTGCTCTTTCGAATGGTTCTAAGAAGGAATATTCGAAACTTCAGAATGAAAAATTTATCATGCATGATCTTTATTAAGTAAGTGCGAGAAATAAGAGGCTTCGCTGCATAGTGTACCTTAGTTGATAGAGTACGGTCTGTAGGGAGATTGTAATTCCTCCTTACAAGTTTTCCGTCTCTCCAGAAACTAAATTTAGCTCCAGGTAAGAAAAGACCAGCATCTGTGCACGTACAATGCAAATCCTTTCCAATTTTTTCAGTGACTACAAAGCATGCCATTCCACCGTCAATAACAAGTTCATCGCCTACTTGAATGCCTGACAACCATTAACCAAATTCAGAATTCAGTTGAATGCATAATAACATGTATATTCATTGGAAAATAAAAAGAACAGGTGGATTGGATTCTTCGCTCATTCTGCAAAATATTACTACCTTCGGAAAAACCTGGATAGTTTGCTTGAAATGTCAATGGACGAGAACCCTCGTATTTATCAGCAGTAAACAACCAAATTGAATCTTCCTGAAATTTAAACGAAAATTGCAAAGTTTCAAATACAAACACAAACTAGTCCATCATAAACTAAAAGGAGCATGGTGTGCACACCACAAATGTCAAAAAAAACATATGCCGCATGTTTGATTTCACTTTCAAAATTGATTCTGGAGACATAGAATTGATTTTGACATGTTTGAATGTTCTCGAATAGAATTGACTTTGCCTCTATAATTCGTTCTAATTTTAAACTACTATTTATAGCTATTGACTCCAAACATGATTTACGTAAATGTATCAAAATATAAACCACTTCACATTACACTCACACTTAACTAAAATCTATTTTACAAAATCAATTCATTCAAAATCAATTTTCGTCATAGCATAACCAAACACATACCTATGTTTGGTTACACATTTAGAGCTGCTAGAATTGATTCTGAAGTTGTAAAATTGATTTTGAAATGTTTGGTTGCTCTTCATTACAATTGATTCTGTCTCAAAAATTGATTCTAACTAGAAGCTAGGATTTGTAGCTTTTGAGTCTAAATGTGATTTACACAAATCACTTTTACAAAATCAATTATTGTCACACAGAACCAAACATGAACTAAGTTTACCTCAACTTTAACCGAGGAAGGTGCACCATGATCAACAACATGAATCTGACTACCCTCAGTATCAATCATAACAGAAACAGAAAAACCCTTTTCTTCATTCAACTTCTTAATCTTCCTAATAACATCACGGTGCCATTCTCTAGTACCATGACACATATTAAGCCTTGCAACATTCATTCCTCCTAATGCTAACTTCTCTAAATCTTCCAATGAACTACAAGCAGGACCAACCGTGCAAACAAGCTTTGTCTTCCTCAACCCTTTAAAACCCTTCACCATTAAATCTCCTTCTGAAACCATATCCAAACCCAAAGTTCCTCTTCCTCCTTCTAATGCAACATTGCTTGTTGTTCTTTTTAAACCCTCCACACCCACTTCCAGTGTTGCTGAAACCTTAAACCCATTTTTCCATTTCTGTTCTCCATTGAAACAAAATCCAAGATTTGAAACACGATGATTCAAAGGGTTTACAAATATAGTACTAGATTGTCTCACATATGAAGCAGTCATTGACTTCAAAACCATGGACATGATGAGGTTTTTGGTGGGAATAATGAAGTTATGGCTAACTATGTAATGTGAGATCCAAGTTGTGAACTTTAACGTAATTTAGATGTTGGGGTTTGAAGGGTTTTGTTGTAAACTCCGTCAATGTTTGGATTTTGGTCGCAGAACAAACAGGGGAGTTTAACGCAGAGTTGTTGATTTGATAGGAATTGGTTCGGCTAGAAACTTAGCTCGAGTTTGATACGAACTATTTTACTAGTCGAACTATATATAGTTTATGTTCAGTTTATTTATTTAACGAACTTATTTTTTAACTCAAGTTCAGCTCATTTGGTTCACAAACCAAGTTTACGAGCCAATTATTGAATCGAGTTTCGAATTATTCACGAGTTGGCTCGGATCATTATCAGCCCTACCTAAAACAATCACGATGTCGTTTTGTTTTTAACATTTTATAATGGGTTAAATACACGGTTAAATATTTGCCCATAAAAAAACATCACATGAAAATTTATTGTTTTGTTTTTAATTCTAATGATAAATTTATATTTATTAATCGATTTATGTTTATTTTAATGTCAATATGATTTTTTTATGTTTAAAATGTATTTATATTATAATTATAAAAAAAAAGTATTTATCTTTATTATGTCTATATACCATGTTAAATATTAATAGGTTCATATTATGTTAAAAAATATGTCAAACTTTTGTCAATTAGAGACTAAAAATAAAATGGAAATTATTTAAGATGAAAACATGTGATTTTTTTTAGGCCAAAAAGAAAAATATATGAGGGGGGTGAAAGGAAGAATAGAGGGGGCGAAGCTAGACATGATGATTATAATAGCTTTAATAATTTTATTGAAGCATAGCGTTAGTTGATTTGTCTTTGTGTGAGAGACGTTTTATTTGGTATCAGGAAGATGAGATTATAATAAGTTGTTTGGTTAAATTCTTATATATCATCTGAGAGGAGTGGTGTTTGAATTGGCCATATTGTTTATAGTTTGCTTTTGCTTTGGCAAAACGGGTGGTTATGTTTTGATTTTAAAGGAAAATTTTAAATTGATAAAAGGTAGTCTTAAGAAGTGGCATGTAGGGTTGGGAACAGGCCAGGCCAGGCTTTGACAGGCCTGAGCCTGGCCTATGATTTTTTTTTAAGCCTAAGCCTGGCCTACGGCCTATCAAATACAATTTTTTTGGCTTGGCCTGGGCCTGCTAAAAGTCTGGCCTGGCCTTATAGCCTGTTTATGAGCCTGTTACATAAAATTCTCTATATAGGCTTTTTAAATATATAGGCTAATTAAACATGCCTTAAAGCCTATTTCACATTTAAATTTTTATAATTTCTACAACATTAAGAAAAAGCTAATAAAATGATTAGCACGAGAATTAAAAGCTAATAAAATAACAAATATGATTACGACAAAATCTATTAAGTATGCCATAATACAAATTTTTTGTTAAACACTAATGTTAATCGGTGTAGTTAGCAATTCACAACCAAAATATACACTATAATTTGTCTTTGTAAAAAAAAATATATATATATATATATATATATATATATATATATATATATATATATATTTTGTCTAATAAATATTTATATTTATATAAATAATATTTATTTTTTATACAAACAAGATGATATAAATAATAATATTATATAAATAATAATTATTAAATATAAACAGGCCGGCCTATCAGGCTTCACAGGCTTTTTTAAAGGCCTAAGCCTGGCCTATTTATATAAACAGGCTTTTTTCAAGGCCTGAGCCTGACATTTTTAATAAACAGGCCAGACCAGGCCTAAGACAGGCCAGGCCGAAGGCCCCTGGAGGCCGCCTGGCCTATTCCCAACCCTAGTGGCATGTGAAGCATGAGAAAAACATTGAAGCTAGATTGAGCAAGGTCAAGAAAAGAGTGGAATTTCTTGATTCTAAAGGAGAAAATGATGGTTTCAATGAAGAAGAAAGGGAGGAAGTTAAGTCTTTATCTTCTCAGATGTTTTCCTCGCCTAAAGTAAATAATAGTATTCAGTGGTAGAAACCTCCTGATCGCAGTTGTGAAGGATCAAATTGTGGTCCTCCTTACCAAGTTCAGCGTCAATTATTATTGGATCAACTGACGATTGGTGGAGAGAATTTTTTTTAATCGGATACATGTTTAATTCAAAAGAAGGGAGAAATTATATAACTAATTTACATTTTTATCCTTATAATCTTACAACTACATGATCTTTATTATCATCGACACAAACCAATCCATATGTTAGCATCATTTTTATCCTTCTTTCTTAACAATAAACCCTAAAAGTATGGTTAAGAACAAACAACTTTTCGCAAAGTTTCACATAGCAGAATTGCATATGAAATTGATCCTAATTAAGAACCCTAAAAGTATGGTTATGAACAAACAACTTTTCATAGAGTTTCACGGACCAGAATCAAATTCAAAATTGCATTCTTACCACATGACGAGAATTGAGATCAACTTCGATCAACATCGTTTCATCAGCCAGACAACTTCCATGCTGATGAACCGTTATTTTTTTTGTGATTGGAATTAAAGAATAATTACTTATTTTTTAATCTTATTTGGATGTCAGTTTTGGTATTAAATGGTTTCAGCCTCCTACGATCACAGTTGTGGAGTATCAAATTGTGGTCCTCCTTACCAGGTTAATCACTATTGGACCAACCAACGATTTATGAATTTATGCATAAAAATATAAGGGAAAAAAAACAATAAAAAGACTATAGAAAATTTAGTCAAAAAATATTATAGCAAATAAACAATAAAAATTTGATTTTTACCAAGTTTACTAATTTATCCTTATATTACAAATTTTACTCAAAATTTTACAAAAATCTAAAATCGTTTGATATATTATTTTACAAAAATATTTAAATTATTTGATATGTTATTTTACGCAAAATTTATTGAAAGATGTGTATCTAAATAGAAAGAAAACAAATTTGTATGAAAATTAATAAAAATAAAAAATTATAGAAAGATTTTTTTTCCTCAAAAAATTATTTAGAGATGCATATTTTGTTGTTGTTGTTAAGGTTTAGACTTTAGAGATGCATATGAGCGTAAAGAAAACAAATCTGAATAAAAAATAATAAAAATAAATATTTTGTTGAGATATGTATCTACCTTAGTCTATATATATGGAGGGATAAAATTATAAAAAGGTAAATCCGAGTATACTATTGCAGTGTGAATCCGAGTCTTCTCCTTTTGCGTTTTGATATGACGACGGCAGCAGCCTCAGCCCAAACATCACTGCCTCCTTCGCTCTCGTCATATCAAAATCTTCACAACTGCGATCTGGTTGGTATATGATACTAAAAGTAATTTACCAAGGGTCATTCTTTATTTTGATTTGGAGAAGGAGTCGTCTCAAGAGTTTTCCTACCCTATGAGCCATTCCGAACTTCCATTTCCTTGGGGGTGTTGAAGGATTGTTTGTGCATTTTTTCTCGTAATGATAAGTTTTCTGATGTTTGGATAATGAAGGAATATGGAAATGAAAAGTCTTGGATTCAACTATTGAAGATTCCCAATATTGGAGATCCTGATTTTTATTGGCATAGCAAGGCATTATATATTTATGAGGATGATCAAGTGTTGGTGAATTTTGTGAAGACGGGTAAATTTAGTTTGGCCGTCTATGATTCCAAAAACGATACTTTTAAGATTCTTGAAATTCAAGACGACATTCATTGTTGTGTGGCACAACAAGTCTACGTTGAGAGTTTGATGTCACCTTAATCGGTATGAGATGTAGATGGTGTGTTGTGTTATGTTACTTAGAGACCCTCATCAACTTATATGTTAGTTTATAATTTATTTATTTTAAAACATATGTTAGTATATAATCTTGTTATTTACTTGATGTTGGGTTATTGTTATCTATGATGTGTGGTGTGGAGTATGCGGCCGAAGAATAATTGTTGTTCTATTTATTTTTATTTATTTGTTAATTAGAGTTGTTTTTTTACTGTAAAGGACTTATCTCATTTCATTTAATATAATGTCGTAAATACATGTTGAATATTGATAAAAATATGGAAACTAGCTAAAGATGTAGCCTCCCGAGCTAGTCTATGAGCGACTTCATTTGTTTGTCTTCTAATGAATTTAACATGAGAGTTCACAAGACTTGTAGCAAGAATGAATCTACAATCTCTTAAGATATCACCAAGTTCTGAGTTGTAGGTTCTGCTACTGTAAAGGCAATCCACTACCTTTGTGCAATCCATCTCGAAATCCATGTTTGTAACTCGTCCACCCACTTCAGGGCGCTTAACAACCCCATAGCTTCTCCAATCTCTACATCAAGAATAGGTGATAACCATTCGGTTTTTGCAGCCACGTACCTTCCATGATCGTCCCTTATACACATACATATTCCCACTTTGTTACGAGTAGGAGAAAATGAAGCGTTGATGTTACATTTGTACCTTCCGCGACTTGGTTTTTCCTATTGTATATGCTGCTGTATCGGCTGTGAAATATTAATTAGCTGAAGACCGGATCTGTTGCGCTTGCTTCCAGCTTGTAATTAAGTGTCGCGCTCGTTCACACACCGTTGTATTAGTCTCAGAGATATTATTCCACACTTTGTTGTTCCTACGCTTCCAAATACTCCACAACAAAACACTGAAGTTTGCTTGTTGTTCCTGATTTAAATTATGCAGAATAGATAACAATATGTCTGCTATGTTATTACTAATGTTCAGACCTGCATTAATATGATTCCATAACCCTTCTTGCTGCCAACATGCCATGTTGTGTGGACAAAGAAACAACACATGTATGTTGTCCTCTACACCATCATTACAAATAGCACAATTCTCCAGACATTTTATATCGTGGCTATTCAGTCTTACACGCGTGGGTAAAACATTACGGCCTATCCTCCATAATAAATTCTTCACTCTTGGCGGAATTTTGGCCCGCCAAATCTGCTGCCAATTTCCTGCAATACCAACATTGTCTTGACTTTCGACACTGTTCAAGTAGTAATTATAAGCGCTGTGAACCGTATAAACACCATCCTGCTCCAATTTCCAGGCTAGTTTGTCTGTTCGGACAGATGCAAGAAGGGGAGTATTTACAATACGCCTAACAGTGGAGTTATCAAACATGCTGCTGATTTTGTCAATGTCCCATGACTTGGAGTTAGTCATCATAATGTCTTTAACTTTGCTAACATCTCCTGACATTTGCATAATTGGTGGTGTAGAAACAGGGTCGGCCCTGAGGCTGGGCAAGCAGGCCCACAGCCCAGGGCCTCAATAATTTAAGGGCTTCACTTTTTTTTAAAGTCCATCATACTAATTAATGGTCAAGTATATTGTATGCGACATATGTAACAAGGAAAGCATTTGGTGTAGTGGTCCGTGACACAGTCTTAAGGTGCCCTTGTCAAGGGCCGCGGGTTCGAGTCACACTTGTGATAGTTTTTTCAATTTTATTTTCAAAGATCAGCAAAATTAAAGAAATGATGTGGAATGAAATTGATCTCACTATAAACCAAATATAGATGGTCTTGATTAAGACATTTAATCATATTAAATTATTTCCTTTTATAAAATGATAATGAGTTTTTATTTTTCACAAAGAGTTTTTTTGAGTTAAACTTAAATCACTCTACAAATTATAAATAACTTTACTACTTTATTTTTAAAAATCACTCTATAACTTATAAATAACTTCACTACTTTATTTTATTTAAAAAAAAACTACTTTATATTATTTCTTTGAAAAAGAAGAATTAATTTCTAAAATTAAGTTGCAATTTTTATTAAAAACACTATCAATTTTTAATGATATTAGGTTGAAGGTGAATTTTGTTATTATTGATGAAAATGATTATTTTTTTACATTATTGACGTTGTTTATATTTTAAATAAAAGATTACTCTGTTTTAAAAATTATCGGTTCATTTTTAATGATATATCGCTTCATTTTTTATTTATCGATTCAATTTTAACACTGTGGAATGACACTTTCTTTATGTTAGTTACATGAATAAACAACTATTTTTGATGTTGTTGATACTTTTTATAATTTAAATAAATGATGTTCTTTTTTTAAAAAAAGTTTTATTAGGGGTCCATTTTTATTACATGAATAAATAACATATTCTTTTTGTAATTAATGCTCGTTATCAAAGTATGATCTGTTTTTCCATCTCGGATATTTAAATGTTTAAAATAAAATAATATTTGGAAAGAGTTTTCCTAATTACTAGATACTTAGCTCATACTTTTATCTGTTCTTTGTTGTTTAGATTTTCTTTCCTACTGAGAACAAGCATTTCATCAAACAACTTGATTGCATCACAAAACTAAAAATCATTATTGATATAAACAAATTATTAAAGCCGATTAGAAAGTCGCTGCGAAAAATCATATTTCTTGTAGTAATATATACATTTAACAAATTATTTGATAGAATGTTTTACTATTTGGTAGTATAGGTCATCTTCAATTGTAAGTATTGTACATCAAAATTATGTTTAATTATTTAATATTTTGATTAATTGTTAATAAATTTGTTAAAAGTATTACAAAATTAATACATAACATTTTAGAAATCTTTGACCCATTCTTGGGTGTGAAAAGGGAAATAGAAAATTCTCACAATATTCCCATTTCAAAGCAATCAGAGTTTCATATAGCAAATTAAGAACAACTATAGGAAATTAAGAACAGAGTTTCAGAATTGCATAGAAAATTAAGAACAACTATAGGAAATTATCCTAATTAATAACAATTGAAATGTTGTACCAGTAAAATGCGCCGTTGTCTTCGTCGCCATCGCGGTTTGGGACCACGGCAGTGACGGAGCCATAAAAATCACGATATATCAATTCCTCCTATAGTTGATCTTTATCCGACCAGGTACGAGTGACAGTGCAATACAGTTTCAACGAAAGCGAGCAATGTTGCTTCATTACCTCCCAACATCGTCTCACTTCCATCTTTACCTCCAAACACAAATCCTCCATTGTTTTAATTCCAAACAAAATCTTGCTTAAAAGTACTACTTTTTGTTATGTGTCAAAATTATTCATTTTAATTTTTAAAATATTTTTTTATTAGTCATTTTAATGGGTCGTGATCAAATGACATCAACCAGTTTGACACTAAATGTTACACCGCTCAATAACGCTTTAACAAATTCAAATTTTACAAAATTCACCGTTGGATTGGAAGATTATATCATATAGATCATCCATGTTAAATTTTATAAAAATCTAAAACCTTTTAATATGCTATTGAGCATCACATTCATACTGCAACGCTTAATTTGTTCACTCCAGCTTTCTTCACTTCAAATAAATATTTGAACATCCATGGTCCAGAAAATATCAAGAGAACGACAACAACAACCAAGAGTACCAAACAAATCGAAGGAAACTTTTCTGGAGAAAACATATGGTAAATCACAATTAAACCAACTACAAAAGCAATCATAACACAATGAAAGTCAATAATCAAAATAGTGGATAAAACAAAACCAACTACAAAAATAATCATCTCAGCAGTACACCCTATTTCTCTAATAAATCTTGAATGATCCAGTATTGCATAATAAACCATTGCTAAAAGCATGAATAACCATTATTAACACATAAAACCCAATTTCTTTGGGTACCTTTGAAGAAAATAAATTTTTGTTTTATCCTGCAACAATCACTCCAAGGTTGGTTATTCCTACATTAGTGAGATTTGCTCCCATAACTAGAAAGAGATGTTTTTGGAGTTCTCTTTTTCTCACTCACTACTAGAAAAAAGACATTTGAATAAGTAATTTCACTTCAGGTATCAAAATAACTGAAGAGAAAAATATTTGATTAGGAATTGGACTTCAGGTATTTAGATCCACCGAAGAGAAAAATAACATAACAAATCATTTCACTTCAGTTATTTATATCCACCGAAGTGAAAAACAACGCGGTGGCAATGTTGTAATTATGGTGAAAAAACCCTGAAAGCTCATTCTTTCTATCTTCACTCGCGAAACCCTTCAATCTTCATTCTCTCTATCTTCACTCTCACAAGCCTTCATTCTCAGAAACCTAATTGAATCCCTCTCACTCTCACGAAAATCATCCTCGAACCCTAGTCTATAAGCTTATTCTCGAATCCCACTCACTCTCACGAAGCCTCAAGAACCCTAATCTGTAAAAAGAAGAAGAAGAAGCGTGCTTTGTTCACGTGAGAAGAAGAAACATAAAAGTATTCCTCGAAATTTTCACAGATTCTTCATTTTCTATTTCAATTTTCATCTTTTCTATCGTTTTTCTATCCTCTCATTTTCAATTTTCAACATTTTCCTTTCGAAGTAAACAGGGTATATGGAGAGATCGAATAGTATGACAAAAGTGAAACGAAGCTTAGATTGTAATGGTTCTAGGGTGTGGTTTTTATTTTTGAAAAGTTTTGATTTGTTTGAGGTTTTGGATGTGTACACTGCAATTTTTTTATTTTTTGTTATCTGGGTTGTTGCATGTGTTGGAAAAGAGAGGATTTTTGTTTGTTAACTTAATTTCTTTTATAGATTGTGTACTTGTGTGTTGGAATAGAGATTTTTGTATGTTAATTTTGTTTTTCATTGTTTAATAGATTGTGTACTTGTATGCTGGAATAGGAGAGGTTTTTTGTTGGTTAATTTGTTTTTCTTTGTTTTATGGATTGTGTATTTGAATTGCATGTGGATAATGATGATGGGAAGCTTGAAGAGAGTGGAGTTGATAAAAGCAGTTCTGCTTTGTTTTCACCTAAGCAGATTTCCAACCCAGTTGCAACAGGTATACAAGTTCCAATTGATAAATTTGTATGCACTTTGATTTTTTAATCTTCTTATTTTTCCTACAATTACAAACATACAACCACTTTAAATACTAAATTGTCTTATACTTGCAGTATCTGGCGCGCATGCACGCATTCGGAAAAAACAAGACAATCTTTTAGTTATAGATTTGGATAACACCAATGAGACATTCATCGATGATAAAAGACTGAGACCTGGAGTAGTTACCGCTGTATTTTTTGGGAGTTGTATTACTTTTGGTACCACTCTAACTTTCTTTTATGTATTTAGTTTCTTTCATTTAATGAATTTTAAAGGAATTAGTTATTTAAACTTAGTAGTGAAACAAGTTGAACTTCTAGTTGTAATGTATATTACTTTGTTTTGTGTAGTTAAGATTCTGTAGCATGCATGTCACAAGCAGTAGTACATCCACAACCTTGAGTCAGGGGTTCCAAGAAAACAATTTTTGATTAATAGATTTTGTCTTTCGCATGTTAACATATCACATAAATTAGATAAGTTGCTTCTAACTATGTGCTTTTTCTGTACATATAGATCAGGGGTTCCATAAATTTTGATTCTAACTAAGTGCTCATCTTGGCATTCATGTGTTCTAGACTGTAACAAGTGGTCACAATATATACCTTTTAGATAAGGTTAGGAATAATTTGAGTTACGTAAGTAGCAAAATGTTGAAATTATATATATAGTTTTATGGTTGTGTATATTATTACTTAAGTAAAATTAAGTATATCGTTATATTCTAGTTAGCTAGCTAGCTTCCTGGGTTTGTGCTAAACTAGTATGGTGACCCGTGCGTTGCACGGTTATATTTTTCTTTTTAATTTTTTTTTGAAATGAAAATATAATTTAATGTAGAGTTTGAAGAACATGCATTGTCAGAGTAAATTAATTTTATACTGTCAATGCATATATATTTTTCTTTTGTTTTTATATATTAATAAAAAATTATGATCAAAATAGATTATGTGAATAGTGCACTATGTCAAAAATCGACACTTAAAAAGAAACATAAATATTTCTCAGCAAAAATGAGACAATTACGTAATAGATGAATAGTAATCTAACTATATTAAATTAATTCACAAGATATAAATTATATTTTCAATATTTGTCTATGTGACAATTAGTGCACCGATAACGATCTTTTTTATGAGAATACTAATAGTGAGACATTATCATTATAAAAATATGATAAAACATCAATATTAATTTCTTAGCAAAATGACAATTCCAACATTAAAGATGAGTTTTAGCATAGTATAAATTATTTTATAGAGTAATGGACAAACTTTTTTTTATAGAGTTAATAAAGATTTTTCTTTTCATAAACAAATATATGAATAATGCGTTCTCTTTCCTTGATGTTAGTATCGTAAAATAATTAATAAACAAAATCTCCTTTTTTTTTTGACAGAGTAAAAAACTCCTCCTTTGCTTGACAAAAAAAAAAACACCTTCATGTGATGAGCATATCATATTCAAAATAGAAAGGGGAAAACTGCATTTAAGCATAATATTTGATTTAATTTAGGAATTTTGTTGTAATTCATCAGTAATCAAAGCCAGCATTTAATTTGATATATTTAATTTATATTGGATGACAATGTTATTTTATAGTATATTCTATATTTTTCAATAAAAATAAATAAATAATTATGAATAATTAAGTAAAGTTGTCATTTATTTATTTAAAAATAAAAAACTGTCCAATGAAGTTTTTTTTAATAAGCAAACCCATGTGTTTGTTGTATTTTTAACTTTATTTTAATCCCCTTACCATGCTTAGATATAAATTTCTAGTTTCAAATGGGTGAATGAACAAAATAACATTAAGAAAAAGATAAAGAAACAAAAAAAATATTTGTAAAGACCATGTTAATTAAAATCCGATTGAACATCAAAGCGAATAAGATAAACTTAGTTTAAGATTCAAAAATCAATTCATAAAGACCATGATAATTAAAAGTCGATCGGACATCAAAGCGAATAAGACAAACTCAAGTTTAAGATTCAAAAAATGATTTCAAGTTCAACAACAAAAATTAATACTGTATTTAAATAATTTTGTTATTTTAAATAAATGTTGGAGATATATTATTTAGTGTAGGAATTTTACATTGGAAAAATATTATTAGATGTAGGTATTTTTAAAATTAAGTGACATAAATTTTAATTTTGAATTTGTTTTATTATTCACCAAAAAGGAAACCAAAATAGTAAGAAAATATTTCTTTCAAAAAAAAAATAGAAAGAAAATATTTTTAAAATTTAAAATAAAAATGTAATTTAAGATATAATGTATTCCCATTAAAAAAAACAGACATAATGCTATATAGACATCTGTAATAACCAGAGTTGGGCTTAAGCCCAATATATCTTCTTAACCCACAACATTTTTACCTTTAACGCTAAACTGCTTCACTTTGTAATTGATGTTGCGATCTTCCTTTCCTTCTCTCCCTCTCATACGCCGCCGCAAGCCTGCCTCCGACATCCACCGGCGAGTGTAAGACCCAAGATTTCTTTGTATAGTTGGTTTAAGGAATATTAGGGTTCGATGTGTTCGTGTGACGAAACATCGTGTAATTATTAGCTTTTGCTGTAATTGAGCCTGTTTAGTGCTCGTGCACTGTAATTGTACAGACTTTGGTTCTGTGATCCTGTCGCTTGAATAAGAAGTTTTATGTGGTTTTAGAATAATAAGTTTTGGATTATTCTTGTTTTTGGAAAAACGAGTAGGATTTTACCCGTCGTTGTAAAATCTTATTGCGTTTGTTTTGAGTGAGGTTTCGGATGGGAGTTTTATATATCTGCGCGAGTTAGGATATATTCGGAGATTAATTTTCTGATGTATGGAAGAAAATTACAGTCGCGGAAAAAGATTCGGCGATAAGTTTTGGAAATGTTAGACGATAGACGTTCTGTCTGTAGGTTTTCTGTTTTGGTGAGTTTCGTTCGTCGCGGCGCGCGAGAGCTGAACGTGTGAGTATTTCTATGAGGTTTGGAGTTTTATCTCAAGTGGATTTGGTTTGGTTTGATCCAATGGCTAGGGTTTTGTCTTGGCATTGTGTTTTTGATCCAATGGCCATGAGTTAGCAAGAGCTTTGCATAGTAAGGAGGTTTGGTCACTTGGTCACTTAGCAAAACATCACCAAATCATCTTATTCTTTCTCTCTTTCACGTAGACTCCATTACTTTCTTTCTAACCTTCACTAGATTTTCATTTCTTCACCATTTCACTCCATTTCAAGCTTTGGAGCTTTGAAGAAAGCTGTAGAGAATCACTTTCTAAAGGTAACCCTCTCTTCTCATCTCCTAGGTTGGTGGATTTTTAGAGTTTTGAGGTTTTTGGGTTTATGTTCTTAAGAGGGTTTGGTGAAAAAGGTTGTTCTTGCTAGTTCTTGTTTCATGAAAGTTGTTCATGAGAGTTTAGTAAGCATGCTAGGCTTTGTTGTTTTTGTTTTCCATGAGTTGGTGAAAAATCTCATGAGAAAAGTTAGGGTTTTGGTTTGGTTATGTATTGATCAATAACATGAGGCTATGTTGTAAGGTTTTGAAAAGAAAAGTTGTCTTTGAACCTTTGGGCGAAAGGGAAATGCGTTGTATGGTTTTGTTTTAGAAAATCCGATGAAAAATATTTTGAGGTTTATGAAAATATTTCCTAAGAGTTTTGGGTAGTGTTTTGGGGTCAAAATGGTTTAAAACTATTGTGACATGTGGTGTCGCTATTTACCTTGAAAACATGTTTGAAAATGATTACCGGACGGTTAAGGCCCGTAATAAAACTTGTGCTTGGATTTGGTTTTGATTTTGGAAATGAAAATCAAATAACTTGCACTCGAAGCAACCAACATGCTTTCGGAAATGTGTTGCTTGCTTATGAAAATGGTTTGCTTTTATACCTTGAAAAGATGTTGGGAACTAATAGAATCAAACTAGGCTTGGGTGGAAAAAGGTGGTGTGAGTTGCTGTCTTTTGCTGTCATGACAGTTGAAACTCGCTGAGCGAGTGGTTACTCGCCAGGGCGAGTGTCACAGGTCATGACAACACGCCAGGGCGAGCTCCAGGGCGAGTAAGACCAGTACTCCCTGCCTTCACTCGCCACCAACTCGCCAGGGCGAGCTCTGGGAGTTGAGATTTTGGATTTTGATTTCTAAACTTGGTTTTTAACATTCTAATCCCTTTTTATTAATTTATGGAAGTGGTGGGGATTGGAAACGAGTTTTCGGGTACTCGGAAAGTACGTAACTTATAACGCAAGAAAATAACCATTTTGCAATTCAAATTATTTAAGACTTTTGGCAATTGTTTTGGGTCCTAAAAATAGTACAAATAACTCATGGGGGTTGATCAATACGGTAGTTTTTGGTTCGATGTCCGAAAGAGTGGTTTTTCCTTAGGAACCATTAGGTTTTTGGGGTTTTGGTGTAGTTTCAATACTATTGGTTAGAGAACAATGTATTGATTGTTACGCTGCTTGTTTTAGGAAGCGCGTTGTGTTGTTTGAGCGTGTGTTATTGACGGAAGCTTGCCGAGGTAAGGGCTCCACTTTATTTTCCGTCTTTTCAAACGGTTTTGTTAAACATGCTTTAGATTTTGCTGTGTTGCAATTGGTGGTGTGCTTGGCATGTTTTTGTGATGTATTCTCGACATGAGATCGTGATAAATACATGATTCGTTGTTTTACATATGATTGGAGATGTATGTATGAACATGTGATTAATTACATATGACTAGATGTATATGTATGTGTTGATGTGGTGTGATTACATATGCGTGTACGATATGTATGTGTTGCATTAGCATATAAGGGGAATCGTATGCTCATGCATTCATAGTACGTGGTTATCGGGAATGGATCACGGGGTGCGATTATCGGGAATGGATCCACCTTACTCCTACGGGAATTATTGAGTCCAATAAGCGGTTACCGGGAATGGACTGCGGGGTGCGATTACCGGGAATGGATCCATCCTAACCCTTTGTGGTTTTATTGATTATGCTTACTCTTCCGGAATTCATATGCATGTGGTAATGGGGAATCTACCACACTCATTGTAGAAGTCTGCATTAGGCTTGGTGTGCATCATATACATAAGCCCGTTGGTGGGAATTGCTTTTGTGTTAAAGAGTTTTCTCTTGTGTATGTGGAAATTTGTTATGTGTACATCTTTCGCACCGGTTATATATATATATACTTGTATTTTGTGGTGACCCTTTCTTTCATTTGCGGGCTCATCCCACCCAGATGATGGGTTAGGTCGTGGTGACGACGGTGGCTGTTCCAGGCCCCAGTGAGCGGCTGGAGTTTTAGCTTAGAGTAGTTAGACTATGCGCCGGTGTGTTTTGTGCACCGTGCTTTTTGGTTAGGCATAGGATTCTAACTTGTTTTGTTGTAAGTATTTTAATACTTAGACTTGGATTGTAATTATTCAGGAAATACACTTTGCTTGTCGAAGCACCTTTTAGTAATGAGTTCTTTTGTATATTTGAATGCCGGTTCATTTAAAATCTTTTATGCGCACTCTGAGTGTTAGTTGAAAAAGAAAAAAAAAAATAATGCCCTTTTTGGCTTTCGAAAAACGGGGTGTTACAGCGAGCTTGACCCCGTTTCACCAAAATAACCCCGTTCTCTTCATCTCTTCCACTGTATCCACCGGTGAGCTTGACTATTCTTGTTTTTTACCAAACCATCGCCGTTAAAGGTTCCATTTTCGACCTTATATGATCTATTCCGTAGCGCTGAGAACAGGATCTGTAATAATCATCATCATATGTATTCTCAGCTTAGATCTCTCAATGTTTTTCTTCCTAAACTTGCCTGTTTCTGTTGTTTTTAACTCAAAAACCATGAAATTGTTACATACATAAATCAGTCTCGTGCCTTTAATGTCAAACCGCCACATGCAGCGCGACATGGAGGTTTGTAGCAGTGAGGATGCGTGATTCCATTTCTCTGTGCTAGATCTACAATTTTTGAGCAGGAGTCAGGTGAAATCTAAACATGATTTATTCAATTGTAGCTTGTATGGTCAGATTTTATTTTTATTCTTATATAAACAAAATACTTGAATTAGTTTATAACTTATTTTATTCTGTTTTGGATTTTATTTTGAACACACATTTACACTTATATGATAAACGTTTATAGTATATATGCGCAATTTGCAAAATTTAGCTGTTTGTTGGGATAGGTCCCTTATGTTAAAATCAATTATGTTAAAAAAAAGAAACTAATTTTTTGTAATGTTGTGACAAAATTTATAAGGTTTAAATTTTAGCAATGATCAATCAAGTCATGTGATTTACCAATCAATATTATGTGATACATTTAATATGAATTTGGTTAAGAGTTTGCTAGCGTGAGTGATTTGGCAAATAGTTGTTTTTCACAATTTTCTGGCATGTATCATGTTTCCTTTCTCCTTTAGTTTTCGGATATTTAGTTTTATTGTTTTAAATTGATAGATTATCTTTGAAATTATTTTAAAAGATATTTCCTAAATTAATTTGACAAATTATTTGATTCTAGTTTTAATTAAATAAATTGTCATATTTAATAATTGGAGAATTGTCAAAGATTTGATTCAAAATATTTCAATAACATTTAACTCCAAGGGTTCATATTTAATGGATTAAATTCATTTATTTTAAGTAAAGACTGTTTACTCAAAGACAATCCTTAAAGTCATTTTTTTTTAAGAGACATACATTGTATTGAAACAATCATGTCTACAACATAAACATGTTCCAATTGTGAAAGCAAAGTAATCAATAGTTAGGTAAGTTTAAGGAATTAATAAGTGCTACATTGGCAGATAGATACTCTTAGCATCATATGTCTCTGAGCTTGATTGGATGTGCCTTTTTAAATTCTGACTTTGGTTTAAGCAAGTGACATGATAAATTGCTTCTTGGGGGATATCAGATCTTCATTTTCTTTTACATTCAATCCATATGCAGAATATATTGCTTAATTTTGAGCACTTTGTCTGAAAACAGGTTGCTGCGAGATTCACATATGACTGGGCAGGAAAAGAATGAGCATGAAGCGGTGCAATAATTTATATAGGGAAGGTGTTTCAAGGAAGAATGTGGTTCAAGGAAGAAAAAACAATTATCTTATTGATAATTTCTTTACTTTTTTCATCAAAGGTAAGTGTTACACCCTAATTTTATTTTGTTTTGTATGTAGAAGAAATGTCTTCTAGTATATGATTTTGTTTTGTATTGTTTTCTTCTGTTTAAACTCATTTGTACTATGTTCTAATTATTGTTTTTTTTTTTTTTGTGGGTCTTCACTTCCTTTAGTCCCAAACTTCATTCATTTACATATCTTCATTAGAGTATGCGAATCTTGAAGAAAAGTTTCTTATTTTTATCTTCAAATGTACCTGCAAAATCAACTCCAAACCTTAGACCATATTTTCTTAGTTTTAACTTCTCATACAAAATCATATTTTCTTTTTTGTTTCATTCTTTTTGGCAAAGAATCATGTAAGATTAAGTGTCTTTATTTTGAATCTTTATCCAGATTTCAATCACTTTCTGTCTATAATAGTTCTTCTTGAACATATTAATTTATATGGAAATTGATCAAAATTAAGTGTGGAATTGTAAAATTTCTAGGTTCTTGTCCTTGAGTTAAGGGAGGGAAGTGCATAGTCCCCAAGAATCTCATTTCATACAAATTCGTGTGTATCCAATTCATTTTCAGACATGGGACCCAACATGAAAGCCATTACCTTTTAATGATTCTCAACCTGAATTTTTGTCAACTTTGTAGAGCAAAAACTTTTTCTTGCTCTTTCAATTTTGTCTTGATGCTGCCTTGTGAAGGAAATTCATCATTCATGTGACCTATGTTCTCTCATAAAGGATTGCACTGAGTGATTTTGTTGTGTGACAGGGTAGCTCTGATGTTGTGGACGCTTTGGGAGGAACTCTTTTGAATTGTATGGTGTTTGGCAAGCTTTTGATATGTCATCCAATGTGAGGTGTTTTTTGGCTATTATAATTTGTTGTTTTTGAGTATGAGCTTAGATCCCTTTCAATTGCAATTCCAGAGCTTAGAACTTTTGGTTTGTATCTCAGCAACTTTGTAAATCTTCACCTATCAAAGAATATGAGGATGTCAACTGAGTGAATGGTAAGAAGTTTAATTTGTGTGTGAATATATTTTTACTCAAGTTTAAATAATTAAGGATATTCCGATAAACTCACTGTCCTTTATTGGTGTTGTAGGCTCCATTAGTGTATACTGCTCCTTCCTTCCTTGGCAGGTAAACATCATTTACTCCAATCCTGAAATAAAATTTTTGGCACACATTTGAGTTTATTCTTTTTTTTTTCTTTAGTTAAGGTCATAAATTTCATTCTGGTTTCTTATCTTGCTATTAGGTGGATAATATTATGCCAAGGCTCTTTATAAATTGACTCAACATAAACTATATGTAATTAGCTTAAAGAGTTATAAAGAAAAGCTAAACATAACATGTAAAATTATGAGTTAGTAATTTAAGAATAGTACTAAAGACAATATTCATGAAAGACATAAGATCCTTACCTTTGAAACATAGTAGCAAGATGCTTGAATGAAGTGAGCCTCACCTATAAAAAATGACCAAACATAATGACAAAATATAAGTCTCAAAAGAGTAACTAATAAATTGCATAGAGAAACATTATCACAGCCTTAATCTTTTTTCATATACTCATGTTTCACTTTGATTGTGGATGGAATCTAATCAAATACATTTTCCATTTTCAGGCTCAAAATCAATGCAAAACAAAGATAGTAGCAAAAAGGAAATGAAGATTGTTTGTCCAATTTTGAAGACAAGAAAATAAAGAAAAAAGAAAGAAAAGGAGCACAATTTTTATTGTTGAGATGCTTCAGTTGTTCTGTTTTGTTGTGTAAACTTCTTAGGCAATGCTTTTGGTATTTATAGATAAAAGATTTGAAGAGAAATTTAAAACTTGGGCATCAAGTTTTTGGGGGGAAAACTCTAGCAAATAACACCTAAACCAAATAATACCTAACCCAAAAATTGATACACCCAAATCAAATAAAACCTAAACCAAATAATACCTAAACCAGAAGGGAAGTGTAAGACTGCCATAAAGCACCAGAGTCAACTTAATTTTGTCATTCTCTCAATAAATAAATAAACATTAAATATGTGGAAAAGATGCAAAACATTGGTTTTTCAAATCTACAGTAGCATTTTTTAGTATCTTGTTGTCAAGATTATATATACTGGAATTTTTTTTTTTAAAATTAATAAAGAGATTTCACGTCGGTTGAGGAAACCAACAGATGTGAAAAAAGACGTTTCACGTCGGTTAATGTCGATTACAGAACCGACGTGAAACGTCTTGACATACAACTACAGCTGTCTTTACGTTGGGTCCCCAACCGACGTGAAAAGTCCTTTTTACCCGAAGTGAAATCCTCTTTTTGTACTAGTGACTGTAGCATGTTCTGGTGTTTGATAATATGTTATAAAAATCTAAAACCGTTAATCTTGACAAATCTCAATAATATATTAAACGGTTTTAGATTTTTATAAAATTTAACATGGATGATCTATATGATATAATCTTCCAATTTAACGGTGGATTTTGTAAAATTTGAATTTGTTAAAGCGTTATTAAGTAGTGTAACATTTAGTGTCAAACTAGTTTGTGTCATTTGATCCACCTCGTTTTACTTATCAAATATATATTTTAATAGTCAATTTGTTTATAAATTACAAACAAATTAGATATTTAAAAATATATTTACAATTTTGACATATTTGAATGTTTCCGAGGAGATTGTTGAATCCTCTAATAATAAAAAGTTTTTAAAACTAAAATTGAAACTTAATATATTTGTACGGATTAAAAAATTAATTAAGTCAAGACATTTAGCTTTATTAGCTTAAAATAACCCGAGTTAGATTCTTATTGAAAACAATGTTTGCTAAACTTTACATACATCGCGCTCGAACAATGTTTGTTTAAATTATTTTGATATTTTTACAACATTCTTGAAATTAAAAGGCAAGTGAAAAGCAAATGAGATGTGTGATGCATGTAATATCTCAAT
The DNA here is from genome assembly GCA_030408175.1 of Trifolium repens. Taxonomy (NCBI): domain Eukaryota; kingdom Viridiplantae; phylum Streptophyta; class Magnoliopsida; order Fabales; family Fabaceae; genus Trifolium; species Trifolium repens. The sequence goes on along the minus strand of CP125837.1, from coordinate 61,699,041 downwards.
TTTTAAAAGCAAATGAAATTTTATGTAGGAAATATTATTTTTAAATTGAGATATTAAATGCATTACTTTTAATATTATATTATTTTGTTTTCTTAACTATAGCGCTAAGGTTACTATTTAGCATTTTCAAAAAATCTATTACAATATATTAAAAGAAATTACTATTAAAAATCCAAGTTTGTCCTTATTACTTTAAACGGTGTTACAAGTTTTACGCCCTTAAGTGTAATTTTAACTCTAAACTAATAAAAAAAAATACAAAAAAAAATTGGAAAGAAAGATAAGTATAAAAGAAATCTTCCCATAAAAATAGTATCAGAAACAAAATCTCTAAAAAATAACAAAATAAAAATAGAAATAAAATAAGATAAGCATTAAATTAATCTTCCCATAAAAATTTAATTAAAATAAATCTATTACAATATATTAAAAGAAATTACTGTTAAAAATCCAAGTTTGTCCTTATTACTTTAAACGGTGTTACAAGTTTTACGCTCTTAAGTGTAATTTTAACTCTAAACTAATAAAAAAAATTGGAAAGAAAGATAAGTATAAAAGAAATCTTCCCATAAAAATAGCATCAGAAACCAAATCTCTAAAAAATAACAAAATAAAAATAGAAATAAAATAAGATAAGCATTAAATTAATCTTCCCATAAAAATTTAATTAAAATAAATTTACACATAAAAATATGAACAAAAATCACTATAAAAGATACGCTTCAAAAATAGTAACTTTTTTTTAATGAAAAAATAGTAGCTTTGAAGCGTATCTTTTATAGTGATTTTTGTCCATATTTTTATGTGTAAATTTATTTTAATTAAATTTTTATGGGAAGATTAATTTAATGCTTATCTTATCTTATTTTATTTCTATTTTTATTTTGTTATTTTTTAGAGATTTTGTTTCTGATGCTATTTTTATGGGAATATTTCTTTTATACTTATCTTTCTTTCCAATTTTTTTTGTATTTTTTTTTATTAGTTTAGAGTTAAAATTACACTTAAGGGCGTAAAACTTGTAACACCGTTTAAAGTAATAAGGACAAACTTGGATTTTTAACAGTAATTTCTTTTAATATATTGTAATAGAATAGTAGCTGAATCTAACATATAAAAACGTATATATAAAAAATAAAAATAGAATAACCTAATAAAATAAGATACTTATTTATGAGTTTAAAAATAAAAGAACAAAAAAATAGAAACAAAAAAAACAATCGACCCGTTTGATTTGACTTATTTATGAGTTTATGCGAAATAATTTATCTAAATAAATAAGTTTTTATGTATTATTATAAGTTTTTTAATGTAGTTCATGAAAACAATTTATAAAGATATTACTTTTGTCTTCTTCAAAAAAGATATAATTTTTGTTAATGAAAACTTATGAATTAACATGCGTAAATAAAACTTATGAATTAACAGAAGAAGTGCATTATTGATGAACATATATTATAATAATTATGGGGTAAATATTTGTCACTATACTTAAAACATCATGGGACAAGTATTGATCAATAGTTTTGTCAAAAAAAAAAAAAGTGTTGATCACTAATATATAAAAAATCATACGCGGGACAATTGTTCTAATAATAAAAAAAATTAATCATACACCACACAATTGCTTTAATACATTTTTTTTATCATACCCGGGACAATTACTTCAATAAAAAAATTTTAATCATACACGGGACAATTGCTTTAATAAAAAATATAATCATACACGGGACAATTGCTTTAGTAAAAAAAATTAATCATACACGAGACAATTGCTTTAATAAAAAAAATGTAATCATACACGGGACAATTGCTTTAATAAAAAAAAATTAATCATACACGGGACAATTGATTTCATAAAAAAAAAAATTAATCATACACGGGACAATTACTTTAATAAAAAAAATTAATCATACATGGGACAATTGCTTTAATAAAAAAAAATTAATCATAGAACAATTGTTTTAATAAAAAAAATTAATCATATATGGGACAATTGCTTTAATAAAAAAATAAATTGAATAGGAAATATTTTTTATTATTAATTATAATTTATTACACAAAAATCATACACAAAGACAATTAGTTTAATAAAAAATAATTTAATTTAATATATTTTACAAAAAATAACAGAATGACATCATTTATATTTTAACAATAATTTATAAATAAAATTCAATAGACCCGTGCGAATGCACGGGTCTCAAAACTAGTAATAAATATTAAAACTTTATTAATGTGATTTAAGAATAATTATAAATAATTAACAAATGTTAAAAAAAAAACTATAAATCAAGCTTCAAAATCCTGCCAAAAAAATAGTGATTACGCTTAAAAATACTCCTTTGATAATACCAAAAAAATAATACTCCTTTGATTTGACAAATTTATCTATGTAGAGGGTATATTATATGACTACAGGCCATGAATTAATCTAATGGCTAAAAAAATTTGTCCATCGTAGACATAAATGGTCCATGGAACTATGGAAGCATCGTCCTCTAGACTAAGGTACCGTTTGACCCAACTTTTTTTTAGGTGTAGAAGCTATTTTAACCATAAAGCTAGAAGTAAGAGCTTTTAAATTAAAGAGAAAGTTGTTTGGTAAATCTTACTTCTTTTATTATAAAAAGTGATAAAAGTATTTTTTATTAAATTATAATAGGGATAAAAGATGTTTGATAATAAGATAAAGTTGTTTTTTTTTATAAACAATCACTTATTTAAAGATGGAGTCAAAACAAAATTTATTTAAAGATATTAATTTGATAAATAATAGTAAAGTTGTTGCAAAGTAACTATTATCACCTTATTTTGAAACTCTTTTGTTAATATTTTTCTTTGAATATAGAAGCAACTTTTTTCTTACTAGAGCTTTTAAAAATTATTGTTTGGCCTAACTTCTTACTTCTAAGAGAAGAGAATAGGAAAAAAATTTAGGGCAAACAGTACCTAAATGTGTGAACAGAATAACACAAACGTGGGAAACAATTTCTTTTTTTCTTTTTTCTTACATTATTTTCTTTTTCATTCTGTTTATTTGTATTAACTTTCGGTTCTTAAAGAAATAAGTCTGATAATTCATAATTCGTTTGCGAGGTAAGTAAAAATACCATCTTTGATTTCATATTAAACTAGATAAAAAACCAATATAAATCTATTAAATTAAGTAAGGAATGAAACATATTGAACTAGCTAAGTGATTGTTATCAAATATATTAAACTATATACAAGAGACCGATATAAAAACAAACAAAGTTAATCTTTTATCCAAAAAAGGGATGTATGTAAATATAATGTAACACTCTCAAGTGGTGTCTTTATATTTTGTAGTATGTTATATTTTAATTAATTTATTTATTTTGCTATTAACACTCTAATTCCTAGGAGAATGGGGCCTCAGTAATTGTACTTCGGCCGCAAGATTAAGAAAATCTAACCAATAATTATTCCCATCAAGAATCGAACTCCAAATGATCCATCTTAGGGAAGTATATTAATCATTTGAGTTTAATGTCTTAATTTTTTAATATTTAATGTTATTTTGTGTTGTGTAGAGGATGTATAGTTATTACATACTAGCGTAATTACAAAGATTACTTTGAATTCATAGAAGGGAGTTTGAGAGGAAAAGAGGATGGAAAGCTTTTAGAAGCAGAAAAGGGTATCTTGATTGGCTTGATACAAACAAGTAATCATAGTGTGTTGATTTTTCTCAATTCGTAGAGTTAGAGTTGCTAGCTACTTTTTCATTTTTCTAACTCCAATTAATGACATTCAATTCTACACCCTTTACAATTGTACATTATATCCACATAGTCTTGTAGATTTTGAGTTCCTCTTTCTTTGAAATTCATGCAGTACAAAATTTTCATTATCATTATTTTTCAAGTACTTGATTTTAATTGCCAGATCTGGCAGAAACAGCGTGATTTGCTTGAATGCATGAATATTCAAAGGCCAGGAACCCAAGTACTCAAATACTCGTATTACTTTTAGGTTCACCTGAAATTGTCGGACCAAGCCAGATTAAACCGGATTAAACGAATAATGTTCTCTAAATTGGATATAATGTAAATAGAATTGTTTTGTTAGGGTGAACCTCTTAAAATAGGACGTACACATTAAGTTACAAAATCCATGTGTTGGATGGTATGGTGAACAGCAGTTTATAAGAAAAGGGCACAATATGAATCTAAACAAAATACCACTTAAAGTTCACATTAATAATCATCACCCTTTGATATAACTTCTTTGCATGTTGGTCGGAGTAGGATTGTATGTTCAAACTGTGATACATAGCTTCCTTTCACGTCACATAGAGGAGGATAAGGCTGCGTGTAAGGGAGGAAAAATTAGTCACTCATAATTATAATAATTTGCACAAACATTAAAGTAGGGAAACCGTATAGCTTATTGCAACCATTACAACATGCAATTGTAAGAAAATAAAAAACTTTAACCACGATTTCTTGATTGTAGCTCCTATGATGTACCTGAACAATGCCAGCGTCACACAAGTTCTTCAATGCCATCAAGTATTTAGTCTCTCCTAGGCGATCTAAATATCGCCTACAAAAGGCCAAAGTGGAGAAGTTCTTGTTAATAGTCGCCAATAGTTGCTTAGCTCTAGGCAATCTCAGCGGCATATGACCAACATCAAAGTTTTTCATGTAGTGGCTGCATTCCAGGTCTTCTCGTACGTATCCTTTCCCTGAACATGACATTTAGTTAACAATTCTATCATGCATTATTAAAGGCAATATAACAATGTCCAACACATGAAGAAGCTACTATTACCGGTTGACCCAAAGGTTTCAATAGCATAAAATTCCCCCTCTTCCATCTTTGTCTGCTCTCCACCTTTCACAATGGGAACTGATTTACCAGCATGAATTTGATAGCGGCCAATGCTATGTCCATTCAAATTCCGTATACTCTTAACTGCAATGACAATGTGATTCCATTATACTTCACTCTATATGACATGTAATGCTGGTAAACATTATATTGAAGTACGCAGAAAAAATATATTAAAAACTATGAGTGGGAAAAACAATTTTTTGGTCGTCTTCACTTATTGACAGCCTATATATTACAAAATTGTGGCATAAATAGTTACGGAGTGAAGTGAATCCAACATCAAATGTACAAAATACCTGATTTGTTAGACATATACCATTATGAAGATAAAAGTAAAGGTAAAAGTAGCATAGAAAGTTGCAAAAGAAGAAACTGACAAGTTGATAGTAAATCAATCCCAGAGCTAATATGTTAAATTCAAGGTAAACAGTGGTGGATCAGTAATTGGTTGCTTATTTGAAGGCTTCTCCAAAGGCTATACTATACCCAAGTTTTATCTCTAGTGGTGAAACCTATTTATCTTTGCTTAATATTAGAGCATACTCTAAGCAGGACATCTTTATCTCTAATGACATACATCCTTCATCTCCTTAAAGAAATACGTAAGTTGGGTTGCACCCATAGAGCAAACTAGAGGAGTGGGATTGATGAGAGCAAAAAAGTGGACAATGCCCAACATCAGAGATTGTATGAAAACTCATTTATCAATCCTACACAAGGCAAGACGTAACTTATGCAGTTAGCGTGGTTAATTATGTGTGATCCACAAGTAGTAAATCAAATTATTCAGTATTTGAAATTGAAGGCCACTCCAAGGAAAGGTCCCCTTATATAAGTGTTTGAAACAATTTGGGTTGGTGTTGGATGTTAGAGAGAAAAAAGATTTGACGAATGATGCTTCTAGAGTCAATTTTCTACATAATTTTGTGGTGCTGACTGCCTGTGAGGTGGTTTTTGCAAGCAACATTTTTTTAGAACCTTTTTAAATCAATGCATTTTATATACAAAACATATTTTGGGTTTAAAGGCATCACACAATTTTATTCCAAAAACTTGAACATCCAATGAATCTTGGAAGCATAAAGCTTGAAATTGTCGATTTAATCCAAGAAAGGAGAAATTGATCTTGCTGTTCCCACTTCCCATAAACAGTAGGTTTTTGAACATTGATTTGAGGTGTATTGACGGCATGTTGAGGCAGAGGAGGAGGAAAGAAATTAGATGCCAATAGGGTTTCAGTTTAGGTTCTATCCCTATTCACTATGTCAGTATCAATGGTATTAACAATATCAACAAATGCCAAGGAAGATCCAACATGAACCCTCACTGGATGTGATGTGTCTATCATTGAAGTTCCCAATTTCATTTGATGATAAAGAAATGTAAATTTTGTATTTGCTCGGTATGGAATATACATAGGGAAACATGCAAACCAAATAAAGTAAAGACAATAAATCGAAGCATCCTACCAGCAACATACCTTGATACACCTTCCCATTAATCTCAACCTCATATGACTCCATGACCTCTTGAATTGCTGCACCAACATCACAAAGGCGCACATCGATTCCAGATTCCTAGATGGTAAGCCATATCATATTGGAGGAATCAGCATATTACAACACGTTCTAATTGGTGCAAAACCCAAAATAACACACCACACAGATCAAACAGAAAATAAGTTTGTTCATTATCTTCAGATCAATAAACAGGAAAGTACATATTAGTAAAAATATATAGATATAGATGCTACATTACAAACAGCAAAATATGAAACACAGGTCACTTCATCTGTACAGTGTTAAAGACACACTAGTTCTACTCATCCCTGAACAATTTGGTACAGCTACCCAATCTTCAAGCATATCAGAAATGGAAAATCCCATAACCAGCCACAAACAGAACCAAAGAAGCCTAGATACGCCACTGTTAGTTTAAGGAAAAATACACTCTTAAAGATGCAACATTCTACTCTAAGGAAATCAGCTAGATACGCCATACACTGCATACTCCCATAAGTTATTATCTCATACCAGAGTGCTAGAATTTGGTTTTAGGCCCAACTTAATCTCAAGTCGATCTGGGGTTTCAACACACCTTTCATGCCAATGACTTAACATCTAGAGCAAGGACACGCCTTTGGACATGCAATAATACAAGGTTAGAAGTTGGACTAGACTTAACTCGGCCCAAAAAACTAGCTCAAAGGGTGAGAATTGCCCAAACTTTATAGGAAAGTGCAGATCATGTGATAATCTCTTGGGGACTATTGGATGTGTCAAACGTGTACTCTCGTACCCAAGGGCACATCACATCCAACATGGCTTGCTTCTGCAGCCTGCCAAATGCCAATTCCCTTCAGCCATTTTCCTTAAAATATTGTGATGCATACTAGGCCTGCGCCTGAGACTCTAAAGACAGGTCTACCTATGAGCCATGTGTGTAAATCTAAGACCAAACGACATTTTCTGGCGGTTTCATATCTATTATCTAGCATTGAAGCCAAATACAGAAGCTTAGGACACACTGCAAGAGAGTTATTGTGGACTCAAACTCTACCTCAAAGAGTCAAAGGTACCAGTTCTCCCCTGAATCATCTATTGTAACAACATTATAGCATTATTTCACACACACACACACAATCTGATCCATCGCTCCAGTACCAAGCATACAGAATGGGACGTGATCTTAGTAAAAGATACAGATCATTAACTAGAGCATCACAGTCTACCTACACATATTCCGTGAACTGCTTCATAAACTCAAATTCTTGATCAATTTCTTTGACAAATCCCTGGTCTTTGAAAGTGGAAGATATATTAAGAGTAACTGGACTTGTTTGTTAATTGGGTCACAACTCAAACAAATTGAGTCATGACACCTTAACATGACCAAAGTATTTAAATTAATCTAGTTATTTCTTGCTTTAGTTTAGACACACGAATAGACAGGCAACATTATTTTAGCAGGTGGTATTTGGGTTGAGCATTTTGACTTATTAGAAGAAAAGCACTTTCATCTACATAACATAATGCTCTTCTTTTGACACAAATGAAGACCAACCAGCCACACAGTAGCATTTTTCTATTAAGTACCTTAATCCCCGTATAGGTTGCTTCCCTAGAGGCTTCAAGCAGTGGATCAAACACCGGATTGAACGCCACGGTAAAAGCACAATCAACTATATATCCTGCAAAGAAAAACCAAGACAAGAAGTTGAATAAAGTAATTTTAGATTATGTGCACCAATAACCAAAATTATCCCAGAAATACTAGTTCAGAAAAATATAACTGTGTATTACCATCTACATGGGTGCCAAAATCCAACTTCATCACATCATCATACTGAAGAACAGTCTTATCTCCCGAATTTGGGGTCCAGTGAGCAGCAACCCTGGAGAAAAAATAGGTTCATTAACAAAATTCTGAAAAGAAACCACAGAATAATAAAAACCAAAACCATTTTCTACAATTGCGGTTGACTATATTGATCAAACATCCCTCGGTTAAAACCAATTCTTTGTAGAGGCCAATTAAAAAACCTGAATCATTTTTAACAGTTGCACTCTGTGTTCTTCTTGGTCTTTATCTACTTCTAATTATTAGTTAACAATCAACTTTCACGATTGGAGCTTCTATTCATCTTCTCACATGTCCAAACCACTTCAGATACATTTCAAACATCTTTTTTATTCTAGAAGTGTCACTCCTAAGTTCTATCTATTTCCTCTCTAATAAAATTCATTTATGATCTTATCTGGTATGACCATACATCAAAAAAATCATCTTTGCTCCACCATTTTTTTGCTCTTGTTGATCCTTTATCACCCAACATTCGGTACCATAAAACAAGAAAAGAAACCATAAAACATAACAGATAGAGAATGAAAGAATAAAGTTTTACCAATTCAAAGAGCATCCTGTGGGGAAAGCAATGCCTGCTTGTAGGCCATCCTCTGATATTAGCTTCCGAACGGTATTCTCCAATGTTTCACATAAGTCAGTCATCAACATTCCAGGCTTTATAATGCCTTTCATATATTTCCGAACCTACTCAGAGACAATGAAACTTGAGTATATATATTGAGTTACTGATATAACATCATGATTTATCATGGAATATATGTAAATTTTATCAATTCTTCATTACAATTAAACGAAAATAAATCACAACCAATAAAAAATTAGACATAGAAAGTAAGATAGTATTTCTTTGGTTAAAATGTAATGAAGTGTGGGGAATGAAAATGCGGAATTTTGTATTAATATAAAAAGAGGGAATGCAAAATTTAACATTGAACCAATACTACTACTATATTCTTTTCGTGTTTTTCAAGCACTTTGTAAGTGTGGTGATTTGATTTACATCCAACCCAGCTTTCTTTTCATATGTTTCAAAATAAACTTCTCAGTGTTCTCGCTGACTACAGGAGGAATGGAAAACACGGGTCCGACCCACAATGATTTTTATTCATTTTTCTCTCTTTATTTCCTCTTCCCAATCCGAATAATGAGCAGTCAACGTTGTTCAGTTTTCCAAAAACCACACATCAAAACACAAGGTTAATGTTGGAATGTAACAATCTAAATTGCAACCTGACGATGAACTTCTGCTGCTCGACGAACTGAATCGTATATTGGTTTCTGAAGGAGCTCCAGCTCTCTCTTCTCCTCTGATGTTGTTCTCCATAAGTTACTAGCATAGAAATTCCAACATAAATATAAATATTTTGAAAGTTCAAACAGAATATGGAAACCAAATGAGTATGGGATAGAAAGAAATAAAACAAATATATATTGTAGTGTGAATAAGACACCCAAGTAGTTGTTAACGTTGTTCACCCCAGCAAGTGTTTAATCAACGCACTTCTCAAATTGGAAAGTAAATCTACTCATACACATCAATGGTGCAAAAATAAAGTTGGGCCATGAACAATTTCTTTGAGGACCATGCTACTTTCCTTCATTTGGTTTCATTTAGATTTGAGGTGGGTCTCTAAGCAGATTTTAAAATCTTCTTTACTATTTTTTATCATCTGCGAGATTCTTAAAATATAAGGAATTCCGTCTTTTTTTAAAAGCCTAATGACACAAGCTTTGGAACCATAAAGTCTTGGGATGCAACATAACTGCAGTGAGAGGTTAATGATAGAATGAAGTGTGGAATAGGCATGCTTAGAAACACTCCAGCAGCAGATTAGCCGCTAAGGTGAAGATAGCAGGTAGCCAGGTACAATTAAAAAAGTTGAAATACAAAAATACTTAGACTTGGATATCTCTTAGAATATGGGTTGGAACTAATTCAATCCCACAAAAACCAGCTTGTAAGATGAGAGTTGCCTTTCATACATAACCACTATTTATACCACATCACTATCCAATGTAGGACTCTCAAAACACACCCCCACACCCAAGACTGGACATCTCAGGCATGACCTGAGTGGCCCAATAAAAAATTGATAATGGATGGCCGAACAAAATTGAGATAGACTTTGATACCATATTAGACTTTGGGTTGGAGTTGGACATAATTCAACCTCACAAAACCGGCTCGTAAGATGGCAATTGCCTCTCTTACATATAACCACTATTCAAAAGATATCACAATCCAATATGGGACTCTCAACAACCCCTATATATACAAACATCTGTTTTTAGTCACATCAAAAAAATCAAAGAAAAAGATAAAACAGGAAAGCATAATTCATTTCACTCAAATGGAAACCTGAACCAAAATGTTCATAAAAATGTTAGATAATGCTTAAATTTATATATCATCAACTTACTCATCTTTGTACTGCTGAATTTCACCTTCTGGAAAATTCCCAGATGGGTAAAGATCAAGAACAGGAATTGATGGTGGATCTGTCTGCTCAATGGGTCCTTTCTTTTTCCTGGCCACAGAAGGATAAAATGAGAACTTTGGCAAAAATGTACTATTAGGAGAATAACCATTAAAGGCAGAAGAAGCCCTCACTTGCTTTTAGATTTCTTCTTTTTCTTCTTTGAAACTTCTGTTAAAAGAGAAAAATGCATTTAAATTAAGATCAACAATATGAAAGGTACATGATATTGCCCGCCCAGAGTATATAGTTAAAGAAAGAAACATCACTAATTCACAAACGACTATGGTAACTATATCACTTAAAAGTGATTTTAAGTTTCTTAATGGGCAAATGCTTACACAGTATGACATGGACAGTTACTAGGGATCCTATTTTTTCATGTTCAGAGTTCAGACAATGTTCTTCTTAGAAATTAGCATATCGTTTCAGTTTTTACGATGAAGAAGTATGGGCATTAATATGCAGTTAATCAAAATGTTATTTACACAGAATAGAGTATCATAGCTAGAGTGTCTTGCTTTTGATAGAGAGGATAAAAGCAATCAAAATAAAAACTTAGGAGGAAAAATAAGAAATAAACAAAAAAACATGTGGACAATCTATTGAAATCTAAGAATAGGAGAAATAATTCTCCTTCATAGCTCTCTTTGCTCAAAACAAAAAAATTTGCACGACACCATTACCCTTACACCTATTTATTTATTTATCAAACTAATTCCCTTTAACTGCCAAAAAACTGCTCTTACTGTCCCTAACTAAGGGCCTGTTTGATTTGCTCATTTTATGTCTCCATTTTCATTGAAAATAGAAAATGGTAGATAAAATGTGTTTAGATTGGTTTTAGAAAGTATTTTTAAATCAAATCCAAATACTTAACAAAAAAGAGTTGTGTAGAGCTTGTTTTGTAAAATGGAAAGGATTAAGATCATAAGATGTGATAGTACAGTTGTCAACATAAACATTTAATCAAATTCAATCTTTCTTGTTATTAGCTCAGACACTTTAAACTTCATCTAAGTTCACTTCATTGATTGACACTAAAGTGCTCAAACAAAGGACCCTACATTTGTTCTTCTAGTTCTTCCTTTACGTTTGTTCTTTATCCTACATGGAAAACAAAAATTGTTTTTCCTTGGAACAAAAAGCAGTTCTATCCATCATTGTTCATCATTATAGCGAGACCCATGATTTTTTTGTTGATCATCATTATTGCAGGGCTTCATCTGTTTCTCTATAGTGTACTACGTGTTTTAACAGCTACATCCTCTCTGCCATTTATTACTATTTACTGTATTTTCTCAACGTTACGTGTATATAATATGTGCTTCACATTATAATTTTACAGCACAATATCAATGATCATCCAGAAACAGAGTTTTTAATTGCAAATTTGACATGAAGTCCGTATAGACTATAGAGTATAACCCGTTATGATGAACGGCAAAGGATAAATCCTAATACAGGAGATAAATGCATTAACCCTTTCCAAGCAAAAGAGAATATTCCTATTGTTGAATTTTACAGTTTAAATCAACCAAAAGTATGAGGAATGGAACCTTACTATAAAAATATGAATTTACCGACACAAGGAATAAATAAGGGCTCATATATTTCTTCTATCAGTTATTTAGCGCTCACAATTATCAGCATATCAAAGTGAAATTTAATAATATTCATAACAATAGAATTCATATTCATATGATACAGATACATTCAATTAATTAATCTATAAAAGGTCATGGATACCATAATCATTACCTTTACCGTCATCTTCTTCTTTTTGTGGTGATAAAGAAAGCTCAGCAACTTCTTCTTCTACAGGTCTCGGAGGCTCTTGAGTTCCATTTTCTTCTGACAAAATATCTGAATGAGAATTTTCCTCAGCCATGATTGAAGACCTGCGTATTGAATCAAACTACAAAGTAAGCTCTCGCATATAAACCGAAATAATATACTCTCTCAGTGCGGCGGCGATGCAATTGAATAAACTGTGTTGTCAATTGCACCGCTTGAGCACGCAATCGATGAATCGCAGTGATGCTGAGCTCGGTTGCGATGCAATTTTCTGGTGTGTTTCCTTTTGCGATGGCTGCTATTGCGGCCGCAAATCGGGCAGGAATCGCATCGTGGCGCGAGCAACAGGAGAGAGGAAGGAAAATCTAGAACAAAAAATTAAGAAAAATGAAAATCACTGCGACTCCGACTCCGACTTTCTCACTGTTTCTGATGACCGCCAACGAACTCCGACTCCGTTTTCCGATCAAATTTTGGTCTTTACAGCAAAGCTGAGTTCAGTGCGACTCGGATTTGTAAAGATGACGGAGCTGCTGAGTTTTGCTGTATTAGGGTTTTGGTTTGTTTATATTTTTTTGGGGAAAGATTTGCTTTTTATTTTACTTTTATTTTTCACATATAGATATAGATATAGATAGGAGTAATCTATTATTATATACTATGAAGCACCGACACCTCTATAATTAGACGTGTCGCGTGTCCGACACGTGTCCGTGTCCGACACTCGTATGACACCCGTACGACATTCGTACAAACGTGTCGGAGAGGTGTCAAAAAAAACAATTTTTCCTTTATTCTGACACTCTTTAAATCGGTGTCCGACACCTATAAGACACTCGTACAAACGTGTCGGGGTAAATGTTCAAATTTTATTTTATTTATTTGCTTCTACTTTTTCTCAGACATATATACAACGATTAAAGATGTGTCGAAATAATAATATTGATCAATGAGAGATTAAAGATATTACATTTTGATTACATTATTTTTAGTTTTTCGATAGTAGTTGGATGAGTAAATGTCAAATGTACTATCATATATTCTTTTAAAACTTTTTTATTGAAAAATTTGTTCAACTTAGATGCATATGTATGTATTTTTAATTCTAAACTTATATATTTTATAAATATGTAGCGGTGTCGTATATTTTTTACATTAGCGGTGTCGGAGTGTCCGTGTCGTGTCGTGTCGCGGTGTCCATGTCAGAGTCCGTGCTTCATAGACTATATATAAAAAGGATACAAATTTTTGAGATGGCTTTTTCATTATTCCTATTTTACCCTTAAAAAAAACTACAAAAAAAAACTAAATATTTGTATATGTTGAAAAATAAGTTCCACTGTTCCACATAAAAATAGATTTTCCACATAAAAGTATATTTTCAGTTTTTTTATAGTAAAAAAAATATATATTTTTTTCTTCTTAATAACTAGCCACAACAAAAAAGGAGGTTACGTAGTAAAAATAAAATAACGTGCCCGTTTGGCGGCTAATAAAAATAAGTAAGTTTCTTTTTTTTTGTTTTACTTTTAGATTTTACGAGTATTGATTTTATTTTTATTTTTATTTTAAGATTTTACGAGTATCGAGTAAACAGTCACATAGACTTTTGTCTCCTTACCAAAAAAACATAATTTGATTTTTGTCACTTTGTTCCCTCTTAAATAGTTCATTCACTCTTTTAATATCTCATGGGTTGATAGAATATAACGGAATTGAGCAGAGCAGAATGGAATAAAATAATGTTCTGTTGTTTGAATTTGAAAAAAAATAATTGAATAGAGTGAAGCGGGATGAAATAGAATGGAATAAATTCTCATCTCACACTACCATATACCTTCAATTTTGTTCTTCTCTTTCTTAAAATATTCCAACAATTGAGTGAAATATTTATTTCATTCTGCTTCATCTCATTCCACTCCACTCTATTCCGTTCCGCTTCATTTTATTATATTTCATCAATTCAAACGGAGTCTAAATAACTCAAATTAGTTGCTACCTCTTAAATGTTTTTTAATTTGGTTCTTTCATAAAAATTTATTTCACTCAAATGAGTTTTTGTCTTCGTTCAGTTTCTATCAAAATAATCTCTGATATTTCTAACTTACCGTCATATCAGTCCATAACTTTACTAAATTTTATAAAATAACCATTGTTTTAAATTGATTATTGACTACGTGATACTTAAATTGTATAATGTTATTGTCCGTGTGACACTTAAAACTCTATATGTACGCATTTAACAGTGTTAGAAGATCGATGTCAATAAAATGATCATATTGAGAAATATTTGACAGAAGTAGGGACTCATTTGACATATTAAAATAATTAGTCTTATTTGAGAACGGATTACAAAGACATAGAATAATTTAATAGTTTGCTCTAAATTTATTTTGGCTCTGTTTGGTAAAAAATAGCGGATAGGTGATAAGTTAGCTTATAGCGGATGAGCTTATAGCGGATAGCTTATAAGCTAGCTTTTAGCTTATAGCGAATAAGCTAGCTGATTGAATTTGTAGTGTTTGGTAAAATTAGCGGTTGGACTAGCTTATAAGTATGAAATGACATAAAAATGATATGTTTAATTAATATTTAATTCTTTTCAAGTAAGATGATAGAGGTAAAATTGGAAGAAAAGATAATAAGCTATAAGCTCATAAGCTACTTGAAATAGCATTTGGAAAATAAGCTATAAGCTAGTAAAATAAGCTATAAACTCTTTTTTAAAAACTGTTACCAAACAGAGCTTTTAGCTTATAAACTAAAAGTTATAAGCTATAAGCTAGCTTATTTGGTTTACCAAACAGAACCTTTATGCTTGATTTAGATTGAAATCTCATATCCTATCTCGGTCACTCAAAAAGCACATTTGACCCATTTTATTTGTTTGTTTGATAAATATTAGGGTGTGTTCCAAACCTATTCATCGACTTTCGTATTTTTCTCTCTTCCTTATTTTTTTCTCTCAAATCAAAGACACTCTTAGTGTCAAAGTCCAAAAAATTAATTACACTTTAAAAGCAGTAAGTAAAGAAGTAAAGTATGAGGAGAGGAAAATCCACTGGATGAGCTGGACAAGATTGTCAAAATCTAAGAAAAAGGGTGGCATGGGCTTTAGAGGCTTTGGTGATTTTAATAAAGCCCTCTTGGGTAAGCATTGTTGGAGATTATTTACTGACCAAGACTCTTTGTTGAGCAAAGTTTTGAAAAGTAGGTACTTCCCAAGATCGTCGTTTAAGGATGCTGCAATTGGATACCAACCAAGCTACGGTTGGAGGAGTATCCTAAGTGCTAGAGAGGTCTTAGAGAAAGGCAGCAGGTGGTGTGTTGGAAATGGGAGGAATACTAGAGTTTGGAAGGACACATGGCTATCTGATTTCACCAAAATCCGGTCTCGAAACCCAATTTGTGATCTTGTTGATGATGCTTTGGTTTCCGATCTCATTGATGAACAAACAGGGCAATGGAATAGATCTCTGATTTTTAACTTTTTCTCTAAAGATGAGGCTTTGAAAATTGTTAGTACACCTCTCTCTATTAGCCTTCCTGCTGACAAAATCCAGTGGCACTGGGAAAAAGATGGCCTATACTATGTGAGGTCTGCTTACCATCTCCTGTGTAGTGAAAGAGAAAATTCCTTGCCGGGACCTTCCTCCGCTAGCGATGACAGTTTGTGGAAGGAAATTTGGAAAGCTCCTCTACCAAACAATATCAAAAACTTCATGTGGCGCTTAGCTCGAAATATCCTGCCAACCCGAGTTAATCTTCAAAAAAAAGGTATTTCTCTTGACACTTCTTGCCCCCTCTGTCATAATGCTGCTGAAAATGGTCAACATATTTTTATGCACTGCAACTTGTTGAAACTAGTCCTGTTTGCTTCTCCACTTGGGTGTCACCCTCCACTGAGTGTGGACTTGAACTGTTGGTTGTTGGAATGGTTATCATGTTCAGATAAGCTGGCTGCGCAACTGTTTTGCACTATTCTCTGGAAATTCTGGTATGCTCGGAACCAGGCTGTTTTCAAAGGTTCTCCGGTTGAGCCAGTGAGAGTGGCACAATCTGCCCTGCTATTTGTCCATGATTTTAATAATGCTAATTTGAACTCAAGACCATTACAAGCTGCCATAAGGGAGAACAACACTCTGCCTATCCCGCCTCGACAGTTTTCAATTTTTGTTGATGCCGGTTGTTTCTCAAATGCTCAAACTGGTTGGGGCCTTGTAATCAAGGATTATAGTGGCGGTGTCATATGGAGTGCTTGTAGGAGAGAAAACATTGAGGTTACCCCTATTCTAGCTGAAGCTTTAGGCTTAAGGTGGGCTATCCAAACGGCAATCAGTCAAGGTATCCAAAGTATCTCCTTTGCTTGTGATGCTTTGGAAGTGGTCAATTGTGTTAAGAGTAAGTGTGTTGTGGCCTCCATTGATTCTGTTATTTTAGATTGTAGAAACTTACTAGAAACTATACCATGTGCTATGGTTTATCATGTACCTAGAGAGCTTAATAGAGAAGCTCATGATCTTGCCTCTTTGGCTAAGAATGTTGGTTCTAGGAATTGGATGGGGAATGCCCCTTTAAATTTGTTCTCTGTTACTGCTGTTCCAGCTTCTGTAAGCCCTCTTGAGGCATCTCTTTCTTAATGAAATATGTTTCACTTCAAAAAAAAAAAAAGAAGTAAAGTATGAGAACCTCATAGAAAAACAACACAAAAACGTTATTCACATTCCGAGTTCCGACACTGCATTTGCACACTTATCACTCATACGGTAAGAATAAAACACCGACACTTCTCGATCCAGCTCAAACCAATAGAAAATTCACCAAACCAATTAAGATCTTGATACACTACTTCCAATATACGGTTCAAACTTCAAAGTAGTAAATACTAAATACTACCTTTGAGTCCACATGAAGTTTTACATGCTTAAAATTATACGAATTTGGTCAATTCAAATCACGAAAAAAGTGGGGGATTAAAATTGCAATTAAATCTACTTAATCAAAAAAATTGCAATTAAGTCTTTTCTTTTTCTATTATCTTACTTTTGCCATCCAGATCACGGTAAAATTATAGTTTGTCTTTGTCCTACACACCGTATAAAGAGCAAGCAAATACAATTATTTACTCGTCTTTTACTCAGATTAAACACAAACAAAAGAATCCTATTTTATTTTTTTGATAAATCTTACAACCAAGCACTTTGAACAAATATGTAGTATAATTTTTTTAGTTTATTTTCTTCTGAGTAGATAACAAAATGACAAAACTATTAAAAATACATGCACACATAAATGGAGAAGTTAATGTTAAAACTCTGGCCGAATTTAACAATTTCAATATTTTTACGGGTTAGATTAAAATTTGTGGACAATTCTTGGAAAATATTTATATAAGTACAAATACAAATAAATGGTATTAGTTACATTCACAACAAATAAACTAAATTATGGAAAAAGAAATTAAAGTGATATAAATTGATGCGACAAATTTATTTTTCTTTTAATTTTTTTGATTTATATTAATATATCTAAATTTTATGTCTAAATATCAATCGTTAGTTGGTTCAGTAGTGTGGGATTGGTTATTGTCCATAAAGACAATCTTTATGGACCGTCCATAAACCAATCAAAAGACAACAACTTTACTCATGCGCCCCCCATTTTACCTGCGCGCCCCCCATATTACTCACACACCCCATAAGTGAGGAAAATTTCTCATGCACCCCCCAAATTTTTCACGCGCCCCCCACCAATTTCTCGTGCACCCCCCAAAATTTTCATGCACCCCCTAAATTTCTTGTGTACCCCCAAATTTCTCGTGCACCCCCCCAATTTCTAATGCACCCCCCAAATTTTTCATGCACCCCCAAATTTTTTTTTGTCCCCACACATTTTTAGCCTAAACCATTTTGTTGTGGGAATGGTTTCACATATATACACTCCAAAATCATTAAGTGCATAAGATGGTTTTGAAGTACAACCTATAATTAGAATCATTATTTTTTATTTTTTTTGGGTACAATTATAATCATTATTTAAAATCATTTAACAATAATTTTGGTTTCTTATATAAGACAATCTAAATCATTTAATCACAATTATTGTTTTTATTCTAATTATAGGGTTGTACTCCAAAACCATTTTATGCACCTATTGGTTTTTTATTACAACCATCTAAAACCATTCTCACAGCAAAATGGTTTAATGGTTTTTTATTATAATCATTATTTTTTAGTTTTTTTGGTACAATTATAATCATTACAGTATTTAAAACCATTTAACAATAATTTTGGTTTCTCATATAAGACAATCGAAACTATTTCTATTTTAATTATAGGGTTGTAATCTAAAACAATCTTATGCACTTAATGGTTTTTGAGTGCATATCTCTGAAACCATTTCCACAGCAAAATGGTTTAAGATAGAAATGTGGAGGGGATCAAAAAAAAAAAATTGGGGGGCAAAAGTCATATGGGGGTGTGCGAGAAATTTGAGGGGTACATAAGTAATTTGGGGGGTGCACAAGTAATTTGGGGGGGGTGCATGAGAAATTTGGGGGGTGCACGAGAAATATGGGGCGCTAGTCAGTTGGGGGCGCGCGAGAAAGTTGGGGAGTGTGTGAGTAATATGGGGGGCGCGCGAGTAAAATGGGGGGCGCATGAGTAAAGTTGTTGTCTATTGATTGGTTTATGGACGGTCCATAAAGATTGTCTTTATGGACAATAACTTTGCCCGTGATTGACGCTGAACTTGGTAGGGAGGATCATAGTTCGATCCCCCACAACTGCGATCGGGAGGAGGCTGGAACCACTTGATGTCAGAACTGTCCCCTAAACCAGATTCAACCGGTGGTGAAAACAAAAAGAAAGAAATAAAATTTTATGTCATAATGGTTGTGTTGATCTACGTAAGACTTCCTCCCACTCTTTCCTTTTTTAAACAGAGAAATTATCATTAATTAAAAACTTTGTTACAAGTTACAACCATGCATAATTGATGCTATTAAACCAAAACTCTCATCCTAACACTTGGTAAAGTCCAAGTATGTATTAAGGTGCTCCTTCCCCGATTCTCAGTTATAATTCATTGCCTTTCAATGGACATAAACGACAAGAAATTATTAACTATGCCGAGTAGGTTGTGAAGTGTTTTTATGAGTGCAGCTCCTTGGACTCATATAAGGTCACAAGGGATTTAAGTTGATCCAAAGGACAAATATTATACTACTATATAATGGAGTAGACTGCTACACTGATGTCACATGATTTGCAACAGTATAGTACCATATACTATATATACTATTTTAAGTCAATAAATAAATAAACCAAACAAAGAACAAGATGCAAATGGACAGAAGAAATCCCAGACAAAGTGGATGATGGAATCTATTGTGCAGATAAGTCAACTGATTAATTAAATTAAATTAAGAGGATTGAAAAATTTGGAACATGTGATGAATATGGTTCCCATGAACTGTGTGTCACTGTGAACCAAAAACAAAAAAAAAAAATGAACCGTGCCTATGATGTTTTCAAATTATTGGTTGTACATAATATGATCGAACTAAGTGATTAACAAGTTTTACCCAACGAGTATTATTTGGAAGAAAGTTGATTTTTTAGATACAATATAATTCATGATCAAATTTTATTTATCTTTCAAATAAATTTCATAATATCATGTCTCATTTCTAAAATATCAGGACTTTATTTAGCGGTTAGCCACATTATTTTTTATTTTGATACAATCTTTAGCACATTGTTACTTAAGATGGATGGTTCAACATTAGAACATCACAAATTTGATTAATGACTATACTATACACTCTTCCGAATGTCAATTTGGTGGGTAATGCAACAATTTGGAGAGTTTCTCTTTCCATCCTTGCATTTCTTTTTTAAAGAATTTGGAAAACGTTTTTTTGAATTTTTTTAATATAAATTTTACTGAAATTTATACTAAAAAAAACTTGGAAATATATTATCCGAAAACGTGAAGTGAAAAGAGAAACTTTCAACACTTTGCCCCCAAATCACGCATTTTTTTTATCTAGTTCTAAGCATATTCTATTGTAAAAAGAAAGTCTAAGCATATTCTCATACTCCTATGCAAATATTCCTCATTGTTGGCATATGAATTAAAATGGACTTTGACTAAGGTAAATGTCAATTTAAATCCCATTAGTTTCCCACTTAATAATTAGTTGATGGAATATACAATTATGCGTTGTCAATTGGGGGCAAATGACCATTTGGATGACATTTACTGTGAAGTTAAGTTGAAATCATATATCAATTCTAAAAGTAATGCTTTGTTCTTCATTATTAGTCCAGATACATATCTAACTATAACTATGATAGTGATAATGCAAAGTACTACACAACTAAAAAGCTCTACGGAAGACATGGATTTGTACAAGAGGTATCAAATGCCCTCCCCACCATAATGCATATATATCTTTAGTGTCTTAGTGGGAGTTGAAATTTCAACAAAGTAAAAGTGTTTTTCTTCCATTACAAATCATATTAAGACAACAAAACAGAAATAGGTTATTGTCATTATCACGAAAAAACATCATAAAATGTATAATTGAGAACATTTTCAGCTGGTCTAACAACTTTAGAGTGTGAATTGAGTTAAAACGAATTATTAACGTTTTCTCCTATGGTGTTTTTTTTTTTTGTCAAAAAGTTGATATTTGGTTCGTCAATTTGTGATAATCTTGTAAAAAAAAAACCGGAAAACATAAAGTAATTTAACAATTATTATTCTTTTGTTGTTTTTCGTCATAATTTTTGTGATAAATTTTGTCAAAAAAATAAAATAATAGAACAAAAATTAAAATTAAAACAATGCAATGGTCATTGTTCTTTTGTTGCTTTTTGATGTTCATTCTCTCACAGTATGAAGCCCCGATACTTAAAAAATGATGACGAATCGTGTCCGATACGTCCTCGATACTGATACTCTTTCGATACGTCCCGATACTCGTATCGGAAGAGTATCGATTAAATCATTATTTTTAAATAAAAAACAATATCCGATACACGTATTCGATACGTCCCGATACACGTATCAGAAAAGTATCGGTTATATCATTATTTCTAAATAAACAAATAATATATGATATGTGTCCGATACAAAGATTATTTTTTGGATAGTATTTGCGATTTTGTTTGGATAATTTTAATGGTGTTCTTTTCGTATAATACACTACAATAAGACGTATAGCTTAAGATGTATCAGTAATCATTATGTTCTGGAGACTAACTCAAGATGTTCTCATGTATCAGACCTTGGGAGTTTCCAGTATTGATTGACTTTGGGTTATTATGATGCTCATGTATCAGACATGTTTGTTTGTATCTTCAGCACTTCTTGTGTTTTTCCTTTGTCAATATAATTTTTTACTTTTCAAAAAAACAAACAAACTATGGTATCCTACTATATACTGTAATAGATAGTTAAGCGTTTGAACTTGTCCCAAAATTTTAGTATAAGAATAGATGTTTTCTGCTTTTAATTATTAATATTATTGATTTTATGTATGTTTATATATTGTGTATTTATATATTTAATTTTAAGTTTAATTTTTAAATAACGTATCGCGGCAGTATCGGATTGAAAATTTTAAAAATGTTCACGTATCGGGGTATCGGTATTGTATCGTATCTGTATCGTGTCCCGTATCGGGGCTTCATATTTAACTTTTTCAAAAAGAAAAAAGTTTGGAAATAAATAGTCCAGCTACTCTCTCCGTTCCACAATCCACGATCAGTAAGCCAGTTGATTGTTGTGTATAAGATATTATTGAATTCGTCTTAATAAATATTTTTAAGATATCAATTTTTTATAATTTTTATTATAATACGATTAAAAATATTACTAATTGCAATATACTTACCTGGAATTATGCTAGTCCCCAATATACTTACCTGAAAAATATTCACATTTTAAAAAGAAATATTTTATTTTTAAAAAGGCAAATATTATAATACAAGAATAAGATGAACATTATTATATATAAAAAAAGACAAACATTAACTTTTTTTTTACTTTTGACTAAATAAGTATTAGTTTTTTTTTCACAATAAAATATTAATTAGCTTGTTGTATTATCAATCAAAATAATAAATAAAAATACTAGCATGTTTAAAAATTAGCCTGTTATTGCATAGCATTACCAACCAAAAAAGTCTTAGGTGGTCAAAAAAATTTGGTCACTTGATTTGATTATACTCACATATTTAATAAAAAGTAAAAATTAAAAATTATTAAATAGTGCTTAATTTTAAATATAATTAAATAATATATATTTTTATATGAGTGCAACCAAATAAAATGAAAAAATATTAATGACATACTAGTATACATATTTTTCTTACCAACTCCATAATATAAAGTTTATTGTTGACAAAAGATGTGTATAAAGTCTTAGTCATTTTGACTTGCATGGAAATGATGGAATGGAATATAATAAAGAATTATACATAAATAATTAAGGATAATGTTAACGGTGTTTTTAGACATTGTTTAAAAAAATAAATATAGTAATATGATATTAAAGTTTGTACAATTAATTTTTCAAAAATTTTGAAAAAGTTATTTTAAATTTTTATTTTATTTTTCTTAACTAGTGCAATGAAACACCGGTTAGTATAACTTAATAAATAAATATAAATAAAATAAAGGGTAAAATTGAGAAAAGGATAAGAGCACAGTAGTTTGCATGTGACGATGATATTATATATGCTTATTATGATTTCATGTTTTTCATTTCATTTCATTCATAAAAATTAAAATAAAAAACCCAATCCACTCTCTTTTTAATTCTTCTCTGCAAACTGAATATTCTTCTTCTTTCCTATATAAATTCCACACACACATTACACAAAAATTTCAACTCAGATTACCCTTCTCAATTTTCTTTCACCCATCGTTTTCAATCTTCATATAATCAATTCCGCGATTCTCAAATTTCATTTCCCATATTGATTTTGTGAAAAATCGATACAAAAAGGGGAAAAAGATTTGATCTTTAAATCAGGGGTATTTTCGGTATGAGACTAAACGGAGAAATCTCAAGCGGAGAAGAAGAAGAAGAAGTAATAATGGAGAAATCTGAGGTGGGTACGACGCCGTTTTTGGGTCAGAAATTGGTTGTTGGTTATGCGTTAACCGCTAAGAAGAAAAAAAGCTTTCTTCAACCAAATTTCATTGCTCTTGCAAGGTATTTTTACTATTAACCAAACCAAACCAATCATTTTTTTTGTTTTTGATCATTTCATATGTTTCACGTTTTGCTTCTTATGTTTAAAGTGGCTTTTGTGGTGGTGGGGTTCATGATCACTCACACGTAGTGTCTTTGTCTTTGTAGTGAATTATTTGGTGGAGCAATTTTAGACCTTGCTTAAGCATTATAAACTTTGTTTTCCTTTTTGATTTTTAATTTTTATTTTTTATTATTTGGTAATCTTGGTATTTTCTCAATTATATTTTAAATAAGAATAATCTCGAGGCTTTGAGTCCGGTAAGTACAACTCAGATGGTAAAAGGCTACACAGATATTTGATATGTTCGGGTGCGGGTTTGAGTATGTGTGAGTTTTGTCACTAGGCTATTTGAAAGAAACTCGTGACTTTGATCAAGGTTCAATTGTTCTCTTGTAATGACTTTATATGGTAACTCTTGTTTTATAATATAATTTCTTTGGTTTTTCTAATAAAAATAAACTGTTGTTTAATATATTGTCTTTGATTTTTCAAATAAAATAAATAAATATAAAAGAATATTCCACCATTTATGCTCTTAGTTTTTGTCTTTGGTCAAAACTCATACATTGTTCTTTGTTCTCAATTTAAGTTAGTCTGCTTTGATTGCTTCTTTGGAATGTGAATTTTATATTATGTATTTATGTTCAAAAAGTATATATAATTTGTCTTTGCACCCTAACATGTGCACATGTAGAGAGAAATGTATCACTCTAGATGACCCTTATTTGAGGATAAGAGGAAAAAATCTTGATCATTATGACTAATTTTAAATGTTACTTAATTCACACGTTGACTTTAAAAACTCGCAAGACTTTACACGGAATGAAACAAGTAAATGTGTGAAGAGAATTATTCTTGGTCTTTTGATTGGATTTGGATTAGTGTTGTTAAATAGTGACTATGGCAATTCTATAGAGTAGTGGAATTGGAATTAATCACCCTCATTTTGTGTTGCGTTATTTAGTACTATTGATGTCAAATAGTGGCTCTTTAACACTCTTGCGTAGCAGAATTTGAACAAACTACTATTTTCTGCAATCCACAATTGACAAAATTGATTTGGATAGTCAAGTTTTACGCCTTTTATTCTCTAATTTGATATTATGTCTCATATATGCGTATTTGATAGGCAACAATGTATTATAAACAAACATTATTAATACTCAGAAGTGGATTGTGTGACCTGAGGCCAACTTAAGCAATATTTTTATTTGTTCAAAGTTTGGAGTTACCACTGTGGCGGGAGTTTTACCTGACCACTACCCTGGTTTCAATGGTTGATTCGACGACTGTACCTGATGCTTAAAATTATATGTAATGCAGGAGCAAGGGAATATATTTTGTTGCTATTGATGTAAACAACCCACTGACTGAACAAGGTCCATTTGATATTGTCTTGCATAAGGTTTGTGAATGCGACATTTCTTTCAGAATTTTATCATTGTTTTAAAGTTTGCTGAATTTGTGATTCAGTGGCACACTATTAGAATTTCAAGAACCACTTCTGTTCTGTTTCTATCCTCTATATTATAATCTGACTGGCTATTTGTTCTCTCCAGTTGTTAGGCGAGGAATGGCGAGATATCATCGAGGTTTGTAAACTCCTCACACTTCAGCCCACTTTCACATTGTACTTGTAATCTTCAGCTGTTTTAATTTCTCTTTTTCTTTTTTATAATATGCATGGCATTGCATGAAATCGTTAGTATCATTAGTTTGGGAGTTGAGT
The DNA here is from genome assembly GCA_030408175.1 of Trifolium repens. Lineage (NCBI taxonomy): Eukaryota > Viridiplantae > Streptophyta > Magnoliopsida > Fabales > Fabaceae > Trifolium > Trifolium repens. The sequence continues at coordinate 61,673,536 of CP125837.1, read as the reverse complement.
ATGACAAGGAGGTGATTGGCCAGACAACCACATCTTCTGGACACTACAAAACTTATTATTGTCCGACATAACTTGCAGAGTTCTTGCTCTCGTCATCATGAATCATGATCAGATAGTTGAAATCAGTCCCCCAAGTATTCAAACAAGTGAGGATTTACTTTTGTGGTTAATCTAAACAATTTGGTTAGGCATTGGTGGAGTTTGTTGCCCAAAGAACGAATGATTAATTGTCTTTTGGTCCGATTTTTCTTAGTTGATTTTTTTTTTTTTAACTCTTGATCGTGTTACTATCACAATAATATGGCATCGAGATCAAATTTCTTAGGCTTTGTTTGGGAGTTTGGAGGGGAGTTGAGGGGAAAAATAGAGAAATCTTTCACCATTTTTGAGATTTTTTTTTGTAGAAAATGATAAATAGTTATGATTAATATATTTTTAATATTGTTGAGAGTATTATAACAACATAGATTGGATTTGTAGGATTTATGCAAACCCTCCAAAATCCCCCTCCAATACATTTTTTGAGTTCCCCCTAAATCAGGGAATTTTGTATAATGATGAAAAATCCTCCCCTCCCAAATCTTTTTTTTTTCCTTTTCAAAATCCTCACCTCCCTTCCCCTTTAAACTCCCAAACACGCCCTTAAAGTTCAAGGCTGGGTGAGCTTATAGGTTAGAACTAGATGCCAATAATGTTACATTACAAATGCAACTTGTGTGGTAATTTTATAGATAGATATAGTGATAGCTGCATCGGAGGGATGAGAAAGCTTCTGAAAGATGGTTTAATAATACATTAAGTACACAAAGGAATCTGGTAAACCTCTTCATAAATTTGACTTTTTACGAAGTTTTATCTTCTATTTTTACTGCCTACAAAATAGGTTTGCTTGATAGTTCCATAAGGCGATAAAGTATAATAATGGTTTTATATTCAATCTTTCTGCTAAATGCCAAAAACTCACTGAAAATATATAATTACTAATTAGTGATTGCTTCATGCTTTCTAAGTTCTCCATAGTGTCTATTTTGATGATGCTGATTGGATTTTTTTCTTTTTCTTTTCCCTTTTTCATTATTGAAGGATTTCAGGCAAAAACATCCCGAAGTAATGGTCCTTGATCCGCCAGATGCAATTCAACATTTACACAACCGCCAATCCATGCTTCAAGATGTGGTGGATCTAAACTTATCTGACTGCAACGGTAATTTGGTTGCTATAGTTCATACAAAAATAAATTTTGCGATTTCAAGTTGATTATGTATTTCATAGTGAACTAAGTTTTTGCTATGCTCACCAGTACTTACATTTATGTAATAACAACTATTGTTATTATAGGCAAGGTTGGCATCCCACGTCAGCTTGTTATCACAAAAGACAAAAGCCCATCAACCATCCCTTATGAAGTCACTAAAGCTGGATTGAAGTTGCCATTAGGTATGTATTCTTTATTTTTAGAATATATCTGGTCATTACTTGCTATATTAGCTAAAAGCTATTGGCATCCTTTTAATAAACCAATCATTGATGGGTTCTGGATGACTCTAACTTAAAACAGTGTTGTTAAACAGCGGCAATAGCAGCACTATAGCATAGCAGAGTTTTAACGAATCACCATTGTTCTGCGATATGCTATTTAGTACAAAATGTTGTCAAATAGCGGCTATAGTGGCACTATAGCACTATTGCACTGCGCAAATTGAACAAACCATTATTTTCTGCGATCCGCTATTGACAACATTGACTCAGAATATTTGAATGGACTTAAAAAGAACCTTGTTTGTATCCATTGGATATTCTATTCTGATGTTTTATTAGGCAAAGATTGTTTTACTTTTTAGTTAGATTAGAAGACTTGTGCATTTCCATGGTTGTTCGATTATCCTGATTGGGTTGTTTTGTATATATTGTGAAGTGTTTTTAAAGAATATTTACCCGTTTTTTCTTTCAAATTTTCAGTTGCGAAACCGCTAGTAGTGGATGGCAGTGCAAAGTCACATGAACTATTTCTTGCTTATGACGAGTTCTCTCTTTCAGAGCTTGAACCTCCACTGGTTCTGCAAGAGTTTGTCAATCACGGTGTGTGATCCGATTCATACAACACAATCATTGTCTGTTAATTTAACATTTGTATCTAAAGTCTCATTTTCATGACTTTTTATTTGGGACATTGCAGGTGGTCTTCTCTTTAAGATTTATATCGTTGGGGAAAGTATAAAGGTTGTGAGGCGTTTCTCTCTTCCTAATATCAGTAAACGGGAGCTATCAAAAGTCTCAGGTGTATACCGTTTTCCAAGAGTTTCGTGTGCAGCAGCTTCTGCAGATGATGCTGATCTAGATCCTAGTATTGCCGGTGAGATTCCAAAAATTTCCTCTTTCCCACCACCACCACCACCATAATAAGATGGAACATTTCAACTTACTGCGACCTTTTTGTTACAGAACACCCACCAAGACCTTTGTTGGAAAGGCTTGCAAAGGAGCTTCGCCATAGATTGGTATTGCATTACTCTAGGTGCTTTCACAACCATTTTTCGTTTGTAGTCGATGTACTAATACTGAATTGCAACACCATCTATAGGGACTTCGCCTGTTCAACGTAGATATGATTCGGGAATATGGGACCAAGGATGTGTTTTATGTCATCGATATCAACTACTTTCCTGGCAAGTTTAACTTATCTGCATTCCATGGTTTCTGACTTAAATCAACGTTTGTCTTCGTTTTTTAACTTTCTGTTTTACGGTTTTACCTTCTTCAGGGTATGGGAAAATGCCAGACTACGAGCATGTATTTACAGATTTTCTACTTAACCTAAAGCAGAACAAGTGTAAGAAGAAACTTACCACCTAAAGCAAGAGAAGTTCAAGGAGCGTTTGGTTTAACAAAATATTTTCTGTTTTCATTTTAGTTCTCGTTAACAATTGCAAAAATATCATTATTTTTTATTTTATTTCTTATTTTTAATTACTTATGGAGGAAGCAATGGAGACAACTTATTTTGATGTTTTCATTGTTTTCTGCATAAATATTTAAGAATAAGAAATAAAATAAAATTGTGATATTTCTACGATTATTAACAAAAAACACGAAATAAAAACAATAAAATATTGTTTTTACTAAATAGATCAATAGATTAGATCCAATGAATAGAATGTTCATGCTTAGTGGCTTTCTTGACTAGTGAAGAACATTATACTTTTAACAACTGTCTACAAACTGGCATGGAATGTCAACGAAGCTGACAATATTCAAAAGGGATGAAATATGGTTTTCTAATTTATCTGTATATCACTGCTCCAATATTGATCAATAGTGCCTTTGTTGTGGGTTATTATATGCTTTGTCTAAAGTAGTAGTGCATATTTTGTTGATGCTAAATAACAAGATTCATGTTTCATATGTGAAAATTCTACTGTCTTTCTTGAAATATTTGGCTTAGCATTTGTAACAAATTGATAGTCCCAAAGGGAACAACACATCTATGAATGCCACAGGAAATAATGGCATAGTTTGTTGGACAATCCACTCCGCCACAAGATTTGCTTCTCGAAAGACATGAGATATATACTCCTTATGCCGATTGAGATTCTTTCATGGAATTTTTAGTAGAGTTTAGTATTCCTAAGAATAAAGTCTAGTAACCATGTACTTCCTCCGTCCCACAATGAATGAGTGAGTTGATTGGTAAATATGTGTGATTTGTTGACAGGCCTTTGCGGGAGTGGTTATGGTGCATAAGCTTTTTCCTTATGCACCGTGCATAAATAATGAAAATTACTTAACACACCCCCCAGATTGCTTAGCACACCTCCCAGATTACTTAGCGCACCCCCCAGATTTCTAGCGCATCCCCCAAATTTCTAACGCACCCCCTAAAAATCTGGAGGGTGCGCTAAGTAATTTGGGGGGTGCACTAGAAATCTATGGGGTGCGCTAAGCAATTTTGGGTATTTATGCACGGTGCATAAACATGGCTTATGCACCATAACCTATGCCGGCCTTTGCATCGTGTTTTCTTAAGCTTGTATTTGATATGCAACAACACCTAATATTTAAGTATCCAAACCCAACATTTTAGAGGAGATTTTGTCTAATACGTATAAGTAAGACAAGTGTTTTATTATATACAAATTTATTTTTATTATTAGATCAATAAGTTTCACCGTTAAATTTATATGTCGTATCACAACTCATTTAATCCAATGATAATACTAATTGATTTAATGACGAAAATAAATTTGTGCATGATGAAAAATTTCTATGGCTTGTGCACACTTGACTTTTGGAGGGATTTTAAAACTTGGAATGTGTCTTGAAAGTAGAGCAATCAAATTAAGTTCCACACTCATTTAAAAAAAAGGTTTCAAATAGTCTATTTGGAACAACAATGACCTTTTCATTTCAAGGTGTGTCTTTTTTTTTTTGTAAGAAATTTTTCAACGTGTATTGCTAAAAGTTAAGGGGTTGTTTACTTCGTGAAAATATTTTATATTTTTATTTTCTATAAAATGTATTTATTTTAATTTATTAATAAACAAATATGTGACTCATAAAATGAACAATTGTGATAAAAAGAAGAATATAAACTAGTTAGAGATAATGCATTTTAAATAAAAAGAATCTTTTGACATTTTTATTAATTTTTAATAATAAACACAATTGTTCATTTTAAGAGTATAGTAATTTTTACAAGGGACCTTATATTATAGCTTCACGCCTTCACGTTTTTTGCCTTTCAAATATGTGGATTGAGGCCAAGTTTATATAATCCATCCTAAATATACTATAAAGTAATTTTTATGATTGGGACTTGGGAGACACATTTATATTTGGGAGAATACGTATTGAGCTGTCGGCAGGTGGGTTTGGAAATATTATGAATGAAGTCTTTTTCTCCTTCCTGTATGATTGCCTGCTAGAACCTTGTTTTTAAGATGTTAAATTGTTAAAACTAAACATTAATAAAAAATTAAATAGTTCAGTTATTAAATTAATAATATTAAAGGCCTTTTTTTCAAAAAATAATAATATTAAAGTTAAATTAATTATATTATATATTAAGTCACTTGTCTAGTTAAATTATATTTAAAATAAAATATATAAATGCACAATAATAGTCACTTGTCTAATTATATTACTAATTTATTATCATTATCGATTTTAGTTATGTTATATATTGTGCATTTATATATTTTATTTTAAATATAATTTACTCCCCTCATCCCATTTTACAAGATATGTATGACCCTTTTACAATTATCAATGACATTGATTAATTTTTTTTCCAAAACTACCCTTATTTACATAATTTTTTGAATAGCATTTAATTTTTTTTTTAAGTGGGTGCCATTTAATATAATTTGTCAACCAATTTAGTACTAAAACCAATTTTTTTTTGTTTGATCATTAAATGGTCATTGGAGATGCAAGGAATGGTTGAGATTCATTATTGGGTTTTCGTTAAGTTACTATCCGTAGTAATAAGCATTATGCTATGCATAATAGTAACATTCAAGCTTACATGAATTTGTTCCAAAACAAATCTCCTATCGGTAAAACTTTCAAAACCATCCTTATTTTATTTATCCATCACCACCACCATATACCCCTTTTGTTGAAGAAGCACATATTTCCTAAAAAAAAATCGTGTTCCTTTCTCGCCCCAAGGAAACACATTTGGGAGTGTTTCAGACAAGAGAATAATCAAAATTAATTATTATTGTTTTTATTATATATTTCCCGTCATATTTATGTACTTTTTTATTTATTGTCTTGTATTTCTCACTATATTTAATTATTAATTTATTTATCTATGAATTTATAAAATTAAATAAATTTTTATTTTTATTTAGACAGTTAAAAAATTAAATATAGAAGGGACCACTTGTTAATAATATATGATACTCAAAGTGGTATTACCACCGAAGCAAAATATGTACGAGTTGCATAAGTATTACAAGACATTGTAGGGATCACTTATTTGTAATGTATGATACTCAAAATTGTATCACAATTGGAGATGCTCTTATAAATAAGGACGAATGAAGTATTAAATAACGCATCGCGGCCATACGTATCAGAAATTTTGAATTTTTTCTTCATATTACTGTATCGATATTGTGTCACGTATCTGAATTTCATAGTTTCATAGTTACTGATATCATCTTAATTCGTAATATTTCAACAACAAAAATAATCATCAAAATGTAACCTTTTGAGGACCGTGATCTCGTATTTTGTTTCATTATATCATACGAAATAGGATCACGGACGTAATAATAATTTGACTAATAATACTGAAATAGTAGTAGATTAGTGCATCTTTTGAGCTAGAACAGAACCCGAATTATTTTTATTTTTTGCGGACAAAAAGATTAACTAGCTTGTTAGTATGTTCAACAACAAATTAATTTATATAATTTTTTTTTGTGGAAATTATATACTATACACAGAGGCGGACCTCCTTGAGGCTTGATGTCCAGTTAGCCACTCCACATCAGCCCAACTCAATTTTTCTTTTTTGAAAATAATAATAATATTTATAAATAATTTTAAATTATTCTGTATATATATTCATACAAATATTACTAGTTTGGAGTTTATTATTGATAACTGTAAGTATTTCGGTACACATATTAGTTTAAATATTAGTATAAATATTAATTTATAGCTTATTATTTAATATTTCAAGTCTTTCGTTATACACAGAGTATAGGTTAAAAATAGAAATTGAACGAGCATATAAATATAAAATGACATAAAACATGATTTTTTCAAGTAAGATAATAAGGGTAAAATTAGAATAAAAATTGATAAGTTAATTAGCTAATTGAATTAGCTTATCAAAACAAATTATAAGTTGGTATAATTTTGGGTTCTATATATTTTGATCTAAGGTTGGATTTTGTGAAACATCAAACAATAGTCATTATGCATTATTTAGAAGATATTAATCCTTTTTTTTTAAATAGAAATTTTTAGTTTTTTGGATATAGTTTGTTGATTTTTCTTTTTGAATAGAAATTTTATGATTTATTGATTTATTATTGTTCTTTTTTTAATATACATGTTTGTACCGGATAAAATACTGGGGTACTATTCGCCTAAGCCCAACACGTCAAATTGGGCCACTCGCCTAAATCAGAGGTCCAAAAAGACTATGTCATAGAACTAGCCCACTACTCCCTAGGTTTACTCCACCATCACCCACTACTCCGTATAATCTCTCATCTACCCCCTCTCCATTATCTCCTACCCCCCACTCCTATATATAACGCATCATAAGCATAAGAAAAGGGGCACGTTCCTTCTTTCTCAAAACACAAAAAAAAAAAAAAAACTAATATCAGTTTCTACTATGAGTTTCTACATTCTGCATACACCCTCAAATCCTTGCAGGAACAATGTTATATTATAGTAATAATTTTATATATTGTTTGTTGTTTAACGAATTATCAGGATAATTTTTTTTCATTGGTTCATAACTTTTTAGCCACACTAATATTATGTGTCCAAATCCATGTACATAATGAATCCTAATAAATCAAAGTCTGGGGTAGCTGGATGGCATTTGACATTAAATAGTAAATAAACAATAATGGGGAATATTTAATTATCTGCAAAGGAAAAAAAAACCAATTTCCATACATGTAATAATAAATTAAAAATGATTTTTTTATTAGTATAAAATAAATTAAAGCAAATTGTTACTTTAACAAATATATTTATTTCAAAAATCATGATTTTCCTTTTTAAATTAAAATATATATTCTAATTAACTAAAATAATATATTTTTCGGGTGTCCATGATTTTAATGTATTTCATAGTAATAATAATATTTTACAAAAGTACGAAGAGATAGATTATAAATTAAAGATTATAAAAAAAAATTACTGTATAAATTAAAGTTATTCAAATAATCATTTTACAACAGTCCCTGAGATTATATGGTCAAACTCTTAATTACTATCGAACCGACACTTCATGGACATATTCAAACAAATTGAATAGATCATTGTGAGCTGAAATGAAAGTGACGAAAAATATATTACTAATGAGGGACAAAAATTTTTATTTTTATCTTGTCCCTTTAATGTCTATTTTGTCCAGCACCATAATCAGTTTTTGAAACAAACATGGTACAACAAAATATATCCAGTACAATCATCTGGTTTTTAGCAGATCAAACGCACTCTAATAGTTAGCCTTTTCAAATAAAAGAAAAAAAAGAACCGCGGCTCCAATGTTACCGTTGCCCGCTACTTTAATTTTAAAAATTAAATGATTTGCTTTTATGTTTTAGAAAATTCATAATTCTATTATTTGTATTGAGTCAAAACTTTTTATATGGAATAATTATTAAAGGTATGAAAATTAATATTCATCGCATCGATTTTTATATTCCATATAGTGGTTTTTACGACGAATAGAGAAAAATATGACAAAGATTACGATGAGTACTCCAACCATGTACAAAAAGTCAAATTCACTCGTGCGCGGGACAATTTATTTACATCAGGAGAATAGGCGGCAAAATTTGTAGAGTAAAAAATAATAACATTTTAAAAAATTAATGTATTCAACATAACTGTTGCAAATTCATGGAGTTATACAGTACTACTTATCCTATAATTGTCGAATAAACTAAGATGCATGTATACAGACTGGCAAAAGAGCGCCACTTTTTTACATTGAATTACCTACCATATAAACCATGAATTAATGTAGAAAAAAGGTGCAACGTATCAAAAATGATAACCGCGTGCTAAGCCACGTCACAGTATGAGTGAGAATATACACACAAAATTTGGCTATAAAATTACCCCCTCACACCCCATTTTCATATGCCATTTCTTACTCTAAAGTCACAAACTCATCCACCCTTTAGTTCACTCTCATCCCTTTTTGTGTTTTAGCCATGTCGAGTGGAAGGAGGATAAGCCGGGGTCGCCAAAAGATTGAGATGAAAAAGATGACCAATGAGAGCAACCTGCAAGTGACTTTCTCGAAGCGTCGTAGCGGGCTCTTCAAGAAAGCTAGCGAGCTTTGCACTCTTTGTGGTGCAGATGTTGCTCTCATTGTATTTTCACCTGGTGAGAAGGTATTTTCCTTTGGTCACCCAGATGTTGATACGGTCATAGCTCGTTATCTCTCACAGATCCCACCTCAAAACAATACCACCATGCAATTCATTGAGGCTCACCGTAGCGCCAACCTACGTGAACTCAATACTCAGTTGACTCAGATCAACAATGAGTTGGACATTGAGAAAAAGCGTCATGATGAGTTGAGTCACATGCGCAAGAATGCTGAGGCTCAATATTGGTGGGCTTGCCCCCTTGATGGAATGAATAGAGCTCAACTTGAATTACTCAAGAATGCTCTGGTGGATCTTAAGAAGCTCATTGCTCAGCATGCTGATAAGCTTGTAATTCAGGGAGTTCCTACTCCAACCCTACCATTTTTTGGTGGAAATGGTTCATCCTCTAACATGCCAATCCATCATCAGCCTATTCCTCAACAAACTCAGATGTTTCCAGCACAGTTTTATCAGAACCCTATGTTGCAACCACATTTGTTTGGTTTCAACAATATGGGAGGAGGAGGAGGAGGATATGGGCCCCCTGGATTCTTTTGATTCAGGGGCTTAGATCCACCTTAGATGCCCTTTATAATTTTGTTTTCATGTTTCATGTTGTTTTTTTTTTTCGCAATTTCAATTACAGGCTTAACTTGTTACATTATGTGACTAGGTTAAGATTGGATTTTAGGGTTATTGTTATTTTGTTGTCTTTGTTGTGTCTTCGTACTTGTACTCTTGTTTCATTATTTGAATAAAGGGCATCTTATTTATATTTTCACATCTCTTTAAATTTTTAATCTTTTATAGTCCAATGATAATTTCATACCCATAGTTTTTTAATTATCTAGTTGGCGTTTTCTCAAAATTACAATCTAGTGTAAAAAAAAGGTGTGTACGAGGATAATAATGAAGATTTGTTCTAAAATAAGCTAAAAGTTATTGAATAATTTACATTGAATTTTTAGATGATGATGATGATGTGTAAAATTAATTGTTAAAATCAATATTTTTAAAATAAAGAAAGAAAAGAAAAACACGTTAGATTGATAAAACATAGCTCTCGTTCTCAGATTTGAAACTCAACACCGCTAATGTCCCTCCGTGGAAAACAAACCGTCGTCACTCCGTTGTCTCACCGAATCACTGTCGCCCTTTATTTGACGTCTTGCTTCCTGGCCCCTTTACGATGAAATAAAATTGAAGATGGTTTGGTTGAGCTTATGAGGGAGATATGCAAAATTGAACATCATTGAAGATTTTTTTTATTGAAATTGAAGATTGTTTGATGGTGTTGTAATAAGTTTTAAATATTAGATTTGCAACTTAAAGGGTTTGTTGTTGCTGAAATTAGACGAAAGAAGCAACAACAACCAAAATTTTGTGTCGTTTTTCAATTTAGGTTGTAACTTAATTGATTTATATATATTGTATAAGATAATTACATCCGAATAAAGAAGGAAGAATGGTAAAATACTCCAGTCTCATATATAAGTAACAAAACACAAAAATTCAAAGTCTTTAATATAAGCAAAAGTAACCTCTAATCATGTTTTTAAATATATATATCCCTACTTTTTTCACATTATCATGTTTTTAACGGTTTTCAAGTCAAAAAATAGGGTAAAATTAAAAAAGTATATGACTTAAATGTATTTAGATATTTTTCTTAAAATAAGAGATTTATTGTAAATTTACTTATATATGAGACAGGAAGAAATAATAAATATAAATGAAATTGGTTTTCTTTTAATTAATTTCTTCTAAAAGATAAATGCACTACTACTATCTCATGACACAATTTCTATGTTTATTTTTTTTGAATCGGCTAAATTTTATTAATGAACAATTTCTAAACAAGAAGTATAATGACACAATTTCTATGTAACATGAGTGTTTGCGGAAAAAAGCCCTTACTTGTATCCTCTGTCTTTATGTTTTTGTGATTAATCCTAATTTTTTTGAACTTTTCATCTACAGTATTTATAATAATTTCTTAGGTTTTACTTCTCAAAAAAGTCATAAAACTGACTTCCTATCCACACCTCCCCTTATCCTTGGTTTCTATTAAATTCTCTATATTTTTCCAATTCATACCCGTGTTTTACTTTACGCTCCCCGTTTCCTTTATTTACTAAAAATCTCTATTTTCTTTTTCTTAAAGTGATTTTCTCTTATTTCCCTTCTTAATCAAATATAAAATGAATTAAAAAAAATCCCATTTTGACAAGAAAATTTATTTCAACTAAAAACTTCTTATCGTTAGCTAGAGATTCTATTTTAATTCTCTTATTATTTCTATTTTCTCCTCTTACTTTGACAATTAACTTCTCATCACACAAATTCTATTATTATTATTATTATTAATTTTTTTTGGGTACAATTATTATTATTATTATTATTATTATTATTAATATTATTATTAGGGTTAATATGTTTTTCATCCTATAAAATTAGCAAATTTTACAACTGGATCAACTAATGATCGGTAGTTTGTCACCAATTTGAGTTTCACAAAATTTATACAAAAAGGTAATAACAATAATTATTTGACAACCGTCTCGAATGAGATTTTGTATTGGTTTTTTTTATTTATGAAAATGCATAAGAATTTTGAATTAGTGTAGACAACGAAATGAATTTCTAATATAGACATCCTTAATCCTCGGGTTCAACTTCATGGTACGAGAAAGGTCCAAATTAAATTACCATTAAAGAGAATATGTAAATTATGCAGAATAGAATAATTGGTCTAATTATCCGTAAGCTTAATTATATATATGTATGAGATCGAATTGGAACCCCGGTCATCCTACTTACTAATTTCAAAGGTAAAATTTCTAGTCACTATATTAGTTGATAAAAAAAATTGGTCTAACTTAGTCAAAAGAATAAGAAAAAGAATTGGTCTAACATGTCATAAAATAAAATTATTCTAAAAAAATAAAGAAAAAGGATTGGTTTAAAGGAAGAAACTAGATTCCCATAAACCTAAAAAAATACTATAAAAAACCACACTAACCAAAGAGGAGGATTGTTCTTAAGGAAAAATCTAATTCCCACAAACCTATGAAAAAAGAAGAAAGAAACTAAACTATTGAAAGGAAAAATTTATTCATCAATAACAAACAGTTCCACGACATGGTAAACATCATTAGAAGCTGATTAGCCCTTTTAAAAAGCTTTCTCCTTAACATCATTAGAAAGCTCTTTATTCTCTTGTTGTCAAGTAGAATATAAAATGGGTTCAATTTCTAATGTACACTTTTTTTGTGAGACAAAAGATAATATACACATCCTTAATCTTCGGTGATGATTTTATAATTATAGTATATCACAATTACATGATTAAAATAAATAAATTCAAATGAGCATATAGTGTGTGAAAAAAAATCCAAATTAAATTACCATTAAACAAAATGCAATTGAAACATAGACTGAAGCATATATTATACAAAGCGAAGATTGAAAGAACACTAACAACAAAATAAAAAACAAGAATCAACAATAGTTGAGTCTAACGAAAGAAACTAAATCCAAATAGAGTACTTTAAAAGAAAACTATTGAAACATTAAATTATTCATCAAAAGATCATCAGCCCTTTCAAAAAGCTTCTTCCTTAACTCATAAAGGGAGATCATAAATTGTTCAAGCTGATCAATGCTCATATCATCGATTGAATCATTCCACCAATCACCTCTATTCCAAGTCTTAGCCAAATTTTCAACATCAGCCAGTTTCTTCTTTTCCATCTCCAACACCTTTAGTGCCTCCTCATATTGTTCATTGTACTCAGCATAGATCGAAGAATCTTCCGTTGACTTCGCATCCTCGAAGTCAGTTGTTCCATTGATGTAGCTAGTGAGGATTACATCGGTGTTTGGTTGACCAAAACTATATAGTTTATCGGCCGGAGAAAAAACAATGATAGCCGCACGAACATTACATAAAATACAAAGTTCACTCGCTTTTTTGAATAATCCTTGTCTTCTTTTCGAGAACGTGACCTGTTTGTTGGATTCTTTATCAAGTTTCTTGATCTCGATCTTCTTCCGCCCGGTGGTTTTCTTTCTTTGCTGTACCATGTCCATGGTGAAATTGGAGTACAATATTAGGATTGTAATGTACGTATTATATTGTGAAACTTGTAATAATGAATTTATTTATTTATAGGGGAATTGAAGAACCGCGTTGGTCTTATCTACCATAAAATAGGATCCTACAATTTCTCCCTTATCAAAGATTCTAAATCAAATTAAGTATTAACTCTTACATAATCTCGAAATTTTTATATTCCATTTTTTATCAACATGTTTTAATTGAGGGTAAATTAAAAAATTGACATGAGGTTTTATTTGGTAAGTAATATCTTAATATATTTATTGAAACAATTTTCGATGCCTATTTTATCTCCTAAAATTACTGACTTTCCACCAATCTTTATTTCTAGTGCTGTTTTTCTTAATAAATATAAATTTTAAATCAATCAAGTGATTGCGCTCACGTGGTGGAAATAATTCTTAATCAAATTTGCCGTACTTTACAGTAAAAAAAACTAAATTTACCGAATTTTAAATTATCAAAGTCTAATTTTTTAAAAAATATCAGAGAGCTCAACTCAAAAATAAATTATATTGTACTTTCTTAAAATAGGAAGAGTATATTCCAAAACTCAAACTATTATTTTGAAATAAAAAAATTCACAATCTCATTGATTGGTTTTTTTTTTATTCTCACGAGCTAGAGTTGAACTCAAAAATAAATTATATTGTTCTTTCTTGAAATTATATTGTTTTTTTTTGTAGTCTCTTCGGCACGCCTTGTGCTGAGGAGATTATTCGATTTATATATATTTTTCATTTTTACCTCTTGAAATATATATATACTTCTTTTTCAAATTTATAGTTTAAATTAGACAATTGATTCCTTAATTTATTTATTGGCTCATTAACTTTATGTTGTTTGTCATATTAGTCATTTTTGTTAGTTTTTCTTAAAAAATGTTAACTTTGTGTTTTATGTTATTTGTTCTATATATGCATAAATGATTTGTTTATGAGTAATATTGTTAAGCGCGCTAGTAAATGTACACTTTTCTCAAACGGAGGATAAATATACTATCATGTTAAAAAGAAAGTGTTATAGTAGAAAATGGTTATCGACATATATATTTTTCTTTTCAACAAACCACACATTTCATTGTGTTCTGTGGTCACATCAGTAGCCACGTAAGCAAAACAAACCACACATTTCATTGTGTTTTGTGGTCACATTAGGAGCCACGTAAGCAAAATTAAGGTTTTTTTGAGAAAAAGTAACGGAAAGACCAATATAGCACACAAAATTAAAGTTAAAGGACTAATTTGTAACATTAATTAATTAAGGACCAATATAAAACTAATAAATAAATTAAGGACCAGTCGTCCAATTTAGTCTAATATATGAATGAATGCTTTGCTTCAAGGGCTAAAAGAATAGAGATCATTGTGGGCAAATCAAATCTAGCTTTTAACTTCTTGGTAGGAATAATTGTTACATCTTATTTGAAATTAAAGAAAACCAAAGTAAGAGGGAAAGAAACCTTAATAGTAACCATTCCCTCATCATGTGATCAATACTTGGGAAGAGAACATTCCCTAGGAAGATTATTTTGGAACCTTTCATTATCTTTGCAATAATCATAAATCATATGGTATGTCCTAACCCATTTGAACCACCTTCTTTGTATAGATGTTAGTGTGCTAAAATTGTATTGGTTCCACCAATTTGTAGAACTTGATGCTCTACAAAACCTTGGATTCCCTTTCCAAACACAAGCATCAATTTTATAATTTCTAAATGAAGCTATAAAAGGTCCATTTTTCCAATCAATTTTATCTTGGCCACCTCTTGTTGCCCAACTATCACCATTCCAAAGGGTTGCTTTTAGACTCATTGGTTGCCATCTAGGAAATGCTACTCCTTTATCTGCATGATTTCTATATACTCTTATAGGAATCGTATCCACCATGAACCTACAAAAGGCAACATTATATTTTTACAACAAACTATCTTGTTAGAAAAATTAACTTAATGGACAGAAAAACATTTAATCAGAAAGTTAACATTTTAAATTTTTATGGTAAATATATGCTATCAAAGTAGCTCTTTTAACCAATAGTTAGTTGGTTCAGTTGTGATTAATGTTGAATTTGATAGGGAGAACCACAGCTCGATCCCCCGCAACTGCAATCGGGAGGGGACTGAAACCACTTGATGCCAGAACTGACCTCCGAACCAGATTAAACTGATGGTAGACTCTTTTATGTAAATCTTGAGATACTGAGTTCGATTTCAAAAATATAACACATTCTTTTTATATAGTGGAGAGTCAACTCTCTGGACACCACATTTGTAAAATTTTCAAATTTAATAACCATCGTAGATGAAACTTCTCAACCATATTTGTACATATAAATAATAATCAAATTAAGGATTGAATAGCAAGATTTTAGGCAATAAAGAGATTGCTTACACAATCTGGTGTAGATTCCACAATACAGAATAAGTATGGAAGTCCTTTGTGGGATCAAACCAAAGATAAATCCTCTCCTCTCTATTGTCAAATCCATCTACATAAATATTTGTTTGAAGAATATATGGCTGGCCTGAGACATTTCCTAGAAACTCCAAATCTATCTCATCTCTATTCGGTTGATCAGAGGTAAGCTGAAACGCATTGACAAATTAATTAATTAATTAATTAATTTGTATCTATACTTCAATATATAGATTATTAAAAAAAACAGAAGATAAAAGTAATTAAATAGTTTTACTTACATAAAAGGCCAAAACTGTGCCTGCAGAATCACCTGGTACTAGTTTGATTTGCATGTCAATTTGTCCAAATAAAAACATTTGGTTTGAAGCAAAACCTGCCCCTGCAATAATCCATACTCATAATTAAAAAATGAACAATCTTTAGCTTAGACATTGCAAACAAGTAGTTAAGATATATTATACGAATTTGGATTGCTTACAGTCAGCAATCTCACTCATTCACAAAGTTAGCACATCGACTAATGTCGGATTAAGGTCAGACAATTAAAATTTTAAGCTTGATATTTTAGATTTTTAAAAAAATAAAATCAAAATCTGCAATGAAATTTGAACCGTCCAATTGCGATTCAACACTATCGGTGTGCTGACTATGCAAATGCGTGAGATTTATGACTATAGGCAATCCGAATTCTACATTATACACATTCAATCCCAAAGGTGTAGCTCAATATATAGTATTGGTTGAAACGCTGAAAGATTATTGTGAAGGAGGTCTAATATTCGTTCCGTGTTATTAATAAATTCTCACTCTTCGTAACAAATTAACCACTAACATATACCTAAGAAAAACATAAATTTAGATTACCAGATTCTTGATCAAGTTTCAAGGTTCTTGTCTTTCCATCATCAGATGTGTTTACATGATTGGGAGACCATATTACAAAAAAGTCCTTATTGAAGTCACCTGTTGAAATAATAGAAGCAATTGAAACATGAAACAAACTCAAGGAGACAAACCCAAAGAAGAAGAAAAGTGTTGTGTTAAAGTTATTCATGGTTCATGCAAAAGAATATGTCTAAGAAGTGTTGTAATTTGCAATTGACATTGAAGGAAAAACTATATATAGGTATTGTGGGGAAGGATGACAATGACAAATTAAGAATATCTCTAGTAGGAAGCAAAGGAATTCTTTATTTTCCATAAGAATCTTCATTGTTGAGAGTAGGTGGCTTTGTCAAGAGTTCACATTACAACAAAATATTAATCAACTCATGAAGTGATAAATCATCACATTATGAATGATGAACACACTAAATGATGAATTTAATATTTTATTTTAAGAATATCGTCAATTCTTAATCCAAAGAGAATTTAGTTCAATAGTAAGTCTTAACATTATAAACTTTTTTTTAAGAAACTAAATTAGCCCATCCAAATTGGCACTAGAGATAATCGAATATGAAATCTTAAGGAGAAACATACTTTCAGGTCCCAAGCCAATACCACCTGACCAGTCCAAGTGGATTTCTTAACATTACAAACTTATATGACCAAGTTCAAATATAATTGGAAATGATTGTAACATAGTAGTTTTTTGATATCACTTTAATTAATGATAATTTTCTTAACCTTAATGAATTTGTGTCGTTGCACAGGGAAACTTATTTTAAATATGCCAATCTTTGGACATACACTTATTCATTTCAAGAAAAGTCCTTTCCCTCTCTTCTCAACAGAAAGTTTACAACAAAGAGAAGCTGAGCTCTAATGAGATTAATTTGCTTTTTTAACTTGAGCTTTAAATCTTCCATTTTTCTAAGTGCTTAAAAAGATTTATTCCTTTCCTCCTTTAGTACGTAGGGACATTATTTTAAATCTTCCATTTTTCTAAGGGCTTAAAAAAAATTATATTTTAAATTTAAATATATTTTAGCTTTATATTTAAAATAAAAACTACTATAGGTATTTACTGCATTGTTTTCTTTAACTGAAAAAGTATTCACAGAGAATGAAAATAACAGCTCTAACGAGGAACACTTGCTTAGGCACAAACATATAGACACAAAATTTGAGCACACACAAATCAAAAATATTAAAAATAAAATAAAATTGTCACATCAATTCATATAACTCTAACTATTATTTCTTTATTTTTATTTGTTTTTTTACGAGTGTGCCTAACAAATAATATTTAGGCTTGTGCCCATATAAGTATTTCTCCAGCTCTAACATACCGGAGATTATGTACATTAGAGATATAATTACAAATACCGAGGATTATGTTAGAGGTAAATTAGAAACTTTGCACTTCTCTAACCAACTTCTTTTCGAGTTGACATCCTCTCCATTTTATATTCCTTTCATTTCTTCCATTATCAAAGTTTTTAAATGTTTTGGGGTGTATAAAAGAAATATGGACCCACTTGATATCACACTTTTGCATTTATATTTTCAAAACTATATAATAATAGAGGAAATGAAAATAATAGAAAATAAAGAGGATCCTAACTCCTTATTTTCTTTCCTTTTTGTCTTTTATCTTTAATAAAATGGCAAATACAATTCACACAAAATTGTAAGGTTTTGAGTTCAAATTCAGAAGACATGTAAAGATGGTCAAAAGACGTGAGATGAAAAATATTATTTGTACAATCAAATTGGACAACTTTTTAGACAATCCTCTCTCTCATACTTACATTATGTGAATATGAGAGAGAGTTGTACAAAAAATTGTCCAATTTAATTGTACAAATAATATTGCTCTTATGAGATATGCTACACAAGCAAAATATTGAACCCAAATCCAAGACTATATGGTTAAAGGAATATCCACATAAAAAAGTAAAGTTTTTTTTTTTTGGTTGACGGGATAGAAAATAAAACTCATGTTTGTGGTTGATTCATCAAATTGAAAACTCTATTTAAATATTAAAAATAGATATTTAATTAAAAAATGCAACTTTTTTTTTTAAAATAAATTATCTTCAATTTAAATTATAAATAACATTAAAACCTAAAAAATAACAATTAAAAGGAACACACTGACATGCATTTCCTTCACCTAGAAATTGAGATCATGCATATGAAAATTTAGAGGCATCTTTTTAAGTATAGCTACGAGGTTCAAAGGAAAATAATATAGTGAATAGATAAGTTATGATCATCATTTAAATAAATATTTTCGAGAGAAATCAAGACCCAAGAAAAGGACAATTACTTCCATCTGTACCAACTATACGCTTAGTTGTTTTGGTGCGAGAGAATGCTTGAAACAAAGTGAGTAAAACAAAAAATGGTCATAGTAACTAGTGCCTTCGGGGTACTAGTTAAGAACTAAAAAAAAAAATTTTGCATAGAAAATATCACTTTTTATATTTTTAAAAAGTTAACTACATAAGTTTCAAAACAATTTTACAATACTTAGTTTTCTTAACTAGTGCCCGGGAGCACTATTTAGCATTTTTCAACAAAAAAAAATACATAATTTCATAAGCAATCCCATGATACTTGTTTCGAACAAAACTCAAAGATTAAGATGGCTCACACTGATGATGGATTGGTGACGGAAGAGGGTGTGCGTACAAAATATTTTAACGCCTAAGTTATTATGAGTTTGAGATACATGTTAGGTTATATTAAGTCATTATGAGTAGTAAAATCTAATATTTTTGTCTTCCCCACTCTTATTCCACCCCCTATGAAAATATTTTTATAAAGTTTACTAATTAAAATGCACTACTTAAATAGCAAAATGTATATTTTTATATTTTGCACGTTTCAACATTCGCTAGTTATCTTGCGAGAGAAATATTTTTAGAAATCCAGGGAGCGCTTGAGAAACTCATGAGGTGCGAAAAGAAGTAGTCTTGTAGTAGTTAACATATGCGGTCTTGGGCCGAGAGAAGTAACATTGTACTTAGTCGCCCAAAAATCTAATCCAAAACAATATTTATATTAGCAAAATTTATCTCTTTTATACGTATCAATGAAATATTAAAGAGTAAATTACAATTTTTTTTAGAGATGCTTAAGTTATACTACATTCCTATCTTATATTAAAACATACACTCTCCTTCCCTCTGACTTTAACATATATAATGTGATATCTCTATCAACTAAACAAAATTCACGTGGACCTCTTTCCCTTATATTAAAACCTACACTTTTCTCCTTTAATAAACACTTCATTTTAATAGTGTAAAAAAAACACATCATTTTAATATAATCAAACTTGTAATACATATATGATAGGCTAAATGCATCCATAAGTCCTTTAAGTTTTACGTTTGTAACAGATAGGTCCTTTAAGTTTTTGAAATAGCAAATAAGTCTTTTAAGTTTTTTAAGTAACAAATATGACCTTTAAGTTTGTAATTTGTACATTTAAGTTCTATTTTTTAAGTAATTGAGGGACTTAGTTGTTACAAATTACAAATTTAAAGGACTTATTTGTTACTTAAAAAACTTAAAAGATCAATCTATTACAAACATAAAACTTAAAAAATCTATAAATGTATTTTGCCTATACGATACTATGGAGAGAGGGTTCTCTCCATTAAATTGAGGGTAAATTTTTTTTTAGCCCTTGATTTGGAGAGAGAAAGAAATGAGTAAAAAGAAAAAGGTAAATTTAAGGGTGATGATGATTGAACTTTAGGAACATGAGGAAAAAAATAATTAGAGGATCCATTCTCCGATACGATGGTACTATACAAACTTGTAAAAACACTTCATTATATGTAACACTTCATTTAAATATTTTCATAAACTATGATACTATACAAAATAAAATAAAAACTTAAAATAAATTACCGAAATCAATTTTTAAAATATTTTAAATTAAATTTTATAATCTAAAACCATATAATTAATGATAAAACTTTCAAAAAATGAAAATTAATTTCTTAAATGATGACTCAATTTTTTTTGACATAAACAGTGAATTTAAAGTTAATTGATATTACAAAAATATTTATTTTTGTTAAAATAGACCAAAGTGTATATTTTAACATAAGAGAGGATGAATGTGTAATTTAAACTTTTCTCAAGGAAGGAGAGTGTAATATACTCAATATATTTTGGCAAAAAAAAAAAAAACTCAATATTTAATTATAAATATCCTTAACTATATATATTTTAAAATAAATTTTATTTTTTAACTAAATTTTTTAATCTATGCTTCATTTCTTAAAATGATTTATTTTGATGCGTAAAAAAAAAATTTGTTTTGATGACAAATTCATAAACTAATATATATCCTTAACTATATATATTTTAAAAACTAAAATATTTTTAAAAAGAAAAATGCTGCTGTATATACTTCCACTGTGATAAAATATAAATAATCTTTTAATTGTTTTTATTGTATAATTAATTAATATATTTATGAATCTAAAAACTAATTTTACATATATTTTGTGATGGATAAAGTAATTAAAAAGTACTAGTGGATAAAATAAAAATGTGGTCAATGTGAAGGTAGCTTCCTTGTATAGATCGCATCCAAGTCCAAAATGAAACAGTTCGACAACTATATCCTTAATGTCACTACTTTTGTCACAGAACAACTCCTCTCTCTCTCTCTCTCTGACACACACACACACCCCTTCTCAACTCTCTCAAGTCTCAACTCAACTGCTTCTTCTTCTTCTTCTTCTTCAGGAGTTCTTTCTCTTCTCTTTCAGGTAACTCACTTCTTTCTTTCTTCATTTTTAGAATAAGGGTTTACTTACTGGTTACTACTTTCATTTCTGTTACATGGGTATCATCAATTTTTATTCAAGATTCAATTTTTTTTCTCTAAAATACCTATATGCATACACCATTCTTCAACCATGCCCTTAATTAAAGAACATTGGGGTTTTACTGGGGAGGACACAAAATTGGATTTTACTTATTCTTTTTTATTGATCTATTACAAAGTTTTCTTTTTTCTGATTTTTTTTTTAAATTTTCTTGTGGGTGGGATTTTGATTTTTCTTTTAAGGGTTTTTTCCCTGTTGTATTGGTTTGTGGTTTCTTCTATGTTTGATGATTGCTTTTCTGAAACTCTTTATTCATTAGGTTTCTTCTTGTCTTGCCAATTAGTATATTGATTTTCATGATACAACATGTGTGAAGCATGATACCAAGATGAACAATTATTCTGTTTTTTGAATTGATTTTTGTAGTAGTATCAATTGATAGTTTGGTTTGCATGGAAGTTAAGGATGAAAGTTGGAACCTTATTATTTTCCTAGGTTGCATCAATTGATAGTTTTGTGGAATATTGTTTGCTTGATTTGGAAAAAGGCCCCATGACCTGAGAAAGATTATGTTTGTATAAATTTACTGATGATATAATCTTGTTTTTCGGTGAACTGTTACTATTTAGATTTTTTGTCCTTAACCTTTTGTGAGGTCAATTAGTGTTCTGGTTAGTGTTTTCTATGTACAATGTTTAGGATATTTTGGACTCGTTATAAGTATTTTTAATGAGTTGGATAAAGATATGAATATGATATATGAATTAACATTATGCCATCGGTTGACCTAGGTAGCCGACCCTACTTAGTAAGATAAGGCTTAATGATTGTTGTTGTTGTTTTTTTGAACAAGGATTGTTGTTGTTGTTGTTATTGATAAGTATTTCGAATTTAATTGCATCTTGTCATTAATGATCATAGATTTCCGAGGTCCTTAATAATGATTTTCCTATCCAAAGCAGGTGTCCGGATCTTTTTTTTGGAGAAGACGAGTTGAGGTTTTTTTTTAAACTTAGTTAAACATGATAAAACGGAATCCGAGTGTTAGGAATCAAAGATCCAAAGGCTTCAAGGTAAAACATGTTCTGCAAGGTATTCTGTTGCTTGGTGTCTGTTTCTGGTTGATCTACCAGGTTAAGCACAATCATGACAAGAAGAAGGAATTTGATAAGAATGATCTGAAACTTCCGTCCAGAACTGAGCCGGATCAGATTCTGAAACTCGGTAGAAAGGATCTTCTTCCAGGTAAGGTTGAAGTAGTAGATCAAAACGAAAAGCATGAGGAAGAAGAGGAAGATGAACATGTTGTAGATGATGTGGAAAATAAACGTGAACACGATGAACATCAACAAGAAGGAGAAGACGGAAACAAACATGAAACTGAAGAAAGTGAAGAGAATGTGGATGAAGTGAGAGAAGAACACGGGGAAGAAGAAAATAAGCACGGGGTACTAGAAGAACAGGAGGAAGGTGAAAACAAAAGTGAAGAGGTTGAAGATGAAGGAGTAGATGTTGAGACAGATGAAAACGATCATGATAAATCAGACGCAGATAATAATGATCATGATGATGATGTTGTAGACGACGAGAAAGAGAAAGAAGAAGAGGGTGATGAGACAGAGAATGAAGAGAAGGAGGATGAGGAAAAGGGGGGTTTAGTTGAAAACCACGAGAATCATGAAGCTCGGGAGGAACATTACAAGGGTGATGATGCCTCTAGTGCTGTGACTCATGATACCCACTCAACTAGCACTGAAACTGAAACGATTAATTTGGAAAATGCTGATTCAACCATACAAATGAATATCGGAAAATCAGAAAACGAGACAACTTATCATTCTGATGAAAGTAACAGGAATCAAAATGATTCGGATTTGAAGGTTACCGAAGGTGAAGTGACAGATGCAATTTCTTCAAATGCAACTGCCGGGAAAGAGGCTGGAAATGACAGTTCTTCGGTGTCTGATGAAACAGTGAAAACAAACACCGATAGCCACTTGAATGTAAGCAAGAATCAAACAGCAGTGATCACGGAAGCAAGCAGTAACTCGACAGACACTGGCAAAGACGAGTCAAGTTCATCCGAACAAATTAAAACGGTGATACTATCTGAGTCTGATCATGCTCAAAATGTGACAGTTAATACAACAATAACTGGAGATATAAAGCAAGCAGAGGGATTAGAGCAGAGTGGCAATAAAACTTCTGAAGCAAACCTGCCTGATAATGATGCAACAGTCTCTGCTAAACCTGAAAATCGAGATGCAGCTCCGCAAGAATCTTCTACTCTAGGGGATAATGTGTTAGAGAAGACAGAAGGATATGTAGCTTCAAATGGGACTGAAAACATTTCTAGTAGTTTGGATAGAAACTTGAGCTCTAATACTACTGAAAGTGACAAATCCAAAGTTAGCACGGAAACTAGTGAAACAAATGAAACTCAGAATTCTGATGTCACCGAGGATGAGATGTTCAAGGGTGATACTCAAACAAGTGATGAAAAATCAGACTCTTCCTCTGTCAATGATGTTTTAGATTCAGTTGTGCACGATGCGATTGAGTCTGCTGATACTCATAGCATACACGAGGATATGGCAAAGGCTCGAACTGATCTTGATACGTTACCGGATATTATAAATGAAGGAAATGAAAGCGATGAAAATGCAGCGGAATGAGTTTAGAAGATGATGATCATTGGTTTATTGAAACGAGGTTTATATGACAGGTCCATCAACCTAGTTATAGAACCATTTTCTTGACTAAAAAATGTGTCAAGACAAGATCCTCAGAGGTACATAAGGTGTGGAAATTTTTATGATAATGTCTGGGTCTGGATATATGTATAATTTAATTTTTATCTTTACACTTTATGCTACTATTGCTTCCTTTAGTTTTATGCTAAATCCTTATTCTTTCCTTCTCTCTTTGGTCTTTACTAGAGTATTGAGTATATATATTAGAGAGTTTATATTATTAATTGATTGAAAATTTGAAAAATTCTTATAGTAGCGGATAATAATGTGGAGTAACAAAGGAGTTAATGTTAATGTGATAGCTTAAATAATCCACCACAAGACTCCTCCACATGGTACATAGCTGAATCTTTTGAACATGTTGACTTGGTTTGATTTGTATGTATGGTCCATGGAAAATGTCTACCAAGTACCAAGTCTCATATGTAGATGCAATGCAAAGTTGTCCAAATTCACCATTTACCTGAACATAAAATCTAGAAGAATCTAATTTCTCTCTTTTTTTAATTATTTTATTTTTTATAAATATTTTGGAACATTAAGAAAACATATATACCAAGTCAATCTAAAATTCTCTGTTTTTTTAATCTCCTCTTATTTTTGTAATTTTGAATATACTTGGCAGAATTATCTTAAGCTTGTCAAAAGAAATTGAGATTTAGTTGCAGATGATAACATGTGTTTGAAAATATATACTAGTAGTACCTCCAAATCCGAGGACCTAGGTGTAGTAGCAAAAACTTAGGTGTCAAGAGTTGTCCCATTTATGTTTAGTTTGATTTGGGCCTGTCCATATCGTGTACTTAATGTGGCTTGCTAGTTAAATGGGAGAATTTCTTTTGCCACCCTACACCTTTTCTCATATGCTCTACGAATTTATCAAAACATCCCTATCCGCTACTTAGGTAGCTGATATACCGCAAAAACACGAGAATCTCCACTTTTACAATTTTACATATGATTTATTCATAAAAAAATATAGGTCATTGCTTGCTCCAGACAACATACATTACTGAATGATATCTTTAGGCGGGACAGGGAGATTTTGAGTAGTTCGGGGTGGGTGGGGCATACTTATGAACAAAATCTAGCGAGGGTATGGATCAGTATTTGAAGCCGTGTTCTTTGATTCATCTGAAGTTGTTGAATCTATATGTCCATCCCATAACTGCATGTCTTGTAAGCTTCTAGTTCCACTTCCATAAAAATATGCAGGTTTTGAAGGTATTGAGAGAGTGAGAGAATTACTATTAAGCATGAGTGCAACAGAAGCCATGGTTGGTCTGTCAACTACATTTTCTTGAATACACAGTAAACCAATATGGATGCATCTCATTATTTCATTTGCTGAAATGTTGTTTAATGATGGATCTATAATATTTGTAGCTTGCCCCTCTCTCCAACTTCTCCATGCCTGCTCAAGTGCATATAACCAAAATACAATTAGGTCACCAATCAATTTCTACAATATTATTTGAATCATATAATGTTCT
Organism: Trifolium repens; assembly: GCA_030408175.1. Classification (NCBI taxonomy): domain Eukaryota; kingdom Viridiplantae; phylum Streptophyta; class Magnoliopsida; order Fabales; family Fabaceae; genus Trifolium; species Trifolium repens. Next base: position 61,647,921 of record CP125837.1, on the reverse strand, counting down.
AGTGTATCTATCACTTACATAGCTCAATAGATACTCTATATCATTTCCATGACCAATGTTTGTGCTATTTTTATGACCACTTATAATCTCAAGAACCAATACTCCAAAACTAAAGACATCCGATTTTACCGAAAATTGTCCATGCATTGCATACTCAGGGGCCATATATCCACTATATTCCAATATAAACAAGCTTAATTAGTAAAAATAATAATATGATATATCCACTATATATGATTCGAATTAACGTCAAGTAGTAACCTCAAGCATATTCGAAAACTTACTAAGTTCCAACAATTCTATTTGTATTTCCTTCGGTTTGATCTATAATAAACAATCTTGCCAATCCAAAATCGGCTATCTTAGGATTCATATCGTTGTCTAAGAGAATATTGCTTGCTTTGATATCACGGTGTATAATTCGTAGGCGGGAATCCTCATGAAGATAAAGAAGACCTCGAGCAATGCCTCTTATAATATCGTAGCGCTTTCCCCAATTCAATTGTGCTTTCCTGATTGGATCTACATATATTACCAAGATCATATGAATTTCAAATCTTCTTTAGTAGTTAGTATTTGTCTTATGACATTAAAAGTTATATATAAGTAACTGTGCAAACTATGTTGATATTCAAACGTACCAAATATGAAGTAATCGAGACTTTTATTTGTAACAAATTCATAGATAAGCAGCCTTTCCGTCCCTTCTAAACTGAAACCGAGTAGTCTAACTAAATTTCGATGTTGAAGCTTTGCTACTAATAGTACTTCATTTTTAAATTCCACATCTCCTTGGCTGGAATCTTTTAACAATCTTTTGACAGCAATCATTTGTCCATCAGGTAGTTTACCCTAAAATGTAATAATTGAAAGGTTAGTAATTTTTTTAACGATAATTAGGTGATATTTTTATAAATAAAAAATAGTTATCTTACTCGATAAACAACTCCAAATCCACCTTGCCCAAGTTTATTAGAATCAGAGAAGTCATTTGTAGCAACTCGAATGGTATCAAAGTTAAATTGAAATGACTCAACAATTGTAATTTCATCTTCATCTCCATCTCTATCAACATATTCTCCATTATCAGCTTCATGTACAACCAATTAAGATGAACTTGTTAGTTTTTCATATATGATATTCATAGTTGCTATAAATGTAAAAGTGATTTTTTGGCAAAAAATAAATCTTATTAAGAAAAATCTTATACTAGTATAATAGACTTTTGGTCAACTCATTTAAAAGTCGTAAAATTGATTGTATCTCAAACTAGTACTAAACATTTTTTTTAACCGACACACCTCAAATATGATTACCTAATGTGGACGGAATTTATGGAGGAAAAAAAAACTCTTTATCCCTTCAAATTGATTATAGACTTTGTTTATAATAACATGTGACAGTATATAATCCATGCTTTAAATAAATCAGACATACCTTCAAACATTTGTTTTAGCTTTCTGAATCTTAAATAGATGCATATAAAAAAGAGGAACAAAACCACAGTAGCAACTGGTACTGCAGTAGCGATGACAGTTCGGGTTTTATTGTGTCCTGCACAAATTTAAATCCTTAGTGTTACATTCTCATTATCAATATTCAATAGTATAATTTTCTATTTACATTCTACAATTTTGTTGTCTTATTCATGGCTTTCGATAGATTCGTGTAATATAGCGATATTTGAAAAAGACTTTTCTTAAAGTAGATAAACATAACAATTAATTAGGTACCTGAAGAAGTGCTATTAGTGGCGGATGATGAAGGTGGTAGTGACGGTGGTTCAGGAGGAGTTGCATTTGAATCTAACACAATTGTCGAATTGAAGAAGCGATAAGGATCAAATCTAATACGACAACTTGGTTTAAGAATATTTCCTCCCATCTTCCCATTACAACAATTTGGGATTTCGGAAATTGTCTGAACCAAGCAATCAGTGCATTGTTGCGATGACAAATCCGGCATACAAAGCACATAACCATATATGGTTGCGAAATTTGCAGGATCACTAACACTATCAGCATCATATTTACGACGAGAATCACCTGATGCAGCTTTTTCTGTTAAATTTTTCATCAAGTTACTCAATGATTGCTTATACATATCTGCATCACTTGCATCCCTTACTAAAACCAAATATCGTGTAGGACTAGTTTCCACAGTCCCAAAAATCGATCGATTTGAGTACCATAAAGTGAAATCACCACCCCAGACAATTGCTTCTTTTTGATTTGGACACTGCTGTCTGAGATAAACAAACGAATTGTTTATGTTTGTAAGACATTGATTCGGGCTAAGATCTCCGCGACATAGCCCAATGGCGTATGCTTTGTCGGGGTCTTGACCATATGAGAAATTGTAGAAACCATAGTTAATTTGTGTATGGGAAGAGAAACTGGATAAAACAGTTTTAAGATTGTTGTCATAGATGCTATTGGTTGTGTAGTTTCCTCTATTGTTATCACAGGATACAGGATCACCTGCTTTGGCTTGAGATACAATTGTAGAAAACAAAAAACAAAGAAAGAGAAATAGAGGCATTGCAAAATTTTTGTTTGAATATCAAAATGTACAAGATTTAAGGAATGGTGGGAGTACTATGTAATTTAAAGGTGGGGGAGGGGTTAGATTCTTGAGTTGACTGACCATAGAAAAACTTTTCCAATTCTATTCGTTCAAGCAAATTAGTATGATGTTGATTTGTGCTTATAGCTTTTTGACTTCAAACGTTAGTTTGGTATATGAACCAATTAACAAGGCAACGCGGCCAAACACTCACCATCAAGAAAAAAAGTGTTAGTATGAAACACAGGACACATCTATAATTAGGTGTGTCACAGTGTCCGACACTCGTATGACACTCGTACGACACGTGTTAGATAGGTGTCCAGAAAAACATTTTTTTCTTTATTCCGACACTCTTTAGATCGGTATCCGACACTTATAAAACACTCGTACAACCCGTGTCGGTTAAGTGCCCCGAATGAATTATTATTTTTCTTTGCTTCTACTTTCCTTAGACATAGACATATTTACGAAGACTAAAGATGCGTCAAAACAATAACGTTGATCAATGAGGGATTAAAGAAATTACGTTTTGATTATATTATTTTTAACTTTTCGATAGTAGATAGATGAATAAAGGTAAAATGTACTAACCTATATTCTCTTAAAAAAAAATTAATGAAAAACTTGCTCATTTTAGATGCACATATATTTTCAATTTAAATATTTTATAAATATGTAATGGTGTCGCCGTCCTATATTTTTTACATTAACGGTGTCAGAGTATCCGTGCAGACTTTTATTTTTATAACATGCAGTAGCCAAAAACATGAAATCCATCATTTTGTAGAAATTCCATGCGCCCCGAAATTCCTCTGACAGAAAAGCTTGGAATTTTAAGGCCCACACATTTTCTTATCTTAATCCTCCTTCTAGAAATAGACTATAATATGGAGTTCGACGATGAGTTGAATAAAGTCTGACCAAAAATTGTTTAAACTAAGATTTGAACACAAATACTTCTGATTGATTTATCCTTAACTGGTCAGTGTCTAAACTCTTAGTTTGTCATGTTGAGATATACTAAATGTGAGTCAACATTGGATAGAAGAGTTGATGTTGAGCAACATGTAAGTGAGAAGACCTATAAATTCAATAGCTTAAGGTTTTTGATGAATATGGTGTCCAAATCACTAGTGTGAATGATTTTAGTCCATTGCCTTCATCTAATTCAATGAAACTCCCCTTTATAACCCAACATGTCATCCATTTGTGGTCTCACAAGGAGTATTTCTTATCTTGCCTAATTGATATCTTTTATTGTGAGTATGCCGCACCTTGTCAAATGGCTTGGTTTGGCCCAACCCGGTTTGACGGGTCAGACCATATAAATGGGCCAATTCAGCCCGATCCATTGGTTAACACAGGCTACACATTAACGAGTCTGATCTGAATTGAATGTAAGATTAAATAATTTTTACATTAGTAGTAAATATTGATTAAACTCTAGTTTGATTCCTATAAAAACAAATTGAATCAAATTACTAATTTATAAATTTGTAAAAGTTTTATGCTACCATGTGTGCTTGCCTGCTTGGTTTATTATGTTTTTCTGTTGACTGCTTCAAAGGCAAAGTCTTGTATTTGGTGAATACATTTCTCTGGTGGGGCTAATAAATTTTATTTTATGTTGGTGTTTGCACGTGATTTGAACTTTCTTGCGTTTTTATAGCCGCAGAGCATTTTCCATGGACAAAATTTAAGTGCATTTTTTTTAAGTATTTCTTGTATGGCTCTTAACTTAAAATACACTTTCTTAACCAAAACTAAAACTTAGAATACACTTTAAGAGAATGGTCTATTTTATTAGTACATTTAATCTATTATTATGAATTATGAATTTTGAGCGGTATTCACACACACTTGCAGGGGTTTTGAGTTGCCGAAATATATCCCCGTTGTTTGAGCTCTCTAAACCAGCAGTTCGGTAAAACTCTTATTGATAATTTGTGGCAATCGTATAAGCAGATGTTCTAGTAACTCAAGCAATACAACTTTCGGAGGTTAAAAACATGCAATCCGAGCACGTTATTTATCTTCACTTTGCATTTTGGACCAAATATTTAGATGAAAGTTTACAAATACATTGCTACATTACATTACATTCCCATTGTCTCATTCTAGTAAATTATCTGTGTAAATTTGGACTAATCCCTTTAAACAATTCAAGAACACTTCCAAGTTCCAACTCCAAGCATTTTACATCGTGGACTTTTTCTCATGCAATGCATTTGGAACACAACAGAAAGGCACTGCTATATCCAAAAGTCTCCCTTTTGAAATATTACTCTTTGACCTTTCCCACAAAAAGACTAAATCTTCGATTCAAACCACAAAATTTAGTCAATAAATCACTTCTTCACCCATGGCATTTTAAGTAACTCTCTTATTCAAAGGTTCAATGCTCCATTTGTTAACCACTTAGTATTATTCTCAGAAAGAAAGCAATATCAGAAAGAATGGCAATAGTGTCTTGCAAGTCATCGTTTTCGTTTTTTTATATTCTCCTCATTATTATTGTATCTCAAACAAAAGCCCAGCCAGAGTTTAGGGGCAACTTTTGTATAAACGATAATGGCAACTACACAGCCAATAGCACATATCAAACCAACCTTAACATCCTTTTGTCCAATCTCTCTTCCAACACAGAAATCAACTACGGTTTCTACAATTTTTCTTATGGCCAAAACACCGACAAAGTAAATGCCATTGGACTCTGTAGAGGAGATGTTAAACCTGATGATTGCCGCAATTGTCTAAACGATTCAAGAGTTCTTCTAACACGACTTTGTCCAAATCAAAAAGAAGCAATTGGTTGGTATGACAACTGCATGTTGCGCTATTCAAACCGATCAATATTTGGCATTATGGAAGGTTCGCCTACATACTATTTGTGGAATCCAAACAATGCAACAGATGTGGATCAATTTAATCAAGTTCTTGGGATCTTGATGAAGAAACTGAGAGAAAGAGCTGCATCAAGTGATGATTTTCGTGTTAAGTATGCTACGGGTAATGAAACTGATGTGAACTTGAATTTTCAAACCGTATATGGTCTTGTGCAGTGTACACCTGATTTGTCATTGCAAGATTGCAATAGTTGTTTAGATGCTGCTATCTCGGAAATTCCAAGTTGTTGTAATAACAAAGGTGGTGGTAGAGTTTTGAAACCAAGTTGTAATATTAGATTTGAATCATCTCTCTTCTACAATCCTACGCCTGTAGTAGACACAGATGAAACCTCGCCACCACAAGGTATTTATTTGTCATTAACTCATTATACTTAATTGCTATTTGCAAGGTACTGATTCTCAGACAACCGAAGCCCTGATCATTTAGAATTCGTCCGGGAAACAAGTAAAATTTGATAAAAAATTGTTTCAGTTAGAATTCAAACTCATTCTCCTGAACGGTTTTTCCTCAATTGGAGCTTATAAACCAGTTGTGACCAATCACATGGTTTACTATTTAGTGGTTTTGTTATACTTATTTCTTATATTGTCCTTTTTCAAATCTATATGCTTACTTTTGATTTTTGCAGAAAAAAGCAAATCATCTCATACTACTACCATTGCCATAGTTGTGCTTACTGTTGTTGTAGTTCTTGTTCTGCTAACTTTGATCATTTGCATATGCTTAAGGAGAAATCGCCATAGTATGACAGGGGTAAATCTCGAAGGTATGATATGTGTATTGATTTACTCAAACTTTCTATTTTAGACTAAATGCTTACGAAATCAAAATACTTAGGACTATTTGCTTTAGTCATAAGTATTTAGATTTCGTAAATTACATATATGGATATTTTTCTATTTTGACTTCACTAACATGCCTTGTATCATGTTTCAAGAAATACAAGATGATGATAATGATGATGATGATGATGATATTGAAATCGCCGAGTCATTGCAATTCAACTTTGACACAATAGGAGTTGCTACAAATAACTTTTCCGAAGCTAATAAACTCGGGCGTGGCGGATTTGGAGTTGTTTATCAGGTAAGTAACATTATAGATTTAGATTCATATCAAATTCTTCATTATTATAGTATTTATTATACACAAGTGAAATATATTTGCAGGGTAAACTCTCGAGTGGACAAGTGATTGCGGTCAAAAGGTTGTCAAGAGATTCTGGACAAGGAGATATTGAATTTAAAAATGAAGTGCTTTTATTGGCTAAGCTTCAACATCGAAATTTAGTCAAACTACTTGGTTTTTGTCTAGAAAGAAAAGAAAGGCTACTTGTTTATGAATTTGTTCCTAATAAAAGTCTTGATTACTTTATATTTGGTAGGTTGTGATATATATGTTTTTATTAGATTGTTGCTCTCTTATTGTATCAAATTTGGTTTGAGAAAACCACTGTACATATCACTACTAAAATAGCTACTTTGGTGTATGTATAGATCCAATAAAGAAAGTACAATTAGATTGGGAAAGGCGCTATAAAATTATTGGAGGTATTGCCAGAGGCCTTCTTTACCTTCACGAGGATTCTCGACTTCGTATTATACATCGTGATCTTAAAGCAAGTAACATTCTCTTGGACGAAGATATGAATGCTAAAATATCAGATTTTGGGATGGCCAGGCTATTGCTTGTTGATCAAACTCAAGTAAATACAGATAAAATCGTTGGAACATAGTAAGCAACTACATATCTTGTTAAAATTTACTTTTATACTAATATGAAATATAATTCTTATCAATATCATTACTAGCCCTGACAACTAAATAGATTGAATATCTGTCAGTCATCATTAATCATGACTAACTAAACTTTTTAATATGTAGTGGATATATGGCTCCTGAGTATGCAATGTTTGGACAATTTACGGTAAAGTCAGATGTTTTTAGTTTTGGCGTACTAGTTCTAGAGATTATAAGTGGCCACAAAATTAATCGCATTCTTCATGGACAGAGTCAGGAGGATTTACTTTGCTTTGTAAGTACTTATCTCTCATTATTTTTTTCTTTCATATTAAGGTAGAACTATAACTATAGTGATCTAAATGGTGTATATGTGCAATTGAGCAGGCATGGAGAAACTGGAGGGAGGGTACAATCAGAAATATAATAGATCCATCATTAAACAACGGTTCACAAAATGAAATAATGAGATGCATTCACATTGGATTACTCTGTGTTCAAGAAAATTTGGTTGATAGACCAACTATGGCAACCATTGCACTCATGCTTAGCAGTTATTCTCTCAGTATGCCTTTACCTTTGGAGCCTGCATATGCTATGGGCGGGAGAACTAGAAGCTTTACATACACGCAATCATCTGAGGAAGATAAAGGAACAACAAGTTCATTTGAATCTAAAAGTAAATCAGTAAATGATAATACAATGTCTTAATTAGAATTTGTAATATATTTGAATATAGACATGTTTCAATAGGCCGTAGGTTCTATTTAATCTGTTGCCCATTCTACTAGTAGACTCACTTGGTGCAATACTAATATAATTCAGGCTTAAATTATGCTTTTTGTGATCCCCCTTATTTTTGTGTGATTTATTTTGTTATTTGTTATGGAATTTATTATAGTAGTCTAAAAAATCGTTTGTTTTCTCTTGTTTTTGAGGTGTCCATACTTCATAGCTCATAGGTCATATGTGGTTAGCAGTGACAAAATTTGGTTTCACCACAAAAGAAGCTTAGTGGCTGATCTTGTGCCATCAAATTTCGGAGGGCATGGAATTTGGTAAATGAGACAGTATATAAGGGAATGGGAAAATGTATAATTGTCATATGGGGAGCTCTAATTAGTGATTGTATGGACAGTGAGAATTTAGTGTTGGTAAGATTGGCAGCTAAGACGAGGGCTCCAGACTCTAAAAATATTAAAACGAAGTCCCAAACACAGATTAAAACTACCAAAATAACCTGGTGCAAATACCAATCTGAATTGCCGAGTTCGATTCTTGGTGGGAACAATCACTTTCTTAACCTCACATCCGAACTCTGGATTACCAGACCCCCTTCCCCTAAAAACTAGAGGGTTAATACCAAAAAAAAAATTATATGCCTGTCTTTCGCAAAAAAGAAAAGCATCGGAGAATAGATTTGTCGCAAGACTAAGTTAGTCATCATTCAACAGAACAAGTAAAGCTAAAGATTAATAATATTAAGCAGACTAATTAAGCAAACAAGCAACAAGTGTTTCCAACTACAAGTTTGATAAATAAATTAAATGAATCCCTTAAAATTCATATTTTGTTTGGCCATATCATATCCAACATATATAACTAAATAGAAATATAAATGCTTGTTGTGACCCCAACTAAGACAAATATAAAGATTACTAGACTGTTTGTGTGAAGCCATACCTCAATATCAATGCCCTCAATCTTTGTCAGTTCTCTAGTCTTGACATTGTAACTAAAATGCGTGGTTTTTCTGCATGTATAGATCTTTCCTATTTCCCATGTAACTACTCGAAAGATAATTTGATCATTGATCCACAAACAGAATATCACATAAATAATATTAATAAGTTCATGACCTCAAGCAACCATTTAATAAAAAAGGGTCATCTCACGATAAAAAGACCATTTTCCTGAAGCAAAATCCAAAATGTAGATTTGAAATGTTCTATAATAAACATACCAAAAAGCACCCAAAACCTCTAGGATTCTCAAGATGAATTTGAAATGTTCTATAGTAAATGGATTCTCAAGATGAATTTGTTCTTTTGAAATTGGTACAGGAGGAACTCTAAGCCAGCATTTGAGAATGGAGTTTACAACTCTTACTGGTATTTGAGTTTTGCTTCTTCTTGTCATGTGAGTGAGAGCCGGAATCTTAACAAAATCTCTGGCTTCTACATCTTCCTGTTGCCAATATCCAATTTTAATTGAAGTTTCACCTCCTAACCTGCATCATTTTGTATTCCCATCTAATTAGTTAAACATAACAATTAATTAGGTACCTTAAGAAGTGCTATTAGTGGTGGATGGCGAAGGTGGCGGTGACTGTGGTTCAGGTGGAGTTGCATTTGAATTTAACACAATCGTCAAATATTGTGCAGGATCAGTTTCTGTGTAGGACTAGAAACTGGACAAAAGGGTTTTAAGGTTGGTGTCATAGGTGCTATTAACTGTAGTTTCTTCTGTTGTTATCACAGGATACCGGATCACCGGCTTTCCATGATAAACAAAAAACAGAGAAAGAGAAACGTCATTGCAAAACTTAGTTTTAAGAATCAAATGAAGAGTAAAGGAATGAAGAGGACTCCTCCGTTCCTTTTTATAAACAAAATTCTCCGTTCTCTTCAATAAGCAATTTTTTTTATTTTTATTAGTAGCAAAATTTTATTATCTAAGCTTATAGAATAATTGATGTATATGATCTATAATGTAAAAGTGGAGGAGGGATTAGATTGTTGAGTTGACTGACCATAGAAAGACTTTTACAACTCTATTCCTTCAAGCTAATTAGTATGATGTTCATATTTCTTTTGGACTTCAAACGTAGGAATTAATGGGTAGATGCAACGTTAGTTTCGTATATGAACAATTGTTTAAACTAAGATTTGACTTAAGGTACTTCTGATTGATTTATTCTTAATCGACCGGTGTTAAAAATCTTAGTTTGTCGTATTGAGATATATCAAGTGTGAATCCACCTTAGATAGAAGAATTGATGTAGAACAATATATGAGTGAAAGACTCATAAACTCAATGCCTAAAGATGTTGGATGAATATACGCTGTCCAACTCACTAGTGTGGATGCTTTTAGTTTTGAGAATTAATTTTTGTGCCATCGTCGCGCGCCCCCTACCTTTTTAACGTTACCCACCTTGCAGATTAAATAGCGAGTGTGTAAAAACGTAAAATTTGAAAAAACACAATTCGTCTTCGCACTTTAACTAGAAAATCTTATAAAAATCTATTTTTTTTTGTTCCTCTCACCCTTCCCTCACCCCATTAAAATATTTTGAATGAAACACTATTCACAAGTTAAAATGCGAACCCTTCCTTCACCTATATATATTTTGATGGAAACACTATATTGTATGACTTACTGTTTGAAAATAAAAAAAGAGGTTTAATTTATATAATTTTAGGATGCATGTGATCGATTGATGTTATGTCATAGCCGGTCAAGTGACAATCAAAATATGCTCTTTGACGGTGGACAAATTTGATTGGTCACCGGAGCGGCTGTGGCATTGCATCGACCAATCATACACCCTAGAATTCTATATATTTAAACATTTCTTTTATCATTTTTCAATCACTCACTCAAACGGTATTTCATTCAAAATATTTTCGTTGCAGGGGCACGAGAGCTTGTGAGGGGCGCCAAAAGAAGATATTTAGATGAAAGTTTACCAATACATTGTTAAGTTCCCATTGCCTCATTCTAGTGAATTATCTTTTGAGGGTGTAAATTTGGACTAATTCCTTTAAACAATTAAAGAACTTCCAAGCATTTTCATCTTGTACTTTTTTTCCATACAATGCATTTGGAACAAAATATACGCATAACAGAAAGCTACAACTTTCTATTTCCAAAAGTCTCACTTTCGAAACATTACTCTTGACCTTTCCCAAAAATTGAATGATAAAAAAAGACTAAAACCTTCGTTTCAAGCCACAAATTTTAGTCAACAAAAAGCTTCAACTATTTTCTCCTACTTGTCATTATTATTGTATCTCAAGCAAAATGCCCATGGCATAACTCTCGTATCAAAAGCTTCAATTCTCCATTTGTTAACCAATAACCACTTTATACTTGTTAATATTCTGAAAAAGAAAGCAAGATCAGAATGGCAATTGTGATTATATCTTGCAAGTTATCATTTTCCTTTTTTTATTTTCTCTTTCTTGTCATTATTATTGTATCTCAAGCAAAAGCCCAGCCAAATTTTTTGTACAACTTTTGTATAAACGATAATGGCAACTACACAGCCAAAAAAATCTAAGGATTAAATTTCTTATTTGTCATTGACAAAACATGATATTGTTGACTTCAAACATTAGTGTTGTATGTGAACCAATTTACAAGGCAACGCAGTCAAACATTACCCCACCAGGAAGGAAAAAAAAGTGTTGTCAAAAGGAAATACCCAAAACTTCAACCATGAAGGAAAAAAGTGTTAGAATTAATAGTCAAAAAATCACTTCATCCACAGCATATTAAAAACCTCTCAAATATCCAAAGCTTCAATCCTCATTTTGTTAACCACTTATTACTTATTATTCTGAGAAACAAAGCAATATCAGAATGTCAATTGTTTCTTTCAAGTTATCATTTCCCTTTTTTTTTCTTTTTCTCCTTCTTCTCATTATTAGTATTGTATCTCAAGCAAAAGCCCAGCCAAATTTTTTGTACAACTTTTGTATAAACGATAATGGCAACTACACAGCCAATAGTACATATCAAACCAACCTCAACATCCTTTTGTCCAATCTCTCTTCCAACACAGAAATCAACTACGGTTTCTACAATTTCTCTTATGGCCAAAACACCGACAAAGTAAACGCCATTGGACTCTGCAGAGGAGATGTTAAACCTGATGTTTGCCGCAATTGTCTCAACAATTCAAGAGTTCTTCTAACACAACTTTGTCCAAATCAAAAAGAAGCAATTGGTTGGTATGACAAATGCATGTTGCGCTACTCCAACCGATCAATATTTGGCATTATGGAAGGTTTACCTTCGTTTTACATGTCAAACAGTAACAATGTAACACAGGTGGATCAATTTAATCAAGTTCTTGGAAACTTGATGAAGAAATTGAAAGAAAAAGCTGCATCAAGTAATGACTCTCGTGTTAAGTATGCTACGGGTAATGAAACTGATGTGAAGTTGAATTTTCAAACCATATATGGTCTAGTTCAATGTACACCTGATTTATCATTACAAGATTGCATGCATTGTTTAGAAGATGCTATCTTAGAAATTCCAAGTTGTTGTAATAACAAACTCGGTGGTAGAGTTGTTAAACCAAGTTGTATTATGAGATTTGAATCAGCTATCTTCTACGATCCTACGCCAGCTGTAGTAGACACAGATGAAACCTCTTCACCACAAGGTATTTAATTGTCATTAACTAATTAGACTTTATTGCTATTTTCAAGGTACTAGTTCTCAGACGAAGAAAACCTTGGTAATTTAGAGTTTGTCTGGGAGACAAGTAAAATCTGCTAAAAAATGGTTTCAGTTAGAATTCCAACTCATATTTTCCTGAAAGATTCTTCCTCAACTGAAGGTTATAAACCAGTTGGGCCCGATCACATGGTTTACTATTTAGTGGTTTTGTTATACTTATTTCTTATATTGTCCTTTTTCTCACGTATAGGCTTACTTTTGATTTTTGTAGAAAAAAGCAAATCATCTCATACTGCCATTGCCATAGTTGTGCCTATTGTTGTTGTAGTTCTTGTTCTGCTAACTTTGATCATTTGCATATGCTTAAGGAGAAATCGCCATAGTATGGCAGGGTCAAATCTCGAAGGTATGCTATGAGTATTGATTTACTCAAACTTTCTATTTTAGAATAAATGCTTACGAAATCAAAATACTTAGGACTATTTTCTTTAGTCTTAAGTATTTCGATTTCGTAAATTACATATATGGATATTAACATGAAATATTGATTTAACATGAAATATAAGTAAAATAAAAAATATTTAATTTATTGATTGTTGGATATTGCCTTGAAACAATGAAGCAAGAAACAAGATCTATGGTCTGGCTCTGGCACTAGGCGCCACTCATGCTGCGCTAGGCGCAGTGGTCTGCCGAGTTGTGCCTGTTCTTCATCTGTGACCGGCACTAGGCGCCATGTGCTCTGTGCCAGGCGCGGGCACGATAGTATATATGTGTGTTCTATTTTTGGCAGCTGTAGAGAGAGAAATTGCAGGGTTTGAAATGAGGTTTTCACCAACATAGGGGCTAGGGTTTAAGAGGGTTTCTCTTCGGTTAATCCTAGAGTTGTATACTCATTTCTTTCACCTTGTAATCATTTTCATCGAAATCTCTTGGTCACGAGAAGAGATTTGGGAAAATGGTAGAAATTAGGAACAACTCTAATTTCTTGCAACTCTTGTAAATCTCATTGTAATCAAGAAGGAACAACTTTGATAGTGGATCAGAGAGCTTTCTCTCCCCCAGAGTAGGGTGATTAACACCGAACTGGGTAAACAATTTGATTTGTGTTCTTCATCGCTTTCATAGTTTTCTAGCTTTTGTTAGTTGATTATTATAGCATATTCCATTGTTGTTGTTTGGTTGCTTGGTTTATTTTGCCCTACACACTAAGGATTATTGGTGTGGTTTTATCGAATTTACAATCATTGACGCCCACCGTGGGGGTAAGGGATTGAACGAATTAAGGTACCATGAGTTCAAAATAGGATATCGAGGGACTTTCCTGAAACAATTTTGAATTGTGGAAATGAAAGATGAAAGCAATTTTAATGGTCGAGAAGATGGATAAAACATGGAGTGTGGTTATCCGGTGCCTCGAAGATAAAAAGCTAAAGGACACGATGAAGGTCAGCCTGAAGAGGCGGTGGTAACAATACTTAACATCGGCCTGGAGATGTGGTGATAATAATACCCAACATCAACCTGGAGAGGCGGTGACAATAATACTTGGGTTACATATGAAACAACAACTTAATTATGAGGATCTAAAGGCCCTAGTGGAAGTTGGGAATCATTGGAGTTTTAAGTCGCAGACTTTGGAGGCTCCTATCACATGTGTTCAAAGAATGGATACTTTTGGACTTTAGAGATAGTTGAAGGTGGAGTTGTTAATCTTGGAGACGGGAAAACTTGTAAGGTTCAAGGTATGAGTGAGTTTATTTTACATGATGTGAGGTATGTTCCTGAACTTTAATGTGGTCATGCATTTGTTACTAGTGGTGATTCTCATGTGGTTGAGTTGTGGGACTTCGGTTGGTACTTGTTAGTGACATGAGTTTAGTTGGACTAGTGAAACAAAATTTACTAGGTGGTGGAACTAAACTGGAAGTGTTGGAGACTAACAATGACCGAAAGTATGTTTCAGCGGAGGTTGAAGAGTTTTGCATGTTATAAGATGGGAAACATAGTGAGACTTTGATGGAGGAATCTCGGTTTGAGGCGGAGTCTTCCGATAGTGGAACTAGAAGAATTGAAGACAATCGACATTAGCTCTTGGCTATCTAGGAGATAGAGAGGAGAGTGGTATTGTGGGTTATGTTCCGATTGTGGCTGAAGAAGTGCAAAACATGTTGATGAACTTCAGGGAGGCAATTGGAAGCAACAGTGATCAGACTTTGTAACTTGTAGGGCTACTGGAGGTAGTTGGATACAAGGATAGTTTGATGTTGCAGCTTGTGGAACTTACCTAAAATTCAAAGGTTAAGTTGAGAGGCAAGCAATTTATTCGAGAGTACGGAAGACATTCTGGAGTTCAAAGGTGGTGAGGCTTATAAGGCTATCCTAAAAATCCATGGATAGTCGGAGGCAAGAAATTCTTCGTGAGTACGGAGGGTATTCCGCGGTTCGAAGAGGGTGTGGTGTAATCAAGATGGAGAGAGCAGCACAGTGGTTGGTGGGAAGTTGGCATCACCATCGTTTTAAAAGCAAGGTAGAGATTGTTGGATATTGCCTTGAAAACAATGAAGCAAGAAACAAGATCTTTGGTCTAGCTCTGGCGCTAGGCGCCACTCATGCTGCGCTAGGTGCAGTGGTCTGCGGAGTTGTGCATGTTCTTCATATGTGACCGGTGCTAGGCACCATGCGCTCTGCACCAAGCGCGTGCACAATAGTATATCTGCGTGTTCTGTATTTTGGCAGCCGCAGAGAGAGAAAAGGTAGAGTTTGAAATGGGGTTTTCACCAACATAGGGGCTAGGGCTAGGGTTTCTCTTGGGTTAATTGTAGGGTTGTGTACTCATTTTTTTCACCTTGTAATCATTATCATCGAAATCTCTTGGTCACGATAAGAGATTTGGGAAAAAGGTAGAAATTAGAAACAACTCTAATTTGTTGCAACTCTTGTAAATCTCATTGTAATCAAGAAGGAACAATTTTGATAGTGGATTGGAGAGCTCTCTCCCCCAGAGTAGATTGATTAACACCGAATTGGGTAAACAATTTGATTAGTGTTCTTTATCGCTTTCATAGTTTTCTAGCTTTTGTTGGTTACACTAAGGATTATTGGTGTGATTTTATTGAATTCACAACATTGATGAACAACATTTTCGTTATATTTATATAACATTATTATACATGAAAACTAATTAAAGTACATACTGCTATTGGTTACTGTATGAAGCTAACATGGGAAAATATGATGATGAAGGTGAAGAGGAAATGATGATTGCTGAGTCATTGCAATTTAATTTTGATATCATACGAGTTGCTACAAGTGATTTCTCTGATTCTAATAAACTTGGACAAGGTGGATTTGGAATTGTTTATAGGGTAAGATAACATTTTATCCATTCATAAAATATCACCCTTTTTATTCAAAATATTACACTTAAAAGAAATATAATTTACCATACCTATCTAAAAGTGGATTATTTTCAGGGCCAACTGCCTAATAGGCAAATGATTGCTGTCAAAAGATTGTCAACAAATTCTGGCCAAGGAGACTTGGAATTCAAAAATGAAGTACTTTTAGTAGCCAAACTTCAACATCGAAATTTAGTTAGGCTACTTGGTTTTAGTTTGGAAAGGAGAGAAAGATTGCTTATTTATGAATTTGTTCCAAATAAAAGTCTTGATTACTTTATATTCGGTAGGTTTAAATATCAACTTAATTAAACAATCACACAAATACTAACTACTAAAATAGTTTTAATTAACATTCATATGATCTTAATTATATATGTAGATCCAACAAGGAAAACAGAATTGAATTGGGAAAAGCGCTACAATATCATAAAAGGTATTGCCCGTGGTATTCTTTATCTTCATGAGGATTCTCGCTTGCGAATTATACACCGTGATCTTAAAGCAAGCAATATTCTCTTAGACGACGAGATGAATCCTAAGATATCTGATTTTGGATTGGCAAGACTGTTTGTTATCGGTCAAACTCAAGGAAGTACAAATAGAATCGTCGGAACCTAGTAAGTTTCCGAATATGCTTGAGATTTTTAGAAGTAAAATATAATTAAGTATTTTTTTTACTAATTAAGTATGTTTATATTGGTATATAGTGGATATATGGCACCTGAGTATGCTATGCATGGAGAATTTTCAGTAAAATCAGATGTTTTCAGTTTTGGAGTATTGGTTCTTGAAATTATAAGTGGTCATAAAAATAGTGCAAACATTTGTCATGGGGAGGATGTGGAATATCTATTGACCTATGTAAGTTAAGATAGAAAATGTGTAATATGTATAACTGATTGTATTGCCCTATCAGATGAACATGTACACATATATATACAATGGTAGCTTGGCTATCACGATCCAAGAATCATGCTAATAGTAATGGCTGTAGCCCAACATAGAAACTAATAATACTAAACTAATAATGACTTGTTAATTACAATAAAGTACAATCAATTATATTATACAGCCATGATATGAACCAAGTATCAAGGGATTATGTTTAATTCCCCCCTTCAAACTGATGGTGAGGGAACCACTCCAAGTTTGTCTTTGAGTTGATTGAATCGTGTATGGCTCAATGGTTTGGTGAGGCAGTCCGCAATTTGATCTGCTGTGGGAACATATGCTACAATAATTTTATTTTGTAACACTTGATCTCTAATGTAATGAACATCAATTTCAATGTGCTTTGAGCGTGCATGCATAACCGGATTAGAGGCTAATGCCTTGGCACTTAAGTTATCACACCATAGAATAGGCTTTCTTAGTAATGGAAGCTTGAGCTCGGCAAGCAGTGATTGAGTCCATGCTATCTCAGCAGCCAAATCAGCCAAGGCCCTGTACTCTGATTCTGTACTTGATCTTGAGACCACCTTTTGTTTTCTTGAGGACCAAGAGACTAGTGTTTCACCAAGAAAGACACATTGGCCAGCCATAGATTTTCTATCATCGACACTAGTGGCCCAATCTGCATCTGAGAAACCTGTTATATCCAAGTCAGTGGAAGGCTTAATGTGCAAGCAATGATTGATAGTGCCTTGGAGGTACCTTAGGATCCTTTTTATTCCTTGCCAGTGATCAACTGTAGGTGAACTCATGTACTGACTGAGTTTGTTTATAGGAAAGGCTATGTCAGGCCTTGTGTGTGTCAAATATTGCAGTCCTCCTATAGCTTGTCTGAACACAGTTGGATCTTCCATTTTCTCTCCCTCAACTGTGAATTGCTTCCCTGTGACCATAGGTGTTGGACAAGATGATGCTTTCTCCATGTGAAATTTCTTTAGTAAGTCACCTATGTACTTGGATTGTTTGAGATACATACCACTTGCATCTCTGTGAACCTCTATTCCCAAGAAATAATGCAAGTTACCTAAGTCTTTTAAGGAAAATACAACATTGAGTTGCTTGATGAAGGCCTCAAGGAATTTGGTGTTGCTTCCTGTGACTATGATATCATCAACATATATGAGAAGGAAAGTAATATGATCTTTTTCTTTAAGGATGAACAGAGATGAATCACTTTTAGTGTTCTGAAATCCCCAACGAAGTAATGCATTTTTGAGACTATCAAACCATGCTCGTGGTGCCTGCTTCAATCCATATATTGCCTTAGACAATTTGCATATGTGATTTGGCTTGGTTGAATCTACAAATCCCTCTGGTTGATGCATGAATACTGTTTCTTTGAGATAACCATTGAGAAATGCATTGTTGATGTCTAGTTGCTTTACATCCCAATTGAGATGCACTGCAATTGAAAGAATAATCCTTGTTGTACTTGCTTTAATCACCGGACTGAATGTCTCTTCATAGTCTATTCCAACTGTTTGTTGAAAACCTTTTGCAACTAGCCGTGCTTTTCTCCTTTCTATTGAACCATTGGCTTTGTATTTGGTCTTAAAGACCCACTTGGAATCAATCACGTTTTCTTGGCCTTGGTATGGAACTAGTGTCCAAGTGTGATTGGACATTAGTGCTTGAAATTCATTGTTCATTGCTTCTTTCCATAGAGGTCTAGTAAGAGCTTCCTTGACAGTTGTTGGTTCCATAGTGTCTGTATTGGTCTCAATTAGCCCAATGTAAGGTACCTTTGGTTTATGAATACCTGCTTTACTCCTAGTACGCATCCAATGGATGTTAGTACTTGTCCCTATATCATTGCTTGTGTTATTTGTGCCTGGCTCATCAGCATTTTGTTGATCCATGCCTAGTATCTCTGTATGGTCGGTGACCTCATTTATGGTGTTATTTCTCGGTGAGATGTCTGCGTCAGTGTTTGTGGCTTGAGGATCATCTGCGCCAGTGTCTGTTTCTTCTTGGTTAATGTCATATGGAAATGCTTCTTCAGTAACTGGTGTAGTGACATTATTATTGGCGTTACCTGCAGAGTACAAAGGAAAAGAAACAGATGAATTTTCAGTTAACATTTTCAAGGGACCTCTTGTATTGAGAAATCCATCATGGAATGGAAAATGATCTTCATTGAAGATGACATGTCTTGAGTTGAAGATTCTTCCATGAGAGTTGATGCATTTGTACCCTTTGTGTGAATTACTATAGCCCAGAAAAACACATCTTGTTGTATGAAATTGTAATTTGTGTTGATTGTATGGTTTGATGCAAGGATAACAAGCACACCCAAATGGTTTCAAGGAGTTGTATTCAGGTTCCTTGTGATATAGTAAAGAGTAAGGACTTTTATTTTGAGTGACTAATGAGGGTAGCCTGTTTATAAGGTACACTGCAGTTGAAAAAGCTTCCCACCAATAATGCAAAGGCATTTCAGCTTGAGCAAGCAAGGTTAATCCAAACTCAGCAATGTGTCTGTGTTTTCTCTCAGCCCTGCCATTTTGCTGAGATGTGTAGGGACAAGACATTCTAAATTGCATCCCTGTATCTATTGCAATTTTTTGCACAGGTTTATACTCACCACCACCATCACATTGGATTGTCTTAATTTTCTTATTAAATTGGTTTTCTACCAAGTTTTTAAATTGAATGAAAGCTTGCACAGTTTCTGATTTTTGTTTCAAGGGATAAATCCATGTAAATCTACTAAAGTCGTCAATAAAATGAACATAGTATTTGAAACCAGAAGATGATATTATTGGTGCAGGACCCCATACATCAGTGTGAACCAACTCAAGGATTTCCCGAGCATGAGAGGAAGAGTTTTTAAAAGGTAAAAAATGCATTTTGCCATATTGGCATGCCTCACAAAAGCTAAAGTGGTCACTAGGTGACAGTTTCACATTACAACTTTTTAAGACTGTATCTAGGACTTTATTGTTTGGGTGACCAAGTTTCCTATGCCAGCTCTCCTTGACAGAAACATAAGCACTTGAATCCTTTTCAATCCCTGAGAGCTGGTACAATCCATCTTTAAGTATCCCTCTTAGTATTGCCTTCCCTGTCAACTTGTCCTTCACAAAACAACAGTTTTCATCAAACTCAACAAGAATGTTATTGTCAGCAGCAAGTTTAGACACACTTAAAAGATTTTTGGTAATGTTAGGCACATATAGAACATCATGTAAATTGAGTGACTTAAGTTTAGAAGAACCTGTGGCCACAATTTCCAATTTCTCACCATTTCCAACAATTAGTGAATTCTTACCATGATGCTCAGTCAAGTCTTGAAACTTGTCAGTTTGATGTGTCACGTGATTGCTCGCACCGCTATCAAAGTACCAATCATAGTCTGAGGCTGAGTTTTGAGAAACTAGGAAGGCATTGTGAGATCCTTGCTTGTCATTGTATGCTGAGTAGTTAGATCTTGTGTAGGTTTTGTCAAACCTGTAAAAACAATCAATTGCTATGTGATTACTCCTGCCGCAAACTTGGCATGGTAACTTGGATGATCTACCTCTTCCTCTGCCTCCTCTCCAACCTTTGAAGTTGGAACCTCTCCAATTGTTGTTTGAATTGGAATTGTTGCCTTTGTGATCAGATTTATTGGCAACATTTGCTGTAGTGTTGAGGGTTAGGTTGGTGAGGCTATTAAGTTGCTCAATTCTACTTTCAAAGGTCAGCAATTGAGCTTGCAGATCCACCCAGCTAAGTGTAGTTTGATCAGATAGTTTGACAACTACAGGATTATATTCAGAATCCAAACCATTCAGAGTTTGAATGATTAGATCAGGAGTTGAAACTGGATTTCCTGCAAGTTTGAGTTTATCAGCAAGGTTCTTCATCTTGATCAGGTAATTTTCCATTTTCATTCCTCCTTTTCTGGTGCTATGGAACTCAGATTTGAGATAAGTGACTTGTGACCTTGTGTGAGCACCAACTAGACTTTGAGCTTCCTCCCAAAGTTGCTTTGAGGTTTCACAATGTAATAACTGTGTTGCTATGCCAACAGTCATTGAGTTTCTCAACCATCCGAGGAGTTGTTGATCATATGCTTGCCAATCTTCAAATTCGGGATTGTATATTTTTTTGCTTGAATCTGCAGCAGCAGTGATGAATTCTTCAGGGCACTCCTTCTTCCCTAACATGTAACCATCAAGTCTGGCACCTCTAATTATTGGAAGCACCATTGATTTCCATAGTGGATAGTTGTCTCTGTCCAACTTGACAGAAACAGTGGATGGGAGATCATTTTTGTGGTTTGAATTTGCAGCGGATGACATGGTTTGTAATGGATCTAGAGCCTTCAAGACTTAAGCGCTCTGATACCAAGATAGAAAATGTGTAATATGTATAACTGATTGTATTGCCCTATCAGATGAACATGTACACATATATATACAATGGTAGCTTGGCTATCACGATCCAAGAATCATGCTAATAGTAATGGCTGTAGCCCAACATAGAAACTAATAATACTAAACTAATAATGACTTGTTAATTACAATAAAGTACAATCAATTATATTATACAGCCATGATATGAACCAAGTATCAAGGGATTATGTTTAATTAGTTATACTTTTATCACTATAATTTCTCCCTTATCATTACAAGTATAGATTAGAAGATTAAGTAGACCTAAACATTCCAGTAGAAATTGATTGGTAACCTAATTGTATTTTGGTTATCTGTCCTTGAGCAGGCATGGAGAAGTTGGAGAGAAGGGAAAGCTATAAATATTATAGATCCATCATTAAGCAACATTTCAAAAGATGAAATAATGAGATGCATCCATATTGGTTTACTTTGTATTCAAGAAAATGTAGTTGACAGACCAACCATGGCTTCTGTTGCACTCATGCTTAATAGTAATACTCTCACTCTCTCAATACCTTCGAAACCTGCGTATTTTATGGGAAATGGAAGTAGAAGACTACAAGACATGCAGCAACAAGTTGATAATGTAAGTGCAGCAAGATCGGATGAATCGGTTAACCAAATTTCAATTACTGATGCATACCCACGATAGATTTTGGTTATAAGTTTTTCTTTTTTTAGAAAAATGGTCGGTCATAAAGGTGAATGGGTCCAACGTAAAATTTAAAGTATTGTTAAGACGTATTTTTTGTACTCACGAAAATAAATTAGAGCACATTAGTTACTGAACCAATGTTCATCTACAAACATATTCGAAGAATAGAACAAAAGGAACATAATTATATACTTGGCGATTAGCACTTGAAATAGCCGCCTTCGCTAAAGAATGAGCTTCATATTTAATTACTTGTCAGTTATAACTAGACTCTGCTAATTGTCTAATATTAGACACCACATTGTTGAACTCCAAACCAACACTTCTAGTATTAGAATTTGGGAATCACTATTAAACAAACACTTTGCAATTCCAACTGGTTGATCCAAGATGTGTAAGCTGATATATGAACATCCCCTCTACATCTCTAAGACATAGCAACCAAACATTGTGATCCTCATTTATAAACTGGGATATGGGTTTGGGCCTCAATATTTCCAAGGCCTCAAAAATTTAAAATTAAATTAAGCCCATCGTTTAAATGATATATTAAGTGTGTATTTAACTTTGTGTAAAAAAAAAAGTGTGTATTTAACTTTCCCATGATGGGGAAGTTGATATTTCAACCATTGATATATTGATTAAATTATTCAACTGTAGAGATCAATCACATGTTACCTATGAGTTATTTTTGGTTGTACACATAAAGCAAAAAAGGTGACCCCACATTCAATAGATTATAAATTCATTAATTATTTGTTTGGATAATATAAAGGTGAGTTTTTATATTTGCTGAAAGTTGTAGTAAGTAATACAGTAATAGTTAACCTAAATTGATCATTTTGATTGAAGCTCGAAAATATATTTTAGTGTTAATTTTTTTTTAATACCCTTCTTTTAAATATATCAATTTTTATTTTAATCATTTAAAAATTTCTTTCAAATGTTAACCTTTTTGTTTTTAGTTTTAATCACTATTTTTTTTTTTACCTATAATATGTTTGAAATGTCTTTTCAATCTATTAAAATTGATGAGGAAAGAGAAGCCTGAGTTCACATTTAAAAAATAGAATAAATAGAAATAGAGTTTAATGGAGATGCACTGACGGTGTAAAATAATTTTACACGATCAGCCAATAAAAAACCATCATTTTACCATGTCATATTAAGAAGGTGGGGTATAGTGGAGTGACGTGGCGGAAAACATGGTTGGTATTAGTTGACTGTGTAAAATTATTTTACACTGTCGGTGCATATACCTTTTTCTAATAGAAGTACTACTTCGGTTTTAAATATAAACAAAAAAATATTTTTTAGGTTCATTGAATTCAAATACATACTTTATTCAATGAATCTAAATTTTTTTTCTTATATTCAAAATGGGAGAAAATAGACAATAATTTGGAAAATTGCCACCTGTAAAAGTCAAACTTTCCCATGTACGATTGGGAGTGCCACCGAAATTTGATATTAGAAGATATCAATTGGTGCAGTGATACCTTCCTTTTGTGAAGATTGAAGGGGCATGGCTTCTACACTTCCACCCCTCCCAGTGACAGTTTTTATTTTATTTTATTTGATATACATCTAAAACTAAGATAATTTTTTTTATTATTGATTAGGATAGGACTATTTTTTATATTATTTACAAACTTTTTTCCTCTCTTTAAGTTTAAACAATTCAAGAACTTCCAAGCGTTTTCCATCATGTACTTTTTTTAAATAGAATGCATTTTGAACACAAAACAGAAAGCTACAAGTCTACAACTATCTATATCAAAAAGTCTCACTTTTGAAAATATTCAAACCACAAATTTTAGTCAACAAAAAGCTTCACCCACCCATGGCATATTAACTCTCATATCTAAAGCTCAATCCTCCATTTCTTAACCAATAACTGAATGGCAATTATGATTGTGTCTTTCAAGTTATCATTTTCCTTTTTCTATTTTCTCCTTCTTCTCATCATTAGCATTGTATCTCAAGCTAAAGCCCAGCCAAATTTTTTGTACAACTTTTGTATAAACAAAAATGGAAACTACACAGCCAATAGCACATATCAAAACAACCTCAACATCCTTTTGTCCAATCTCTCTTCCAACAAAGAAATCGACTACGGTTTCTACAATTTCTCTTATGGCCAAAACACTGACAAAGTAAACGCTATTGGACTTTGCAGAGGAGATGTTAAACCTGATATTTGCCGTAATTGTCTCAACGATTCAAGAGTTCTTCTAACACGACTTTGTCCAAATCAAAAAGAAGCAATTGGTTGGTATGACAACTGCATGTTGCGCTACTCTAACCGATCAATATTTGGCATTATGGAAGGTTTACCTTCGTTTTATATGTCAAATAGTAAAAATGTAACACAGGTGGATCAATTTAATCAAGTTCTTGGGGATTTGATGAAGAAACTGAAAGAAAAAGCTGCATCGAGTAATGACTCTCGCGTTAAGTATTCTACGGGTAATGAAACTGATGTGAACTTGAATTTTCAAACCGTATATGGTCTTGTGCAGTGTACACCTGATTTATCATTTCAAGATTGCACGCGTTGTTTAGATGATGCTATCTATGAAATTCCAACTTGTTGTAATAACAAGATGGGTGGTAGAGTTATTAAACCAAGTTGTAGTTTTAGATTTGAATCAGCTCTCTTCTACGATGCGCCTGTAGTAGACACAGACGACCTTACGCCTGTAGTAGATACAGATGGAACCTCTCCACCACAAGGTATTTATTTGTCATTAATTAATCATACTTAATTGCTATGTGCAAGGTACTGATTCTCAGACGATG
This sequence comes from Trifolium repens, assembly GCA_030408175.1. Lineage (NCBI taxonomy): Eukaryota > Viridiplantae > Streptophyta > Magnoliopsida > Fabales > Fabaceae > Trifolium > Trifolium repens. The sequence goes on along the minus strand of CP125837.1, from coordinate 61,623,096 downwards.
GAAGACATGAGAGTCAAGTAAATTCTGATAAAAAATTGTTTCAATTGGAATTCCAACTCATATTTTCCTGAACGATTCTTCCTCAATTGGAGCTTATAAACCAGTTGGTCCCGATCACATGGTTTACTATTTTGTGGTTTTGTTTTAATTGTTTCATATATGGACTTTTTTCTCATGTATAGTCTTACTTTTGATTTTTGCAGAAAAAAGCAAATCATCTCATACTACTACCATTGCCATAGTTGTGCCTACTGTTGTTGTAGTTCTTGTTCTGCTAACTTTGATCATTTGCATATGCTTAAGGAGAAATCGCCGGCGCCATAGTATGGCAGGGTCAAATCGCGAAGGTATTTACTCAAACTTTCTATTTTAGACTAATTTGATAAATATCTTAATTAAATGATGGAGATGGTGTGAATATAGGACAATGTTTACGACAAAGAATCTGGTCCATAATAATATGATGTGATGGTTGCATTCTAAATAAACTCTATGCAATAATTCACAAATAGAAACTAGAAAGAAAGTGAAAGAAAAATGGAAGCAAATATCCATCAAAAAATGGAAGCAAATAGTCATAAATATTTTGATTTCGTAAATTACTAACATGCATTGTATCATGTTCCAAGAAATAGAAGATGATGATGATATTGAAATTGCCGAGTCATTGCAATTCAACTTCGACACAATAGGAGTTGCTACAAATAACTTTTCCGAAGCTAATAAACTCGGACATGGCGGATTTGGAGTTGTGTATCGGGTAAGTAACATTATAGATTTAGATTCATATCAAATTCTTCATTATTATAGTATTTATCATATACAAGTAAAATATATTTGCAGGGTAAACTCTCGAGTGGACAAATGATTGCGGTCAAAAGATTGTCGGTAGATTCTGGACAAGGAGATATTGAATTTAAGAATGAAGTGCTTTTATTAGCTAAACTTCAACATCGAAATTTAGTCAAACTACTTGGTTTTTGTCTAGAAGGAAAAGAAAGACTACTTGTGTATGAATTTGTTCCTAATAAAAGCCTTGATTACTTTATATTTGGTAGGTTGTAATATATATGTTTTATTAGATTGTTGCTCTCTCATTGTATTATATCTGGTTTGAGAAAAAGACTATAAATATGACTACTAAAATGGCTAATTTGGTGTATCTATAGATCCAATAAAGAAAGGACAATTAGATTGGGCAATGCGCTACAAAATTATTGGAGGTATTGCTAGAGGACTTCTTTACCTGCATGAGGATTCTCGCCTTCGTATTATACATCGTGATCTTAAATCAGGTAACATTCTCTTGGACGAAGATATGAATGCAAAAATATCAGATTTTGGGATGGCCAGACTGCTTCTTGTTGATCAAACTCAAGTAAATACAAATAAAGTCGTTGGAACATAGTAAGTTATTACATATCTTGTTAAAAGTATCTCCATATTAGACACCCTGATAAGTGCCAAAAAGTAGCTAAAATTACATATATATTTTAAGCACTTATTAACTATTTTGTAAGATATTCTTTAGTTTTTCCTCACTTAAATGTACATATTTGTTTAAGTCATTTCTTTCAATTAAGTTTCCCTAAATCTCAACATTTGTGCAGAAATTTGAAGAAAAATTGAAGTTAACTCGCCAGGGCGAGCTCAGAGCGAGTACAGGGCGAGTAGAGGCAGAGAGCATCAAATTGGATAACTGATACACTCGCCAGAGCGCGTGGAACTCGCCAGAGCGAGCAAGGCCAACACGCCAGGGCGTGTGCAAAGCGAGTGAAGTCAGAGAGCAGCAAAATGGGAAAAAGGGCAACTCGCCAGAGCGAGTAACAACTCGCCAGAGCGAGCAGGAACTCGCCAGAGCGCATGAAGGCGGTTTAAAAGCTCACTTATGACGTGGAAGTAACCCTCTGGTGAAGAAAGGTCAACTCGCCATGGCGAGCTGGAGCTCGCTCAGCGAGTTCTAATTTTCAGAAGCACTATAAATAGAGCTTGCTGTCATTTTTCTGAGGAGCTAACTTGCAATAGAAACTCAGAAGCAGAGGGAAACCCTAGGAGACAGATTCAAGGGGATTTGAAGGTGGATTCACTACAATAGTTGAGAAATCATCATTGATAAGTTTGTTCATCTCTTTTATTCTTAATCTTTGTAAAGCTACCATGAAAATGAGTAGCTAATCTCTCTTTGTTGGGATTAGGTGTAATCAACCTATGAGTATGTATCTAATTTGATCATGGTATTATATATGGTTTTAGATTATTCATCAATCTTGATGTTGTTCTTGAATTTCATGTTTTAATTCTAGGTTTTGAAATGGTATAGACGTATGCTTTTTGAATCCGAGACCTAGAACAATCATCTATTAAACTCTAAACTCTAGACATAGATTTAGATTTAATATTCACTCTAAATATCAAGTTTTAAAACTATTGTGTTGATTAAATTGTCCGAGACATCGGAGTTTGAGCAATACGATATAGCCGGTATATTGATCGATCACTCGAGACATCGAGGGTTAATGAATATAGCGGGATTCTCGGCGTGCTCTGGACATGGACACGTATGTGGGTGATATGTGATAAGAATTGATTAATAGCTAGAACCTGTGTAACTGATTAGAATGATACATGCGATTGGGTCGGTGAAATCTAATCCCAGCAAACTTATCTCTCTGTAATTGCAATCATTTCTTTACCATCATTATATTTTCTTACTTTTCCATAAACAAACATCTTTTAATCACTATACTTAAAATTGTATCAATTGTTGAACGGTATTGATATCGCACCAGTCCCTGTGGAGACGATAATTTAAATACTTACTTTTGGACTTTAACAAATTGGCGCCGTTGCCGGGGACTGGCGTTTAGATATTGAAACATTGCAACAATTTGTATTCTTTTAAGTATTTGTATATATTTGTTTATATTGAATAGTTTCTTGCACTAATCCTTCTTTGTTAGGTAAAGAAACATTTTTCTTGTTTAGTCCAATCCTTTTTCAGATTCACCATCAAAAACAAAATCATGACTGACCGTGATTATAACAACTTCTATACTCCGGATGAGTATGAATCGTATCAACAGTGTCCTCTTGATAATTATGGGCAAACTCCAGAGGCTAGATTGGAGGAGACCATGATTAAATTCATGGAAATGCAGCAGCAAATAAGCCAAATGCAACAGATGCAAGACCAGCACCAACAATATATGAAAAACAGTCTTGCACGAAGCAAAAATATGGAAATTCAGCTCAAGCAAATAGCTGAAAACCAAATCAAGGAAATTCAAACCAACACTCAAACCACTCATGAAGAGAGAGATGATACTCTAACAAAGAATGAAGAATGTGGACAGAGTGTTGAAGAATGTGTTGAAACACATGAGGAAGAAACAATGTTCAAAGGATGTGGTGTAGAGAAAATAGCTGAGGAACCAAAGACACCACGCGAAATAGAAATTCCTCAAGAATTTCCATCTACTGAGGAGGACGACACTGTTGATAATGAAGAAGTGACGATGGTTGTAGAGGAAAATGAAGGATTACTTGACAAGGAAAAATCATGTGAGCAAAAGAGGAAAATGGAGAATAAGGCGGAGATTGGTCGTATCATAGATGAAATTTGTGCCTTGTTCAACAAAAACGAATTGGGGAGGATATGGACTCCACAACATTTATTTCTCAAGTTCATGGAATTCCTCCCAAACAGAAGGAAAAAGACGGATGATGTGATTTCCGTCTCATTTTGGCCACCCTAACCAAAAAGGCGTCAAGCTAGTGACGTAAAAGGAGCGCTTGTTGGGAGGCAACCCAATTTTCTTCCCTTGTCTTTTATTTAAAGCATTTTTAATTACTTATATGTTATAATAGTTTTTGAACATGTTTAGCCTCTTATGCAAACAAAGTCCTTGAACTAGTGTGAATTTCACTTGAATTTCTGTTTTCTGCTATCATCGCTAAGCGAGATTTTGCTCGCTAAGCGAGTTGTATCAGAGCTTTTGAAAATTCTGACAACAGCCTAGGGTTGTAGGTTTTACATTGTGTAAATGCAGGCATAACTTCATTTATTGGCCTGAGGACAGTCCACACTTCTTAGGGAGTAGCAGAAGCAGAGTACTAAAAGCACGCCATATACAGTGAAATTTTATTTCAGTCATTAGAATTCATGTTTTATGTTTCATTGCAATTTTTGACTGAATAAACATGGTTTACATCTTTGTGATAGCTAAATGTGCATATGAAATGAAATGTCTAGGTTTGTGATCAATCAAAAGCAAATGCATGATTAGAATGATTTTCTTTCAATTACTATAGTTTGAGATCAACCTTTTGTGATTATCTTTGAATGATAGGATGAATTTGAACTAAGTAGCTTCATTCCATTTGATTTCATTCATTCCTTCTTAACATGATTGATTAATTATGAGTCACATAGACCTAGCCGGGTGAGATTGTGTGAACCTTCCACTGTTTATATATTTGAGAGCCGGCAATTGTGTTTAACTCTGTTGATTTTAACTGAATCTTGCTATTACTTGATGTGTTTGAAGTCATGGAAATGATCAAGGCCATGTTTCTATTTGAGTGCAACTACTTAAGCCTAAAATAACCTACCTTGTGAGATGGTGTGATCCTTTGTTACCCCCCTTGAGCCAAAATTTTGAAAATTTGTTTGTTTGAACCCTTGAACCACAAATAAGAAAAACAATGACTTGACCCTTGTCTTAAGATGTTTGAGCATTGAGTTGATGTAGGGTTGAAAACAAGTTGGGGAGAAAGAGGTTATTTGATCAAAATGAGAAAAGTAACAAGTAGTTGAAAATGGTGATTGAAAAAGAAAAAGAAAAATATTGAAAGTCATTTGACACACAATTGAAAATCAAAGAAAAATAAATGAAAAGAAATTGTGTCAAAACAAAAGAATCACCAAAAGTAAAGAATGGGGAAAATATTGAAGATACTCAAAGCTTATGCTCTCTTATCCTTAAGGCTCTTTGAATCCAAAGAAAAACAATGATTTCTTGTAGCCTAGCCCAATTACAAGCTTAAGAAAGTCCTTAGTGATCCATGATTGATAATATGTTTTGTGATTATGTTGAGATGTATGTTTGAATTGATTTGTTGTGAACACATTGTTTGGATTGAGAGAAACACTTCACCCTTGAGTTGAAACACTTGTGAGAATTGTGATTCTAGTTGATTATCTTGTTGGTTTGGAAAGTTTGAAATCTTACTGAGTTTTGAAACTATTTCAAATTCATGCTTTGATTATTTGATAATTATGATTGAGTGATTTTGAACTTGCAACATATTGAATCATGCAAATTTGAAACAATTTACATCCTAAGTGTTGATTGATTGCAAAGCTTGAATGAATTATGCATTACTGATGTTTGAGCCATGTTTTCAAAGTTTATTTTGGACTTTTGTTTGAGGACAAACAAAGTTTTAAGTTGGGGAGAGTTGATAAGTGCCAAAAAGTAGCTAAAATTACATATATATTTTAAGCACTTATTAACTATTTTGTAAGATATTCTTTAGTTTTTCCTCACTTAAATGTACATATTTGTTTAAGTCATTTCTTTCAATTAAGTTTCCCTAAATCTCAACATTTGTGCAGAAATTTGAAGAAAAATTGAAGTTAACTCGCCAGGGCGAGCTCAGAGCGAGTACAGGGCGAGTAGAGGCAGAGAGCATCAAATTGGATAACTGATACACTCGCCAGAGCGCGTGGAACTCGCCAGAGCGAGCAAGGCCAACACGCCAGGGCGTGTGCAAAGCGAGTGAAGTCAGAGAGCAGCAAAATGGGAAAAAGGGCAACTCGCCAGAGCGAGTAACAACTCGCCAGAGCGAGCAGGAACTCGCCAGAGCGCATGAAGGCGGTTTAAAAGCTCACTTATGACGTGGAAGTAACCCTCTGGTGAAGAAAGGTCAACTCGCCATGGCGAGCTGGAGCTCGCTCAGCGAGTTCTAATTTTCAGAAGCACTATAAATAGAGCTTGCTGTCATTTTTCTGAGGAGCTAACTTGCAATAGAAACTCAGAAGCAGAGGGAAACCCTAGGAGACAGATTCAAGGGGATTTGAAGGTGGATTCACTACAATAGTTGAGAAATCATCATTGATAAGTTTGTTCATCTCTTTTATTCTTAATCTTTGTAAAGCTACCATGAAAATGAGTAGCTAATCTCTCTTTGTTGGGATTAGGTGTAATCAACCTATGAGTATGTATCTAATTTGATCATGGTATTATATATGGTTTTAGATTATTCATCAATCTTGATGTTGTTCTTGAATTTCATGTTTTAATTCTAGGTTTTGAAATGGTATAGACGTATGCTTTTTGAATCCGAGACCTAGAACAATCATCTATTAAACTCTAAACTCTAGACATAGATTTAGATTTAATATTCACTCTAAATATCAAGTTTTAAAACTATTGTGTTGATTAAATTGTCCGAGACATCGGAGTTTGAGCAATACGATATAGCCGGTATATTGATCGATCACTCGAGACATCGAGGGTTAATGAATATAGCGGGATTCTCGGCGTGCTCTGGACATGGACACGTATGTGGGTGATATGTGATAAGAATTGATTAATAGCTAGAACCTGTGTAACTGATTAGAATGATACATGCGATTGGGTCGGTGAAATCTAATCCCAGCAAACTTATCTCTCTGTAATTGCAATCATTTCTTTACCATCATTATATTTTCTTACTTTTCCATAAACAAACATCTTTTAATCACTATACTTAAAATTGTATCAATTGTTGAACGGTATTGATATCGCACCAGTCCCTGTGGAGACGATAATTTAAATACTTACTTTTGGACTTTAACAAATTGGCGCCGTTGCCGGGGACTGGCGTTTAGATATTGAAACATTGCAACAATTTGTATTCTTTTAAGTATTTGTATATATTTGTTTATATTGAATAGTTTCTTGCACTAATCCTTCTTTGTTAGGTAAAGAAACATTTTTCTTGTTTAGTCCAATCCTTTTTCAGATTCACCATCAAAAACAAAATCATGACTGACCGTGATTATAACAACTTCTATACTCCGGATGAGTATGAATCGTATCAACAGTGTCCTCTTGATAATTATGGGCAAACTCCAGAGGCTAGATTGGAGGAGACCATGATTAAATTCATGGAAATGCAGCAGCAAATAAGCCAAATGCAACATATGCAAGACCAGCACCAACAATATATGAAAAACAGTCTTGCACGAAGCAAAAATATGGAAATTCAGCTCAAGCAAATAGCTGAAAACCAAATCAAGGAAATTCAAACCAACACTCAAACCACTCATGAAGAGAGAGATGATACTCTAACAAAGAATGAAGAATGTGGACAGAGTGTTGAAGAATGTGTTGAAACACATGAGGAAGAAACAATGTTCAAAGGATGTGGTGTAGAGAAAATAGCTGAGGAACCAAAGACACCACGCGAAATAGAAATTCCTCAAGAATTTCCATCTACTGAGGAGGACGACACTGTTGATAATGAAGAAGTGACGATGGTTGTAGAGGAAAATGAAGGATTACTTGACAAGGAAAAATCATGTGAGCAAAAGAGGAAAATGGAGAATAAGGCGGAGATTGGTCGTATCATAGATGAAATTTGTGCCTTGTTCAACAAAAACGAATTCGGGAGGATATGGACTCCACAACATTTATTTCTCAAGTTCATGGAATTCCTCCCAAACAGAAGGAAAAAGACGGATGATGTGATTTCCGTCTCATTTTGGCCACCCTAACCAAAAAGGCGTCAAGCTAGTGACGTAAAAGGAGCGCTTGTTGGGAGGCAACCCAATTTTCTTCCCTTGTCTTTTATTTAAAGCATTTTTAATTACTTATATGTTATAATAGTTTTTGAACATGTTTAGCCTCTTATGCAAACAAAGTCCTTGAACTAGTGTGAATTTCACTTGAATTTCTGTTTTCTGCTATCATCGCTAAGCGAGATTTTGCTCGCTAAGCGAGTTGTATCAGAGCTTTTGAAAATTCTGACAACAGCCTAGGGTTGTAGGTTTTACATTGTGTAAATGCAGGCATAACTTCATTTATTGGCCTGAGGACAGTCCACACTTCTTAGGGAGTAGCAGAAGCAGAGTACTAAAAGCACGCCATATACAGTGAAATTTTATTTCAGTCATTAGAATTCATGTTTTATGTTTCATTGCAATTTTTGACTGAATAAACATGGTTTACATCTTTGTGATAGCTAAATGTGCATATGAAATGAAATGTCTAGGTTTGTGATCAATCAAAAGCAAATGCATGATTAGAATGATTTTCTTTCAATTACTATAGTTTGAGATCAACCTTTTGTGATTATCTTTGAATGATAGGATGAATTTGAACTAAGTAGCTTCATTCCATTTGATTTCATTCATTCCTTCTTAACATGATTGATTAATTATGAGTCACATAGACCTAGCCGGGTGAGATTGTGTGAACCTTCCACTGTTTATATATTTGAGAGCCGGCAATTGTGTTTAACTCTGTTGATTTTAACTGAATCTTGCTATTACTTGATGTGTTTGAAGTCATGGAAATGATCAAGGCCATGTTTCTATTTGAGTGCAACTACTTAAGCCTAAAATAACCTACCTTGTGAGATGGTGTGATCCTTTGTTACCCCCCTTGAGCCAAAATTTTGAAAATTTGTTTGTTTGAACCCTTGAACCACAAATAAGAAAAACAATGACTTGACCCTTGTCTTAAGATGTTTGAGCATTGAGTTGATGTAGGGTTGAAAACAAGTTGGGGAGAAAGAGGTTATTTGATCAAAATGAGAAAAGTAACAAGTAGTTGAAAATGGTGATTGAAAAAGAAAAAGAAAAATATTGAAAGTCATTTGACACACAATTGAAAATCAAAGAAAAATAAATGAAAAGAAATTGTGTCAAAACAAAAGAATCACCAAAAGTAAAGAATGGGGAAAATATTGAAGATACTCAAAGCTTATGCTCTCTTATCCTTAAGGCTCTTTGAATCCAAAGAAAAACAATGATTTCTTGTAGCCTAGCCCAATTACAAGCTTAAGAAAGTCCTTAGTGATCCATGATTGATAATATGTTTTGTGATTATGTTGAGATGTATGTTTGAATTGATTTGTTGTGAACACATTGTTTGGATTGAGAGAAACACTTCACCCTTGAGTTGAAACACTTGTGAGAATTGTGATTCTAGTTGATTATCTTGTTGGTTTGGAAAGTTTGAAATCTTACTGAGTTTTGAAACTATTTCAAATTCATGCTTTGATTATTTGATAATTATGATTGAGTGATTTTGAACTTGCAACATATTGAATCATGCAAATTTGAAACAATTTACATCCTAAGTGTTGATTGATTGCAAAGCTTGAATGAATTATGCATTACTGATGTTTGAGCCATGTTTTCAAAGTTTATTTTGGACTTTTGTTTGAGGACAAACAAAGTTTTAAGTTGGGGAGAGTTGATAAGTGCCAAAAAGTAGCTAAAATTACATATATATTTTAAGCACTTATTAACTATTTTGTAAGATATTCTTTAGTTTTTCCTCACTTAAATGTACATATTTGTTTAAGTCATTTCTTTCAATTAAGTTTCCCTAAATCTCAACATTTGTGCAGAAATTTGAAGAAAAATTGAAGTTAACTCGCCAGGGCGAGCTCTGAGCGAGTACAGGGCGAGTAGAGGCAGAGAGCATCAAATTGGATAACTGATACACTCGCCAGAGCGCGTGGAACTCGCCAGAGCGAGCAAGGCCAACACGCCAGGGCGTGTGCAAAGCGAGTGAAGTCAGAGAGCAGCAAAATGGGAAAAAGGGCAACTCGCCAGAGCGAGTAACAACTCGCCAGAGCGAGCAGGAACTCGCCAGAGCGCATGAAGGCGGTTTAAAAGCTCACTTATGACGTGGAAGTAACCCTCTGGTGAAGAAAGGTCAACTCGCCATGGCGAGCTGGAGCTCGCTCAGCGAGTTCTAATTTTCAGAAGCACTATAAATAGAGCTTGCTGTCATTTTTCTGAGGAGCTAACTTGCAATAGAAACTCAGAAGCAGAGGGAAACCCTAGGAGACAGATTCAAGGGGATTTGAAGGTGGATTCACTACAATAGTTGAGAAATCATCATTGATAAGTTTGTTCATCTCTTTTATTCTTAATCTTTGTAAAGCTACCATGAAAATGAGTAGCTAATCTCTCTTTGTTGGGATTAGGTGTAATCAACCTATGAGTATGTATCTAATTTGATCATGGTATTATATATGGTTTTAGATTATTCATCAATCTTGATGTTGTTCTTGAATTTCATGTTTTAATTCTAGGTTTTGAAATGGTATAGACGTATGCTTTTTGAATCCGAGACCTAGAACAATCATCTATTAAACTCTAAACTCTAGACATAGATTTAGATTTAATATTCACTCTAAATATCAAGTTTTAAAACTATTGTGTTGATTAAATTGTCCGAGACATCGGAGTTTGAGCAATACGATATAGCCGGTATATTGATCGATCACTCGAGACATCGAGGGTTAATGAATATAGCGGGATTCTCGGCGTGCTCTGGACATGGACACGTATGTGGGTGATATGTGATAAGAATTGATTAATAGCTAGAACCTGTGTAACTGATTAGAATGATACATGCGATTGGGTCGGTGAAATCTAATCCCAGCAAACTTATCTCTCTGTAATTGCAATCATTTCTTTACCATCATTATATTTTCTTACTTTTCCATAAACAAACATCTTTTAATCACTATACTTAAAATTGTATCAATTGTTGAACGGTATTGATATCGCACCAGTCCCTGTGGAGACGATAATTTAAATACTTACTTTTGGACTTTAACAAATTGGCGCCGTTGCCGGGGACTGGCGTTTAGATATTGAAACATTGCAACAATTTGTATTCTTTTAAGTATTTGTATATATTTGTTTATATTGAATAGTTTCTTGCACTAATCCTTCTTTGTTAGGTAAAGAAACATTTTTCTTGTTTAGTCCAATCCTTTTTCAGATTCACCATCAAAAACAAAATCATGACTGACCGTGATTATAACAACTTCTATACTCCGGATGAGTATGAATCGTATCAACAGTGTCCTCTTGATAATTATGGGCAAACTCCAGAGGCTAGATTGGAGGAGACCATGATTAAATTCATGGAAATGCAGCAGCAAATAAGCCAAATGCAACAGATGCAAGACCAGCACCAACAATATATGAAAAACAGTCTTGCACGAAGCAAAAATATGGAAATTCAGCTCAAGCAAATAGCTGAAAACCAAATCAAGGAAATTCAAACCAACACTCAAACCACTCATGAAGAGAGAGATGATACTCTAACAAAGAATGAAGAATGTGGACAGAGTGTTGAAGAATGTGTTGAAACACATGAGGAAGAAACAATGTTCAAAGGATGTGGTGTAGAGAAAATAGCTGAGGAACCAAAGACACCACGCGAAATAGAAATTCCTCAAGAATTTCCATCTACTGAGGAGGACGACACTGTTGATAATGAAGAAGTGACGATGGTTGTAGAGGAAAATGAAGGATTACTTGACAAGGAAAAATCATGTGAGCAAAAGAGGAAAATGGAGAATAAGGCGGAGATTGGTCGTATCATAGATGAAATTTGTGCCTTGTTCAACAAAAACGAATTCGGGAGGATATGGACTCCACAACATTTATTTCTCAAGTTCATGGAATTCCTCCCAAACAGAAGGAAAAAGACGGATGATGTGATTTCCGTCTCATTTTGGCCACCCTAACCAAAAAGGCGTCAAGCTAGTGACGTAAAAGGAGCGCTTGTTGGGAGGCAACCCAATTTTCTTCCCTTGTCTTTTATTTAAAGCATTTTTAATTACTTATATGTTATAATAGTTTTTGAACATGTTTAGCCTCTTATGCAAACAAAGTCCTTGAACTAGTGTGAATTTCACTTGAATTTCTGTTTTCTGCTATCATCGCTAAGCGAGATTTTGCTCGCTAAGCGAGTTGTATCAGAGCTTTTGAAAATTCTGACAACAGCCTAGGGTTGTAGGTTTTACATTGTGTAAATGCAGGCATAACTTCATTTATTGGCCTGAGGACAGTCCACACTTCTTAGGGAGTAGCAGAAGCAGAGTACTAAAAGCACGCCATATACAGTGAAATTTTATTTCAGTCATTAGAATTCATGTTTTATGTTTCATTGCAATTTTTGACTGAATAAACATGGTTTACATCTTTGTGATAGCTAAATGTGCATATGAAATGAAATGTCTAGGTTTGTGATCAATCAAAAGCAAATGCATGATTAGAATGATTTTCTTTCAATTACTATAGTTTGAGATCAACCTTTTGTGATTATCTTTGAATGATAGGATGAATTTGAACTAAGTAGCTTCATTCCATTTGATTTCATTCATTCCTTCTTAACATGATTGATTAATTATGAGTCACATAGACCTAGCCGGGTGAGATTGTGTGAACCTTCCACTGTTTATATATTTGAGAGCCGGCAATTGTGTTTAACTCTGTTGATTTTAACTGAATCTTGCTATTACTTGATGTGTTTGAAGTCATGGAAATGATCAAGGCCATGTTTCTATTTGAGTGCAACTACTTAAGCCTAAAATAACCTACCTTGTGAGATGGTGTGATCCTTTGTTACCCCCCTTGAGCCAAAATTTTGAAAATTTGTTTGTTTGAACCCTTGAACCACAAATAAGAAAAACAATGACTTGACCCTTGTCTTAAGATGTTTGAGCATTGAGTTGATGTAGGGTTGAAAACAAGTTGGGGAGAAAGAGGTTATTTGATCAAAATGAGAAAAGTAACAAGTAGTTGAAAATGGTGATTGAAAAAGAAAAAGAAAAATATTGAAAGTCATTTGACACACAATTGAAAATCAAAGAAAAATAAATGAAAAGAAATTGTGTCAAAACAAAAGAATCACCAAAAGTAAAGAATGGGGAAAATATTGAAGATACTCAAAGCTTATGCTCTCTTATCCTTAAGGCTCTTTGAATCCAAAGAAAAACAATGATTTCTTGTAGCCTAGCCCAATTACAAGCTTAAGAAAGTCCTTAGTGATCCATGATTGATAATATGTTTTGTGATTATGTTGAGATGTATGTTTGAATTGATTTGTTGTGAACACATTGTTTGGATTGAGAGAAACACTTCACCCTTGAGTTGAAACACTTGTGAGAATTGTGATTCTAGTTGATTATCTTGTTGGTTTGGAAAGTTTGAAATCTTACTGAGTTTTGAAACTATTTCAAATTCATGCTTTGATTATTTGATAATTATGATTGAGTGATTTTGAACTTGCAACATATTGAATCATGCAAATTTGAAACAATTTACATCCTAAGTGTTGATTGATTGCAAAGCTTGAATGAATTATGCATTACTGATGTTTGAGCCATGTTTTCAAAGTTTATTTTGGACTTTTGTTTGAGGACAAACAAAGTTTTAAGTTGGGGAGAGTTGATAAGTGCCAAAAAGTAGCTAAAATTACATATATATTTTAAGCACTTATTAACTATTTTGTAAGATATTCTTTAGTTTTTCCTCACTTAAATGTACATATTTGTTTAAGTCATTTCTTTCAATTAAGTTTCCCTAAATCTCAACATTTGTGCAGAAATTTGAAGAAAAATTGAAGTTAACTCGCCAGGGCGAGCTCTGAGCGAGTACAGGGCGAGTAGAGGCAGAGAGCATCAAATTGGATAACTGATACACTCGCCAGAGCGCGTGGAACTCGCCAGAGCGAGCAAGGCCAACACGCCAGGGCGTGTGCAAAGCGAGTGAAGTCAGAGAGCAGCAAAATGGGAAAAAGGGCAACTCGCCAGAGCGAGTAACAACTCGCCAGAGCGAGCAGGAACTCGCCAGAGCGCATGAAGGCGGTTTAAAAGCTCACTTATGACGTGGAAGTAACCCTCTGGTGAAGAAAGGTCAACTCGCCATGGCGAGCTGGAGCTCGCTCAGCGAGTTCTAATTTTCAGAAGCACTATAAATAGAGCTTGCTGTCATTTTTCTGAGGAGCTAACTTGCAATAGAAACTCAGAAGCAGAGGGAAACCCTAGGAGACAGATTCAAGGGGATTTGAAGGTGGATTCACTACAATAGTTGAGAAATCATCATTGATAAGTTTGTTCATCTCTTTTATTCTTAATCTTTGTAAAGCTACCATGAAAATGAGTAGCTAATCTCTCTTTGTTGGGATTAGGTGTAATCAACCTATGAGTATGTATCTAATTTGATCATGGTATTATATATGGTTTTAGATTATTCATCAATCTTGATGTTGTTCTTGAATTTCATGTTTTAATTCTAGGTTTTGAAATGGTATAGACGTATGCTTTTTGAATCCGAGACCTAGAACAATCATCTATTAAACTCTAAACTCTAGACATAGATTTAGATTTAATATTCACTCTAAATATCAAGTTTTAAAACTATTGTGTTGATTAAATTGTCCGAGACATCGGAGTTTGAGCAATACGATATAGCCGGTATATTGATCGATCACTCGAGACATCGAGGGTTAATGAATATAGCGGGATTCTCGGCGTGCTCTGGACATGGACACGTATGTGGGTGATATGTGATAAGAATTGATTAATAGCTAGAACCTGTGTAACTGATTAGAATGATACATGCGATTGGGTCGGTGAAATCTAATCCCAGCAAACTTATCTCTCTGTAATTGCAATCATTTCTTTACCATCATTATATTTTCTTACTTTTCCATAAACAAACATCTTTTAATCACTATACTTAAAATTGTATCAATTGTTGAACGGTATTGATATCGCACCAGTCCCTGTGGAGACGATAATTTAAATACTTACTTCTGTGGAGACGATAATTTAAATACTTACTTTTGGACTTTAACACACACCTACTTTATCTTGTTAAAACTTAAAAGCCATTCATTATTACAATTATTTTCATTATTAGAATATAGTTCATTGAAACAATTGTTGTGATCTTTAAGTTCTTTTAATTACTGAAAATTCCTTTTGATACTAATATGAAATCAAAATTCTTATTAATATCATTAGCCTTAACAACTAAACAAATTGCATATTTGTGAATCGAAAAGTCATTGTGATTAATTAAACTTTTCCATGTTGATATGTAGTGGATATATGGCTCCTGAATATGCAATGTTTGGATAATTTTCGGTAAAATCAGATGTTTTTAGCTTTGGTGTACTAGTTTTGGAGATTATAAGTGGCCAAAAAATTAGTCGCATTCTTCAAGGGCAGAGTCAGGAGGATTTACTTAGCTTTGTAAGTACTCATCTCTCATTATTTTTTTCTTTCATGTCAATGAAAAAGAGTACATATGACAGTAAGCATATTAAGGTAGAACTATAACTATAGTGATCTAAATGGTGTATACGTGCAATTGAGCAGGCATGGAGAAACTGGAGGGAGGGTACAATCACAAATATAATAGATCCATCATTAAACAACGGTTCACAAAATGAAATAATGAGATGTATTCACATTGGTTTACTCTGTGTTCAAGAAAATGTGGTTGAAAGACCAACTATGGCAACCATTGCACTGATGCTTAGTAGTTATTCTTTCACTATGCCTCTACCTTTGGAGCCTGCAACTTCCTTCGGCGGAAGAACTAGAAGCCTTCCATACACGCAATCATCTTGGGAAGATAAAGGAACAACAGGTTCACATGAATCTGAAAAAAGTAAATCAGTAAATGAGAATTCAGGTGCTGAGTATTTCTAGTCATAAGGGTGATGTGTTCATTTAGCATCAATGCCTTATTAGAACTTGTAATATGTTTGAATAGACATTACGAACGGTTTTGTTGATTTTTTATTTTGAACAATTATTGGTACACGGACAAACAACGTTGGTTGTACTTGTTTAAGCCACTTGTTCTTAGAATTACTCTGATAAACTTTTACTGTTACTACGTCTACTACTGCTATTCTTTCGAAGCAAATTTCGATGTTGTTGACTTCAAACAGAGGTGTGTATGAACCAATTTACAAGGCAACATGGTCAAATATTACCCCACCATGAAGGGAAAAAAAGTGTTGTCAAAAAGAAATAGCCAACACTTCAACCATGAAGGAAAATAAAGTGTTAGAATTAATAGTCAACAAATCATCACTTAATCCACGGCATATTAAGTACCTCTCATATATCCAAAGCTTCAATCCTCATTTTATTAACCACTTATTACTTAGGTCTTAATTTTTAAATGCAGTTTTACCTCCCCTATTTTGAGTGAATCGGAATTTTACCCCCTCTATTTTATAATTCTTTGGATTTTGCCCCCCTAAAGAACAAATGCAACATGTCATGTTTGGTTTAGTCCCCAAACAATCGCTGTATTTTTTTAGATCCATCTCCACTGCAAAAAGTAAAGAAGGAAACGCAAAGTCAATAATATAGCTACAAAGACAAAACCAATATTGCACAAATAAGGATTGAAAGTTGGGAAGGAATCACAATCTAATTTAAACATACGGTTATTTGTGTGTTGCTGAGGAAAATAGTTACTTGGTGTTAGAATCCAGATTGTTACAAAGCACATTCATATCAGCAAGTTGTGAACTATCATAAGGAAAACAAGGCAGGTCATGAACGGTCGGAAACTCCCCCTTGTGGCACATGATAATTCTTAAAAGCATTCTCTGGAGCTTGCGGACGCCGATTCAACGCCATGTTCATATATTCCTCCTTCAAAATATGTAGAAAAACAATTATGCTTAATTAACAACTCTTATTGGGTAATGTTAGTAGAAAGAAAAAAAAAACTTAAAGCTCAGACACAATTCAAGAAACAAACCTTTGAAGCAGCAGTGGTAAATAGAGATAATTACAGCATAGGAGCAAGTTGTATAACCTATCTAACTCTCGTATGCCATAATCCAATATTTATGCATTTTGCCTCACAATTCCTCGGATCATTCAATTAAACCAAACATTACATGTTGCATTTGTGCTTTAGGGGGTAAAATCTAAAGAATTACTCCCTCATTTTCTTTTTATTTGCTTTAGGGTGTAATTTTGCATTTTAGTTTCTTATTATACCCTTATTTTTGGAATATATTATACTCTAATTTTAATCCAACAAAAAATTCATATTTTTTTGCACACACTATATATGAAAAAGTTTAGTAAAAAAAAATACAATAAAAAGATTATATGAAGAAGTTTAGTAAAAAAAAAAATACAATAAAAAAATTATGTAAAATTTAGTCAATAAAAAAAATTTAGGAAGGAGGATTTAATAGACAAAATATAATCTTAAATTATCAAAACATCAAACAATTTGAAACAAATTTTCTTTTCTAAAACAACAAACAAAAAGAAACGGAGGGAGTATAAAATAGGGGGGTAAAATTCCGAATTTTAAAATATGAGAGGTAAAATTCCGAATTTTAAAATATGAGAGGTAAAATTCCGATTTATTCAAATTAGGAGGGTAAAATTGCATTTAAACCTATTACTTATTATTCTAAGAAACAAATCAATATCAGAATGGCATATAAACCAACCTCAACATCCTTTCTCCAATCACTCTACCAACACAGAAATCAACTACGGTTTCTACAATGGGAGCTTCTAGTGTGAAGTCACCACTACAAGAAATATCGTTTTTGGCAGCGACAAATGTTTGTCGCTGCCAAAAACGCAAAGTTGTTGCAAAAAGTGTTTTTCGCAGCGAAAAAATTATTGCTGCATGTCGCTGGCATAAGTGCCGTTGCGAAAAGTTTTGCAAGGACAATTAATGTCGCTGCCATAACTAGTGTTTTGCAGCAACAATTAATGTCGCTGACATAACTAATGGTTTTAGCAACAATTAATGTCGCTGGCATAACTAGTGTTATTTGGCAACAACAATTATTGTCGCTGACACAACTAGTGTTTTTTTGCAACAAAAATTATTGTCGCTGGCATAGCTGGTGTTTTTTGCAACAACAATTATTGTCGCTGGCAAAAAATGTATTTTTCGCAGGGAAAAAGTTATTTTTGTGAACGATATAAATTATTGTTATATCTTTTATATCTCAACAACAAAATTGTTGTAATAAATTAGACTTTCCAACTATAAATTTAATTATATATTTTAGTTATTTTTTATAGAAATTTAGTATCAATCACTTAATTTAAATTCTCATAATTTAAATTCTTTAACTAAGTTTTGTTTCTTCTTATCTTACTCTTTCTATTTTGCATATATCATTTTCAACAAACTATAAATAATTCAATTAAAGTATCTACAAACAATATAATTAAAGGATAAAACTTATATATATTACCCTAAATACAATTGTCTTGTTCTCCTATAAAAAAGTGATACGTGCTATTTATTCAACTCAAATTTTAATAATCGCTTGTAACTCCGTTAAACTATCCATTCGGTGAACAATAAAAATATTTTTCCTTCCTTTTGCGATGCATTGTATAATACTACAACCGTTGAACAATTGGAATATCTCTCACTTGTTTAGTGAATCAAATGCATTCTTTTAGATTTGCATTCCTTCTACAATTTTACCTCATTCTCTCACTCTGCTGCACAACAAGAATTGTGATTTAATTAAAACCTTGACTATTAGACATTAAAGAAAAACAAATAATAATAAATAGACTATATAAAAAATTGAGAATTGAGAGATAACAAGTGGAAGAGATAAGAGATAAAGTTTGTGAACATCTCCAACAAGATTAAACCTACAAAGAAACATTGACCTAAGGGGAAACATGACGATCTTGAATCAATCATCTAGCTATTGAACTTGAAGCAAAAGGGATCTGAAAAATATTAAAAAATTTAAATTTACTTATGCAATTAAAGTATACGATGAAGCTAGCAAACCTGATAGTAGTTTGTCAATATATTGGTTTGGATCTTTAACTAAGTAATTGTGTGTGGTTACTATGAATGTTAATTTGAGTTAAATATCTTTAACTAAGTTTTGTTTTTTCTTATCTTTTTATTTCTATTTTGAATATATCTCTCAACAAACTATAAATAATTTAATTAAAGTATATCTACTAACAATTTATTAAACGGAACTATCGTAAAAAAACTTAATTTGTTATTATCAAGTATAATAATATATGTAAAAAAAAAATAAAAAAAAAAAATAATTTTGAGTTAAAAGAACCCAGTAATGCTTAATTAGTATGTTGGTGTCACGATTCTTTAGGGTATATACTCAGTGACATTGGCCAAACCCAGTAATGCTTTGCGCTATTGAAGAAGGATCTCTTGGACTTCAAGTTTGGAATCCTAGAAGAAATCCCATGGATAAATATCATATAATGCCGATAATTACTCCTGCTTATCCTTGCATGAATTCTAGCTACAATGTGTCGTTAAGTTTGGACCCTACAAAAAATACCCATAAAAAATAGTAATTGTGTAGTTTCCCAACGACTTTACAAGGTTGTTACAAAATAAACTATACTATTAGCGGCAATAATAATCTACTAAAAATATATAGAAAGAACAATTGCTAAAAAATCTAATTTGTCCTCAAATAGTATGATAATATTGCAAATCTTCTACCCTTAATTGTAATTTTAGCTCTAAAGATAAAAAAAGATACAAAACATAAAAATAGAAAAAAAATAATTAAATTAAGATAAATCTACGAACAAAAATAGGAACAAAAACCATGATAAAAGATACGCATAAAAACAAAATTTAGTGGTTTCCCAGCAACTTTACAAGGTTGTTGTAAAAAAACTAAACTATTAGCAGCAACAATAATTATTGTTGGGATAACTAACTTTTCCCAACGATAACGTAGTTGTTGAGAAAAAACCAACTTATAACAACAACTTAAATAAGTTGTTGCTATATGTATGTTTTTGTCAACAATTTAAATGTCGCTGCGAAAAAGTCGCTGCGAAAAACGATATTTCTTGTAGTGACTATACATATGTACCTAGATAATCTCTAATCTTAAGGGAACAAATATCTAACTTTTGGAATAAATATGAAATGAAATGTGCAACCTTAGTATAAAAAATAAAATGCAAAGCATATAATCAGCCAAAGGACCATCAATTGGTAGGTGAGAGTTACAACAATACCTGACACGCCTAAGATATTCCCATCCGTCTTCCGATGGACCGGAATCAAAATTAGGTTCTCCATCTACCTGAAACGCATGCGTCTGGATGCTAAGTGCTAACATAATCTATGAGCTAACAACCATTAAGAACTTTTATCAAACAGTTTACGTGCAGAATGCTTACCTCAAATGATTCTTGCTTGTTACTCCCTTCATCTGACAATCAACCTTCAATCAACTGACACTTATTCAATCAACCAGTCCTACAAAAAACAGATGAAACAACATCATAACTACATTCACAATCAATCGGGAAATTGAAAACGTACGAACAGTTTTTGCATGAATGATACATACCTTGTTCATCATCGAGATCAATTGAATCAACGGGAACAAGTTTCGATGGAGATTAAATCACCGATCTAAGAAAAACGAGGAAATTGGAGAAGAACGAAGCTGGTTAGGGTTTACGAACTCACCGATCTGAGAAGATTGATTAAATTCCATTACACGGCGAAAAAATCAGAGAGAATCACTAAAATTAAACCGTGAATAGAGAGTGAGATTGAAATTTTGAGAGCGATTGAGCAAGATTCATATAACGGATTTCTGAATTGTGAGAGCGATTTGATAGTGAGATTGAAATTTGAGAGTGATTGAACGAGATTAAGCGATTTAGCGTTTCTGAAACATTGAAGAGAATGAATTTTCTGTAGAGAATTGAAATTTGAGATAAGAAAAAATTGAGGGAATTGAAATTTTTTTCAGGAAAAAGCGCCGCGCAAAGGAAAAATAAGGAAAATTAAATCAGTAAATTCCGGGGGTTTCAAACCCCCGCTAAATAATAAAGTGTTTTCTCAAATATTCCTTTTTAACACAATATCTGTGGGGTTACACCAAACCTCCGCTAACAAACCGCCGCTATCCGGCGCGTTTTTTGTAGTGTCATAATCTCACTCTTTTTTTTTTTTGGAAAGCAAAAATTTATTATAACACCCAACCTCCATTGCATAAGGCATGCTAGGAGTGGGGAAAGGAACAATACAAAAGGATTGGAGGAAGACCAACGAGGACAACCAACAACAGCCCAGCCCCACCAAAGCAAAAAACCGCACCAGAAGCTAGCAAAACAACATCGGCAACAACTCGGTTAAAATCTACAACAACACATCGTCTGACGCCAACACCAAAGAGGGGCAGCAACAAAAGCCAGAACTTACCGCAATTCCTTCAATTTCGATTTCGATTTCTTCCTCACAGCATCTTCTTCCTCACAACAATTTCTTCTGCTGCGTTACTGTAGCTTTACCGCCGTGATTTAGCGCCTCCGTTAGTGATGAAATTGATGTGACGACAACAAAAAGGAAATCGACGGCAACGACGGTGAAAAGGAGATTGACTGTGAAGCTTGGAAACACGAAACCAGAATCAGGGAACAAGCTGCGATGCAAAATCTTGTTGCTATTCTTTTCTGCGTTTTCAATTTCGTTTTTCTGGGTTCAATTTTGTTGAAAATATGGGTTTCGATTTTTGTATTGTTTTTGGTTTTCTGGATTCGATTCAATTTTGTTGAACTTCTTGGTTTCGATTTTTGTTTCGTTTTTTATTTTCTGAGTTCGATTTTGTTGAAATTATGGGTTGTTGATGTTTTGATGATATTAAAATTCTGGTTTCACTTTCGATTTCATGTTTTGATGATTGTTATGATGTTGAAATTTTGGGAAATAGAGGAAGAAGAAGCTGTTATTGGTTGTACGAAGAAGAAGAAGCTGTAGATCGGTTCTTCATTCTTCTTTGCACAGTTTTGCTTGAAGCATTCGTAGAAGAATGAAGAACAACACCAAGGTATTTTTAATTACTTAATATTTACTTTTTTTTTAATAAATAAAAAAAAAGAAAGAAAACAGAAAAAAAAAATGGTTTTTTTTTTAATTTTTAATACCACGTGGCCACAAAAATAAATAAAAAATATAAAAATTCCACGTGGCCGTGACACATAGGTGAAACATGGAGATTCCCTGCCTTGCTATTACTCCAGGGGTATCACAGAGAATCTTCAGTATGCAAGGGGGAATCTCAAAAAAAAAATTTTTTACAAGGGGTATCCCAAAACAGCCCTACTTTGCAGCGGGGTAACAACTATTTAACCCACCAAAATATTTACAACAATGTCTTATTAGAATCTGTAATATGTTTTGTTTGTGTCCAAATACATTAATTATTCAATAAATCTAGAAAGGTTAATTATCTCTTATAAAAAGGAACGGAGGGAGTACTTATTTAAGCTACTACTCCTTCCGTACCACAATATAACTCACTTTGGCATTTTACGCATATCGAGAAATGTAATTAATGTTGTATGAAAATGAGAAATTATGAGTTGATTTACAAAATCGTCCTTCATTTATGATAAAGAAAAATTAAAGTGAAGTATTGAAAGAAGAGAGAGTAATAAATAATTATGGGTATAATATGAAAAATAACATTAAATACTTCATTGGTAATGTAAAATGACTTATATTTTGGTACAATTTTTTTTCTTTCAAATTGACTTATATTTTGACGTGGAATGAGTAGTTCTTAGTATTATTCTGATATCATCTTATTATTTGAGTTGACCGACCATAAACTTTCACTATCATTTTGTCTAGTAGTACTATACTTTCACAGCAAATTTTGATGTTGTTGATTTCTTCAAATTTCTTATTTTTCATTGACAAAACATGGTAGTGTTGACTACAAACACGATAGGGTGGTATATGAACCAATTTACAAGGCAACGCGGTCAAACATTACCCCACCATGAAGTCAACAGATCACTTCATCCACGGCATATTAAGTACTCCCTCTAGTATTGTATATAAGAAAATTTTTAAAAAAACTCTTCCTTTAAGAAAGTAGTTAAAATACATTAACCGAGGAAAAAAAAAAGACATTATACCTTTTTGAAAAATGTAAAACATTGTATTTATTGGTTGAAATTGGAATAATGTCATAAAACTTAATAATTGAAATAGATTTTTGCTTATATTTAAGACTTTAAATTTTTTTGTTTTGTTTCTTATATATGAGACCGGAAGGAGTACCTCTAACATTCTTTATTTAGGGACAAAAAAGTGTGAAAAAAATCTTTAGAGACTAAAAACGAAATTTTGGAAAATTATAAGGACTATTACTTAATTAACCCTATGTTTAATAACAAAAAACAAAAATTAAACTTTTCAACCTAATAGAATGAAATTTTAAGGTGTGAAATTGGAAAGGCAAATACATGGAAGCTTCTAATTCAAATGTACGAGGACATACTTTTTCTCTTTTAAGTATAAATAAACAATTCAAGAATTTCCAAGCATTTTCCATCTTGAACTTTTTTTCATACAATATGCATTTAGAACACATAACAGAAAGCTACAAGTCTACAACAATCTATGGGTGCGTTTGTTTTCGATTTTTTCAAGAATTGAAAAAATCTATTTTTTTCTTACAAAAATCCATTTTGTAGTTTTGGTAGTGTTTGTTATAGATTTTTTTAAAAATCATTTTCTTAAAAAAATCATTTTTAACCCCAAAATAAAAATCTATTTCTAATAGCTTTTCAAAAATCTATTTTTTTAAAAACTAAAAAACCTAAGTGTAGGAACTTCCTATTTTAAAAAAATATATTTTTATGATTGTAAATAAACACAAAGTAGTTTTAGATTTTCAAATCTCTACATAAAAATCTCTAGATTTTTTTAAAAAAAAATCATTTTTTAAAAATCTTAAACAAAGACACCCTATATCAAAAAGAATGATTAAAAAACACCAAGCTTCGTTTCAAACCACATATTTTAGTCAACAAAACGCTTGACCCACGGCATATTAAGTAACTCTCATATCCAAAGCTTCAATCCTCCATTTCTTAACCAATAACAGAATGGCAATTATGATTGTGTCTTTCAAGTTATCATTTTCCTTTTTCTATTTTCTCCTTCTTCTTATCATTAGCATTGTATCTCAAGCTAAAGCCCAGCCAATTTTTTTGCACAACTTTTGTATAAACGATAATGGCAACTACACAGCCAATAGTACATATCAAAACAATCTTAACATCCTTTTGTCCAATCTCTCTACCAACACAGAAATCGACTACGGTTTCTACAATTTCTCTTATGGCCAAAACACTGACAAAGTAAACGCCATTGGACTCTGCAGAGGAGATGTTAAACCCGATGTTTGCCGCAGCTGTCTCAACGATTCAAGAGTTCTTCTAACACGACTTTGTCCAAATCAAAAAGAAGCAATGGGTTGGTATGACTATTGCATGCTGCGCTACTCCAACCAATCAATATTTGGCATTATGGATGGTTCACGTACATACTATAAGTGTAACGGTCACAATGTAACTCAGGTGGATCAATTTAATCAAGTTCTTGGAAACTTGATGAAGAAACTGAAAGAAAAAGCTGCATCAAGTAATGACTCTCGTGTTAAGTATGCCACGGGTAATGAAACTGATGTGAACTTGAATTTTCAAACCGTATATGGTCTTGTGCAGTGTACACCTGATTTATCATTTCAAGATTGCAATCGTTGTTTAGATGCAGCTATCTCGGAAATTCCAAGTTATTGTAATAACAAGATTGGTGGTAGAGTTATTAAAGCAAGTTGTAATATTAGATATGAATCCTATCTCTTCTACGATCCTCCACTTGTAGTAGACACAGATGAAGCCTCTCCACCACAAGGTACTGATTCTCAGACGATGGAAGACATGACAGACAAGTAAAATCTGATAAAAAATTGTTTCAGTTATGATTCCAACTCATATCCTCCTGAACGATTCTTCCTCAATTGGAGCTTATAAATTCTAGTTTGTGGCTTTGTTTTAATTGTTTCTTGTATTGACTTTTTCCTCATGTATACGTTACGTTTGATTTTTGCAGTTGCAGAAAAAAGCAAATCATCGCATACTAGTACTACCATTGCCATAGTTGTGCCTACTGTTGTTGTAGTTCTTGTTCTGCTAACTTTGATCATTTGCATATGCTTAAGGAGAAATCGCCGGCGCCATAGTATTGCAGGGTCAAATCTCAAAGGTATTTACTCAAACTTTCTATTTTAGACTAATTTGATAAATGTCCTATCTTAATCAAATGATTAAGATGGTGTAAATGTAGGACTCTGGTCCATAATAATATGATGTGATGGTTAAGAAACTAGAAAGAAAGTGAAAGAAAAATGGAAGAAAATATTCGTAAAAAATGGAAGCAAATAGTCATATGTATTTTGATTTCGTAAATTACATATATGAATATTTTTCAATTTTGACGTTACTAACATGCCTTGTATCATGTTCCAAGAAATAGAAGATGATGATGATATTGAAATTGCTGAGTCATTGCAATTCAACTTTGGCACAATAGGAGTTGCTACAAATAACTTTTCCGATGCTAATAAACTCGGACATGGCGGATTTGGAGTCGTTTATCATGTAAGTAACACTATTGATTTAGATGTTTGTCAAAAAAAAAACACTATTGATTTAGATGCACATCAAATTATTCATTTTTAAAGTATTTATTATACACAAGTGGGACATATTTGCAGGGTAAACTCTCGAGTGGACAAATGATTGCGGTCAAAAGGTTGTCAAGAGATTCTGGACAAGGAAATATTGAATTTAAGAATGAAGTGCTGTTATTGGCTAAACTTCAACATCGAAATTTAGTCAAACTACTTGGTTTTTGTCTTGAAGGAAATGAAAGGCTACTTATCTATGAATTTGTTCCTAATAAAAGCCTTGATTACTTTATATTCGGTAGGCTGTA
Source organism: Trifolium repens (assembly GCA_030408175.1). Taxonomy (NCBI): domain Eukaryota; kingdom Viridiplantae; phylum Streptophyta; class Magnoliopsida; order Fabales; family Fabaceae; genus Trifolium; species Trifolium repens. The sequence goes on along the minus strand of CP125837.1, from coordinate 61,597,223 downwards.
ATGTATATTTTTTATTAGATTGTTGCCCTCTTATTGTATTAAATTTGGGTTGAGAAAACGACTATACATATGACTACTAAAATAGTTAATTTGGTGTATGTATAGATCCAATAAAGAAAACACAATTAGATTGGGAAATGCGGTACAAAATCATTGGAGGTATTGCTAGAGGGCTTCTTTACCTGCACGAAGATTCTCGACTTCGTATTATACATCGTGATCTTAAATCAGGAAACATTCTCTTGGATGAAAATATGAATGCTAAAATATCAGATTTTGGGATGGCCAGACTGCTACTTGTTGATCAAACTCAAGTAAATACAGATAAAGTCGTTGGAACATAGTAAGTAATTACATATCTTGTTAAAAGTATTATTTTTGAGTAAGTTTAATTAGTGACAAGGGGCAAAACACCTATTAACACTTTTTTTAATTAGTGAAAAGGTTGAATATTTGTGACCAGAATAGTCATCATTAATCATGACTAATTAAACTTTTTCACTTTGATATGTAGTGGATATATGGCTCCTGAGTATGCAATGTATGGACAATTTTCGGTAAAATCAGATGTCTTTAGTTTTGGCATACTAGTTCTAGAGATTATAAGTGGCCAAAAAATTAGTTGCATTCTTCAAGGGCAAAGTCAGGAAGATTTACTTATCTTTGTAAGTCCTTATCTCTCATTGTTTTTTTTTTCCTTTCATATCAATGAAAAAGATTACATATATATGATAGTAAGCATATTAAGGTAGAACTATAACTATAGTGATCTAAATGGTGTATATGTGCAATTGAGCAGGCATGGAGAAACTGGAGGGAGGGTACAATCACAAATATAATAGATCCATCATTAATCAATGGTTCACAAAATGAAATAATGAGATGCATTCACATTGGATTACTCTGTGTTCAAGAAAATTTGCTTGATAGACCAACTATGGCAACCATTGCACTCATGCTTAGCAGTTATTCTCTCAGTATGCCTTTACCTTTGGAGCCTGCATATGCTATGGGCGGGAGAACTAGAAGCCTTTCATACACGCAATCATCTGGGGAAGATATAGGGACAACAGGTTCAATTGAATCCAAAAGTAAATCAGTAAATGAGAGTTAAGTGCTGAGTATTTAAAATCATATGTACAACAGTGTCTTAGGATTTTAAAGGAGTTATTTATGATAATTATTAGAACTTTAATGTGTTTTGTTTATGTGAAGTCTTATTTAAATAGACATTACAAACGGTTTGCTTGTTTATGTGTTTTATTATCTGAATCTAGTAAGTGTGCACAGATGAATTGTTTCAGGCCTTTAACAGCAGCATTATATCAAATTCTCATTTAGAGTATCGAGTAGGCTATTCTTTATCTTTTCTGGTAATGCCACTTTAGATATGGAGATGCATTCACTAAATCGAGAAACAGAAGCACGCATTATTTCTCCTCCCTTTCCACGATAAAGACGTGCCTTCTCAATACCAGGAACGACACTTGCAAGAGTTTTATGTTTATCTGTCATTGACATTTTCAAAAATGTCAAAGTACAGTTAGCATCCTAAATATTTTGAAACTACTTAACTTCAATAAAGATATGTTTTGCCATGATAATTAGTTAGTAAGATAAACTTGACTAAAAATTTGTGTATTTAGGGGTGAGCAAAATATCCGGTCGCATGAACTGCGATCGGGAGGGGGCTGGAACCACTTGATGCCAGAACTGACCCCCGAACCAGATTCAACTGGTGGTGAAAACCAAAAAAAAAATATCCGGTCGCATGGATAAAACCACATCCAAATCCAAAATCATATCCAATTAACCGGTTATTTGCAAAAAAAAAAATAAACCAGTTTATAATTAAATGGTTGGTCATCCACTTTTATAAAACCAATTTTTATTTTGGATGTCTAGATCCATAACCATATCCTATTTGATTAGTTTAAGAAAAAAATACTATTTGATTTTTTTTTTTGGTAAGTAAATACTATTTGATTTTTTTTTTGGTAAGTAAATACTATTTGATTAGTTTAAGAAAAAAATATTGTTTATATTAATCCAATTCTTTAAAAAAATTTAAAGAAAAAAATATAAAGAAACTGAATTTTATTTTATTTTATCAAGAAAAACAGATTTTTTTTTTGTTAAGAAACTAATTTTTTTAATATTAAAAATAGATTTTTAATTAGTTCAAAATTAAATACTTTATTTTTAATATAAAATAACAATTTAATATTATATTTATTATTAATTTTATAATTGTGGTGGTTGGTGGCTGCAACCACCACCGGACCACCGCCGGACCACCACCGGCCGCCGTCGGACAGCCGAAAAATCCAGGTTCCGCCGCCGTGGACCACCGTCCACCGCCGGACCGTCGCCGGAGCACTACCGGACCACCACCTTCTTTTATTTATTATTAAAATATTACTTTTTAAATTATGTTATTAAAATAATGAATTTCAATAAAAAAAAATGAATTGGGCTTAGTGTGCTTGGGTTGGGCTTAATGAAAAATGAAGAGAATGACTTTGGATTTTGTTTTTTTGGGTTATAAAATGAATTTGGGTTGATTACACATTAAGCCATAAAAAAAATAAAAATTATGTTTTTAAAATAATGAATAAATCTATTTTAATAATCAATCATATCATATTTGCTTCAAAAAAAATAATCACTCATATTTAGCTTCTTTTCTTTTTTCGTTTCAATTTTTCCCTTTTTGTTTCTTTAGTTTTTTATTTATTTTATTTATATATATACACACTCATAGTTATTTATTTATATGTATATTTTTTTGAAATTAAAGTTATAGATTTTTCTAGAAAAAGGTTTCCCGCTTTTTTGCCGGGGAAAAAAAAGTTTCCGATTTTTTGTCGGGAAAAAAAGTTTTCGATTTTTTCGGAAAAAAGTTTTCGATTTTTCCGGAAAAAAAATTCTCGATTTTTCCGGAAAAAAAATTCACTTTTTTTTCCGGAAATAAGTTTTTGATCTTTTGCCGGAAAAAAAAGTTCCCGATTTTTTCGGAAAAACAATTTCCGATTTTTTCCGTAAAAAAAATTGGTTCAATTGAGTAATCCAATTTTTATTACTAACCGGTTATGAATTGGTTTCAAACCGGTTATGAACCATATCCAAATTGATTTTATAAAATAATCGGTTTGTCATTGAAATGGTTTTGGTTATAAACCATTTCCTAATTTATGGTTTGGTGTGGTGTGGTTTCAAACCATTGCACACCCCTAATATTGATAGTATCTAATTCCCCTCGGTCCAAAACTTTTATTCATTTTCTTTTCAAGTTAAAGAATGAAGTCAAATTATTCCAGCAATTCTATTTCATAGGTTTCTTCCAAAAAATAATTTCTTCGAAATAAATGATATTTTTCTCTTAAAATTTTTCTTTAGGCCCCCAACTTATTATTAATTGTAAAAAAGCCTCCCGTAAAATTTTGCTTTAGGCCCCAAGATATGTTGGTCCGGCCCTGCCTTAATCTCCTTCATCTTCTCCGCCATCTCAGCCTTAGCACCCAGAGCCATAAATGCATCTACTACTCACCATGATGTCAACAACAATATCAAAGGCTCCACTCCTTTCCGCTCCGGCCACGTTATTATACTCTTCTCAGACATTGGATTTCTTATAGGAGTTGGATTCCTTCTGCTCGCCATTGCTAACCCCACTCAGATGAAGTTTGGAACATTCTCTTGTGGCAGCTCTTTTACTTGGGCTGTTGTTGTAGGCCTTTTCATCTTTACTTATTTGTTGCTTTTCTTGTTCATAGTTTCCAGTATATCCGATTATAAGAAAGCAAGAGTCCGCAGTGGACATTGGTTGTGAAATTATATGTCATTTTGTTTTATTATTAGTGGTACACGTAAAAACAACTCTGGTTGTACTTATCCAAGTCTCTTGCTCTTAGATTTCTTATACGATGACAATTGAATTAGACTCTGATACTATCTTATAATTTAGGTTGATTGACCATAAATTTTTACTACTATTCTTTGGGAGCAAATTTTGATATTGTTGATTTCTTCAAATTTCTTATTTGTCATTGACAAAACATGATATTGTTGACTTCAAACATTAGTGTTGCATATGAACCAATTTACAAGGCAACGCAGTCAAACATTACCCCACCAGGAAGGAAAAAAAAGTGTTGTCAAAAGGAAATACCCAAAACTTCAACCATGAAGGAAAAAAGTGTTAGAATTAATAGTCAACAAATCACTTCATCCACAGCATATTAAAAACCTCTCAAATATCCAAAGCTTCAATCCTCATTTTGTTAACCACTTATTACTTATTATTCTGAGAAACAAAGCAATATCAGAATGTCAATTGTTTCTTTCAAGTTATCATTTCCCTTTTTTTTTCTTTTTCTCCTTCTTCTCATTATTAGTATTGTATCTCAAGCAAAAGACCAGCCAAATTTTTTGTACAACTTTTGTATAAACGATAATGGCAACTACACAGCCAATAGTACGTATCAAAACAACCTTAACATCCTTTTATCCAATCTCTCTACCAACACTGAAATCGACTATGGTTTCTACAATTTCTCTTATGGCCAAAACAATGACAAAGTAAACGCCATTGGACTCTGCAGAGGAGATGTTAAACCTGATGTTTGCCGCAATTGTCTCAATGATTCAAGAGTTCTTCTTACACGACTTTGTCCAAATCAAAAAGAAGCAATTGGTGGGTATGAAAACTGCATGCTGCGCTATTCAAACCGATCAATATTTGGCATTATGGAAGGTTCACCTACATTTTATATGTGGAACACAAACAGTGTAACCGAGGTGGATCAATTTAATCGAGTTCTTGGGAACTTGATGAAGAAACTGAAAGAAAAAGCTGCATCAAGTGACGACTCTCGTTTTAAGTATGCTACGGGTAATGCAACTGATGTGAATTTGATTTTTCAAACCATATATGGTCTAGTGCAGTGTACACCTGATTTATCATTACAAGATTGCAATCGTTGTTTAGATGCGGCTATCTCAGAAATTCCAAGTTGTTGTAATAACAAGATTGGTGCTAGAGTTGTTAAACCAAGTTGTATTATTAGATATGAATCCTTTCTCTTCTACGATCCTCCACCTGTAGTAGACCCAGATGAACCCTCTCCACCACAAGGTATTTATTTGTTATTAACTAATCATAATTAATTTTGCTAATTGCAAGGTACTGATTCTAATATGAAGTCCTGGTAATTCAAAGTATCCTAGAGGTAAGTAAAATCTGATCAAGAATTATTAGTGAGAATTCGAACTCCAATCCTCCTGTGTTTCTTCCTCAATTGGAGCTTATAGACCAGTTGGTCCCGATCACATGGTTTACAATTTAGTTGTTTTGTTTTACTTGTTTTCTTATATTTGTCCTTTTCTTCATTCATAGGCTGGCTTGCTTGTTGGTGTTATTTGACTATTCTTAATCTTTTAAATGTCTCACTGAGTAGAGGATTTTGATTGTTGCAGAAAAAAGCAAATCATGGCATACTACCATTGCCATAGTTGTGCTGACTGTTGTTCTAGTTGTTGCTCTGTTAAGTTTCATTTGCATCTGCTTAATGAGAAATCGCCGCAAGGAATGGTTAAATCTTGAAGGTATGTCCTGAATACTGATTTACTAAAACTTTCTATTTTGGACTAACTTTATTAAGAATGAGATAGACACAAAAGTCTTTCTAAATTAGCTTTTAATAATGTGAAAAGGAATGGTTATTCAAATAGGACAAATTATAAAACCAGATGTTTGCTAAGTGGTTTGATGATGTCTGTAATAATATGTTGTGATGGTTAAGAAAAAATGGAAGCCAATAGTCATCAATTGTTTTGATTTCAAAAATTACATATATGGATATTTGTTTTTATATTTTGACATCATTCACATGGCTTGTTGTTTGAAGAAATAGAAGATGATGATAATGATTATATTGAAATTGCCGAGTCATTGCAATTCAACTTTGACACAATACGAGTTGCTACAAGTAACTTTTCCGAAGCTAATAAACTCGGACATGGCGGATTTGGAGTTGTTTATCGGGTAAATATCGCTATCGATTTAGATACACATCCCATTCTTCAATATTAAAGTATTTATTATACACAAGGGTGTATTTGCAGGGTAAACTCTCCGGTGGACAAGTGATTGCGGTAAAAAGGTTGTCAAGAGATTCTGGACAAGGAGATATTGAATTTAAGAATGAAGTGCTTTTGCTAGTTAAACTTCAACATCGAAATTTAGTTAGATTACTTGGTTTTTGTCTAGAAGGAAGAGAAAGACTGCTTGTGTATGAATTTGTTCATAATAAAAGCCTTGATTACTTTATATTTGGTAGGCTATAATATATGCTTTATTAAATTGCTGCTCTCTTACGTTAATTTGGTTTGAGAAAAACACTAAATATAACTACTAAAATAGCTAATTTGGTGTGTGTATAGATCCAATAAAGAAAGCAGAACTAGATTGGGAAAGGCGCTACAAAATCATTGAGGGTATTGTGAGAGGACTTCTTTACCTTCATGAGGATTCTCAACTTCGTATTGTACATCGTGATCTTAAAGCAAGTAACATTCTTTTGGACGAGAATATGAATGCTAAAATATCAGATTTTGGTATGGCCAGATTACTTGTTGATCAAACTCAAGTAAATACAGATAAAGTCGTTGGAACATAGTAAGTATTCGAACATAATTTCCATATTTTGTTAAGTAGTACAATATTTTTCATTACTTTATTGTGTATTGTAAGTAGTTCATTGACTTTGACTCTTGAAATAGTTGTCAATTGTGATATTTAAGTTCTTTTAAGATGCTGTCATGCATCATTGTAACAACTAAAACAGGTTGGATATTTGTGACTCGAAAAGACTCATATTGTTTATGACTAATGAAACTTTTTCTCTTGGATATTGTTGAAGTACAAAAGTAAATATATAATTATCGTATCCGCAGGGACTAGCTCGATATCAATCGTCGTTTTACAATTACCATTTGTTTTAAGTTGGGTTTGTAAAGAGTTTTTGATTGCAATTTAGTATATAAAAAAAAACGATGAAATAAAGATCTGATTTCAGAGAGAAAGAATTGTCGGGATTAGAATTCACTTAATCATTCATATGTATTGATTCAACCAACATATACATGCTTTAGCTATTAGTTCATATTTTCACATATTGCTCATCGAATGTTTCCGTTTCCGGAGTACATCGCGAAATCAATTGTGTCGATTAACAATCCGATCTCTCGACTTATCGATCGACACAATAGCATTAAGATTCAATATTAACATGAATATTAAAACCTAAATCTATATCTAGAGTTTAGAGTTTTAATATGTGATTATCCTAGTTCTAAAGATTTAATTAACATATGTCTATATCAATTAAATCATTGAAATGAAACATGAAAAGCAAGGATAACACAAATATGAATCAATAACTAAAACATATATATTAAGATCAAAATCAACACATATTCATGAGTAGTTACATCTAATCCCAACAATAAATAAGTTTAGCCACTCATTGTCATGGTGATAAGCTTACAAAGATGAAGAGAAGAACAAAGATTGAACATCACACTTGATCTCTCAAGTTAAGTGAATCCACCTTCAATCTCCTTTGCAATGGATCTACTCTGGTTTCCCTCGTTTCTCTGCTCTTTTCTATCTCTCAAAATATCAGAATAATTCTCTTTTTCTCTTTCCAAAAGCTATTTATAATAAGCTGAAAAGTGCCTGGTCGCTCAGCTACGAAGAGGTCGCTCAGCTACCAAACCTTTCTTCATGAGAAGGGTTTACTTCCTTTGCTGACACGTGTCCCACTCAACCTCTGAGTCACTGATTTTAACTTTTTGGTCGCTGAGCCACACATGGTCGCTCCAGGCCACCCAGCACTCCCAGCCATCGCTGCCTGTCGCCCCAAGCCACGGCTGGTCTGTGTGCAGCACTCGTTTTCATAGCTTTTCTTAACTTTTTTCATAGAAACCTATTAAAAGGGTTAGGATTAGGATATACTACATAAAAACAAGTATATAAACAATGTCGGGGATTTAGATATAATTTTTATGCAAAACAAGTTGATAATTGCCGTATTTGAATAAAGAATTTAACTATATTTTGGCACTTATCAACTCTCCCCAACTTAGGACTTTGTTTGTCCTCAAACAAAAGTAAGAAACACATAAAGACAAGCTGCAATTGATTGCTCAAGATTAGGTTTGTTATCAATCAAATCTTTAAAACAACGTTTTTCTTTTCAAAGAGTAAAGCACCACAACTTATGATCAATCTTTCAAACATTCAAAGAAATAGAACATGATCATGAAAAGATTGTTATGCTTAAGCAAGATTCTCATTTCCCTTGACAAACAATCAAGAAACAAATACTATCACACATTTCTCACAAGTGTATCGCTCAAAGGTAAGTGTTTAACTCAATCCGAGCAAAGTGAGTACGACAAGTCGATTCAAACATTCATCTAAGCAATATCACAAGACATGTCATTAAGCATGGATCACTAAGGACTTTATCAAGCTTGTAATGGGGCTGGGCTACAAAAAATCATTGTTTTTCTTTGGATTCAAAAAGCCTAGGATAAGAGAGCATCATTATTGACTATTTACATCACAAAAGATATTGACTCTCTTCCACTTTCCCCTTTTCTTTTGATGTGGTGATTCTTTTTCTTTGACACTTTTTTTCTTTCATTTCATTTTCTTTTTACTACATTCATATAATTTTTCTTTTCACATGTGTGTCAAAAAAAAAAAAATTCTTTTCTTTTCACTTTTGATCACCACACAACTCTTTTTCTTAGTTGAATTTTTCTTATTTTTCTTTGATCTCCTTCTCCCCAACTTGAATATTTACATGACCCTGTTGAAATACAATAGCTCTCCTATCCTAAGACAAGGGACGAGTAGTTGTTTTTCATTCTTTTTCGGTTCAAGGGTTCAAAACAAACAAAATAAACATTTTATGGCTCAAATGGGGACACAAGGGATCACACATTCTCACATGACAAGCTTTTATTTGGCCAAGTAGTTACACTCAAAAGAACATGGCCTTGATCATATCCATACTTTCCAACACATCAAGTAATAGCAAGATTAAGCTAAAATCAACCGAGTACAACACAATTGCTGGCTCTCAATAATATTTGTGAACAATGGAAGGCTCACACAACTCACCCGGCTAGTTTGGATAGTACATACTTCATCATGTTTCAATAAAGACAATGAGAATCATCTTAAGACAAGCAATACATTTCAAAAACATGTTAAATTCCTAAGCACATTTTTTTTTTAAATTCATTCACAAATTGTCATGCTTCTCACAACATCAAACTATTTCATTTGATTCAATACAAACCTATCTTTGAGTCTCATGAAATCATGCTTGTCATCAAAAATGATAATCACAATGGTATTCCAACAAAATACTTGAGGACATAAACTAAAATTATCTAAAAGCATTAAACACCATATTCACATTTATACACCAGAAGATACTACACGGTTCGCATACATGCTTGATCGAGATCCAAAACATGTATCAACAAAAGAGCATGCATATGAGACCAAAAGAGCATGCTTCACAAGATATGGTACATATAATACAATAGAACTAAAAATAACTAAAACTTAAAGAGATAAATGACTGAAAGCTTTTTAAATATCACTCAATTAAGGCGAGCTTTTCAGTCATTATCTACATCATCAGAAGTCATCAGACATCGAATCCTCATCTACTGCCTCATCTGAAGCAGCATCATCATCATCTCCATCATTATCCTCATCCATAAAAGCATCAGCTAATTGCTGATCAAGGGAATCATCAGCATCATCTCCATGAACATCATCACCAGCTACATCGTCTCCAGCAACATTATCTCCACCATCTGCTGCAGCTGAGCTACTCCCTCCCGGAATATAAGGCCTGACCCCAGGCCACTGTACATGATTTAGAAAGCTCTCAGGTGTCATTACGGGTTGCTGCATTTGAGAGTTGAAAATGGATTGATGGACAGCTTGCATGGCTCTAAAACCCGCATCATGAAGATCCCAATTATAGCTAACAAGGTTATGAAAAGTAGTAGGATCCATGGGTGGGTATCCGGATGGTGGGAAAACAGGTGGAGCGGTAGGAGGTGGGACGGAAGATTGACCACCAGCTTGGTCTACAAACACCGTAGTTTTACGGTATTTGCAATTGGCCTTTGCATCTTTATCGGTGTATTCCTTCAAGGTGAGATGGGATTCCGGGGGAAGGGATGTCCGAGCTTGGTCTTTGATTAAACCCATTATCAAACCCGGGAACCCCAAGGTGCTATTAGGTTTGAGTCTCGTGACACGAATGCCGGATAGAATTATATCCTTCATCTCATTAACAATCAATCTTGCTACATCAATTTCCAAGTTTTTCTCCATGTAATACATAAAGGTGAGTACCCTCATATTAGCATCAGAGGTATGCGTACGAGGGATAACATTGTGGAGAGCAAAGGTAAGCAAGAGTTGGCTAGGAATTGTGAGATCATCCCTAAGAGCACGCAAAGGGTGGGCATTATCCTTACTCCACTCAATTGCATGTCCTGGTCTAAGTAAAGTTTGTGTGATTCCGGGGACATTCCAATTTTCCCGAGCTAAGTGTTGAGTAAGGGCACAATAGGTGTCGGGTGGAAGTGAGCTTGGGTTTCCTAAAAACGAATTAATAGTGTCCCTATCAAACTTAATTTCATTACCCCTAACAAATGTGCGGAAAGTGACCGGGTCCTCATTGTCCAGTGGTATGGCATTGGCATAAAATTCCCTTACTAAGTCAAAATGAATTTTTTTCGTAGGATTAGCCAACTTACCCCAATTGCGGTTGTTAATTATGTCGGCAAAACGGCTAAAGTTGCCGACATCACTTATCTCAAAGATCCTTTCGGGACAAATGGTCCTTTTCTCCAGCGCTTGGAATCTTTCAAATTGCATTGGCCCACGGAACCGATGGGGGTCAAAATGTGTGCTTCGAGTTGTGCTACTACTCCTGGCCTTTCGCTTTTTGCTTTGTTCCTTTGACTTTCTAGGAGCCATACCTATAAACCACAAAAATTTACCAAACAACTCAAATCAGCCCCTTATATGCAATATGCAAATAAGTCACAAATCTTCAACCTCATATCATTCAAAATTTGCAAAGAAGGATAAAATGCAAACATGGCCAACAATCAACATTAGAGTCATAAGGTTCTAGCCAACAATCAGAAGTTGAATATCAGTTCTAGAAACAAATAATCTTTCATTCAATAATCTTAAACCAAGCATGCTCATAGATAAACAAAATGGTTCAACAATAAACACAAAGCATGAATGTTCACCAATGTTCAATCATCATTTATATGAACCTCATTTGCAGAAACATAGAAGTTATTAACACTCTAATCACTAAGAAACTATAGGAATCTCATTTTTAGAAACAACTATATTTGGGTTTTTATGAATGCATGAAATTTTCAAAACCCAAATTGGGAATTAACAAGAAGAAAAACAGCATGCATAAAAGATTCCTAATTGAAATTAAAAGATAAGAGTGGGGTTTCATTAAAAGAACAATCTTTTTCAAAGAGTTTTGACAATTTGGGAATTTCAACCCTTTTTCAACCCTTTTTCAACCCTAACTTCTCATAGTCAAGAACAATTGAAATACATACCTTTTTGATGAATGGATGCACGAAAATGAAAAAGAACAAGTGAAAGATTTGCAAAGCTTTGATGATTTTGGTAATGGGTTGAGTTTGTGGATGAAGCTTTGAGTTTTTGGAGAGGAAAATATGGAGTATTATGAAGAGAAAGTGAAAAATGGGGTTTCAAATATTGAATCCCGTGTTTTAGTGGGGAGAGTTGATGACTCAGCAAGTGAAAAGTGAGTGGGTTACAGCTGGCAATGAAAAACGAAGCGCATGTGTCGTGTTTGGTCGCTGAGCTACGAGATGGTAGCTGAGCGACCGTAGCAGAAAAAATAAATTTTTGCGCCAGTTCAGTTTGCACAGCTTATTCCACATAATCTGTCACTTGTCAACTGCAAAATGCTTAAATAAAACAGAAAATTATTCACACAATTGGGTTGCCTCCCAACGAGCGCTTGTTTAACGTCATTAGCTCGACGCCTTTTCGATTAAATCAAGGATCGGCAAGTGGAACTCTAGTGGTGAGCCGATCAAATTCACCACCAAAATATAGCTTTAACCTCTGACCATTCACAGTCCATGTTTTCTTGGTAGCTGGATCTTCCAAAATCACTGCACCATATGGTTTTACTTCATGAATCTTAAACGGACCGGACCACTTGGATTTCAACTTTCCGGGAAATAATTTCAACCTTGAATTGAACAATAAAACCATTTGTCCCGGCTTAAAATCTTTGTTGAGAATCCTCTTATCATGATATGCCTTAGCCCTCTCTTTGTAAAGCTTCGAGGATTCATATGCTTGGCCTCGCATTTCTTCCAACTCTTGCATTTGGATTTTTCTTTTCTCTCCGGCTTGGTTTTCATCAAAATTGAGGAATTTCAAAGCCCAGTAGGCTTTATGCTCAAGTTCCACAGGAAGATGACAAGACTTTCCATATACCATCTGAAATGGTGTGAGACCTATTGGTGCTTTAAAAGCTGTCCGATATGCCCACAATGCTTCATCAAGCTTTAATGACCAATCTTTTCTTGAAGTGGACACAGTCTTTTCAAGAATCCTCTTAATCTCACGATTTGAGACTTCGGCTTGGCCATTTGTTTGCGGATGGTATGGTGATGCAACCTTGTGTCTAACTCCGTAGTGTTCAAGGGCCTTTTTTAATTGTGAATTGCAAAAGTGGGACCCTCCATCACTTATAAGCACCCTAGGAGTTCCAAAGCGAGAAAAAATGTTCCTCTTGAGAAATTTGATCACTGTCTTGCCATCGGCTTTAGGTGATGCAATTGCTTCCACCCACTTTGACACATAATCAACCGCTACTAGAATGTATTCATTGGAACATGACGATGGAAATGGACCAACAAAATCAATTCCCCAACAATCAAAGACTTCAACAACAAGGATGTTCTGCAGAGGCATCTCATTACGCCGTGAAATCCCTCCGGTCTTTTGACAGTTGTCGCATTTCTGAGCATGCTCATATGCATCTTTGAACAAAGTCGGCCAGAAGAACCCCGACTGTAGAACTTTTGCTGCTGTCCTTTCACCATTGTAGTGACCACCATATGGCGAATTGTGACAATGCCATAGAATACTAGTAGCCTCCTCGTTAGTAACGCATCTCCGCAACAAATTGTCAGCTCCAATCTTGAACAAGTAAGGATCATCCCAAACATATTGATTTGCTTCACGGAGAAATCTCTTTTTCTGATGCCAATTAAAATCATCCGGTATTAACCCCGAAGCTTTGTAATTAGCCATGTCAGCAAACCACGGCCTTTCTTGCATCATAAGCAACTTTTCATCAGGAAATTCCTCCCTGACTTCATGTTCATGTTTGGTCACCTCAATATTCACCAACCTCGACAAATGATCAGCTACCAAATTCTCTGTACCTTTCTTATCCTTAATTTCAAGATCAAACTCTTGCAGCAAGAGCATCCATCTGATGAGTCTCGGCTTGGAATCAGACTTTGTAATGAGATATTTGATAGCTGCATGGTCAGTATACACAACAATCTTTGAACCTATTAAGTAAGAACGAAATTTTTCAAGCGCATACACTATTGCCAGCAGCTCTTTTTCTGTTGTTGCATAATTGATTTGAGCATCATTTAGCACTTTACTTGCATAGTGTATAGCATGAAAAATTTTGTTCTTTCTTTGACCAAGAACTGCACCAACCGCATAATCACTAGCATCGCACATAAGTTCAAATTTAAGTGACCAATCAGGTGCTATGATTATGGGTGCAGTTGTCAATCTCATTTTTAATTCTTCAAAAGCAATTAAACAAGAATTATCAAATTGAAAAGGCTTATCTTTGTTAAGCAGGTTGCTTAACGGTTTTGCGATTTTGGAAAAATCTTTGATGAATCTTCGATAGAATCCGGCATGACCAAGGAAACTTCTGATTCCTTTCACATTAACTGGTGGAGGGAGCTTTTCAATCACTTCTATTTTTGCTTTGTCCACCTCTATTCCTTTCGCAGAAATCTTGTGTCCCAACACAATGCCTTCCGTCACCATGAAGTGACACTTTTCCCAATTAAGAACCAAGTTAGTTTCCACACACCGCTTCAGTACGATGTCCAAATTCCTCAAGCAATGTTGAAATGATGGACCGAACACGGAGAAATCATCCATAAACACTTCAATGCATTTCTCTATCAGATCAGAAAAGATGGCTTGCATACAACGCTGAAATGTTGCAGGCGCATTACATAATCCGAAGGGCATTCTTCTATAGGCAAAAACACCAAAAGGACATGTGAAAGCTGTTTTTTCTTGATCTTCAGGATTGACTGAAATCTGATTGTACCCCGAGTATCCATCTAAAAAGCAATAGAACTTTTGACCGGACAATCTTTCAAGCATTTGATCCATAAACGGTAATGGAAAATGATCTTTTCTGGTTGCTTTGTTAAGTCTCCGGTAATCTATACACATTCTCCAACCCGTAACAGTTCTTGACGGTATTAATTCATTCTTATCATTTGTAATCACCGTCACCCCTCCTTTCTTTGGAACCACTTGGACTGGACTCACCCAAGCACTGTCTGAAATTGGATAGATCATACCTGCTTCCAACAACTTCACCACTTCCTTTCTCACAACTTCCTTCATAGTAGGATTCAATCGACGTTGCGGCTGTGCTACAGGCTTGTAATCATCCTCCATCATGATGTTATGCATGCAATAAGATGGACTAATACCTTTCAAGTCGGATAAAGCAGCAACCCGTAATGACACCTGAGAGCTTTCTAAATCATGTACAGTGGCCTGGGGTCAGGCCTTATATTCCGGGAGGGAGTAGCTCAGCTGCAGCAGATGGTGGAGATAATGTTGCTGGAGACGATGTAGCTGGTGATGATGTTCATGGAGATGATGCTGATGATTCCCTTGATCAGCAATTAGCTGATGCTTTTATGGATGAGGATAATGATGGAGATGATGATGATGCTGCTTCAGATGAGGCAGTAGATGAGGATTCGATGTCTGATGACTTCTGATGATGTAGATAATGACTGAAAAGCTCGCCTTAAGCTTTAATGACCAATCTTTTCTTGAAGTGGACACAGTCTTTTCAAGAATCCTCTTAATCTCACGATTTGAGACTTCGGCTTGGCCATTTGTTTGCGGATGGTATGGTGATGCAACCTTGTGTCTAACTCCGTAGTGTTCAAGGGCCTTTTTTAATTGTGAATTGCAAAAGTGGGACCCTCCATCACTTATAAGCACCCTAGGAGTTCCAAAGCGAGAAAAAATGTTCCTCTTGAGAAATTTGATCACTGTCTTGCCATCGGCTTTAGGTGATGCAATTGCTTCCACCCACTTTGACACATAATCAACCGCTACTAGAATGTATTCATTGGAACATGACGATGGAAATGGACCAACAAAATCAATTCCCCAACAATCAAAGACTTCAACAACAAGGATGTTCTGCAGAGGCATCTCATTACGCCGTGAAATCCCTCCGGTCTTTTGACAGTTGTCGCATTTCTGAGCATGCTCATATGCATCTTTGAACAAAGTCGGCCAGAAGAACCCCGACTGAGTGGGACACATATTCATGGACACACCACGGCTGGTCTGTGTGCAGCACTCGTTTTCATAGCTTTTCTTAACTTTTTTCATAGAAACCTATTAAAAGGGTTAGGATTAGGATATACTACATAAAAACAAGTATATAAACAATGTCGGGGATTTAGATATAATTTTTATGCAAAACAAGTTGATAATTGCCGTATTTGAATAAAGAATTTAACTATATTTTGGCACTTATCAACTGTACATGATCAGAAGTCATCAGACATTATCTACATCATCAGAAGTCATCAGACATCGAATCCTCATCTACTGCCTCATCTGAAGCAGCATCATCATCATCTCCATCATTATCCTCATCCATAAAAGCATCAGCTAATTGCTGATCAAGGGAATCATCAGCATCATCTCCATGAACATCATCACCAGCTACATCGTCTCCAGCAACATTATCTCCACCATCTGCTGCAGCTGAGCTACTCCCTCCCGGAATATAAGGCCTGACCCCAGGCCACTGTACATGATTTAGAAAGCTCTCAGGTGTCATTACGGGTTGCTGCTTTATCCGACTTGAAAGGTATTAGTCCATCTTATTGCATGCATAAGATATAGTTAAAGAAAAGCTATGAAATCATGTTTTGCAAACAGTCAGCTGGTGGCTGGGAGCGATGGCTAGCGAGCACCATAATGCTGAAGCTGGCTGAGGCTGTGGCTGAGCGACCAGTGCTGGCTTGGAGCGACCAGTGGTGGCCTGGAGCGACCATCCGTGGCTCAGCGACCAAAAAGTTGAAAAAGTTAAAATCGTGACTCAGAGGTTGAGTGGGACACGTGTCAGCAAAGGAAGCAAACCCTTCTCATGAAGAAAGGTCTGGTGGCTGAGCGACCTCTTCGTAGCTGAGCGACCAGGCACTTTTCAGCTTATTATAAATAGCTTTTGGAAAGAGAAAATAAGGGTCATTCTGATATTTTTAGAGATAGAAAAGAGCAGAGAAACGAGGGAAACCAGAGTAGACTCATTGCAAAGGAGATTGAAGGTGGAAGCATTTATCTTGAGAGATCAAGTGTGATGTTCAATCTTTATTCTTCTCTTCATCTTTGTAAGTTTGTCACCATGACAATGAGTGGCTAAACTTGTTTATTGTTGGGATTAGATGTAACTATTCATGAATATGTGTTGATCTTAATCTTAATATATATGTTTTAGTTAATGATTCATATTTGTGTTATCCTTGCTTTTCATGTTTCATTTCAATGATTTAATTGATATAGACATATGAAGTATTTTTATATTATCGTCTCCACAGGGACTGATGCGATACCGATGCAGTTCAACAATTAATATAATTCTAAGTTTGGGTTTGTAAAGATGTTTTGATTGCAATTTTAGTATAAAAAGCGATGAAATAAAGATCTGATTTCAAGGAGAAAGAATTGTCGGGATTAGATTCACTTAATCATTCCTATATATTGATTCAACCAACATATACATGCTTTAGCTAATAGTTCATATTTTCACATATTGCTCATCGAATGTTTCCGTTTCCGGAGTACATCGCGAAATCAATTGTGTTGATTAATAATCCGATCTCTCGACTTATCGATCGACACAATAGCATTAAGATTCAATATTGACATGAATATTAAAACCTAAATCTATATCTAGAGTTTAGAGTTTTAATATGTGATTATCCTAGTTCTAAAGATGCAATTAACATATGTCTATATCAATTAAATCATTGAAATGAAACATGAAAAGCAAGGATAACACAAATATGAATCATTAACTAAAACATATATATTAAGATTAAGATCAACACATATTCATGAATAGTTACATCTAATCCCAACAATAAACAAGTTTAGCCACTCATTGTCATGGTGACAAACTTACAAAGATGAAGAGAAGAATAAAGATTGAACATCACACTTGATCTCTCAAGATAAATGCTTCCACCTTCAATCTCCTTTGCAATGAGTCTACTCTGGTTTCCCTCGTTTCTCTGCTCTTTTCTATCTCTAAAAATATCTCTATCTCCTTCTTTTGTTCATATGTTATTTCCTTGTGAAGTAATCCTTCAATTACCTCTGCATCCATCATCACTTCTTCATTATCAACAATGTTGACCTCTTCAGTACATGGAATTTCTTGAGGAAGTTCAACTTTATGTGGTGTGTCCATTTCTTTCACGTTTTTCACTACACCACCTCTTTCAACTATTATTTCTTCCTCATTTTTTTCAACAGCTTCTTTCACACTCTCTCCACATTCCTCATTCTTTGTTAGAGTATTATCTTTTTCTTGAGTGGTTTGAGTGTTGATTTGAACTTCCATGCTTTGCGTATTAGCCATATGTTGGGCTATCTGACTAAGCTGAATTTCCAAATTTTTGGCCCGTGCAAAGCTGTTTTTCAAATATTGTTGGTGCTCTTGGTTCAGTTGCTGCTGCATTTCCATGAATTTAATCATGGTCTCCTCCAATCTAGCCTCTGGAGTTTGCCCATAGTTACCAAGAGGACACTGTTGATACAACTCATACTCATCCGGAGTATAGAAGTTGCTATAATCACGATCAGTCATGATTTTGTTTGTGATGAGGAATCTGAAAAAGGATTTAAACAAACAAGAAAATATTTCTTTGACTAGCAAAGAAGGATTAGTAAAGACCACAACTATACAATATATATACAAATACTTAAAAGAACACAAATTGTTGTAATGCTTCAATATCTAAAGCAGCAGACAAGAATATCCTAAGACTGTGTCCACTCCGTGAAAGATTGATCATAAGTTGTGGTGCTTTACTCTTTGAAAAGAAAAACGTTGTTTTAAAGATTTGATTGATAACAACCCTAATCTTGAGCAATCAATTGCAGCTTGTCTTTATGTGTTTCTTACTTTTGTTTGAGGACAAACAAAGTCCTAAGTTGGGGAGAGTTGATAAGTGCCAAAATATAGTTAAATTCTTTATTCAAATACGGCAATTATCAACTTGTTTTGCATAAAAATTATATCTAAATCCCCGACATTGTTTATATACTTGTTTTTATGTAGTATATCCTAATCCTAACCCTTTTAATAGGTTTCTATGAAAAAAGTTAAGAAAAGCTATGAAAACGAGTGCTGCACACAGACCAGCCGTGGCTTGGGGCGACAGGCAGCGATGGCTGGGAGTGCTGGGTGGCCTGGAGCGACCATGTGTGGCTCAGCGACCAAAAAGTTAAAATCAGTGACTCAGAGGTTGAGTGGGACACGTGTCAGCAAAGGAAGTAAACCCTTCTCATGAAGAAAGGTTTGGTAGCTGAGCGACCTCTTCGTAGCTGAGCGACCAGGCACTTTTCAGCTTATTATAAATAGCTTTTGGAAAGAGAAAAAGAGAATTATTCTGATATTTTGAGAGATAGAAAAGAGCAGAGAAACGAGGGAAACCAGAGTAGATCCATTGCAAAGGAGATTGAAGGTGGATTCACTTAACTTGAGAGATCAAGTGTGATGTTCAATCTTTGTTCTTCTCTTCATCTTTGTAAGCTTATCACCATGACAATGAGTGGCTAAACTTATTTATTGTTGGGATTAGATGTAACTACTCATGAATATGTGTTGATTTTGATCTTAATATATATGTTTTAGTTATTGATTCATATTTGTGTTATCCTTGCTTTTCATGTTTCATTTCAATGATTTAATTGATATAGACATATGTTAATTAAATCTTTAGAACTAGGATAATCACATATTAAAACTCTAAACTCTAGATATAGATTTAGGTTTTAATATTCATGTTAATATTGAATCTTAATGCTATTGTGTCGATCGATAAGTCGAGAGATCGGATTGTTAATCGACACAATTGATTTCGCGATGTACTCCGGAAACGGAAACATTCGATGAGCAATATGTGAAAATATGAACTAATAGCTAAAGCATGTATATGTTGGTTGAATCAATACATATGAATGATTAAGTGAATTCTAATCCCGACAATTCTTTCTCTCTGAAATCAGATCTTTATTTCATCGTTTTTTTTTTTTTTTTTTTTTTTTTTTTTTTTTTTTTTTAATCAATTAAGTTCTCCTTTTTATTTTTTTCTTCTGTCTCTTCCTCACTTCCTTCTACTTCCTCATCTTCTTTTCTTTTCAAAATCTCCTCCTCCGTTCTCAAGTTGTCGCCGATACCCTTACCAATCTCCTTTCCACTTCTGGTTGTTATTGACTTACATTGCTCTTTTGGATTTGGTTCGGTGTTGGCTGCAAACGATCCTCCTTGATTTTTGTTGTTGGACATCTCTCTTGCTATTTGACCGATCTGAGTTTCCAGATTTCTTAAGACAGCGTCATTACTCCTTTGGTAAACCTGAACTTGTTGGTTCTGCTGTATTTGCATCTCCATGAACTTGTTCATTGTCTCTTCTAAGCTTGAATTTTGATTTTTCTGCGGAGGTGGCTGATTGAAACTCTCATATTGTCTCTGTCTGTTTGATGTCCCAGCATCTTGTCTCCAACCCTGGTTGTTGTTTGAATTTCCTCCTCTTTGATACCCAGAATTGCTCTGATACGGTGCTTGTCTTTGTTGGTTCTGATTACCCATATAGTTGATCTCCTCATCTGGAGGACAATGACCTGTTGGGTGATCTCCAGTACAAAGTTGACAATATGCGACCTGCTTAGCCTTGCTTGATTCTTCCTGAAGGCTAATCATCCGAGACATTTGCTTTGATAGTTGATCTACAGTGTTAGTGAGAAGCTTGTTCTGAGCTAAGACTGCATCCGACGTATCCAGTTCAAGAACTCCCGGCTTCCTTTGCGATGGATTCCTATTGTAATCACCGTGACCATCACTAAGTGCCATTTTTTCAATTATTGCTGTAGCATCTTCAGCACTCAATGATAATAAAGAACCACCAGCTGTAGCATCTAACAAAAGCTTTGTTTGTTGAAGAAGTCCGTTGCGAAAGATATGAATTTGAGTAAGTTCATCAAATCCGTGATTAGGGCACTTCCGTAACATAGACTTGTACCGTTCCCAAGCTTCATTTAGAGTTTCATTCGTCCCTTGAGCGAACACAGCAATAGACGTTTTGGCCTCCATGAACTTGTGGTGCGGGAAGAATCTTTCAAGAAATTTCTCCTCAATAGTATTCCAATTGGTCATAACTTGAGTAGGTTGATCTAGATACCACTCTTTTGCTTTACCGATCAACGAATGTGGAAACCCTCTTTGGAACACCGATTCTTCCTCAGCTTCAGTGGCTCCAAGTGAACCGGCAATCTCATAAAACTTGACGAGATGATTGTAAGGATCTTCATGCGGCAAACCTGCAAAAGGATTAGCATATAAAAGTTGCAAATAACCCGTTTTCATCTCAGTTTGTCTGGCTCCAGCTCTTGGTCTTGCCAAGTGAGCCAAACGTCTCGGGCTATTGTGGCATGGTTCAGGGGTTGGTGGTGGAGGTTCTGCCATCTTTTCTTTGACAATAGAAGATGTTGAAGAATTAGAAACAGAAGTTCCTTCTTGCTGCTGTCTCTGTTTGGCTTGTTGTTTTCTTCGTTTGTTTTTGCTGTTGTTCTTTCGAGCGGTTTTCTCGATTTCTGGATCAAAAAGTAAGTCCTCTGCTGGGGTCTTACCTCGCATAAACAAGAATCAACAATCTAACCAAACAAGTTAGCGTGCACAAGGAATAGAAGTAATTTAAAACAGAAATTATAAAATGCAAGAATGCTTAAAACGATAGAAATTGTTAAACACACTAATATCAAACGCCAGTCCCCGGCAACGGCGCCATTTTGTTGAAGTACAAAAGTAAATATATAATTATCGTATCCGCAGGGACTAGCTCGATATCAATCGTCAGTCCCCGGCAACGGCGCCATTTTGTTGAAGTACAAAAGTAAATATATAATTATCGTATCCGCAGGGACTAGCTCGATATCAATCGTCGTTTTACAATTACCATTTGTTTTAAGTTGGGTTTGTAAAGAGTTTTTGATTGCAATTTAGTATATAAAAAAAAACGATGAAATAAAGATCTGATTTCAGAGAGAAAGAATTGTCGGGATTAGAATTCACTTAATCATTCATATGTATTGATTCAACCAACATATACATGCTTTAGCTATTAGTTCATATTTTCACATATTGCTCATCGAATGTTTCCGTTTCCGGAGTACATCGCGAAATCAATTGTGTCGATTAACAATCTGATCTCTCGACTTATCGATCGACACAATAGCATTAAGATTCAATATTAACATGAATATTAAAACCTAAATCTATATCTAGAGTTTAGAGTTTTAATATGTGATTATCCTAGTTCTAAAGATTTAATTAACATATGTCTATATCAATTAAATCATTGAAATGAAACATGAAAAGCAAGGATAACACAAATATGAATCAATAACTAAAACATATATATTAAGATCAAAATCAACACATATTCATGAGTAGTTACATCTAATCCCAACAATAAATAAGTTTAGCCACTCATTGTCATGGTGATAAGCTTACAAAGATGAAGAGAAGAACAAAGATTGAACATCACACTTGATCTCTCAAGTTAAGTGAATCCACCTTCAATCTCCTTTGCAATGGATCTACTCTGGTTTCCCTCGTTTCTCTGCTCTTTTCTATCTCTCAAAATATCAGAATAATTCTCTTTTTCTCTTTCCAAAAGCTATTTATAATAAGCTGAAAAGTGCCTGGTCGCTCAGCTACGAAGAGGTCGCTCAGCTACCAAACCTTTCTTCATGAGAAGGGTTTACTTCCTTTGCTGACACGTGTCCCACTCAACCTCTGAGTCACTGATTTTAACTTTTTGGTCGCTGAGCCACACATGGTCGCTCCAGGCCACCCAGCACTCCCAGCCATCGCTGCCTGTCGCCCCAAGCCACGGCTGGTCTGTGTGCAGCACTCGTTTTCATAGCTTTTCTTAACTTTTTTCATAGAAACCTATTAAAAGGGTTAGGATTAGGATATACTACATAAAAACAAGTATATAAACAATGTCGGGGATTTAGATATAATTTTTATGCAAAACAAGTTGATAATTGCCGTATTTGAATAAAGAATTTAACTATATTTTGGCACTTATCAGATATGTAGTGGATATATGGCTCCTGAATATGCAATGTTTGGACAATTTTCAGCAAAATCAGATGTTTTTAGTTTTGGCGTATTAGTCCTGGAGATTATAAGTGGCCAAAAAATTAGCCAACTTTTTCATGGGCAGGAGGATTTACTTAGCTTTGTAAGTCCTTATCTCTCGTTATTATTTCTTCCATGAAAATGAAAAAATATGTATTAATTAGAAGATTACATAAAATTTAGCATATTAAGGTAGAACTGTAATTAGCTAGAGATCTAAATGGTATATATATGCAATTGAGCAGGCATGGAGAAACTGGAGGGAAGGTACAATCACAGATATAATAGATCCATCATTAAGCAACAGTTCACAAAATGAAATAATGAGATGCATTCACATTGGTTTACTCTGTGTTCAAGAAAATTTAGTTGACAGACCAACTATGGCAACCATTGTACTCATGCTTAGTAGTTATTCCATATCTCTCCCGGTACCTTTGGAGCCTGCATCTTTTATTGGTGGAAGAACTAGAAGCCTTCCAGGTTCAGACATGCAATATGGGGACGATAATTCAGGGGCGATAAGATCAAACGAATCCAAGGTTATCAGAAAAGCAATCAGCAAACAAGTATTCAAAGTCTGAATGTTCATTTAGCATGCATCAGTGTTTCAACCAAAATACAATGTGTTACCTCACTGAGGGTCCTGACAATGCCAATGCAATATATCCCTAATTGTATTTTTGTGACACCCCTATTTTGTGTAATTTATTGTGTGATGTTGGTTTGGAATTTATTTCGAGTCTGAAAAATTGTTTGTTTTATTCTTGTTATTGATGGTTTATACTTTATAGGCCATATGAGGTGAACAATGTTAAAAATTGGTTTCAGCGCAAAAAGAGGCTTTGTGGCTGATCCAGTGCTATCATATATGATATTTCCTCAATTGAAATATAAAAAAATAATGTGGTCCTTAAACTATTTTTATTCCTTAAACTATATAACTCTCTTATTTTTAAAGAAACTGAGAGACTAACTTAATGGAATGATAATAGTTTATAGACTATTCAATATATTTTTATAGTTTAGACACCAAATTAAAGAGAGTTATAGTGTAGGGATCAATTTGATCATTTATTCAAAGAGATTTTGTCTTTCAAATTCAATAACTGTTATTCTTTTCCCGTATTTTAGGATAACGTGTTAGATGCGCCTCAGAATCTCATTTTAATGTACATTGTTGTAAACAATTCAAGAACTTCCAAGCATTTTCCATCTTGTAATTTTTTTCTCCATGCAAGGCATTTGGAACACGTAACAGAAAGCTACTACTATATCCAAAAGTGTCACTTTTGAAACATTATTATGACTTTTCCCACAAATTGAATGATAAAAAAGACTATAAGCTTCGTTTCACACCATAAATTTTAGTAAACAAATTGATTATTCACGGCATTTATAAGTACCTCTTATATCAAAAGCTTCAATCCTTCATTTGTTAACCATTTATTACTTGTTATTATTCTGAGAAAGAAAGCAATATCAGAATGTCAATTGTGTCTTGCAAGTTATTATTTTCCTTTTATTCTTTGCTCCTTCTTCTCATTATTAGTATTGTATCTCAAGCAAAAGCCCAGCCAAATTTTTTGGACAACTTTTGTATAAACGATAATGGCAACTACACAGCCAATAGTACATATCAAACCAACCTTAACATCCTTTTATCCAATCTCTCTACCAACACAGAAATCAGCTACGGTTTCTACAATTTCTCTTATGGCCAAAACACCGACAAAGTAAATGCCATTGGACTCTGCAGAGGAGATGTTAAACCAGATGTTTGCCGCAAGTGTCTCAATGATTCAAGAGTTCTTCTAACACAACTTTGTCCAAATCAAAAAGAAGCAATTGGTTGGTATGACAACTGCATGTTGCGCTATTCCAACCGATCAATATTTGGCGTTATGGAAGGCGAACCTTCGTTTCGTAGGTCAAATCCAAACAGTGTAACAGAGGTGGATCAATTTAAACAAGTTCTCGGGAACTTGATGAAGAAACTGAAAGAAAAAGCTGCATCAAGTGATGACTCTCGTTTTATGTATGCTGCTGATAATGCAACTGATGTGAATTTAAATTTTCAAACCATATATGGTCTTGTGCAGTGTACACCTGATTTGTCATTGCAAGATTGCCATCGTTGTTTAGATGATGCTATCTCAGAAATCCCAAGTTGCTGTAATAACAAGATTGGTGGTAAAGTTGTTAAACCAAGTTGTAATATTAGATATGAATCCTCTCTCTTCTATGGTCCTACGCCTGTAATAGACTCAAATGAAACCCCTCCACCAAAAGGTATTTATTAGTTATTAACTAGTCATACTTAATTGCTAATTGCAAAAGGTACTGATTCTCAGGCAAAAAGAAGTTGTGGTAATCCAACGTTTGGCAAGTAAAACCCTATGAAGCGCGGACACCTCTAGTTCCATTGCACTCTTAAGTGCGCCACACCACGTTTCGAGATATTGTCCGCTTTGGGCCGCGAGCCCTCACGGTTTTGTCCCTTGTAAAAGGCGCCTCAGTGGGTTAAGGTGTGTGGGTGACCAGAACACCTCTAGTCTTACACATGTTGCAGTAATTGACACGTGTCAGACGTGTGTCTTAAAAAATTGGTTTCTCCTTTCTTTTAACATTCATTTGATCGGTGTCTAACACTTGTATGACATTCCAACAACATAAACAATTATTTTTTTCTTTACTTTGACGCTCCTTAGACACATCTGCAAATATTAAAGATATGTCGAAACAATGTTGATCAATGTAGGGTTAAAGACATTACTAAGTTTGTTTACAGCATTTTTAAAAATCATTTTGGTCCCAAGAATTGTTTCCACTAGGAATCGAACTCCGGTTCTCCCGAACAATCCATCCTAGGAGAGCTCATTAACCACTTCTGGAGCCCAATGTCTTGGCCCTCTTCTCATTTATGAGCTAGCTTGTTGGTATTATTTGACTATTCTTAATCTTTGAAATGTCTCATTTAGTGGAGGATTTTGATTTTTGCAGAAACAAGCAAATCATCGCATACTACCATTGCCATAGTTGTGCCTACTGTTGTTGTATTTATTGCTCTGCTAATTTTCATTTGCATATGCTTAAGGAGAAATCGCCACAGTAAGCCAGGAATAAATCTCAAAGGTATGTTCCATGGAAATGGATTGATCGTAATCACGCACCACATTGTAATGAATCTGGACGGTTTGATCTTTTTGAATTTTTTAAACCCAATGTTTGTTAAGTGGTTTGATGATGTCTTATCTTAATCAGAAGATTGGATGGTGTGAATGTAGCACAAATATGACGACAAAGCTAGTCCGTAATAATATGTTGTAATGCTTAAGAAAGTTGCATTCTAATGAATAAACCTATATGCAATAATTTACAAAGAGAAAGAATGGAAAAGAAAAATGGAATCCAATAGTAATTTAGTGTTTTCATTTGAAAAATTATATATAAGTATATCTTTTTCCTATTTTGATTTCACTGACATGCCTTGTTGTTTGAAGAAATAGAAGAAGAAGAAGAAGAAAAAGATGATGATGATGATGATATTGAAATTGTTGAGTCATTACAATTCAATTTTGACACAATACGAGTTGCTACAAGTAACTTTTCCGAAGCTAATAAACTTGGACGTGGCGGATTTGGAGTTGTTTATAAGGTAAGTAACACTTTTGATTTAGATATGCACATCATTCTTCATTATTAAAGTATTTATTATACACGAGTGGGATATATTTGTAGGGTAAACTCTCTGATGGGCAGGAGATAGCGGTAAAGAGATTGTCAAGAGATTATGGACAGGGAGATATTGAATTTAAGAATGAAGTGCTTTTACTAGTTAAACTTCAACATCAAAATTTGGTTAAACTACTAGGTTTTTGTCTAGAAGGAAGAGAAAGACTACTTGTCTATGAATTTCTTCCTAATAAAAGCCTTGATTACTTTATATTTGGTAGGCTATAATATATGCTTTATTAGATTGTTGCTCTCTTAGGTTAATTTTGGATTGAGGAAAACACTACACATGAGTACTAAAATATCAAATTTGGTGTATGTGTAGATCCAATAAAGAAAGCCCAACTAAATTGGGAAAGGCGCTACAAAATTATTGGAGGTATTGCTAGAGGTCTTCTTTACCTTCACGAGGATTCCCGACTTCGTATTATACATCGTGATCTTAAAACAAGTAACATTCTATTAGACGAAAATTTGAATGCTAAAATATCAGACTTTGGTATGGCCAGACTACTTCTTGTTGATCAAACTCAAGTAAATACAGATAAAGTCGTTGGAACATAGTAAGTATTAGAATATTATTCTTATATCCTTGTTAAGTACTATTTTTTTTCATTATTACTTTATCTTGTATTGTAATTGTAATTTATTGATGCACTCACACGAAATAGCTGTTATGATATTTAAGTTCTGTTATTCTTATATCCTTGTTGAGTACAATTATAACACATATTTGTGTCTTGAAAAGACTCATTATTTTTAACTAATATAACTTTTTCAATTTTAATATGCAGTGGATATATGGCTCCTGAATATGCGATGTTTGGACAATTCTCAATAAAATCAGATGTTTTTAGTTTTGGCGTGTTAGTTCTGGAGATTATAAGTGGCCAAAAAATTAGCCACATTCTTCATGGGCAGAGTCTCGAGGATTTACTTAGCTTTGTAAGTCTTATCTCACTTTTTTTTCTCTTTCATGTTAATGAAAAAGATTACATATTATAGTAAGCATATTAAGGTGGAATTGTAATTAGTTATCTAAATGGTATATGTATATATACAATTGAGCAGGCATGGAGAAACTGGAGGGAGGGTACAATAAAAAATATAATAGATCCATCATTAAACAACGCTTCACAAAACGAAATAATGAGATGCATTCACATTGGATTACTCTGTGTTCAAGAAAATTTGGTTAACAGACCAACTATGGCAACCATTGCACTCATGCTTAGTAGTTATTCCATCTCTCTCCCGGTACCTTTGGAGCCTGCATCTTTTTTGGGTGGCAAAACTAGAAGCCTTCCAGTTTCAGACATGCAGTTTGGGGAAGATAATTCAGGGGCGATAAGATCAAATGATCCACGTACATCAGAAAACAAGAATTTAACAGCTGAGTTATACCCCAAGTAAATTCTAGTCATATGGGTGATATGATATGTTCATTTAGCATCATGGTTTCAGCCAAAATACAATGTCTTTAATCAGAATTTGTATTATGTTTGTATTCAGTTTTGTTTCAATAGGCCTAAGATTCTATTTGTTTATTTGTATTGAACTGAAATAGGTACATTTACTGTGATGCTAATTCTACTATTAGTTTCACTTGGTGCAACACTAATATATTTTTGGTTTAAATTACACTTTTGGCCTCTCAAATATTTTGATTTAGCGATTTTGATCCCCACTTTTTAAACTTACAATTTCTGCCCCCCAAATATTTTCCTGCATATATTTTTGTGATCCCCCTGATTTTGTGTAATTTAAGCAAACATACATCAAGTGTATCCAACTACAAGTTTGATAAATAAATTAAAATTACTACTGCCATATCCAACATATATAACCAAATAGAAATCTAAACAATTGTTGTGTACCCAACTAAGACAAGTATAAAGATTACTACTTTATCTATTGTACCATGAAACCTAGCTATGTTGGAGTATTTGGCAATAAAACTAGAATGTTTGTGTGAAGCCATACCTCAATACCACATCAATGTCCTCAATCTTTGTCAGTTGTCTAGTCTTGACGTTGTAACTAAAATGCATGGATTTTCTGCTATAGATCTTTCCTATTACCCATGTACCTACTTGAAAGATAATTTGATCGTTGATCCACAAACGAAATACCACAGAAATAATATTTTTAAGCTCACGATCGCAAACAATCATATAATCAAATGGGGTCATCTCATGATAAAAAGACCATTTTCCTGAAGCAAAATCCAAAATGTAGATTTGAAATGTTCTATAATAAAAATCTTTAGACAAAATGCAAGAAAGGCAATTTCCCATCCATAAAAACATCGCACGAGGATGAAGATCCTTAAGCACATGAGGAAATGGAAGTTCTCGAACAATAACTTCCTTGTCAATATCCACCATAGTTACTCCCTGTATAGTTACTATCCAATAAAGATAATTGCCTCCATTGTAAAGTGGTTGGCAGTAATAATACCGCTCACGGGGAGTTTTTTTTCTAGCTATCTCTTTCCATGAGTTATCTATTCCAACTCTTAGCACATAGAAAACATACCAAAAATTACCCGAAACCTCTAGGATATCTATGAAGAACAACTTGAATTCGGCAGTGTGAGGAACACGTACTATAGTAAATCGTTTCTCAAGATCAAATCGTACTTTTGAAATTGGTAAAGGAGGAACTCTAAGCCACCACTTGAGAATAGGGTTCACGACGAAATTTTGCTTATGATTCTTAAAAAGTAGCAATATGCCATTACAATTACCGATTATCCTTCCCATATTTGGAGGTGTTCCCAAATAAATCCTTTCAAATACAAAATAGCCATTCACATTGTCTTTAATATCCAAGAAATAAGAACTACTTTCAAAGGTGCGATTTTCAACGTAAAGACCAGGTTTAGAACGTGCATGGCGTAAGCATGTTTCAGCAAAATGGGAGGTGCGAATAGTAGTAGCCCAAGATTTGCAAACATACCTTGCAGAGTTAAGTAAGCAGTTTAGAGGAACCAAACTAAGGATATCAATAATCAAGTATTGAGGGAAAAGCAACTTTGAAATCACTTTACAACTCTTCTTGCTGCTACTATTTGAGTTTTGGTTTTTCTTCTTGTCATGTGAGTTGGAGTCATCGGAATCATAAGTTTTGTCCTTTTTATTATATAGGTTTTTTTGTTATATTAGTTTTTTTTTTTGGTTATATAAAGGAGGGCGTAAACCTGAAAGGAAATTTCAACAAGATTAGTTTGAGAAATACTGATCCCTGTTTATTAATCAGTGCTTTGAAATATCGGTTAACATTAAGGGTGTACATAGGCCGGATTGGATTGAATTTAGGCAAAACCAAAACTCAAACCATATAGAGTATCTCAGATTGGGTTGAGCAAAATAATAACCCACTTTAATATTGGGCCGAATTGAAAAAATGCGCTCATTTTCCGAGTTGGATAAGGATTGTAAGAGTTACCCAAATCGTATTTTTTATTTTTTAATATTAAGTGAAGAATCATAATTTTTTTATTATTATAAAAATGACAATTTTTTTATTTTCTTAAAAAATAGTGCAACATGTTTTCACTAATTTTTCAGCATCATAGAATAATGTAATATCATCACTATATTTTTTTTCTCTCATAAAAATAACCTATTTTCACTATTTTCAAATAATTATAGTTTTTAACACCACTATTTTCAAATGACAAGAAAGAAGTCGAAGAGTAGAAACTCGAAAGAGATAATCAAAGAGCGCTTTGAAACTATGATATACAAAAGAATAATGTGTTTATTATTTGAAATAAACACACATACAACTTTTTTTTGATGAAGTAGTCTAGTGGTTAGAAATTTCATTTTAAGATGAATAAGACACATGCAATTTATTTTTTACTTTTTTGAAAGGACATACATTGTTCATACCTAGGAATCATTTACACGAGCCTAACAAATGTATTATTAAAAAAAAATCATTTACATATGCCTAACAAATGTATTATAAAAAAAAATTATTTATAGATCCTTTAAGTTTTACCTTTATAACAAAATTATCCTTTAAATTTTTTAAGTAACAAATAAATCCTTTAAGTTTTTTAAATAACAAATAAGTCATTTAAGTTAGTAATTTGTAACATTTAAGTCCCTTAATTAGTTAAAAAATAGGAGTTAGATGTTATAAATTACAAACTTGAAGAACCTATTTATTACATAAAAAACTTAAATAACTTATTTATTATTTAAAAAAGTTAAAGAATCTATCCGTTACGAACGTAAAACTTAAAACCAATAAATGCATTTTGGCTATAAAAAATTAAGGGTTGGACACGTGACATTACTTGGTGCATCCAATTGATCAAACGGACATTATTGGTGGAAAGAACTCAAACTTCCTGTTCAATAATGGGGCAGTGCTGGTTTGCTGGTTTGCAATTCTCGGTTCGTTCAAATGTATATGTATGTTCCTCACGCAATTCGCATTCAACATCGCTCGCATCATCCCTCTCGTTGCCCAAAGGTACAAACTTTCTTCCAAAGTGGAAATTACGTTTTGACTCTGAAATTTAGTTCGTTTTAACAATTGCATTATATATTTTATGCTTCCAAACTGTTTTGTACTTTCTCTTGCGATTTGCGAATATAACATTGGAGCATTTATCCTTTATTATGAGCACATAGCTAAACTAGTCCTTCAAATTATAGGAATGTATCAAGTTAGTCCTCCACATTATCAATATTCTAAAATGTCATATATAGTTGTAAAATGTTAATCAATAATAATTTTTCATATCCCAATTAAAAGAATCCTCACATGGTAATGTTTTTTTAACATGTTTCAACTGCATTTCAGATGTCCAAATCTTGTGGTGTGTTGTTGTCAGAATTATTGGCTTGATACCTTTCTCATTGTTATTTCTTGTATATATATCGAGGTTACAAGGCTATACAGGCAATTACACTAAATAATTATATTTAATGAGAACAAATCAATATTTGATTTGTTTTCCTTATTCTAGGAACAAACTAATAAATATAATTAAGAGGACAAGTCAACTCCTTATTCACATCCCCCTCAAATTGATGCGGTTGGTCAATGAGCATCAATTTGCTAACAAGAAACTGATGGCGTGGGCGCGGAATTTCTCATACCATGCTCTAGGCGCCTGTTTCAAACCATATAAGGAACGTTTGAGCTTGCACACACCTTTAGATGAAGAGAATAGGCCTTGAGGCGGAGTCATATAAATATCTTCTGTCAAGTCACCATGAAGAAAAGCATTCTTCACATCCATTTAATGAAGAGACCACCCACTAGAAGCAGCTATAGAGATTATCGTGCGAACAATTGTCATTTTGGCAACCGGTGCAAATGTCTCATCATAATCAATTCCATATTCCTGCTTGTTTCCTAAAGCAACCAAACGAGCCTTGTAACGGTTGAGAGACCCATCAGAATTCAATTTCACAGAATACACCCATTTGCAACCTATGGGTTTGACATCAGGAGGACAAGAGACAATATCTCATGTGAAATTCTCTTGAAGAGCTTGAAGCTCTTCATTCATTGCTTTTATCCAACGCACATCTTTAACAGCCTGTGAGTAACAAGTAGGAACAGATACACTAGAGAGTGAGGCAGTCAAAGAAGTATGTGAAGAATCATACCTGTCTGGTGAATATCGATCTGGTGGTCGGGATATTCGACCAGAACGTCGTGGTTCAACTGTTACAGGATCAGGTAGCGGATCAGTGTCTGGAAGGGGCATGGGAACCTGCTGTCTGGATTTTCTGACATATACATATCCTGGTTTATAACGTTCTATAGATTGAGGCATAATGGAAAAATTAGGAAGAGTAACAACATCATCCATGGCTGGAGAAACACGATGAAACATAAATTGATCCTCAAAAAATGTCACATTGCGAGAAATGCGGAAGCGACGATTAGATACATCGTAACAAACAAAACCCTTATGACAATGGCTATACCCCAAAAATGCACATTGAACAGACTGTGCTCCAAGCTTATGTCTTTCAAACGGAGGTAAGTGAACAAAACACACACACCCGAAAGTATGTAAATCATTATAATCAGGCTGAGTTTTAAAAAGACGGAAAAAAGGAGAATCAAATTCAATAACCGAAGATGGAAGACGGTTGATCAAGAAGACGGCTGTGGAAAGAGCCTCCACCCAAAATCGAGATGGCACTGAAGCTTGAAGAAGTAACGTGCGTGTTACATCAAGCAAATGACGATTCTTGCGTTCTGCCATCCCATTTTGTTGGGGGGTATTAGGACAAGAGCGTTGAGACAAAATGCCTTTTTGTTGAAGAAACTCCTGAAACTCATTAGACATGTACTCACCACTAGAGTCAGAGCGAAAAATTTGAATATTAGCATGAAATTGAGTTTCAACATATGTTAGAAATTTCTTAAACATAGAGAACACTTCAGATTTAGCGCGAAGAAAGTATATCCAAGTAAAACGACTATAATCATCAATAAAGGTGACAAAATATTTATAGCGAGCATGAGAAACTACCGGAGACATACCCCATACATCACTATGAATCATCTCAAAACAAGTGGAAGCACGATAAGCACCAGACGGAAAAGGTAGTGTTTTACTTTTAGCTAATTTGCAAACAGAACATGAAAGAGGGCCATTAGAAACAACACTTTTATTTCCCAACAAACCAGTTTTAAATAAATGAGATAAAACAACAGAGTTTGGATGACCCAATTTCCTATGCCAATCCTCATAAGAATTCAAAACATTATTACAAGCAAAAGATAAATGACTAGAAATAAACTGGATTGGAAACAGTCTTCCTACTTTAGGCCCCTTCGCGATCACCTTCCCCGACACCTGTTCCTGCACAAGACAGCCATCACGAGAAAAATTAACATTACAATTGTCATCCACCAATTGACCAACAGATAATAAATTGGAAGCAAGTCCAGGTGATACAAGCACATCTCGAAAATCAGAGTTGAGGTCAACAACATCAGTGATAGACAAGACATTGCCATCAGCAATTTGAATATTCTGATTTCCATGATAAGAATGTAAATTGCTCAAATATTCAGAAGATCCTGTCATGTGATTGGATGCACCAGAATCAAGAAACCATGGGCGAGAAACACTAGAAGACTTACCCTGAATTCCTAAGGCTGAAAGAGCGGAAATTACCATTTGTTGGATAATTTCAGGCTGTAAAGCACCACCATTAGATGTGGAAGGACCAACTGCAGAGCTTGTAGAGGCATGAAAAGCTTGCACCGGACGTTGTGTTCGCCGTGGAGGACGAATTGGGCAATCAGAGATAATATGGTCCCGTTGCTTGCAATAGTTACAAAACTTCTTACCACCGCAACTATGAGCATAATGTCCAAATTGGTTGCAAGAGAAGCATTGAATTTGTCGAACATCACGACCTTTACCTCTACTTTTAGCAGTATATGCAACCGTAGCAGGCTCAGAAATGACAGCATCATGAGACATGGCTCCTTGAGTAGCAAGACGTTGTTCCTCTCGAAGAAGTTCACCAACACATGTATCTAAAGAAGGAACAGGGTTCCTATTCAGCAAAGCACCTCTAACAACCTCAAATTCTGGACGGAGCTTCATGAGAAATTGATCTCGCCTACTAGTATTGTAGACCTCTTGGACAACCGCAAGAGAACTCTTTGGGACTTTAGCATGGATAATAGCAGAGTGTTCTGTCCACAAATTCAGAAATCCAGAATAATATTCTTGAACAGACAGATTACCTTGTTTGTAATTGGCTATCTCTTGCTCCAACTGAAAACGTCTGGCATCATTATCTTGGTCATAGATACGCTTCAAGTAATTCCACATTTCTTGAGCAGTAGAAAAAGCTTGCAAATTATTAATCATCTGAGGATCAATAGTACTGAGAATCCAATTGTCAATAAGAAGCTGCCCTGGTGTTACTGATGATTCTATCTCTAGTATTGCTTTTGGTGTTGATTGGAAGAAATTGCTCCAACCTTAAGGTTCTGAAGTGAAATATCACGGATTGGCTTGTTCCATCCGAACACCGTGGGATTTTTCCCGATGAATATCTAAAGGCTTATTAACAAAATGGCGATTCTGAAACTGCTGTGATTGGTTTTGTCTTGGTGTCATAACTTAAACTAATCGAGACTGATAGAATCATGGATCATGAAGTGGGCCTTGACATTAGGCCCAAACCTAAGATATAGAGAGCATGGCTATATAAGTTGTTGCGGATAGAGAAAAAGGATTATGGAAGAATTCTGTTAGAAGTGGGGTCACCTTTGGTGATTGGGAGCACTAAGTGCTTGGGGCTGATAGTATCACTATCAGTTTGTTACTCTCGCTTTTCATCTTTCTGTTATTCTATTTTTACCAAAGTTTCCAGATATTTTGTAGTTACTTGATCCATTATAATACAACTATATTACTATTCCATTGTTTTTCATACTTTTCTAAATCAAAACCCATCAGAGACATTGCAAATGCATCGCGCAGTTTGTTGCGCTTGAAACATATTGAAAAGCCAAATTTCTACTGTCCAAAGTTTTCGTCTCTCTTTCACGCTGAAAGCTATGGACATTTAAGAATTGAGACTATATAACAGAAAATTTCAAAGGAATGTTTCCCGAATGTGACAATTGCTAAGAAGATTATCCAAGATGTATACTGTGAGTCCATCATCAGCCCATCTTCTTTCTACTGCCCTGTGCAGATCCTAGTTGGGTTTCTACTGTTATTGATGGAAAACTGTGGAACAAAGTTTCTTGTAAACCATGTAGGCTTCAAGATGAATTGAATTATCAACATTTAAAAATCATTGTAGTTCAATTTAAACATGTAGAGCACATGATATATGCAATATATAAACAAAATTTGGAAGAAACAAATTACATGATTTCTAACTTCTAAGCATTGTCAGAGAATGTAGAACTTGGTATCACTGATGAAGACATTTCATTGACTGTTGATATAGAAGCTGAACTCAACTCCCCTGCTACTGCCATTTGCAGTATTCCACTACGCGGAGACTTAGTTGGTTCTCCCGGAACTGGCAACTCAGCTGATGTGCTAGTGAGATACGAAACAACATTTGCCATTGAAGGTCTATCATCAGGTTTGTCTTGAACACATAATAAACCAATTTGAATGCATTTAACAGCTTCATTATGGTTGCATGATTCTCTTATATCTTGGTCTATTAGTTCTAATGGTGTTTGATCCCTCCATTGTCTCCAAGCCTGCAACAATTTGATGAATTAGATATTAGAATTATAATCATCCTCTTTATGCTTCTTTTCATCAACAAAAAAAAAAGAATTATGAAAAATAAATACGTACACGACTCAAGAGGTCATCGGTGTTATTTGATAAAAGAGAACGAGCATTCTTTTTTGAACTAATTATCTCCAAAACTATGACTCCAAAACTGAAGACGTCTGATTTTTATGAAAATTGGCCATGCATTGCATATTCCTGAGACATATAGCCACTAAAAAAAAAAAGAAAAAGAAAGTCAATGTTTGACACTACTTATTACATTCCAACAATTAGAGAAGAAAAGGTGAATATAAGACAATAAGAATTCAAAACTACTTACTATGTTCCAACAATTCTATTTGTACTTCCTCGATCTTGATCTAGAGCCACCATTCTTGCCATGCCGAAATCAGATATTTTAGGATTCATGTTATCATCTAACAATACATTACTCGGTTTAAGATCACGATGAATAATCTTCAATCTTGAATGATCGTGTAGATAATGTATGCCATGTGCAATTCCTTCTATGATTTTGTAACGTTCAAACCAGTGTAATAGTCTGGACTTGTTGCGATCTATAAATAAGTCATCAAAACATCCACTAAAATCAGAAAAATATTGAACATTTTTCTACAACACAATTTTAAACTCAAAGATAAAAAGAGACAGACAGGTTCGTTACCAAATAAAAAGTAATCGAGACTTTTGTTGGACACGTATTCATAAATCAGCATTTTCTCTTGCTCTTTCAAACAAAAACCTATTAAGGTCACCAAATTTCTATGTTGAAGTTTGGCTATTAGTAAAACTTCATTTTTGAACTCTAGTGCACCTTGTCCTGAAGTTTGAGATAGTTTTTTTACAGCTATTTCCCTTCCATCTATAAGAATACCCTGAAATTGTAACCAATCCATTAACTGAGAAACAAAAAAAAAAACATAAATGCACAATACTTTATCTTTTTCTTATGATTTGTTACCTTGTAAACTTCTCCAAATCCTCCCTTGCCTATTTTATTCTCAGGTGAAAATTTCTTTGTGGCTGCTTCGATGGTCGCCAAATTAAATTGTAGCGATTCTAACGTGGAACTTTCATTACCAACTGGAAGGATAAATATACATGAATTTTAAACATAAGTGAGCTAAATGTCTTCTCTTAAAGCTTTTAAGAATTTTTGTATGCAAAAAAACATTTATTTATTTATTTATTAAGAATAGGAAAGCCATTTTTTAACTTACAATTTTCTCTCATAAGAGTTTTATATTTCTTCCAGCTTGATCTTCTCATGAAGAAATAGCAGCCCAAACAAAACAGAATTGTTGACCCGGTGACAAGAACAACAATTAAGACCGTCCTTGTTTTTGACTTGGACTTGTTCTTTCCTGCATAAACAATATGTATTATTTGACTGCAATCTTTTTAAAACTGGTTCACATATCAAATTAGTGAGACATGTAGCTAGGCCATGGTTCAATCGATTGAACACGGTAGAAACAGATACAAATAAATAAACTACGATACAATTTGGGTCAAACCGGTGACACCTGTAGCTAGTTGAACTAACTGCATACGAATGTTGTTCAAATCGGTTTAATTCTAATTCAATGAGATTAGCATACAACTAGGATCAAATCAATCAACAAATTTTCTGGTTCTTGTTTCAGCCAGTTTAACCTGTTGAATCAGTTCTGGTTATGCTTACACAGTTAGACCAATATTAAAAGTATGCTTATGTAATGTGTCACAACAATTTACATGGTGCCAATGGTAAAGTTAAATTACCTGAAGAAGGAGAACCTGGTGTTGAAGCTGATTGATTGTAAAACCGTTGCAAATCGTATCTGATATTACACCACGCAAGCAAGGCTCTTCCACCTTGTTTTCCTTCACAACAAGTCAAAAGAGTTCTTGATGCATTTACCAAACAATCCTGACACTGAACATTCGTCACACCGGGCACACGCTGTGCCAACCCATAAACCGTAATCACCTTATTCGTATCACCGCTTAAATTGAAGTTTGCTTCACCGACTGCAAATTGCTTCGATGTCTGAGAATTTCCAGCTTCTGCAGCCAAACCTCCCAAGAAACCTAACATTTGATTAAAGATATCCAATTTCGAGGTAGAGATGTTTTTGCCATTGTTCATATTCACTCTTGGGACAATACTGGTGGGAGCAAAATAACGGTTAGTATAACGCAGCATGCATTCATCGTACCATATAATTGACTCTGTTTGGTTGGGACAGCGGCGTGTTATATCCGTGGCTGCAGTGGTTACACAATTCATACATGTAGTTGAGTTAACGTCTCCACGGCAGAGGAAAACACCATTGACGGCATTGGTGGTTCCGAAACCCATGATGGAGGAGTAGTAATCAGCGCCGCCTTGGGTGGCGTTGCTGACGAGAGTGGAAAGGAGTACATTAAGATTTCTATTCAATATTGTATTGTTGGATTCATAGGTTTTGTTGTTTGGACAGTAAATATCATTGTAATTTGGATATGCTGATGATGATGAGGTAAGACATCCAAACAGAAATAGGAAGAGAAAGCTCTGTTTCAAGAAAAGCATCTCTCACTGATTCTCAATAAAATTCTCACACGTTACAAGAAGTGTTTAATTATTT
Source organism: Trifolium repens (assembly GCA_030408175.1). Lineage (NCBI taxonomy): Eukaryota > Viridiplantae > Streptophyta > Magnoliopsida > Fabales > Fabaceae > Trifolium > Trifolium repens. The sequence goes on along the minus strand of CP125837.1, from coordinate 61,558,725 downwards.
GATACAAGATGAGTCAAAAAAAATATTATTTGATACAAGCTGTTTCTGTTTTTAAGTATGTTTCTGGCTTCTCCTTTTGATTATTCTCTTATTAGTTAGTTGTAGTTTTGATTATTCTCTTATTCTTCCCATGGACTAGTCAGCAAAGTCGAAAATTTTGAAATGTCAATGTGATCTTATTTGTTATTTTCAAATCAAAGAATTTCACAATAAAGTTTTAAAAATTGGAACGAAATATTCTTTAAGATTTATGAATAAAATAGTTTAAATTAGTCAACCAATTAAATTGATAATTTAATGAATAACATCAGAAATAATAATCTTAGTACAATAAGCTTAGTACAAATTTGTTAAAAGAATAAATTAATTAAATACATAATGTTATTATTAAATGAACTAATATTAATATTAAAATATATATATATAATTATGAAATATAAAAGAATAAATGTAATAAGGTTGATAATGTGGACGAAACATATCCAATCATGAATTTGTTGACCATTTTGAGAAGAATTCAATCCCGCGTCATTGTTAGAGAGAGTATCAAATTCAACTTTTACATCTAATCTAACTAACTACAATATGAGAAACTAACCTAAATCAATTTGCAATCTTATCTTAAGCAATTATCAAATCAAATATCTTCCACTTCACACCTCGGATGCACAATTCTTTTTCTTAGCTGTAAGACAAAATAGTCCACCCCCTACAACCATGACAGTCCCAAGTACATACCAATAAGTGAATGCTACCAACTACATGATTGAGATATTTACATGATATATATAGGCCTAAGAAACAATGTTGATTTAGCTTTTTACGATTGATGTAAAAATCTTCTAGTTTGTTTTCAATGTACCTAGAGTGATTTTCTTTAAATTGTAAGGGTTGAGTACCCTTGTACTCCTTATAATTCAATATTGCTTATAAAAAAAAATATTATAGAATGAATTATACTATATAATTAAACTGAATACCACACGTTCTAGACAACTTTGAAACACTACAGTATCAATAGGACAAATATGTGGGATCCTTTAAATTTAATGTTTGTATTGAGTTAGTCTTTTAAGATTTTTTAGTTTTAAATAGGTCATTTAAGTCAGACAATGTTTGCAGAGTTACTATTTTCTATCTAACACTGTTAAAGAGTACTTCTGTGACTATTTAGTGGTAAATATTTATATATAATGTCACTAAAGACTGCCTATAATCGTCCCATAAATTCTAGTTCAACTGGAAAATATGCCGAAATTGTTAGGCCGGACGTCGTGACCCGGATTCCTTGAAAGGTAGTTGCTTTTCTTTTACTAACTTTTGCAGACTATATATCATACTTGTTAGGAAAACATTTTTAGCTTTGCATATCAGACTTGTTAATAAAACATCGATCATCTACTTAGGAATTAGGATGGTACCTCTAGTTACTCTTGACAGTGATTTTTATTGTATCCAATCAATAAATGGTAAACTTGCACAAACATATATTTATGGATATATTAATGTGTAAAACAGATATGAAAATTGGAATGTGCTTATGAAGAGTAAATAACTAAATTGTATCACAAATATATGTAATTGGAGTCTTATTACAAAGCAATCCAAACAAACAACACCAAATAAAACTCAGGCTAAGTTGCTCTTTAAGTCTCTTGACTTATTTTTTGGTTTAATTTTGATCCTCTAACTAATTTTTGTTCTGTTAGTTTTGTGAAAAAAACTGTTAACTCAATGTTAGTTCTTCATCTCCTTCATCTTCTCAACATATGCTCGAACACAGTTTCCAAGTCAAGAGGTGTGGAAATATCTTTAACACCACCAACATTGTTACATGTGCATGAAACATACATAAAAAAAATCAAAACAAATACTAGCATATATAAAAATAAGCACAAATTAACTTAGATCTAAAACGTGTAAATGCAGAGAAAAAATAACTCAAATTGACTAGAGAAAGTTAAAGATACGATTTTTTTGTTCTTATGGAATTTTTGGCCTTTTAAATTTCACAAACTTGCTATTTTGTCCCTGTAATTTTCAAAATAACACTTCTGACCCCCTATATTTATCCTTTTTTGCAAAAGGTCACATCAGTATCGGCTTGGTCAAAATTAGCCAGAAGTGCTATTTTGAAAATTATGGGTCAAAATTGCAAGTTTGTGAAATTTAAGGGGTTAAAAGTGCAATTTAGCCAAAACTAAAATATATAGTACAAAACCAAAATTCAATTGAATATAAAACATTTTCACAATCTCTTAATTCATCTATTATTGATCTATAGCTAAGGACTTACTTGTTGATCCTTGAGTAAATTGACTTCCTGATCCAGAATCACTTGACTTTGTGGAACCTGAATATTGGCCACTTAATGCTATAGATAATGCCCTTTTGGGTTGCATTAAGAATGGAGGTTCAGAAGGCACAGGAAGTGGGTAAGTGCTACTACTAAGCATTTGTAAAACGGAACTCATAGTTGGTCTCACATTTATATCTTCTTGAACACAAAGTAGTCCAACATGGATGCTTCTCAATTTTTCATTCTTATTAAAACCTTGGTCTAATATTGGATCTACAATATCTGAAGTTGTCCCTGCCTTCCAATTTCTCCATGCCTGCAAGAATTTGTTCAATTTATGATAAAATATATCTGAGATATGATTCAACATATTGATTTTTTTTAATTTGGGAAATCTCTATAACTATGACAAACTTTTAAAAAAGAGGAAGATTAACTAACAATAAAAGGCTCAACACTTACAATGCTTAATAGATCCTCTATATTATCCCCGCCACGATTCTCGATGACTTTTCGGCCACAAACAATTTCTAAAATGATTACACCATAACTGAACACATCTGACTTGACTGAAAATTGTCCATGTCTGATGTACTCGGGAGCCATATATCCACTGTATGGCAAAAAAAATTATGTTTCAATCATTAAATATAAAAAGTCAGATCTTCCATAATCAATCATTAGTTCAAGCATGGTCTTACTACTTACAAAGTTCCAATAACAGTTTTCGTTGTGCCATCAGTTTGATTGGCATCAAACAATTTTGCAATGCCAAAATCTGTTATTTTTGGGTTCATCTCTTCATCTAACAAAATGTTACTTATTTTGAGATCACGATGAACAATTTGTAATCGAGAATCTTCATGAAGGTAAAGAAGACCACGAGCAATATCTCTTATGATTTTGTAGCGTCTTTCCCAACTCAAATTTGCACGCTTGATTGGATCTACATAATTACCCCGAGCCAAAATTATAAATATATAATTATTTATAACTTAATAAATTGGTCAACTTATATCTCTTTATTTCTTCATAGAAAAGCAAAGTAAGGTTGGAGAAAATATTGTAATTTACCAAATATGATATAATCAAGACTTTTGTTAGTGACAAACTCATATATTAGTAATCTTTCTCTTCTTTGTAAGCAGAAACCTAGTAGCTTAACTAAGTTTCTATGTTGAAGCTTTCCTGTCAGCAACACTTCATTCTTAAATTCTGTTTCTCCTTGCTTAGAATTATTAGCCAACCTTTTGATAGCAATATCTTGTCCATCAGAGAGCATACCCTAAAATTAATTATAATTTTTAGTGTATATATAGATCTAAGAAAAATATCATGATATAAAAATGTGTTTCAATTTTAAAAAAATTTTATAACTTTTACCTTGTAAACAGTTCCAAATCCACCTTGACCAAGCTTATTTGCATCAGAGAAGTTGTTTGTAGCTAATCTGACGGTTTCAAAGTCAAATTGCAACAAATCACCAACTTTAAGATCATTACCAGCTTCTGCTTCAAATTCATCTTCATTTTTCTCTTGGCCTGGGTATTCACATTTTGTTCAATTTTTAATTTAAATTAAATAATAAATAAATTATCTCCCGGTAACACGGAAATGAATTTTTTCAAGTGTGATTTTTACTCGATAGAGTAAAATGTCTTTTCACAATTCAAACTCATCACAATTAAATTTTCATGTGTTTCTTCTACGAGATATAAGATTTTACTCTCGCTTATAAAGTTCACACATGAGAAGATCTATTCGCCTTGACACAAGGCTCCTACACAAAAGTTTAAGATAAAACCAAACTTACAACAAAATTGAAGCCATTTTAATTTAGGGCTCATTTGTTATAGATTTTAAAAAAGTGATTTTTCTTTCGTAAAACATAGTTCAGTTGATAAGAATATTGTATAAATTAAAAGCATTCGCTAAATGAATTTTTTTCTTTCTTAATAAAGTAAGGGTACAAATAACTTAACTTATCAATATTTATTATTTCTTAATGTATATGCAAAATTCTAAAAAGACAAAAGATTTGGGATGGAGGGTATTTTAGCTTTTATTAAAAATAATTTTTATAGTAATCCCAAAAAAAAAAAAATAATAATAATTTTTATAGTGTATTCATTTTGTTTGTTAATTTTTTTTATATATAAAAACTTCAAATAGAAAATTAGTTTAAATGGGCTTCTCTTAAAATGGTGCCATTTGCCAAAAGTGGCTCAAGCTAAAGTTATGTGATGATTAGATTATTGTCAGTTTGTCACCTTGTGAATGTCAATAGCAACAAAGAAAAAGATACAAAACACACCTACTGAGTCCCACGGCCGGCTTTGCCCATGACCATGAGCTATTCAAATTTGTCCAAAAGCATTAAATAAAAATGATTAAGAATTCACTGTTAATTAAACCTAAAGTTTGAACTTCATTTTCTTAAAAATCAGAGGGTAAATATAAAAAGAAAAAATCGATTTTCATTGTATTAATGAATTATAAATTTTAACATATACTTTATTTTAAGAACTAAATTTACACATAACAATTTCCGCATTTAAAATTCTGAAGCCGAATTTTTAAAATTAGATCAAGTCTCTATGTTTAGGAACATCAGAGTCTCATGGTGTTAGGAGTCCTACATCTAATATATCAAAGTGATGAATGGTCGATGTGGTACTTAAGTCATAAAGTTCTTCCATCTATTGGACTAGTCTTTGGTTGGGCTCTCTTTATATGCATATGTCCTAACAATTGATATTTTTATTGAGAATTGGACCACGGAAAGGGCTACCTAGCTATAGACGGAATTAAGGTATTCCACCGAATACTGATTGGCGAGTTAAGCCGCCGGAAAAGGCTACTATCGGATTAGTGTTGATAGAGTGAACGCCGCCATGAACATGTGACAATGTTAGAAGTCTGACATCGAGTATGTCGAAGTGCTAGATGTGATTTTTAAGCTATGAGACTCTCTCACCTATTAGACTAGTCTTTATCTCTTTGAGTTGAACTCTTCTCATGTGTATAAGTCCTAACACATGGATTGTTCGGTCTCTCTTCACTCTTCACAGCCTGTTGTATTTTTTGTTAAAAATTTCACAAGAGAATGAATACCAATGTTAACTTACGTACCTTCAAATTCAGGCGTATATAGGGGTCTTGGTTTCCTCCTTTCAAAATAAGTACGTACAACAATGGCGATGGCCGCAATAAGCAGTATGCCGGCCACAACTGCTACAACGATAGCGATGACAGTTCTTAATTTCCTTCTGTTTCCTAATCAAAGAAATCAAAATGGATCATCATGCACAATTTTATAAGACAGTCTATGATAGAAATAAAAGGACAAAATATTTTCACAAATAAATGAGATATATTGTATCATTATAGAGATACCTTTCACAGTTGTAGGAGGAAGTGCATTAGCATTTGTTTCCGAAGGTTGTGGCTGTGGTGCTGGTGAATCTTTGTTTTTAACTCCTCTTATGGATTTAAAAAATGGAATGATATCATATCTAATAGAACAACTTGGTCCAAGATATAAACAACCTTTCATATCTCCACAGAAATTTGAAAGACCTTGGGAAACAGAATCCAAACATGTACTACAATCTTGCTTGGTCAAATCTGGTGTACACTGAACCAAACCATATATAGTCTCATTACTACTTGGTTTATCAATTACTTTAACACTCTTTTCGGCAAACTTCTTACGCGAGTCACCATTCGCGGCTGTGCTAATAAGTTCGTCCAATAAGATATTAAGTTTTTGCTTAAATGCATCTTCCACCACTGTCTTGGGTTCGATAGAGTAAAAATTACTGGTTTTAGTTTCCACCGTGCCAAAAAATTGATAGTCTGAATAGCGTAAGATGCACGAGTCGTAGTAACCAATTGCTTCTTTTTGTATTGGACATCGGTCTGTGAGAAGTGCTGCGGAAGTTGTTAGGCAACCAAGGCAATCAACTGGTTCTATATCTCCTCGACAGAGTCCAATGGCGTATATTTTGTTAGGTTTATTGCCGTAAGAGAAATTGAAGAAACCGTAGTCTATTGTTTTGTTGGATAATATTTGTTGTAATACGGTGTTACGGTTGTTCTTGTAGGCACTGGTATCGGTGAAGTTTCCGTAATTTTGGTTACATTCGTGGTAGCGGAAAACTAGTTGGGCGTTGGCTTTGGATTTTAGTGTGAAAAATAGAGGGATTAGAAGGGATAGCAGAAGCGAAATGGAAGAAATCATAGTACTGGAATTGTGGTTGTGAGAAAATGACAGAAGAATGAAGTTTTTTGCAGAGAAGTTTTAGAATTAATGGAGAAAGTAAGCAACTATTAAAGGGCTAAGTTCCATTAGTTAAAATTTAAAAACATTGTTCAAGTTGAGTAGAAAAAAATCTTTCTTTGGCCAAGTCTTTGCAAATGTCTTCTTGTTTTTGTTTTGTACCTATCAAATCAATAATTAAAATTCTACTTTACATTATTATTATTATATTTTTTACGAAAATATAAACTTAATGCATTTCAATTATAAAAAAAGTTTCAATACAAAGAGGACAATAATCCAAATTTTGGTGACTAGCAAAGACCATATATGTAATTGCTTATAAACTGTATACCACACCTTCTAGACAACTTGATTAGGCGACACATTACTTGAGCATCGAAATTATTGAGCCCTATCTCGTCTTCGAATTAGATATGTAAAATAATTCAACGGCTACCTTTTTTAATTATCCATTTTGTTTGTATAATACTTGAAGATGAGAATGTCTGCTACTGCCTTGCAATTTTAGGGGTAAACTATTTATTTAATTAAAAGATGCTATCTAAAATCTAAATTGACTACTCTGTCTCTAAGGTTTAATTTGAAGTTTCTTTTAATTAAAACAAATTTCTGATTGTTTACTTGTGAACATATTACTAAATTGTATCATAAATATATGTAATTGAGGTTTTATTACATTGCAATTGAAACAAACCACCAAATAAAAAATAAACTATAGGCAAATTATCACTAAATACATTGTTACATAATTTGAAATAGAGAGAGTAATAAAGTCTTAAAAGTCCAATCAAACTGAAGACAAAATTCAGTTGAATATAAAAGATTTTCAATATCACTTAATTCATCTATTATTGTTGATCTGTAGCTGAGGACTTACTTGTTGATCCTTGAGTAGGTTGACTTCCTGATCCTGAATCACTTGACTTTGTGGGATCTGAATCTTGCTCATTTAAGTGTATAGATAATGCCCTTTTGGGTTGCATTAGAAAAGGAGGTTCCAAAGGTTCAGGAAGTGGGTAAGAGGTGCTATTAAGCATTAGTAAAACCAAACTCATAGTTGGTCTCACAACTATATCTTCTTGAACACAAAGTAATCCAACTTGGATGCATCTCAATTTTTCATTCTTATTAAATCCTTGGTGTAATATAGGATCTACAATATCTAAACTTGTTCCTGCCTTCCAATTTTTCCATGCCTGCAACAATTTACTCAATTGATCATAATAATATAAACCAATATTTACAATCAAATTTTTTGTTGTTGTGAAATCTCTAAGACACTTACAATGCCTAATAGATCTTCTATATTCTCCCCATCTCGAATCTCAGTGTTTCTTTGGCCGCAAATAATTTCTAAAATGATTACGCCAAAACTGAACACATCTGATTTGATTGAGAATTGTCCATGTTTAATGTACTCTGGTGCCATATATCCACTGTATGACAAAACAATTAGGTTCAAGAATAATGAAATATAAAATGTCACTCCATTTTTATGATCTATCATTTTCCCATTTTTTGTTTTAAAATTCTTATTTGGAAATGAAGAATAACTCATTAATTCAAGCATTTTCGTAATACTTACTAAGTTCCGATGACCGTCTTTGTCATGCCATGAGTTTGATTTGGATCAAACAATCTTGCAATGCCAAAATCCGTAATTTTTGGGTTCATCTCTTCATCTAGTAGAATGTTACTTGTTTTGAGATCACGGTGAACAATTTGTAATCGAGAATCTTCATGAAGATAAAGAAGACCACGAGCAATATCTTTTATGATTTTGGATCGTCTTTCCCAGTTTAGACTTGCACGCTTGATTGGATCTACATGATTACCCAAGCCAAAATTATGAAGACATTACATTTTATAACTTAATAAGTTGTTCAAAATATCTCTCTTTATTTCAACATAGAAAAGTAAAGGTAAGGTTGGAGAAAATATTGTAATTTACCGAATATGATATAATCAAGACTTTTATTGGAGACAAACTCGTATATTAGTAGTCTTTCTTTTCTTTGTAAGCAGAAACCTAGTAGTTTAACTAAATTTCGATGTTGAAGTTTCCCCGTTAGCAATACTTCGTTCTTGAATTCGATTTCTCCTTGCTCAGAATTGTTAGCCAATCTTTTGATAGCAATATCATGTCCGTTAGAGAGTGTACCCTAAAATTATAGTTAATTTTTAGTGTATAAAACTCTAACAAAAATATTATGATATATGCATGTATGTATGTTGCAATTATTATAAAAAAGAGGGTTTTTTTTTTAAACCTTGTAAACAGATCCAAATCCACCTTGACCAAGCTTATTTACATCAGAGAAGTTGCTTGTGGCTAATCTGATTGTTGCAAAGTCATATTGCAACAAGTCACCAACTTTAAGGTCATTACCAGCTTCAGCTTCTTCCTCTTCAACATCAACTTCATCTTCATCTTCATTTTTCTCTTCACCTAGGCACGTGTTTCCACAAATATATTGGTTAATACTATATTACAACACAATCCCGGACCAAAATAAATTTTATTATAACACAATCAATAATATTTGTTTTAATAATACTCCCTCCGTCCCTTTTTATAAGAGCTAGTTTGAAAACAAAAATTGTTCCTTTTTATAATACTTTTTTGCAATTATCAATAACATTGATTCTTTTTTTTTCCAAAACTACCCCTATATATTTACTTTACATAATTTTTTGAATAGCATTTAATTCTTTTTTGTAAATGAGTACTCTACTAATTATAGGAAAGTAATTATTAAGGATTAACATAGAAAATCAACATAATTTAACAACCAATTTAATACAAAAATCAACCTTGTTAAAACTCGTGTTTTGTCGTCCCGTGAGCTTAACTCACTTAGTTGGGACATTGCATTATATATGTATGGGGTCGGGGTTCGAACCTCAATCATCTCACTTATCTACTTTAAGAGTGGAATTTCTAGCCACTTGACAACTTTTGGGACAACCTTCCTTTTTTCTTTGCAACAAAAAATAAAGTGAGAGGTGGAGAGAGAGAATAAGAATATAATGAGAGTAAGAAAGAGAGTTGTCCAAAGTTGTCCACTTTTTAGATGTACAAATATCATTTCTCTATTTGAAAAACTTATATGTTGTATTTTTACTTGGGAGCTTCTATGGTGCAGTCCAAAAAGTGACTGCTTGGGTGAAGTTGCCACTGTGGCCAATGAAAAAGTAGTGTTGACTTGGTCAATATCATGTAGGATTATAGAGAAAGTGTTTCAATACATCAGTTCAATATATGGTCTATCATAAACCATCATTTAAAAGCATGGATATAAAAACAAATTGAAGGCTGAGATTAAACATTAAGTATTCTTTTTATTACTACAGATTAAGTATTTTTTTTAATTATATGTCAAAAAATAAAGTATTTGTTTAATTAAAAAAAGGAAGAACAAGAAAATGGATCTGGATCTGTTATTACAAATGTAACAACACGGTTTGTACTTGTTAGTTTTGGATCTGGATCGAATAGTTGACAGCGATGGCGAATGAATGTAACAACATCATGTTCCTTAGCTGAACTATTTTCAAGTTTTTGAAAATTTTAATCTTAGGTTTTGTGTTTTAGAGTTTAGACCATTTGAATCAAAATTAAAATTATAAATGTATTGTACATGTTTTTTGAGATGTTCCTAAGCAATTAATCGATATTTTTAATGTTTAAATGATCTGAAACCGTCGGGTTTCGTTCTGTTGTCGCGGGTCTGAAACCGGGTCAAAATTACCCGGCTGAAGGTTGAAGATGATGATTAAGTTAATATTTTTATGATACAATTGCGAATATAACTATTAGACAACGCAGCTTAGTAATAACTTATGTATATGCCCTAGCGGTAAGGTTTCGTTTTCGCTTGTCAACATGTCATGGGTTCGATTCATGTTGACAACTTTTAGTGAATTTTTTATTTTTTTAAACAGCGTTGATTAAATTAAAAACACAGAAAAAAAATTGAAAATGTGGCACAAGAGCAATTCGAACAGGGAACCTGTTGCTAATTAACTGCAATCCTAAACAAATTGGCTGCGAATATTTATTATGTTAATTATGCACTGCATATGTATATATTTCTGTTTAAATGTGCTATTACGGTTATTACATTTTTTTTTTTATATTGACGGTTATTACATTTTAATCATGTCTATATAGATTATAATTAACTAATTAGGAAGCACTTGTAGCATCTTTAATTAAATAAAATCATACTATTTTGGTCCCTAAAAATAATTTTTTTTTGAGAAAATTGTAAAGATTATGAAAGTGGATTGTAGTATCAATTTTGCTGACAATTATTATTATTTTTACAATTTTATCCTTTTAAAGATATTATAAGTTAATATATTTTTAGAGTATTTATGACATATATAAAAAAATGCACTACAAAACTAGGTATTTAACGGTCACATTAATAAAATTCAAAATCCCTAATCAAAATCGAGAGTGTTAGTCAAAATTCACGTCCCTTTCATTAAATTAGATTTTCAATGAGACTGTTATTACAATCAGTTTATACATCCGAGTCCGATCATCAAAATTCTCATTCGTTTGTTAGTCCAAATAGGTGATATTAAAGCGTTGGATTGATAATAGTCAAAATCGTTAGTTTTAGTCAAATTTTGTGGCTCTTTCTTTAAAATTAGGTTTCCGTTGAGACTATTATTACAATAGGTCTATACATTCGAAGTCCGATCTTTGAAATCTCATTCTCATTTGTTTTTTAGCCAAATTAAGTGATATTGAACGGTTGAATTAATAAAATTCAAATCTCGAGTCAAAATCGTTAGTTTTAGTCAAACTTCATGGCTCATTCTTTAAAATCAGGTTTTCGATCAAACTGTTATTACAACCGGTCTATACATATTGGAGTTCGATCATCAAAATCTCACTCTCATTCTATTTTCAGTTCAATTAGGTGATATTACACGGTCAAATTGGTAAAATTCAAAATCTAAAGTCATAATCGTCAGTTTTAGTCAAATTTCATGACTCATTCTTTAAAATTAGATTTCCAATGAGACTGTTATTACAACTGGCGGGTCTATACATTCGGAGTCCGATATTTTGGACTATTACATTATATTTTGACCGAGACTTATAATCTAATTCAACTGAAATACCATTAAAGACTAGAGTTAATAGTGCTTTAATTAAACTGGAGTATAATATTTAGTCAAAGACTAAGGTTAACAGTGCTTTATTTAAACTAGAGTATTATCTTATGTCAGATTATATTTTATTTTTATTTTTATTTTTATTTATAATTTTTTAATCATTAACTTCGACCAGAGTATAATAATCCACAGTCAAATATTAGGATTAAGAGTGTTGTAATTGAACTGAAGTATAATCTTCGGTCAAAGACTAGGGTTAATGGTGTTTTAGTTGATGCAAAGACGTTGCCTAGGTACGGGTACGGTACCGGTATCCGGTACCGGTACTGGTACGAGGTACGACATTTTTAAAAAAATTAAGGTACGGGTACGTATATAAATATATTTTTTAATATAATTATATAAATAAAATAATATAACTATATTGTTAAATCAAATAATTAAACATAGAAAATACCACATAAGTAATTGAAATTATTCAAAAACATCAATACATCAAGATTTGTATGAATAAATTTAGATTGTGCCTATTTCTTTTCAATAAATGAGTGAATAAATCCAGCTATTACATTGTTATTGCTTATTAGTAAAGTTGCCACTTTTATATTAAACAAATAAAAAACATAAATTTTCCTGTAAACAAAAAAATAATAAAAGAAAAAGAAAAAAAAAATAGATTTTTTTGGATTCGTGTACCACGCGCGTACCATAGAAGTACCACGCGTGTACCCGTTGCAAAATAAAAAATAAAAAAATAGGTACGTCACCGGTGCGTACCCAAGGAGTACCGTACGCGTACCGGTACCCGGTACCGGTACTCTTCCTAAAATGGAGTACCCATGCTTCATAGTACAATGTTTAGTGAAATATTAGGGTTAATATTGCTTTAGTTGAATCGAAGTATAGCTCTCAATTAAAGACTAGAGTTAATAGTGAGATTAAGTTGGATAAAAGTTGATCCAAAGTATAATCTTAAGTCAAATTATACGTAATTTTAAATTTTTATTTATTTTATAATTTTCAAGTTATTATCTTCAATCGGAACAAAAATTAATATAAAAGATACGTATAAAAATAGGAATTGAACAATAAATATTTATTAATTTTAATTTATTACACAAAAATCATACACATGACAATTGCTTTAATCAAGAAATATTAATTTAATAAATTTTACAAGAAAGAGCACAAGGGCGTCACCTATTTTTTTTTTTTGAAACAAACGACGTCACTTATATTTTAATAATATTTCATTTTTCTAAATACTTTATTCTAAATTAGTTTTATACTTTAGTATAAATATCAATCATTTTTTTGATCAAGTATAATATCAGTCACTTTAATAAATTTTACAAGAGAGAATACAATGACTTAACTTATATTTTATAAATTAAAGTTAATAGACCCGGTCATAAAACTAGTTTGACTTAAAATTATATTCCGGTTCAACTGAAGCATTATTAACACTAGCTTTTTACTAAAGATTATATTCCGGTTGAAGTTATTGATTTAAAAATTATGTAAATAAAGCAAAATTTAAAAAATAATGTTTATTTTGACTTAATATTATATTCAGGTTGAAGTTAACGACTCAAAAATTAATTGAATGAAGTAATATTTAAAAATAAAGTAAAACTATACTCCGGTTGAAACTAATGATTTCAAAATTAAATAAAAAAACTAAAATTTAAATATAAAGTATAATTTGACTTGAAATCATGCTTCGGTTCATTTTAAACAGTATTAACTCTAGTCTTTGACAAAAAGTTATACCTTAATTGAAGTTAATGACTTATTAACATTAGTATTTGACGGAGGGTTACACTCCGGTTGAAGTTAATGACTTAAAAATTATATAAATAAAGTAAAATTTAATAATAAAATATAATTGGGTACTACAATCCATTTATTTATTTTTTTGTAGATAGCCTAGTGGCTTTGAAATTCCACCTTAAAGATGGATAAGTGGAGTGTCTGAGGTTCGAACCCCGGCTACAATCATTTTTTTAATCTTTACAATTTTTTTTAAAGAAGTCTTATTTATATGGACTGAAATAATATAAATTTATTTAATTAAAGATGATACAAGTACTTGTACCAAAAAAAGAAATGCTACAAGTACTTCTTTCTAATCAATTAATTTTTATCCATATAGATATGACTGTGATAACCATTACAACACAGTTAGCCAGAAATATATACTTGTGTATTGCATAATCTCAACGCAACATATTTATAGGCGAGCTGGTAAGTGTCTCGTCCCATTGCGTATAGGTTCTGTGTTCGAGCCTTACTTATGTGAAGTTTGTCGTTTTTTTGGCTGTAATTTTTATTTCAATCAATACTGTTTGTAAAAATAAATAATTAATGTGAAACGTTGCCAGCAGGTTTCGAACTCGTGACGTGTAGGCAAACGAAAAACGATCCAACCGCTACGCCACAAGAATAACTCATTACTTTAATTGCGTTATTTAATAATTATTCTTTAAAGAAAAGAAGTGTAAATATATTAAATTAATCATCATCTTCAACCTTCAGCCGGGTCACTTCGACCCGGTTTCAGAACCGCAAAACCAGTACGAAACCCGACGGTTACGGATCATTTAAACATTAAAAATATCGATTAATTGCTTAGGAACATCTCAAAAAACATGTACAATACATTTATAATTTTAATTTTGATTCAAATGGTCTAAAACACAAAACCTAAAATTAAAATTTTCACAAACTTTAAAACGGTTTTCCTAAGAACATGATGTAGTCAGATTCATACGCCGTCACTGTGAAGCATCCGATCTAGATCTAAAACTAGCAACGTACAAACTGTGTTCTTATGTTTGTAATAACAAGTACAAATGTTTTCTATCATGACGGCGGCAGCGCGGTGGGACAAAGGTTTGCTCCGGCGGCGGCGATGAGTAGAAGATGAAAGGCAAGATGAGAGAAGATGGAGAAAAGCATTCTGTTCTTCCATTTTTGTTTTTTTTTTGTCAAGTGTTCTTCTTTTTTTAATTAAACAAACAAATACTGTACTTAGTTTGAAATAAAAAAATACTTAATTTTTAATCTTAACAATTAAATTTATTTTTAGATCTATGCTTTTAAATGATGATCTATGATAGACCATATATTAAACTGATACATTGAAACATTTTGCCTATAATCCCATGTGGCAATGACCAAGTCAACAATTCATTATTATTGGGCAATTAAAACAACTTAACTCATGCAGTTATTTTTTGGACTGCACCATAGAATTCTCCTTTTTACTTTTCCGTTATGGAAAACACAAGAGAAGACTTATGTTGACTTGCCTTAATAAAAGCAAAACGTTAGAAAAAACACAAGAGAAGACTTATGTTGACTTACCTTCAATTTCTGGCGTGTGTTCGGGTTTTGGTTTTCTCCTTCGCAAACAAATCCATATACCCACCAAAAGTATGCCAGCCACAACAATTGCTACAACGATAGCGATGGACGTTCTTATTTTCCTGCTCTTTCCTAATGCAGAAACAATAGTTAGTTAGGCATAATCATATAAATAAATTATTGTTCTTGGCCTTTTAAAACAAAAATGACTAGTTTAAACAACTTATTACCGTAAAATAATAATAATAATTAAAAAAAATTGAAGGTTGTATTTATTTTAATTTAAAGATTAAAATAATTATAAATGTACTACAAATTTGTCTATTAGAAGAGATTAGACTTTCACCACGCGTTGATCTAAGGTAGTTGGGGGAATTACTGATATTTTTTTATATAATTGAGGACTAAAGCGCAAGAATTACTGATATTTAGTGTCTAACACTTCATTCTGCACTCTCAAAATAATTATGGAAAAAAAAAATTATAATTGTCATACGTACAATTCAACTGTAAGAGCAACGATAAGAATGTTGATTTGAAGAGATTGAATTTGAATCTAACGTACTCCAATTGTCTACACTTAAGGTGTGTCAAGCCGGCTACTAGGCTACATGACCTAAAAAGAAGAAAAAAAATCATAATTATTGTACCTTTACTAGTAGATGTGTTGATGGAGATAGCAGAAGTTGCAGTTTTAGGAGAAAGTGCAGGAGGAATTGCTTGAGAAGCTGGCTGTGGTGCTGGTGATTCTGCATTGTTCATGACTATGGACTGAAAGAAAGGAGTGATATCATATCTAACAGAACAACTTGGTCCAAGATACAAACAACCTTTCATTTGTTTACACCAATATGGAAACTGTCCCAAAGCTGAATCCAAACATTCAGTACAGTTTTCCTTGGACAAATCTGGTGTACACTGAACCAAACCATATATAGTCTCATTTCTATTACTACTAGCTTCATCAATTACTTTAACACTTTTTTCAGCAAACTTATGTTGCGAGTCACCATCTGCAGCCGCGCTTTTAAGTTCATCCAACAAGACATTAAGTGTTTGATTAAACAAATCATCCACCACTGTCTTGGTTTCGATATCATAAACGAAACCTGTTTCGGTTTTCATGACGCCAAATAGAGAATCGTTTGAATAACGTAAGGTGCACAAATCATAGTAACCAATTGCTTCTTTCTGTATTGGACATCGATCGGTTAGAAGTACCGCGGAGGTTCTCAAACATTCACGGCAATTGGTTGGATTAACATCGCCTCTGCAGAAACCGATTGCGTTTACTCTGTTAGGTTCTTCGCCATACGAGAAATTGTAGAAACCGTAGTTTATTTCTTTGTTGGAATATATTTGTTCCAAAACATTGTCGCGGTTGTTCTCGTAGACACTACCTTTGGTGAAGTTTCCGAGATTTTGGTTACAGGCATGGTAGCGGAAAACTAGTTGGTCGTTTGCTTCAGAATTTAGTGTGAAAAACAGAGGAAGAAGTGAAAACAGAGTCCATTGCCAAGAAAGCATAGTGCTCTGTCCTCTGGAATTGGTTGAGAGTTAAGTTGTGGAAGTTTTTCTAGGAAACTGTAAGATATATAATGTAGAAAGAAGTATTTCCTCCTTTGTCAATTATAAGAATTTCTAATAGAAACATTTCACTTTTTAGCTTTATTGAGAAAAATGTGGAAAGAAAGTATTTCCTCCGATCTCAATAATATAGACTAGATATAATAGTTATCCGATAAATATAATGTTAGTTCTAAATTTGTATATCCAAAAAAAAAATATCAATTTTATTTTTTGTAATTATAATTCAATTGATAATTTCAGTTTGTAAAAATATTTGATATGTTTAAATGTGAGTTTGAATAAGTGACTTTTATCTTCTTCACATTTATGTATTTTTTTTACTAGATTATTTGACAAAAAAATTTAATTTTTATCAAAAAGTTTTGGTAAAGAAAACTAAAAATAAAATTTATGTAAGTACTGTAAAAAAAAATTATATAGGCATGAACCTTTTTTTTAATCACCCAAAGAACCACTTAAAATGTAGAAAAAATGTAGATGGTCCTCTGGAATTTGATTTGTGCAAGAACCACTTAATAGACGATGCTAGATTTCTACAAAGTACCGCAGTGAATAATATTCAGTTTTTTACTTTTTTTGTGCTTCTTCTTCATCAAATTTTAGTTGAAAGAGACACTTACAATTTGTGTGTCTGCGTCAAAAAAAAAGAATGTGTGTCACGGCAACAATTAAACTTACTTTAGGTAAAAGAATATATTAAAAAAATCCTTATATGTACTTTTTGTTATAAAAAATTAGAAAACACTAAATTATTCTAAAGTAATATGAGACACGTACATGTGATACTATTAATATTGAAATATTTATCTAAAATTTCAATTTAAAGTAGTAATGTATATTATCAATCTAAATGTCAACTTATAATAGTAAATGTGGATTATTTTATTTATAATTTCTTTTTAGAAAAACAAAAGATAAGTCATTGAAATTTACACACAAAGTGGAGGGACCGAGGTTCGAACCCCGGTCATAACGTCTGTCACTAGCAATTTCGGCATTTCGGTTAATTGAGCTAGAATTTGTGAACATTTTATTCACAACTTTAGTAGCATAAATACCACTATTTGATTCATGTAAAAATATATGCATTTTGAGAATAATAAGATATCTCATCCTAATTTCTCCCTTCCTTCATTTTTTTAATTAATTAGTATATATTTATAGTATTATAATTAGATTAATAATTTATATCATTCTATTAATTCTTAAATTTCACTAAAAAAATAATTCCAATTTCTGATTTTTTTCAACACTTTTAATTTAATTAATTATTATTGTAGTCGATATTCAGATTCACGGAGTCAACGCGGCATGACTCATTCCAAAGCTAGAAAGCCAATAGCCCCATCAATCTGGTGAAATATGCATAAAGTTGTAGTTTGAAGTGCAGTCTACGCTGCATGACTCATTCCAAGTTGAAATATGCATAAAAGTTTCGTTTTCTTGCCATCTTTCCCCCAAAACAAAATTCACCGCGAGTTTGATTGTTAACAATCATTACTCTAGTAAATAAAGTTGTAATTTTAATTTTCGTGTGAACTTATCTGATTTGGTAGCGACATCACATTATATATATAAACTGTAAAGGTTGAAGTTTAAATTTCGAACACACTATTTATTTATGTGTTAGCACAACTCCGAAAAAAAATATTTACAAGTGTTGACACAAAAAATCAATTATATATGATCTTTGAGATGACTTAATCTGTCAATATATTGAAAAATATTTGCAAAGTTGAGAGAAATTTGACCTTAATAATAGTCTCCATAAACCTCTTACTTGATAGAGCAACTATATCTCCGAATTTGTATATTATTGTTTGAACCTGTAATGAGTCGAAGTTGATCTGTCACTTCGAACAAAACATAAACTGCGCTAAGACGGGATAACAAAAAAAAATCTTCTCACAAGACAACGACATTGCACTATGACGACAAAAACTGAAACAAAATAACTCAAATATATGTGATAACAACACTTATTTAAATATATTATTTGTTTAGTGTTTTGACGGTTTTTAATCATTTATTGACGGCTTAGGCCGCCACTAATTTACAGAAGGCTCAAACCGCCAGTAGCTGTAATTTAAATATGCCAGTAAAATTAGGTTTTCTTGTAGTGGAGTTACTCCAAATAAAAAAATAACCTAAAATCACCTCTCTCCAATTGATGAATGAAGAAAAAACGCCAGAGCTTCTAATAAAAAAAATCTTAATGGTGCTCTTATTAACAAAGTCATTAAGTGGATCTTAGAGTTTCACAAACAACCTATATTAAGAAAAATGAGTAAATAGCCAAATACTCACTACAACATTTTTGAGTATAGGCCACCCTTTATTTATCCACAATTTAAAAAGAGTGGCCTATAATAGGTATAGGCAACGCTTTTAGCACTGTTGCATATAACTTGCATATATAGGTCATTTTCTAACTTTCTTTGAAAAAACCGTCACCTATTCTCCTTTAAGCCACGGTTTTTAGCCGTTGCTGTTTTGACCATGCTGAAAACCGTGGCCCAAAATATTCTAAAGGCCACCAACTTTAAGCGTGGCCTATAGCACTTTAGGCTACGGATAAAATTTTATACCACACAATATAACCGTGGCTCATTGATATTTTAAAACCGTGGCCTAAAATATTGACATGAGGCTCCAAATGAAAAAATTAAGCGCCACTTGAAAATAACTTTAAGCGGCAAACTGAAAATAAATCTTATACTTTACCATTTTTTTTAAGAAAAAAAATTTCTCCCATAGAAAAAATAAAAAAGAAATTGAGAATCCCTAAATCGCTTTGTCTGAAGCTGAAAATCGCAGCACCACCACTACCACTGAGAATCCCTAAATCGTACCATCACCATTGCCATGGAGAATCTCTAAATTGCACAACCCTTTCAATTTCTCAAAAACCCTAAATCACCTTCTATTTTCTAAAAGATTCCCGTTGAATCAGTTTCTCAAAAACCCGTTGAATCAGTTTCTCAAAAACCCTTTCGGATGTTGGCTTCTGCTTCTCAAAATCCCTAAATCGCAACTCAGGTAACTCATTTTCAGTTTTCTACTGATTCAAATGTCAGCATCTTCGTTTGATTTTCGTTTGGTTTTCGTTTGTTATTTTCTTGTTTTCTCAAAACTCATTCTCTCTTGTTCTGTTTTGATTTTGTTTGTTCTGTTCTTGTTTTTGGGATTTTTTTATTTTGATTTTCGTTTGTTTATTCTGTTCTGTTCATGCTCTCTTTCTCTCTTGTTTTGATTTTTGATTTTTTGGGACTGTTTCTTATTATTGATGATGATTAACTGATTATTACGGGATTTCGATTTATGTTCTGTTCATATTATGGGATTTTGATTTCTGGACTGTTGTAATTTTGATTTTCGTTTCTTATTTTGTCTTTTGATTTTTTGGTACTGTTTCTTATTATGGGATTTTTTTAGTGAGGAGAATGAGTATGGCTATATGAGTGATGCATTTGTAAATAGGAAGGTGTTGGGAAAAGGATTGATCTATCGATGAATTTTGATTTGTTTCGTTGATTGATTTATTGAAATTTGGAAATTTGGCTTAGTAAAATCTGAGAGATTCCAAACATAGCCATAAATGGATAGTTGGATATATTGCAGTCTGCTTCATGGCCATACTTATGAAAGCAATTGGATTTTTTTATTGCCCTGGTTCATAAACAACCAAGTATTATTATCATCAAGTCAAATATAGGGAAAAAATTAAAAAAACATTAATCTAAACAAACACTTAATGAGAGATTTATTAGGTTCTTACACCATGCTAATGGCTGCTGTGAGAGTGTAGCCAATGGTAAAATTGAACTATTTTGAGGCCTTTTTTTGCCCAAAATTTTGAGACCTAAAGTCCTTGTTTAGGTTGCTTGACCTTTGGACCCGTCCTGTTTTCACATTGATTACAGATGCATGCATCTAACTTGTACGAGTTTATTAGTCGATTCTAGCTAGATAAAATGAGTTGAGAGCTGAAAACTCGAATTTGACAAAAATTGAAATTTGTAATGAATTACCTAGAATTGTTTTGACCATCCCCATGTAGGTGGGGTTTCTAGCTCCATGAATAGGATCAGGATACCTATAGCAATCAGCCATGAGAATTGAAGTGAGGAGAGTGATAAGGGAGAAGAGTATGAGAGCAATAGTCCCTCCAATCCATCCCAATTGAGCAACTGCCCATGCCAATGACAACACTCCAGATCCTATTACAGTCGTCACTATATGTGCACTTGCAGTTACCCATGTTCCTTCATATATAATCATACATTTAAGTATCAATATGTTAAAATAACAACATACTAATACTAATACTGATAACGTCAAAATGAAAAGGAAAATGAAATGTTGATTGACTAATTGATGCATATAGTTTTGATCAATAAAATAGTATCCCTGGGTACTTCACATCTCTAGGACAAATGACACAAAAAAGTTAGTATATGGCAAAGCTTTGCACTACAAACTTAAATAGTTTTTAGCCTTCAAAAAAACACTTAAATAGATCTCACTAAGTACTTCTTTTTTTTTTTATATTAAAAGTGAAATAATATGTTCAAGAATGTTTTGATTTATGCATATAGACTAGATTCTATTTAATAAACTTAATGGTTCATATGTTGTTTTTTTTTAGATATTTATGTGATTCCTTCTTAGTATGTTTCAGTAGTTACTCTGTTTTGATAGTCACTCTGTTTTGTTTAGAGTTGTTCCAGCATCTTATATTTGTTAGATTACACTTATAAAAAATTTGGTAATTCATGCTTTTTGTATAACTACATAAAGGAACAATAAATGGATATATGCCACGTAGAAGATGATGTTGCTGCTACGGGGCTGTTATAAGAGTTGAAGTGATCAATAAGAGGTTGTAATAAGATGTTAGATGCTAACATATATTGATTGATACTAGTTATATTTAATTAACACTAAGTACTAGGAGTGTTTCATTTCATGTTAGCGTGACAGAAACAGATAGTAGTGGACTAGTAGTGGTTCTGATTGTTTTGAGATAGTATAGTAGTGGTGGTTTTCTGATTGTTTTGAGAGATAGTATTGGGTTGTTTTTTCAAACTGCTTCACCTTAGACTCAAGTGTCAATTCTCCAAATTTTGAGATAGCTTATTTTGACAGTTCAGTAAGAAACTCCGTGTTTCTTTTGACAAGTTAGAGAACAATGTGTTAGATCATGCATATACGATTAAACAATTATGCTTATATGTTTCTAAGTGGTCTATTTTTTTTCTTTAGAACCTCTGATTTCTAATCAATTTTTTGCTTATGCAGAACTCAACCTATCTTTCCCAGACAGTTGCAGCGTTTTCTTCCCTGATATTTACATTGCTTTGAACCTTTAGGTAAGTGAGCCACAAAATCTTATAAACACTTGTTATAAGTTAGCATGTATGTTTGTGATTTGGGTGCTTTTGACCTCTGTTATATATGAAATCTAATATGATACTAATCTCATTGAGAAAAAAGAAAATGTATCTATCTTTTTAGAGATGTTATAGTTTTGTTAGCGTTTCTTTAATTACCCTATTGATATGCTGCAGTCTCAATCTTTATTTGTTTATGCGGATTTTTTACATGTCATGCTGAAGCTGTTGTTAATTGTGTTTTAATTGGCCTATTGTTGACTCGTTTGATTCACAACATAACAACAAATCATATCTCTAATATAGCCACAAGTAACTTCCATTTTTGAATAATGTGTGACAAATGTTGTGGCCAAAAGTAAATATGTAACAGAAGTACTACAGTAGGTAGAACACATGTTGTATAGCTTTTGCATAATTATGCCATTCAATGTTTGCTTGTTTTTTTTTTGAAATGCAAGACATGGTTGGTTTTGACTTTTGGAAGTAACATTTAGATATATTTTCTTGTGGAATCATGGATTGATGTTTTGTGGATGATGTTTCAATATTTTGTAAATCAACTTTGTTAGATATATTTTACTCAAGCAATGATTACTATTTCTTAAGTAAAGTTTAGTTATTTCAAGCAATATTAATTATTAATACAAATTTGTTTAAAAAATGTTGTATTGTGGATTCATGCAACATTTAGATACTTGCGATTAAAGTGGATTGGATAAATGAAAGAAATATATATATTTACAGGCGACAATGGTGTTGTACGTAACGCTTTTATTTGTGTAGCAAAACAAAATAGCCCACAGTTTTGTCAATAGTAGTGTGTTGCCTATTCTTTTTAGCAACACTTTATTTGTGTGGCCAAAATGTTATAGCCCACGGTTAAGTCTGATAAATTTGTGGTATATTATACAAGCAACATTTAAAAAATCGTGGCCTAATGTACCAGAAACATGTGCGAAACCGTGGCATAATGTATAGGCAACGCATACCAAAACGTGGATAACTGTATAGGCCATATTTGCAAAACCGTGGCCTATTGTATAGGCAGCAACTATGAAACCGTGGCCTAAAGAAAACCGTGGCTTAAAACCAATCAATTAACCGTGGCTTCTTTGCATGTTATACGCCACGGTTTTTTGTTATGCGTGGGCTAAAGTGAACAAAACCGTGGCTTTAGAGAAAAGGCCACGGCCGCATACACCACACCCTCTAAACCGTGACAAAACCGTGGTCTAAACCTTAGGCCACTGTTTTTTTGGTTTAGGCCACCCTTTTTGACAAGTTGTCTATAGTTAAAAATGTTGTAGTGACTCTTTTTGAAATTACAAAAATCATCAATACCCCTGAAATTTTATCCCGTCTTTCATGTTGCCCCTAGCTCTTTTTACTCTGTCAATGGCGATGATGTAAACAATAACTGTATACGTGACATCTGCTGAGGTCACATCATATCATAAGGGGATAATTGACTAAAATTTGCATAAAGAGAGAAAGAGAGAGATATAGGGAGAGAGAGAGAGAGAGTTAGAGTTAGAGTAGTTGCAACAACAACAACATTAACAAACAACTTTGTAAAATATTTAAATTAGTCCTTGAATTTCTACAATTTATAAGCAAAATGCACCCTTAAATTTTTAAATTTTAGGCAATTTATTTATTTTTTTAAAATGTTAATTGCATTATAAAATTTTATATATATATATATATATATATATATATATAATAATTACATATTAATAAAAGGTAGACGAGCAACATGCTGCGCCGCTAACACTTTTTGTATAGCAAATCCTAATCTTTGAAAAACTACATTCATAGACAAATTGTCCCCTCAACTGAAGTAAATTTAGGAAGTGAATAATCAGGATTCCATATGGAGTGGATAATTGTTGTACACAACTAATAAAAAAAGGAAATAATAACGAAAGCAAACGATGATGAACACATAAGAAGTTTGATAACGGAGTTTCCCGTATGTACGTCTTCAACTGTAGAATTTGCTACAGCTCGTTTCTATTAGATGAATTAATTAAGTAGGATTTCAGTGTTACAAGCGTTATTTATAAGAATAATAATTCGGTCCAAATAACAACAATAAATACCCCTGAACTATACCACGAGAGCTATTGCCCCCAAACTCAGCTCCTCGCCATACTCAACAGTAATGATTCTCCATGTGGTATACAATTGATAAAAGTTGTGTAACAGAAATTTGTGCAACAACTTAATTAAGATTTGATCAGAAGAAGAGTAAAGAGGAAAAAAAATGAAAACAACTGTAATTTTTTGAGATCATTTGCAGCAACAACAACCACCTTAAGTCTGGACAATTATGAGGTCCAAGTAATTTTTCTTTAGCACCACTACTTGGAGGATCATTATCCACTTCATATGAAATCCTATTAATTCGTTTACTAAACTCAAACTCTGAGGATATTAGTTGGGCAAACCATCATTTCAATTCCTATAAGTGTAACTCGTTGTCACAAATATATATGGATTTGGAGTCTTATTACAAAGCAATCGATATAAACAACACCAAATAAAACTATACACAAAATAACACTAAACGCAGTATGCTGTTACACAATTTGAAACAGAGTAAAGGCTTAAAAGCCCAATCCAAATAAAAAACAAACAAAATTGAATTGAACATAAAAAAATTTCGCAATCACACTTAATTGTTGTACTATGTGCTTATGATTTAAATTCCATCACAAAAAATATTCAGCAGAACATTAATCTGTAACCGAAGATTTACTTGTTGATCCTTCAGTAAATTGGCTTCCTGATCCTGAATCACTTGACTCATAGCTGGTCTCATATCTATATCTTCTTGAACAGATAGTAATCCAACATGGATGCTTCTTATTTTTTCATTCTTATTAAAACCTTGGTCTAATATTGGATCTACAATATCTGAAGTTGTCCCTGCCTTCCAATTTTTCCATGCCTGCAAGAATTTGTTCAATTCATGATAAAATATATACATGTTCGTGAGCTCAACTCAGATATGCAGGAATCAGAGTTTAAACCTCGATAATTACTTATTCACTTTAAGGATGAAATTTATACTTATTATGCTACTTGACAAAAAGAAAAAAAAAAAAACTAACAGTTAAGAGATTTAACACTTACGATGCTTAATAAATTTTCTTTATTCTCCACGCCATGTTTCTCGATAATTCTCCGACCACAAACAATTTCTAAAATCATTACACCAAAACTGTACACATCTGACTTGACTGAAAATTGTCCGTCTCTAATGTACTCTGGAGCCATATATCCACTGTATGTCAAAACAATTATGTTCAATCGAAAAACATAAAATGTCATATCTTCTGTGATAAAATATTTTCACTTTTTTTTTACAGAATTCTTATTTGAAAATAAGGAATATCTCATTAGTTCAAACATGTTCTTACTTTACAAAGTTCCAACAACAGTCTTTGTCATGCCATCGGTTTGATTGGCATCAAACAATCTTGCAATGCCAAAATCTATAATTTTTGGATTCATTTGTTCATCTAGCAAAATGTTACTTATTTTGAGATCACTGTGAACAATTTGTAATCGAGAATCTTCATGAAGATAAATAAGACCTCGAGCAATATCATTTATGATTTTGTAGCGTCTTTCCCAATTTAAATTTGCACGCTTGATTGGATCTACGTAATCACCCAAGCCAAAACTAAAGGTTATAAAATATTATAATTTAAATAATTGTTCAATGTTTGTCTGTTTATATTTCATTATAGAAAAAGAAAAGGTAAGGTTTCAGAAAATATTGTAACTTACCAAATATGATATAATCAAGACTTATATTAGGGACAAACTCATATATCAGTAGCCTTTCTTTTCTTTGTAAGCAGAAACCTATTAGTTTAACTAAATTTCGATGTTGAAGCTTCCCTGTTAGCAACACTTCATTCTTAAATTCTGTTTCTCCTTGATTAGAATTGATTGCCAACCTTTTGATAGCAACATATTGTCCATCAGAGAGCATACCCTACAATTAATTACAATTTTTAGTGTATATAAATTTAATAAAAATATCATGATATATATGTGCATGTGTTTCAATAAAAAGGGTATAATTTGTTACCTTATAAACGGTTCCAAATCCACCTTGACCAAGCTTATTTGCATCAGAGAAGTTGCTTGTAGCTAATCTGACAGTATCCAAGTCAAATTGCAACAAATCACCAACTTTAAGATCATTACTCGCTTCAGCTTCAAATTCATCTTCATTTTTCTCTTGGCCTGGACATTATGTTCAATTTTTAATTTATTTTCAATAATAAAAAAGATTATCTCAAAGGAAGTAGATTTTTTCAAATGTGACTTTTACACCAGAAAATGAATTATAATATTTCTAAATTCAAACTCATCAGTCATCACATTTAAATTTTTCAAGCATTTTTCTCTTCTTATTTTTTTTAAAGAAGCAAAATTGAAACTTATATTAACAAGGCCTGACCAGCACAAGATATGCTAACCAGAACCTCCAAGGTCTACAAAAAATTACAAACTAGCCACATTTTTCTCTCCTTATGAATGACAATATATAGTACACTATTCTCTCCTATAAAATTCACATATGAGAGGATCTACTCAGCCTTGGCACAAGGTTCCTACACCATATAGTTGAAGATAAAAACAAACATACAGCAAAATTGAAGCCATTTTAATATAATATGTGTTGCTACAAAAACATTGTTTTATTTTCTTTAGATTTTTACAACGGCGCATTGCAATAAGTGGCTCACGTTATGTTATGTGATGGGATGATTAGATTCTTGTCACTTTGTGAATGTCAATGCTATAAAGAAAAATATCCAAAAATCGGTGAATCTGTGGGCCATTGAGGTTCACATCATTTTTTACTTTAGACCAGACAGCGTTGGAAAAACTGTGGCCAAAAGAAGTAATGGGCCATTGTGGCTCACATCATTTTTTGTTTCTTAGCTCCCTCGCTCTCTTCTTTCTTTTGTATTTTATTAGATCGATAATGAACCGAGCCAATTCGAATAAAGTTTGAGATTTAATTCGACAATGATTTATTAACTTAAGTTCATGAACTAAATGAGCTGAACTTAAACTGAAAATAAAATGTTTTAATTAAATGAATTGAATTTGACCTTACATTGTTCAACTCGTTTGGTTTACTAGTTGACTCGCCTATATGTAAACCGAGACCGATCTAGAAACTCATTCGACGTGGGACAAAAATAAGAATTAAATAAAATTAATGTATTTATTTATATTAACATTAATACATTTGGAGAAAAAACAATATGCACTAACATTGAAAAATAATTTTACACTTAACATCAATCACAATTAAGTTTTTCGTCACGTTACCTCTTTAACTCCACATTTTTTATATGATATGGAACCTTAAATTAATTTTATTGATTGTCAAGTGCATGTACAACCCATACATTTATATTGTGCTAATATATTTTCTTTTGCTGCTAATTTAAAAACATTTATTTTTAATACTTAAAATGTGACAAACTGTCACATCTAAAATTTATTAACAAAAGACACATTTTAAAATATCTTATCAAGCCGAGTTAAACTCAAACAAGTTCGAATCAGTTCAACTTATTTTCAGCCCTATATTTCATTTAAATCATCCACAAGTAATTACTTATATTAACTTACTTACCTTCATATTCATGCGTATATCCAAGTCTTGATTTTCTCCTTTCGAAATAAATGCATAAAACAACAACCACTATGCCAGCCACGACAACTACTACAAAGATAGCGATGATCATTCTTAATTTCCTCCTCTTCCCTAATGAAGAACACATGATGAATCATCTTTGATTTTTATATAAGAACGTAAAGTGCAATATTTTACCATTTAAAAATAGAGAGAATTTATGTAATATTCTCTCTTTTTAAATAATAAAATATTGCATTTTACACTTTTAAATAAAAATCACGAATGAGAGGATTCATTGTCAAGAAAACACAGTTGATTTAGTCCAAATAAAATAAATAAATATGACAAGATTAAACAATTTAGTTATAATAAGAAAAAGACTATATGACAGACAACTAAGATAATATTGTGTGGTGCACATATTTTGGTAAATATTTCACTTTAAAGTAGATAAGCGAGATGTTCGGAGTTCGAAATCAACCTCTACTTATATAATAATACAATGTATCTATCAATTGAGTAAAGATTACGAATACAAATTTACTTTCTACTTATATAATGGAATGTATCTATCAATTGACCAAATACATAATTTTAGTTGATGCGCGCAGTTGTCTCTTATAAATTGATTACAGAGAAAAATAAGTTGAAATAAATTCATATTTTTACAGCCATTAAAAAAAACATTGACAAATAAATGAGATGTTAAATTATAGGGAAAATGAATGAACACCTTTCACAAAAAGCTGTGGCTGTGGCTGTGGCTGTGGTGCAGGTGCTGGTGAGTCTGTATTGTTGATGACTATGGACCGAAAGAAAGGAGTGATATCAGAACAACATGGTCCAAGATATAAACAACCTTTCCTTTCTTTCTTTACACCAATATATATGAAATATCTCCCAAAGCTGAATCCAAACATTCAGTACAGTTTTCCTTAGACAAATCTGGTGTACACTGAACCAAACCATATATAGTGTCATTAGTCATTACCACTTGATTCATTGATTGTTTAAACACTCTTTTCAGCAAACTTCCTACGCGAGTCACCATCCGCGGCCGTGCTTTTAAGTTCATCCAACAAGTTACTAAGTGTTTGATTAAATGCATAATCAACCCCTGTCTTGTCTCCGAGATAGTAAACTTTCCCGATTTCAGTATCCAATACACCATATAGCGAATTATTTGAATAGCGTAAGGTGCACGAGTCGTAGTAACACCAGTTACCTCTTTCTGTATGCTACACCGTTCTGCGAGAAGTGTTGCTGACTGTGACAGGAGGCAACTGCAGCAATCATCTGGTTCTATATCTCCTCTACAGAGTCCAATTGCCAAACGAGAAATTGTAGAAACCGTAGTCTATTGTTTTGTTGGAATATATTTGTTCGAATACTGTATTACGGTTGTTCTTGTAGGCACTGTCATCGGTGAAGTCTCCGTGATTTTGGTTACATTCGTGGTCGCGGAGAAGTACTTGGCCGTTGCCTTTGGATATTAGTGTGAAAAACAGAGGAATTAGAAGGGATAGCAAAAACCAAATGGAAGAAATCATAGTATTGGAACTGTGATTTTTTTTGATTGAAGTTTTAGAATTAATGGAGAAAGTAAGCATTAATCTATTAGTTAAAAAAATGGTTCAAGTTGAGTTGTAAAGAATGTTCGGCCAAATCTTCCCGAAAGTCTTCTTGTTTTTTGTGGCACAGCAACTTGCATTTGTTTTTTCCCACCTATTTAGACCTCTCATTATCTACCTTTCCAATAATAACACTAATTGATTCAACAGGGAAGACTGGGATTTGTTTCTATAAAAAAAACACGCAGTTTTACATTGTTTTGCATCTTAACCGTTGATTATCATATCGAACAGAATAAATTATCTCATTTATAAAATTACTAGAAATAATCTTAACTATCAAATTCTAATCGGACGGTCTTTAACTGTTACAGTGTCTTACTATAACAGTAGGAAATCCGATTCCAACAATAAAGTTTTGGGTGGTCATACTAAATAGTATAAATTTTGAAAATAATTAAATGATAGATATTTTTATATATAAGTGTAATTAAATAGAAAAATCAAATATTTGTGACTATTAATAGACTTCAGTAAATGAGGGCAGATCCTCTTCAGTGGGGAAAAAACTGGAGAGGGAGCAGTACTCTTATCCACCATTCATTTAATTATATTTTAAAATAAGTTACGAGCAGTACTCTTATCCACCATTCATTTAATTATATTTTAAAATAAGTTACTATTTAGCCTTTATATTAATGGTTAAGATTTAAATTTAAGAAAAATTGACCGGAGAGAAACCAGACTATCATGTGTCACACAATATTGAATTTTGTTTTCATACTCCGTATGTCGTAAGTTCAACCGGTAGCTGTGATATATGCAGAGATCTTTGACGTGAAGCCTTGAGCACGTGATTCTCATCTTTTTCACATGTGTGTAGTTCTTGTCGGCTATTTGACAAAAATAGCAACTTTTAGTAAACAGTTTTGATAAGAAAAATCAATGTGTCACTTGTCACACGTGTCATAACTCATAACCTCCAAAAACTTGAGAGAGCATATCCACTTCCGTCCGAGTTTTACAAGAGGGAGTAAATTTTGTATCCTGGCCATTGATTCATTTTTAAATTTAATAATTATTTGGAGAATTCTAGCGTGCAGTCCAAAAAGTGGCTACATGGGTGAAGTTGCTTAGCTGGCCAATGAAATACTTGGTCAAATTCCACATAGGATTTATATGGTGCAGTCAGTTACCATACACCTCCTTATCTATTATTTTTGCAAATAAATCCCAACCACACAATCTTAATATTGTTTTAATAATTATAATTCATATCCTAATTTCCAAATAATCAAAACAAATAATCAAATAAACTTCATCATTCATTGACATCTTATTTTCTCACATATTCATCTCTTCATAACTTTTGAGAAACCCAGATCTAAAACCCATATTCATCTCTTCATAGAGTATCCAAAATCAAAACTTTTGAGAAACCCATATCTAAAACTCATAACCTTCTTCTGCATTTTTTTTGGTGAACATTCAAACTGTTATGATTTCCCCGTTCACCACTTCATTTTTTTTATTCTTCTTTTATTTCAATTGACAGATTTAAAATTTTACCATTGTTGTTTTCATATGATTTTGCTCTGAATTTTTACGGTTTTACATCCCTTTCCATTTCTTCTATTCATTTAAATAAACAAAAACACAGATTTGACACAAGTTGAAAATTTTAATTTTAGGTCTTTTGTTTTAGACTATTTGAATCAAAATTAAAACCATAAATGTATTGTAAATGGTTTTTGTGATGTTTTTGGATAATTAATTTTTATTTTCGATGTTTAAATAGAGCTGAAACTATCGGGTTTCATGCTGGTGTCGCGGGTCTGGAACCGGGTCGAAGTGACCCGGCTGAAGGTTGAAGATTTTGATATTAATTTTATATATTTACGCTACTTTGATTTAAAGTATAAGTATTACATAACGCAATGAAATTAAAACTTGTTCATGTGGCGTAGCGGTTGTTCTGTTTTCCTTTTGCCTACATGTCACCAGTTCGAAACCTGTTGGCAACGTTTTACATTAATTTTTTTTTTACAAACAGTATTGATTAAAATAAAATTACAGCAAAAAAAAGGCCAAAAATGGCACATCTAGGGCTCGAACACAGAACCTATACAAAATAGGTTGAGACACTTACCAACTTGCCTATAAACATATTTTGTTAATTCTATGCAATACACAAGTACATATTTCGGATTAACTGTGTTGTAATGGTTATCACAATCATGTCTATATGAATAAAAATCAATTGATTAGCATTTTTTTTTGTTACAAGTATACTTGTAGCATCTTTAATTAAATAAATTTATACTATTTCAGTCCATAAAAATAAGACTTCTTTAAAAAAATTGTAAGATTAAGAAAATGGATTGCAGTCTTGAATTATACTTTATTATTCAATTCTTTATATATATTAGTGATACATATTTTGTTTTGTGTTGTTTTTTATATTTATTATTCTTGTGAATTCATTCTTATGTTTAAAAAAAAACCTATTTGAGAAAACTCATGTCCATTGATTTTTTTTTTTATATTTAAGATTGATATTATATTTGATCAAAAAAATGATTGATATTATACTATAGTATAAAATTAATTTAGAATAAAATATTTAGAAAAATGTTATAAAATACCTAACTAGACTGAAAAACAAACGAGAATGAGATTTTGATGATCGGACTCTAAATGTATACACCGATTGTAATAACAGTTTGATCGAAAACCTAGTTTTAAAGAAAGAACCATAAAGTTTGACTAAAACTAGCGATTTTGACCGGAGATTTCGAATTTTATTAATTCGACCGTTTTATATCACCTAATTGGACTAACAAACTAATGAGAATGAGAATTTTGATGACCGAACTCGGAATGTATAGACCTACCAGTTGTAATAACAGTCTCATCGGAAACCTAGTTTTAAAGAATGGGTCATGAAGTTTGACTAAAACTAACGATTTTGACTTTAGATTTTGAATTTTACTCATCTGACCGTTTAATATCACCTAATTGGATTGAAAATAGAATGCGAATGAGATTTTGATGATCGGACTCCAAATGTATAGACCGATTGTAATAACAGTTTGATTGGAAACCTGATTTTAAAGAAAGAGCCATTAAGTTTGACTAAAACTAGCGATTTTGACTCGAGATTTTGAATTTTATTAATTCAACCGTTCAATATCACCTAATTTGACTAAAGAACAAACGAGAATGAGATTTCAAAGATCGAACTCCTACTGTATAGACCGATTGTACAACAGTCTCGATGGAAATTTTTATCTATATGGTTAATTTGTGTTGTTAGAATTTTTCATTTTAATCATGTAATTATATGTATAAAAATTAACTGCTTATTGTTGATGCAATTTAATTATTCTAAATTAAATGTAAATATAATTTATATAATTTTAATTAACTAAAATTATTATGATTGAGGGTTATACTCTAATCGAAGTTAATTACTTAAAAATTATATACATAAAGTAAAACTTAAAAATAAAATATAATTTGATTTAAGATTAATGACTTAAAACTTATAAAAATAAGGTAAATTTAAAAATAAAGTATTATTTAACTTAAGATTATACTCCAGTTTAACTTAAACACTATAAACCATAGTATTTGAATGAGAGTTATACTCCGATTGTTGTTTTATTTTTTACGAGTCCAATTGTAGTTAATGACTTAAAAATTATAAAAATAAAGTAAAATTTAAAAATTAACTTAATACTCCGGTTCAACTAAAAATTATTAACCTTAGTCTTTGACTAATGGTTATACTTTGGTTCAACTAAATGACTAATAAACCAAGTATTTGACCGGGAGATATACTCCTTTTGAAGTTTTTTTTTTTTGGTGCAATACTCCTTTTAAAGTTAATGACCTAAAAATTATATAAATCAAATAAAATTATAAAAAAAAATAAATTGACTTGAGATTGTACTTCGGTTCAAAGCTGTTTCAAGCAAATTGGAGATTATACTATGATTCAACTAAAACACTATAAATCCTACTATTGGGGATTATACTTTAGTTCAATAGAAAGTACCATTACAAGCATATTCTTTAACTAAGAGTTGTACAAATAAAGTAATATTTAAAAATAAATGATTATTAGTCAAAACAAAAAAAAAAGAATTATTTAACTTAAGATTATACAACTAAAGCATTATTAACTATAGTTTTTTGCCGAGGATAATACTTCGATTCAACTTAAGCTATTTACCCTAGTCTTTGATCGAGGGATATACCCTAATTGAAGTTAATAACTTACAAATTATACAAATAAAGTAAAATTTAAAAATAAAATAAAAATTGACTTAAGATTATACTTCGATTTAACTAATGTGCTATTAATCTTAGTTTTTGACCGATGATTATACCCTGGTTCAACTTAAGCATTATTAACCATATTATTTGGTTGAGGGTTATACCCCGATTCAACTGCATGACTATTGACCTTAGTCTTTGACTGAGAGAGATTAGGGATGTCAATTTGTATCTGATAACGGATTATCCGTGGGGATTATCTGTATGGTGATCCGAAGTCGCGGATTTTTTTCCCCGTGGGGACGGGGATGGAGGGAGAAATTCCCCCGTGGATAATTTGAGGCGGGGAACGGGGAAGGTCCCTCCGCCACCGCGGATTCCCCGACCCCGACCATATTATTTAAATTATATATACAATATATAATTATATAACTTTATATGTTTTTTTAAATAAAAAATAATAATTAATACATTATAAAGATTATGATTATGTATGGTGGCAACAAGTTTAATTAGATATTTAATTTTTTTTGACAAAAATAAATATTAGAATGTGTTTTGCAGTTTTTTGTTATTGATGCAAAATGTATTTTTATTTTAAAAAAATGAAAGATACAAAATATGTATTTTTTTTTAGAAAAAAGGAAGAAAAAACAAGATATTAATGTCATGCTTTTGATTAAAATGTATAACAATTTTGTTAATTTTCTATGTCCGTGGAGATCTGTTGAAACTGTGGGGATCCGTGGGGATGGGGATGGAGGAAGAAATCTCCCCGCGGGGATGGGGATGGAGGAAGAAATGTCCCCGAAGCGGGGAATGGGGCAAGGAGTGGTAAAGTACCATCCGCTCAATCTCCGCCCCGTTGACATCCCTAAGAGAGATACTTTGGTTGAAATTAGTGACTTAAAAATAATAAAAATAAAGTAAAGTTTAAAAATAAAGTGTTATTTTATTTAACTTAAGATTATACTCCATTTTAACTTAAACACCATAAAATCTAGTATTTGATTGAGTTATAATCTAATTGAAGCTAATGACTTAAAAATTATATAAATAAAGTAAAACTTAAAAATAATCATTAAAAATTATAATTTATTATAAAAATATATTCGACTAGTAATTCGAATTAAAATTTACTCCATTTCAATTTACTTAAAATTTTACTCAATTTCAATTGAATCACTATTAACCATAGTCTTTGACTGATAATTATACTCTGGTTCATTTAAACTAAAACACTAGTATTAAGGGTTTTAAATAAAGGTCCGCGACCGCGAAAACGGCCACGACAATAAGGTTTTGGCAGGTGCCGATATCGTTACTGTTATCACCGTTATTTATATTAAAAAATAAATTGTGATTAATTCACACCGCGGCGACCGCAATTAGTGTCGTAACATCTATACCAACCGAAATTGCGAAAACATTTACGTAACCGAAGCGCGACCGCGACCGTTTTTTAAAACCTTCTTTGACTGATGATCATACTTCGGTTGAAGTTAATGACGTAAAAACTAATTAATTAAAAATAAAGTAAACTTTGACTAAAAATTATATCACGGTTCAACCAAAGCACTATTAACCTTAGTCTTTGACTGAAAATTATACTCTAATTCAATTCAACTAAAACACAATTAACACTAGTATTTGATTGAGGGTCATACTTCGGTTGAAGTTAGTGACTTAAAAATTATAGATATAAAGTGAAATTTTAAAATAAAATATATGAACTAAAATTTAAAAATTAAGTTCAGTTTTAACTAAAACTTATAAAATAAAGTAAAATTTAAAAATAAAATATAATTTAACTCAAAATTCTACTCCGTTTCAATTGAATTACTATTAACCCGAGTCATTATTTTCAACCAGAGTATAACCCTAATTGAAGCATTATTAATTTAAATAATAATTGTCAAGATACATTAATTATACAATGAACCTATAAAATACATTTTTGCTTATATATTGATTTTTTTTATATACAAAGCTTATATATTATAATGGAGGGAATAATGCTTAAGTTGAACCGAAGTATAATTTATTTTCCTATAAATATACTACTACTAGTACTATATATATAAAAATTATATGTGCATAAAATCCCAAAATTTATTATTATACTGTATATTGTTTTTTTTTTTTGGGTAGAATTTTATACTGTATATTGTATTAGACATACTATAATTATATTAGTGTTTTTTTTACAATAAATAATTATATTAGTGTTGATAGCACATTTCATAATCCAATGGAAAAAGAAAAATAAACAGAGCATTCATTAATGAGATGAAATGAAAAGGAAAAAAAGGTTAGGAGTTATTGGAATTAGGATTATTACTATTATGTTTTTTCTTGTTGAGCAAACAAATTTATTACTATTACGTACTGTATTATATTGGAAGTTGGAAAGATGAATATATTTTATTTTTTTTAAAAGTAGAATTTGGATGGATGGAATATGGGAAGTTTGGCACGTGACAATACTTAATTGTAGGTAGGATATTTAGGCTGGATTTGTTATAGGCTAGCGCTTGATTACTTTTAATTAGTCAATTAATTTATTTCTTCAAATTTGTCTTTCCTGTTTTTTTAAGGGTCCTGTTAACTATGTCCCCGGGCACTAGTTAAAAATACCAAAATAAAAAAATTTTGCATTGAAAATAATATTATTTATATTTTTAAAAGGTCAATTGCACAAGTTCCAAGATTATTTTACCACATTTGTTTTCTTAACTAGTGCCCAAGGACACTCGATAACATTTTTCTTTTCTTAAAGTCTCTCTCTTTGAAGTTTGAACACTTATTTTCAACATTAATTAGTACCGTATGAAATGAAACTTGAATCTGGTGAACCAGTGACAGTATGAAACCAACACTTTTATATTTCTTCCATCTATGTAAACATAGTAGAGTATCATGATGTGAAAAAAAAAACTTAATATATGATAAATAAGGAACATACTATGAAACTGAGAAGGAATCAAATCAAAATCAATTAATAATTGTTGATTCTATGATAAATAAGGACAACAAATCTGCTAAATGAGAGGATATGAGGATTGCAACAAATATGGAAACAAATTCCTTAAATGACAGCTAACAATTTCTATATGATTTTCAAACTCATTTTCAATCAAAAATACCTTAAAATTTAAATCTAAAAACATATCAAAATCTTTTTTTTTTCTTCAAAAATCTCAAAGTTTTGCGTTTGATTTCACTAAAAACTTCACGTTATGCCGGAATTTTCGTCTCCAAAATTTGTCGTCTTCCTCGCCGGAAAAAAAATTGTTTGTTATTGGTGGATTTTTAATAACAGCTTTAAATGAAAATTTAATTTGAATAGTTATTTTTAAAATGTCATTTATTTTTTTTTAATTTTTTAATTTTACAATTTTTAATTTATTTTAAAAATTTTACTTTATCTATATAGTTTTTAATTTATTAAATTCATCCGGAATATAACATTCAATCAAATACTAAGGTTAATAATGTTTCAGTTAAATTGGAGTATCACCTAATTAGACTAACAAACAAATGAGAATTAGTATTGTGATGATCAGACTCCGAATGTAATGACCGCTTGTGATTATAGTCTCATCGATAGCCTAATTTTAATTAAAGAGTCTAGATGTTTGATTAAAACTACGAATTTTGACTCGAGATTTCAAATTTTATTAATTTAATCGTCCAATATACTTAAGTGGACTGAAAAACAAATGAGAATGATATTTTGATGATCGGACTCCAAATATATAGATCGATTGTAATAACAGTTTGATCGGAAATCTAGTTTTAAAGAAAGAGCCATGACGTTTAACTAAAACTAGCGATTTTGACTGAAGATTTCGAATTAGAATTAGTATTTTGATGATTGGACTCCGAATGTATAGACCGCTTCAAATGCCTAATTTTAATTAAAGAGACATGAAGTTTGACTAAAACTATGAATTTTGACTCAATATTTCAATTTTTATTAATCCAAACATCCAATATACCTAAGTGGACTGGAAAACAAATGAGATTTTGATGATTGAACTCCGAATGTATAGACCGATTGTAATAACAATTTAATCGGAAACCTTGTTTTAAAGAAAGAGCCACGACGTTTGACTAAAAATTAGCGATTTTGACTGAAGATTTCGAATTTTATCAATTGGACTATTCCATGTCACCTAATTGGACTAAAAAACGAATGAGAACGAGAATTTTGATGATCGGACTCCGAATGTATAGACCTACTAGTTGTAATAACAGTCTCATCGGAAACCTAGTTTTAAAGATTGGGTCATGAAGTTGACTAAAACTACGATTTTAACTTTAGATTTTGAATTTTATCAATCTAACCGTTTAATATCACCTAATTGAACTGAAAATATAATGAGAATGAGATTTTGATGATCAAACTCCAAATGTATAGACTGATTGTAATAACAGTTTGATCGGAAACCTGGTTTTAAAGAAATAGTCATGAAGTTTGACTAAAACTAGCGATTTTGACTCGAGATTTTGAATTTTATTAATTCAACCGCTCAATGTCACCTAATTTAACTAAAAAACAAATGAGAATGAGATTTCCAAGACCGGAGTCCGATTGTATAGACCTATTGTAATAACAGTCTCGACGGAAACCTAGTTTTAAAGAAAGAGCCATGAAATTTGACTAAAACTAACGATTTTCACTATTATCAATCCCATGCTATACTATCACCTAATTAGACTAACAAACGAATGAGAATTTTGATGATCAGACTCGAATGTATACACTGATTGTAATAATAGTCTCATCGGAAATCTAATTTAATGAAAGGGACGTGAATTTTGACTAACACTATCGATTTTGATTAGAGATTTGAATTTTATTAATTTGACCGTTCAATAACTAGTTTTGTAGTGCATTTTTTTTTATATAATATCATAAATACTCTAAAAATATATTAACTTATTATATCTTTAAAAGGCTAAAATTGTAAAAATAATAATAATTGTCAACAAAATTGATACTACAATCCACATTCATAATCTTTACAATTTTCTCAAAATAATCTTATTTTTAGGGACCAAAATAGTATGATTTTATTTAATTAAAGATGCTACAAGTGTTTCCTAATCAATTAATTTTAATCTATATAGACATGATTAAAATGTAATAACCGTAATAGCACAGAAATATTTAGGGATGCAGTGCACAATTAACGTAATAAATATTTACAGCCAATTTGCTTAGCGATGCAGTTTAGTGGCAACTGGTTCCCTGTTCGAATCTTGATTGTGTCACATTTTACATTTTTTCCTATGTGTTTTGATTTAATCAATGCTGTTTTAAAAAAGAAAATAATTCACTAAAGGTTGTCAACAAGAATCGAACCCATGACATGTTGCCAAGCGAAAACGGAACCTTACCGCTAGGACATATAAATAAGTTATAACTAAAATGCGTTGCGTAATCGTTATATTCGTAAACATAGCGTAAATATATTAAATTAATCATCATCTTCAACCTTCAGCCGGGTAATTTCGACCCGGTTTCAGACCCGCGATACCAGCACGAAATCCGACGGTTTCATATCATTTAAACATTAAAAATTTCGATTAATTGCTTAGGAACATCTCAAAAAACATTTACAATACATTTATAATGTTGATTTTGATTCAAATGGTCTAAACTCTAAAACACAAAACCTAAGTTTAAAATTTTCAAAAACTTGAAAATAGTTCAGCTAAGGAACATGATGTTGTTACATTCATTCGCCATCGCTGTCAACTATTCGATCCAGATCCAAAACTAACAAGTACAAACCGTGTTGTTACGTTTGTAATAACACAGATCCAGATCCATTTTCCAATTTTGTTCTTCCTTTTTTTAATTAAACAAATACTTTATTTTTTGACATATAATTAAAAAAAATACTTAATCTGTAGTAATAAAAAGAATACTTAATTTTTAATCTCAGCCTTCAATTTATTTTTATATCCATGCTTTTAAATGATGGTTTATGATAGACCATATATTGAACTGATGTATTGAAACACTTTCTCTATAATCCTACATAATATTGACTAAGTCAACACTACTTTTTCATTGGCCACAGTGGCAACTTCACCCAAGCAGTCACTTTTTGGACTGCACCATAGAAGCTCCCTAATTATTTTGCTACAATATGGTGTAAAATTAAACTGCAAGAAATTTACACAGGAGAGAAACCACTCTCCCAAGGATAGTAGATCCTCTCCCGTCTTAGTTCCACGTGAGAGAGTAAATTTTGTATCTTGGCTATTGGTTCATTTTTTAATTAAATATTTATTTTGCTACAGTAAAAAATATGCTGTCAAGATGAAACTGCAGGAAATTTATACGGGAGAGCAGCGGCGAAGTTAGCCGATTCCTTATGAGATGGCCAAATATAATACAATTTTTAAAAATTAATATATTAAATTTAATCCATGAAAAAAGAAATCACAATAGTTTTATTTATATAAAAGTAACTATTTAATAAAAAAATTGAGTTCGATAGCACTTGAAAAGTTAAATTCTTGGTTATAAAATTAAGAGGGTAAAATTTATCTATATTAATAATTTTGTATATACTTTCAAAATGTAAACAATTTAGTCGTTTGCAAGAAATTCATTGTTCATATTATTTATAATTTGTCTTGACCATTTTCATTGTTAACAAAGTTCTTACCTAGTTGCTTAATATATCGAAAATGTCACAGTAAACAAAATAAATCTACTGTATCAAATAAGTGATGGTCTTTTGAGTATATTTTTTCTCTTCATTTTTGAAAAATAAACTTATTTAGAAGCAGCTAAAGATTTTTTTTATCCAAATAGTCTAGTGGTTAGAAATTTTATTTTTAATGTGAATAAGTGGAATGACTGAAGTTCAAATCAATTGAGCTAAGCTCACAAGACGTAGCTAAAAATATTTTATTAGGGTAGTTATACATGAAATATATACTTACTAAAACAATTTTTTTTTTGAGGTAGCCAACAAGCTACCCCATAAGTATACTTAGTTGTGCCCCTGCGAGAGAGAAACCACTCTCCCGTTTGAGTTCCACGTGAGGCAGTAAATTTTGTATCCCGACCATATATTGATTCATTTTTTAATTAAATATTTATCTTACTACAATAAAAAAAAATGTTGTTATGATTAAACTGCAGGAAATTTACACGGGAGACAAGCCACAAACTTATACTACTCCGTAACTTTTATTCATCCATTCACGGGTTTCTTTTATCATCTTGCCCACCAATAGGTCACTTGAAATTCACAGCTGTATCGGAGAGGAATGTCTATTCAAGTGCAATGAAAGGTGAAAATGATGCATCGTCTTGCTAAACATGCCGTTATTTTGTTTGGTATCAACATATTTCAATTTTAAAATAAAAAATTAAGATAGAATAGCATGACAAACATTTAAAATATTGAACATAATTCTATAAAAAAATTTCAAAAATTTTAGGATTTTTTTGTTAAAATTGTCTTTTAAAATCCCAATGGAATACACCTCCTTTAAAAATCAACACAAGTAAATAAGATTCTCTGTGTTCATACCGCCTGGCCTGCATTTCTAACACATTGTTTGGAACCAAAGAAAGTGGAAGGAAAGATACATGAAGGATGGAAATCACGAATTCCAATATCCTTTCTCTCCTTTGGATGCAATGAAAGTATGAGAGGAAAGATAAAATTTAACGTGGGACCCACAATAAAACTTTCCTCTCATATGTGAGGAGAGAGCTCACGGACCAAGAGACTTTGATGTCCTTCCTTTTTTGTCCTTTCTTTCTTTACACATATTTTGTCCTTTTATATATTAAATATATGGAAAATGCTAAATAGTGCCCTCGGGACATTAGTTAAGGAAGTTTAATATAGTAAAATTCTCTTGAAACTTGTGCAGTCAACTTTTTAAAAGTATAAATTATGACATTCTCAATACAAAACTTTCTC
This sequence comes from Trifolium repens, assembly GCA_030408175.1. NCBI lineage: Eukaryota > Viridiplantae > Streptophyta > Magnoliopsida > Fabales > Fabaceae > Trifolium > Trifolium repens. The sequence continues at coordinate 61,517,157 of CP125837.1, read as the reverse complement.
TTTTTGGTTCCTTAACTAGTGCCCCGGGGGCACTAGTTAGCATGACCCTAAATATATTAATATGTCATTTTATATAAAGGGCATTGATGTCATTTTACTAAAATATATTTTTCTTTCCTCTCACTTTCTATTCACTTTCTCTCATACCAAACAACTAAATAATCATCTCACTTTCCATTCATTTTCTACTTATTTTCATTTCTTCAACATTCTTTCCTCTTACTTTCTTTCCTTTCACTTTCTTTTGTCAACCAAACAAACCCTAAGTGTCGCCGGACCTGCCCGTTCGCCGTCCGATCCATGTACTATTGTGCCACCGGATTATCGACACGTTCATATACATTTGTCTTACAACAGTTACCATATCGTAATTTTATCCCTACCTAATCTGTTTTCTTTTTCTTATACTTAATAATTATTGCATTTTTTTTAGTTTAGGGGAGAGCTATGTAACAAAAGGCATAGTCTTAATAATTATTGCTTTTTCGGAAAAAAATTTATGTGCTAAGAATTGGAATATGTAACACATGGAAAGAGAGAGCTAGAAAAGAAACACCCCATGAGCACATGAGGATTATACATGTTGGTTATTGTCTTGAAAATGATGCTGTTGTAGGAAGCTGGTGTGCCCTGGTGAGGGCTCAGCAAGCAGCAAACATGTCCCTCATTGTTTTATGAGTGCCTGCTTTCACCCTCATGGTTCAATGAGCACGAGGCCTATACATACCAGACCTCCAGATCTGTTTTAAGAGAGCACGAGAGCAGCCGTCAGGAGAGAGAAAATGTAGGGTTTGAAAGGGGGTTTCACCAATATGGAGGCTATGGTTCAAGGGGGTTTCTCTTGTGTTAATCCTAGGGTTGGGTACTCTTTCTAACACCTTGTAACTGCTATCAATTGAAATCCCTTGGTCACGGGAAGAGATTTGGGAAAATGGTAGAATTTAGGAGCAACTCTAAATTCTTGTAACTCTTGTAAATCTCATTGTAACCAAGTTTGAGGAAGCTTTGATAGTGGAAAGGAGAGCTCTCTCTCCCCCAGATGTAGGTTCATTAACACCGAACTGGGTAAACAATTTAGTTTGTGTTATTTATTGCTTTTATTAGTTTTAGCTTTGGTGATTATAATTGCTTGGTCCATTGTTGTTGTTGGTTGCTTTCTTTGTTTTGTCCCACACACTAGTAAAGGTTATTGGTGTGGTTTTTTTTGGAATCCAATTCACAACAATACATTTTCCATTCCCTTATATATTGTCTCATTTGGCAGTTTCCACGCCCTCTGAAATTCAATGGCACAAGATCAACAACAAAGCTTCTTTTGTGGTGAAACCAAATGTTGTCACCGCGTGCTAACCACATGACCTATGAGCTATGAAGCACGGACACCTCAATAACAAGAGAAAACAAACGATTTTTTAGACTACTATAATAAATTCCTTAACAAATAACAAAAAAGTTACACAAAAATAAGGGGGGATCACAAAAAGCATAATTTAAGCTAAGTGAGTCTATTAATAGAATGGGCAACAGATTAAAACATGTCTATATTCAAGTATAGTACAAATTCTAATTAAGACATTGTATTGTCATTTACTGATTTACTTTTGGATTCAAATGAACTTGTTGTTCCTATATCTTCCCCAGATGATTGCATGTATGTAAGGCTTCCAGTTCTCCCACCCATAGCATATGCAGGCTCCAAAGGTAGAGGCATAGTGAAAGAATAACTACTAAGCATCAGTGCAATGTTTGCCATAGTTGGTCTGTCAACCAAATTTTCTTGAACACAGAGTAATCCAATGTGAATGCATCTCATTATTTCATTTTGTGAACCGTTGATTAATGATGGATCTATTATATTTCTAATTGTACCCTCCCTCCAGTTTCTCCATGCCTGCACAATTGCATATATACAACATTTAGATAACTAATTACAATTCTTGTATCTTAATATGCTTACTTTCATATTTAATCTTTTTCATTAGCATGAAAGAAATAATAATGAGAAATAAGGACTTACAAAGCTAAGTAAATCCTCCTGATTCTGCCCTTGAATAATGCGACTAATTTTTTGGCCACTTATGATCTCTAGAACTAATACGTCAAAACTAAAAACATCTGACTTTACCGTAAATTGTCCAAACATTGCATACTCAGGAGCCATATATCCACTACATATCAAAGTGAAAAAGTTTAATTAGTCATGATTAATGATGACTATTCTAGTAACAAATATTTAACCTGTTTAGTTGTCAAGGCTAGTGATGATATTGATAAGAATTTTGATTTCATATAAGTATAAAAAGAACTTTTAACAAGATATGGAGTTACTTACTATGTTCCAACGATTTTATCTGTATTTACTTGAGTTTGATCAACAAGCAATAGCCTGGCCATGCCAAAATCTGATATTTTAGCATTCATATCTTCGTCCAAGAGAATGTTACTTGCTTTAAGATCACGATGTATAATACGAAGTCGAGAATCCTCGTGAAGGTAAAGAAGGCCTCTGGCAATACCTCCAATAATTTTATAGCGCCTTTCCCAATCTAATTGTACTTTCTTTATTGGATCTATACATACACCAAATTAGCTATTTTAGTAGTGATATGTACAGTGGTTTTCTCAAACCAAATTTGATACAATAAGAGAGCAACAATCTAATAAAAACATATGTATCAGACACCTACCAAATATAAAGTAATCAAGACTTTTATTAGGAACAAATTCATAAACAAGTAGCCTTTCTTTTCTTTCTAGACAAAAACCAAGTAGTTTGACTAAATTTCGATGCTGCAGCTTAGCCAATAAAAGCACTTCATTTTTAAATTCAATATCTCCTTGTCCAGAATCTTTTGACAACCTTTTGACCGCAATCACTTGTCCACTCGAGAGTTTACCCTGCAAATATATTTCACTTTTGTATAATAAATACTATAATAATGAAGAATTTGATATGCATCTAAATCTATAATGTTACTTACCTGATAAACAACTCCAAATCTGCCACGCCCGAGTTTATTAGCTTCGGAAAAGTTATCTGTCGCAACGCCTATTTTGTCGAAGTTGAATTGCAGTGACTCAGCGATTTCAATATCATCATCGTCGTCATCATCATCATCATCATCATCTTGTATTTCTTGAAACATGATAGAAGGCATGTTAGTGAAGTCAAAATAGAAAATACAAAATCAAAATACTTATGAGTTATGACTATTTGCTTCCATTTTTTCCCTCGTTTCTATTTGTGAATTATTGCATATAGTTTATTTTACCATCACATCATATTATTACGGACTAGATTCTTTGTTGTCAATATTGTCCTACACTCACATCATCTCTCAATAAGGTGTGCGTTACAATAAAATCGCAGCAAAATCCGAGATGTTATATGGATTCCACCACTTTTGGGTTTTTTTTTGGGTAATTTTGGAATGGGTAAAGACGACCCGTTTCAGTTTTGTGACCCGGTTTTAACCCTATTTTATTAAAAACAGGGAAAATCCTGTTTTATTCTTACTCATTTGACGTTTACGCTTGTACATAAACTATTTTTCTTTCTCCTTCATCTCTTGCGATTGATGCTCTGTCTTCAACCTTGTCTCTGACTCTTGCGATTGCTGCTCTGTTTTCGACCTTGCCTTCATCTCTTACGATGGTCTAATTAACTAATTTAGCATCTAGGCTTTAAGTATTTTGTTATATATTTAAGATTTAAAACTTGGTTGTTTTATGTTTGTTTTATGGTTTTAAACTTTTGAATACTTTTATATTTAAGATTTGAGATTTGATTTTTTTATGATTTTAAAATGAGAGGGTGAGACGATTGATTGACAGCCACTAGATTAAAACCAACGGTTAGGATTAATTTATTCATTAAAGTGTTGGTTTGCATCCAGAACTTTCATCTTCCTCTGTCGTGACTTTTCTTCTTCTTTTATTTCCAAACCCATTTCTACCCATCGAACACACCTCAAATCTCAAACTATCTCTCCATAATACCACACCTGCAAGATCAGAGCCCATCAAGCACCATCACAATATCTTACTTTTTTTTTTTGTTGCAAACCTAAATCAAACTGAGATACCCATTTTATTAAAATTATCCTCTATAGCCCCATGATTCGTGAATGGATGGTGTAACTCCATGACATATTGATTCTTCATGTTTCTCCCGTTTCAATTTGCACTCTTTTTAACTATAGTTAAATGGTGACCAATATATAAAATCTATTATCCCAATTTTTCTTTCTTTTGTAGTTTGATTTAAAAGGTTTGATTGCAACAATAAACCTTGCTGAAGAATTGACAAAAATCAAATTTAATGGAAAGAGTAACAGACGAGAGAGAAGACGAATCGTTCGTAGAGAACGATGGATGCAGGCAAAATATTCCGATGTGGTTTTAAAAAATAAGTATCACCATAAAGATTGATCCAATGGTTATGATTTAACCCTCTCACCTTCTCATTTTAAAAGTCCTCTCATTTGAAAGCTCCCCTCTATCTATATATATATATATATATATATATATATATATATATATATATATATATATATATATATATATATATATGAGTTGAATCCATCGATTTTGATTGCGATTTTCGATTATGCGATATTGATTTCCCCTTTCGATTCAACAAAACGATTTGAGTAGAATCCACCGATTATGGTTGCGATTTACGATTTTTCGATCTTACTATCCTCTTTCGATTCAAAGTAAAATCTCGATTCTGACAACCTTGGTTACAAGCTTATTTAGAACAACTTCTTTGTTTATCTTTTTCCTAGTAAACTTTAGTCTAAAATAGAAAGTTTGAGTAAATCAATACTTATAACATACCTTCAAGATTTGACCCTGCCATACTATGGCGCCGGCGATTTCTCCTTAAGCATATGCAAATGATCAAAGTTAGCAGAACAAGAACAACAACAGCAGTTGCTACAACTATGGCAATGGTAGTACTAGTATGCGATGATTTGCTTTTTTCTGCAAAAATCAATAGTAAGACTATACATGAGAAAAAAGTCAATATATGAAACAATTAAAACAATAAAACCACAAAATAGTAAATCATGTGATCGGGCCCAACTGGTTTATAAACCCCAATTGAGGAAGAATTGTTCAGAAGAATGTATAAGTTTGAATTCTCTAAATGAAACAATTTATTAGATTTTAATTGTCTTCTGAACGAACTCTAAATTATCATGACTTCCTTCTTATGAGAATCAGTACCTTGACTTCATATTAGAATCAATAAATACCTTGTGGTCGAGCTCGAGAGGTTTCATCTGGGTCTACTACAAACGGAGAACTGTAGAAGGGATAGGAATCATATCTAATATTACAACTTGGTTCAATAATTCTAGCACTTAACTTGTTACTACAACAAGTTGGAATTTCTGCGATAACACCATTTAAACAATCCATGCAATCTTGTGATGATAAATCAGGTGTACACTGCACTAGACCATATATGGTTTGAAAATTCAACTTCACATCAGTTTCATTACCCGTAGCATACTTAACACGAGAGTCATTACTTGGTGCTGCTTTTTCTTTCAGTTTCTTCATCAAGTTCCCAAGAACTTGATTAAATAGATCCACCTCTTTTTCTATACTTTTGCTTGCACTATAAAACCAAGGAAATTGTTCCATAAGGCCAAATATTGATCGGTTGGAGTAGCGCAACATGCAATTTTCATACCAACCAATTGCTTCTTTTTGATTTGGACAAAGTCGTGTCAGAAGAACTTGAATCGTTAAGACAATTGCGGCAAATATCGGGTTTAACATCTCCCCTGCAGAGTCCAATGGCGTTTACTTTGTCGGTGTTTTGGCCAGGGGCGGAGGGAGAGGGGGGACAAGGGGTGGCTATGGTCCCCCCCACCTCTTTGAATTTCTTTGTATAGTACTAGTAATAAATATTATCGGTTCTTTTTATAAGTAACAATTGAGTCAATAAAAGTTGATGTATTTGATTTATAATAAAGTTTAGATAAATTAATTTTTGTCGACTCAATTGTCTATTATAAAAAGAACCAGAGAAAGTGCTATATAGATATATATTGGGTCTTTGTCTTTTATGGTAAAAAAAGTGTACAAACATGAGGTATGTTTGAAGTGGAAATGAGGCTCTTGAGTTAATGTGTTTATGTAACTTGGTTAGTAATTATGGTTGCTTGCCTTTGTTGGCTATTTTGGTGTGTGAAGGCTGTCTGTTATTCTTTTCGTAGTGTTAGAACTAGTTCATAGTGCTAAAATGGACTTTATATTGATTTTTAACTTGGAACATAAAATATGTTGTGTATTTTGTCAAACATTATGATTATTATTTATAATTAAAAGACTTACATATATATATATATATATTGACTTTAGATATTATTTATATGTTCTTAAATTTCTTATATATGTAGTAGGCTTTATAAAGAAATAAAAAAATTATATATACTAAATTATAGTATTTCTTAGACTTAGTCCCCCCTATTTTAAATTCCTGGCTCCGCCCCTGGTTTTGGCCATAAGAGAAATTGTAGAAACCATAGTCGATTTGTGTGTTGGTAGAGAGATTGGACAAAAGGATGTTGAGGTTGGTTTGATATGTGCTATTGGCTGTGTAGTTTCCATTTTTGTTTATACAAAAGTTGTTCAAAAAATTTGGCTGGGCTTTAGCTTGAGATACAATAATAATAATAATGAGAAGAAGGAGAAAATAAAAAAAGGAAAATGAAAACTTGAAAGACACAATCACAATTGCCATTCTGTTATATTGGTTAACAAATGGAGAATTGAAGCTTTGGATATGAGAGTTACTTAATATGCCATGGGTGCATGAAGCGTTTTGTTGACTTATTAGTCTTTTTTTAATCATTCAATTACTGGTAGACTTTTGTTGACTTATTGAAAGTTGTGTACTTGTAGCTTTCTGTGTTCTAATTCTAAATGCATTGTATGAAGGAAAAAACAGTACACGATGGAAAATGTTTGGAAGTTCTTGAATTGTTTAAACTTAAAAGAGAGAAAAAGTATGTAAATAATATCTCAAAAAGAGATATGCTTAAGTCTATTGTCGTACAACTTGCAAGATGACTTTTTTTGAACAACTTGCAAGATGACTGACGCGGTTATTTGGTTTAACTATGAGTACATTTTTTTGTATAGAATTTACTATCAGTACATCAATATAAATAGAATCATGGAATTACAAGGCTCATAAGAAAATTAAATATCCACCGTGAATTGTTTCACTCAGAAATTAAATTTAAATTCTTTTAAAGAATTGTCTTTTATTTTTTTGGTGTTGAACAGGGCCTAAGCCCAGGAAAGAAAAATTACACAGAGATTAATTGGGGGAAAGACACACCCCTAATATCATCCTCAACAAATTGTCTCGCCCTAGCGGGAGGGCTTGTAAAAAATTCGATGCCACTCACTCTTTCACCATCCATGTTGGCTAAAACATCCACACATCTATTTGCTTCTCTAAACACATGTATGATTCTAATCTCCCATGGTTCATTTAGCAAACTTCTGATTCTCTTCACGAGAGCACATCGCCTAATACTCCCACTTGTACTATCCTTTAAACTTTGAGCTATAACCTGCGAATCAGTCCGCAGCTCTAATCTCATCACTCCTCGACGTTGAGCAAGGCGCAATCCTTCGTATATACCCCATAACTCGGCCATATAAGCTGTCGTGTCACCAAGCGCTTTAGCAAAACCTTCTATCCAAATTCATTTGTCACTACGTAGCACTCCCCCACATCCCGCTTTCCGATCACTCGTTTTTGCCGCGCCGTCAGAGTTCAACACAAACCACCTTGGAGATGGTGTTAACCATTTAATGTCAGCCCATTGCTTCTCTTGTCCCTGTCGGGTCTGTTCTTCCGCCTTCATACTCAACTTGTAAGTGTTGACGTAATCCAAACTCACTTGCCAAGGATTAGCCGGACTTACAAATTCAGCATCATGCATGCTTTTGTTACGCCACTGCCACAACAAATAACAAGTCGTAGCCCATATAGCCTGCCAGTCAGTTCCATAATTCTGTCCAAATCTGCTGCTAAGATTCAGATTGATCCACTCATGAAAATCCACTACAAAAAAATGCCCACGATCATGGCTCGGCAGGAGGTGTCTCCAGATATTTATAAAGTCATTAATTAATTGAGTCAAATATCTTGATTATTTTAGTTTATTTTTTATTGTAAAAGTCAATATTAAAATCGAATTGAAAACAAAAAAAAAAATTAATCTAAATGGTAAGAGATTGTACACTTTGAGCAAATAGACAATCTTAGGTTCTCACAAATAAGAGATAGTCACTCAAAGATACAAAATTAATTAGTTATGTAAAAAAGAATACAAAATTAAGATGCATTGTCCTTATTTAGTAACTAATTAATTTTGTATCTTAACGGGGAGGACTAGAACCCATGTCCCTAGAGCTTAGCTCATTTGATAGGGACAATAGCATTTTATATGCAGGAGTCAAGGTTCGATCCTTGGACACTCCATTTATTCATCTTATGGATGAATTTTCAAGTCACTAGACTACCTGACAAAAAAAAAGAGCTCATGCCCCTTCCTAATATTAAATTTTGGTGGCATTTGGCATATATGTGTAGCTTCCACAAAAGAAAAGTTTGAACTTTTTTTCTTTTAATTTTACTTGTTGATCCTTCAGTAAAGTGGCTTCCTGATACTGAATCAGTTGACATTGTGAAACCTGTAAACCGGTCACTTGACACAATAGATAATGCCCTTTTTTATTGCATTAAAAATGGAGGTTCCAAAGGTTCAGGAAGTGGGAAAGAAGAGCTAAAAGCATTAGTAAAATGGAACTCATAGTTGGTCTCATATCTATATCTTCTTGAACACAAAGTAATCCAACATGGATGCTTCTCATTTTTTCATTCTTATTAAAACCTTGGTCTAATAATGGATCTACAATATCTGAAGTTGTCCCTGCCTTCCAATTTTTCCATGCCTGCAAGAATTTGTTCAATTCATGATAAAATATATACATGTTCGTGAGCTTAATTAACTCAGATAATGGAAACATTGCATTTTATATGCAGGAATCAGAGTTTAAACCTCGAAAACTACTTAAGGACGAAATTTATAGTCACTAGGCTACTAAACAAAAAAGAAAGGGTTAATAGGCTTTTACCCCCTGCAAAGTAGGCGAGTTTTGCGTTACCCCCCTGTAATTATTTTTTTTGAGATTACCCCTCTGAAATTACAGGGGATAAAGCAAAACCCGCCTACTTTGCAGGGGATAAAGACCTATTAACCCAAAAAGAAATGAACAATTAAGAGATTTAACACTTAGGATGCTTAATAGATTTTCTTTATTCTCCACGCCATGTTTCTCAATAATTCTCCGACCACAAACAATTTCTAAAATCATTACACCAAAATTGTACACATCTGACTTGACTGAAAATTGTCCGTCTCTAATGTACTCTGGAGCTATATATATCCACTATATGCCAAAACATGTCATTACAAATTCTAATTAAGACATTGTACTCTCATATACTGATTTACTTTTCTTGGATTCATGTGAACCTGTTGTAAGGCTACCAGTTCCTTTATCTTCCCCGGATGATTGCATGTATGTAAGGCTACCAGTTCTTCCAACAAAGGAAGATGCAGGCTCCAAAGGTAGAGGCATGGTGAAAGAATAACTACTAAGCATGAGTGCAATGTTTGCCATAGTTGGTCTGTCAACCAAATTTTCTTGAACACAGAGTAATCCAATGTGAATGCATCTCATTATTTCATTTTGTGAACCATTGTTTAATGATGGATCTATTATATTTCTGATTGTACCCTCCCTCCAGTTTCTCCATGTCTGCACAATTGCATATATACAACATTTAGATAACTAATTACAATTCTTGTATCTTAATATGCTTACTTTCATATTTAATCTTTTTCATTGGCATGAAAGAAATAATAATGAGAAATAAGGACTTACAAAGCTAAGTAAATCCTCCTGACTCTGCCCTTGAAGAATGCGACTACTTTTTTGGCCACTTATAATTTCTAGAACTAATACGCCAAAACTAAAAACATCCGATTTTACCGTAAATTGTCCAAACATTGCATACTCAGGAGCCATATATCCACTACATATCAAAAAGAAAAAGTTTAACTAGTCATGATTAATGATTGACTATTCTAGTAACAAATATTCAACCTGTTTAGTTGTTAAGGCTAGTAATAATGATATTGATAAGAATTTTGATTTCATATTAGTATAAAAGGAACTTTTAACAAGATATGTAGTTACTTACTATGTTCCAACGATTTTATCTGTATTTACTTGAGTTTGATCAACAAGCAATAGCCTGGCCATCCCAAAATCTGATATTTTAGCATCCATATTTTCGTCCAAGAGAATGTTACTTGCTTTAAGATCACGGTGTATAATACGAAGTCGAGAATCTTCGTGAAGGTAAAGAAGGCCTCTAGCAATACCTCCAATGATTTTGTAGCGCCTTTCCCAATCTAATTGTGCTTTCTTTATTGGATCTATACATACACCAAATTAGGTATTTTAGTAGTGATATGTATAGTCATTTTCTCAAACCAAATTTTGATACAATAAGAGAGCAACAATCTAATAAAAACATATATATCACAACCTACCAAATATAAAGTAATCAAGACTTTTATTAGGAACAAATTCATAAACAAGTAGCCTTTCTTTTCTTTCTAGACAAAAACCAAGTAGTTTGACTAAATTTCGATGTTGAAGCTTGGCCAATAAAAGCACTTCATTTTTAAATTCAATATCTCCTTGTCCAGAATCTCTTGACAACCTTTTGACCGCAATCACTTGTCCACTCGAGAGTTTACCCTGCAAATATATTTCACTTGTGTATAATAAATACTATAATAATGAAGAATTTGATATGAATCTAAATCTAGCTATAATGTTACTTACCTGATAAACAACTCCAAATCCGCCACGCCCGAGTTTATTAGTTTCGGAAAAGTTATCTGTAGCAACTCCTATTGTGTCAAAGTTGAATTGCAATGACTCGGCGATGTCAATATCATCATCATCATCATCATTATCATCATCATTTTGTATTTCTTGAAACATGACACAAGGCATGTTAGTGAAGTCAAAATAGAAAATACAAAATCAAAATACTTATGATTATTTGCCTCAAACTTATTGCATATAGTTTATTTTACCATTACATCATATTATTATTTGCCTCAATATTGTCCTACACTCACATCATCTCTCAGTCTTCTTAGAAATCATTGGATTTTAAAATTTTGACTATCTCAATAAGGTGTGCGTGAATATTACAAGCTTTGATATAAAATAGAAAGTTTGAGTAAACCAATACTCATAACATACCTTCAAGATTTGACTCTGCCATACCATGGCGATTTCTCCTTAAGCATGTGCAAATGATCAAAGTTAGCATAACAAGAACTACAACAACAGTAACCACAACTATGGCAATGGCAGTATGAGATGATTTGCTTTTTTCTGCAAAAATCAAAAGTAAGGTTAAAAGGATAATATAAGAAATAAGTATAACAAAACCCTAAATAGTAAATCATGATCGGGCCCAACTGGTTTATAAACCCCAATTGAGGAAGAATCGTTCAGAAGAATATAAGTTTGAATTCTAAATGAAACAATTTATTAGATTTTATTTGTCTTTTGAACGAACTCTAAATTATCATTACTTCCTGCTTATGAGAATCAGTAACTTAACTTCATATTAGAATCAATAAATACCTTGTGGTTGAGAGGTTTGATCTTGGTCTACTACAAGTGGAGGAGGACCTACTACAAGCGGAGGACCGTAGAACGGATAGGAATCATATCTAATATAACAACTTGGTTCAATAACTCTAGCACTTAACTTGTTACTACAACAAGTTGGAATTTCTGCGATAGCACCATTTAAACAATCCATGCAATCTTGTGATGATAAGTCAGGTGTACACTGCACAAGTCCATATATGGTTTCGAAATTCAACTTCACATCAGTTTCATTACCGGTAGCATACTTAACACGAGAGTCATTACTTGATGCTGCTTTTTCTTTCAGTTTCTTCATCAAGTTCCCAAGAACTCGATTAAATAGATCCACCTCTTTTTCTATATCTTTGCTTGCTCTATAGAACCAAGGAAATTGTTCCATAAGGCCAAATATGGATCGGTTTGAGTAGCGCAACATACAATTCTCATACCAACCAATTGCTTCTTTTTGATTTGGACAAAGTCGTGTTAGAAGAACTCTTGAATCGTTTAGACAATTGCGGCAATCATCAGGTTTAACATCTCCTCTACAGAGTCCAATGGCGTTTACTTTGTCGGTGTTTTGGCCATAAGAGAAATTGTAGAAACCGTAGTTGATTTGTGTGTTGGTAGAGAGATTGGACAAAAGGATGTTGAGGTTGTGTTGATATTTACTATTGGCTGTGTAGTTGCCATTATCGTCTATACAAAAGTAGTCCAAAAAATTTGGCTGGGCTTTAGCTTGAGATACAATAGTAATAATGAGAAGAAGGAGAAAAGAAAAAAAGGAAAATGATAACTTGAAAGATACAGTCACAATTGCCATTCTAATCATTATGCTTTCTTTTTGAGAATATTAACAAGTAATTAATAAGTGGTTATTGGTTAACAAATGGAGAATTGAAGCTATGTACCCTGAGTTACTTAATATGCCATATGGGTGAAACTTTTTGTTGAGTTATTAGTCTTTTTTTTATTATTCAATATTGGGAGACTTTTGTTGACTTGTTGAAAGTTGTAGACTTGTAGCTTTCTGTTATGTGTTCTAGATGCATTGTATGAATGAAAAAAACAGTACACGATGGAAAATGCTTGGAAGTTCTTGAATTGTTTAAACTTAAAAGAGAGAAAAAGTATGTAAATAATATCTCAAAAAGAGATATGCTGAAGTGCAACTTGCACGATGACTCACGCGGTTATTTGGTTTAGGTGACTACTCCTCTACCCTTTCATAATTTGAGGGTATATGCCCTTCAACCAATTAGAACAAGCCACATAAGTAGATTTGTATGTGGTCCCCACAACTAATTGTAACAAACTTATGGGGACCACATACAAATGATTTGTTCTCATTGGTTGAAGGGCATATACCCTCAAATTATGAAAGGGCAAATTAGAATTCCCCTTTGGTTTAAGTGTATGAGTACATTTTTTCTTATAGAATTTACTATAAGAAGACCCAGGGACACGTAAGAGCAAGGTCTTCCCTTTGTCAAACAAATAATAATAAAAATATTTGTTTCCCATTATTTATGTGTAAATAATTTTTTTTATTGTTTGTTTATTTATTATTCTTTTTTTTTGGAGTAAAATATAAATAGTATTAGATTAGGTGGATTTTTATATAAAATGTGATATCTCTACTAAAAATATTTGTACAACAAAAAAATTGACAATTTTGAGCAACTCTTTCTCATACTAATGGACATATTAATGTGCAATAGATATATATATGTAATTGGGTTATATAAACAATTAGATTAGATATGTAATTGGAATGTGCTTATGAAAAGCAAGTTACTAAATTGAATCACAAATATACGTAATTGGAGTCTTATTACAAAGCAACTGAAAACACACCAAATAAAAATTAAACTATAGGAAAACAATCCGAATGAAAGACAAATAAAATTCATTCCCATACGATGTGCTTAATTATGATTGAATTTTCATCACCCAAAAAAATATATTCAGCAGAGCATTAATCTGTGAGGACTTGGTTGTTGATCCTTGAGTAAATTGACTTCCTCCTGATCCTGAATCAGACGTTGACACTAAAGATAATGCCATTCTTGGATGCATTAAAAAAGGAGGTTCCAAAGGTTCAGGAAGTGGGAAAGAAGTGCTATTTAGCATTGTTAAAACTGAACTCATAGCTGGTCTAATTTCTATATCTTCTTGAACACATAGTAATCCAACATGGATGCTTCTCATTTTTTCATTCTTCTCAATGCCTTCACTTAATATTGGGTCTACAATATCTAAACTTGTCCCTGCCCTCCAATTTTTCCACGCCTGCAAGAATTCAATCATTTGATGATGGAGATATGATTAAGTTTGTTGATTCAATGATGAAAAAACACCTTTGTGTATGGTGCAAATTTTGCTATATGCACATTAAACAAAGTGATATTTATAATCCAATTTTTTTGTTGGGTAATCTCAATAACTATGAGTATCTTAACTTTTTTAAAAGAGGGAGATTAACTAACAATCAAAATCTTTGACACTTACAATGCTTAATAAATCCTCTGGATTCTCCCTGTAATGATTCTCCATGATTCTCCGGCCACAAATAATTTCTAAAATGATTACACCATAACTGAATACATCTGATTTGACTGAGAATTCTCCGTGTCTAATATACTCTGGAGCCATATATCCACGGTATGCCAAAACAATATTTATGTTCAATCATTAAATATAAAATGTCACTCAATCTTTCATGATCAATCATTTTAACTTTCACGTTAAGCTTTCTTGAATAAAACACTTATAGTTCAAGCATGTTTTTAATACTTACAAAAGTTCCAACAAGGGTCTTCGTCATGCCATGAGTTTGATTCGCATCAAACAATCTTGCAATGCCAAAATCTGTAATTTTTGGGTTCATCTCTTCATCTATTAGAATGTTACTTATGATTTTGTAGCGTCTTTCCCAATTCAAATTTGCACGCTTGATTGGATCTACATAATTGCCCGAAGCCATAAATAAAGATATAATATTTTACAATTTAAAAAGGTGTTCAACATATATCTCTTTATTTCATCATAGAAAAGCAAAAGTAAAGCTGAAAAGGATATCGTAATTTACCAAATATGATGTAATCAAGACTTTTGTTAGGGACAAACTCATATATTAGTAGTCTTTCTTTTCTTTGTAAACAGAAACCTAGTAGTTTAACCAAGTTTCTATGTTGAAGCTTCCCTGTCAGCAACACTTCATTCTCAAATTCTATTTCTCCTTGCTTAGAATTATTGGCCAACCTTTTGATAGCAATATCTTGTCCATTAGGGAGCATACCCTAAAATTAATTATATCATTTACACAACGTTTGGTATGATGGAAAGAAAGTGAGAGGAAAGAAAATTACGGAAATCGATGAATGAATTTGGATGATAAAGTAAACCAAATTCATTTATTGGTTTGCGTAATTTTCCTTCCTCCCACTTTCTCTCCATAGAAACAAACGGGGCTTTAGTGTATATAGATCTAAGAAAATATCATGGTATGTGCATGGGTACATTTCAATTAAAAAAATGGATATATAATATTTGGGTAAATATTTACCCCTAGTAAAGTAAGCCAAATTTGCTTTACCCCTGCAGAAAATTCCTTTGGGATTCCCCCCTTGCAAAATATATTTTTTTGGCTTCCCCCTTGGATGTAAGGAATTTGCACCTTTTAAATCGGTTGAACAGAATAACTGACTTAAAAATGCAGAGGGTAAAGCAAAATTCACCTACTTTACATGGGATAAAGACCTATTTACCTATAATATTTTTACCTTATAAACAATTCCGAATCCACCTTCACCAAGAATATTTGCATCAGAGAAGTTGTTTGTAGCTAATCTGATGATTTCAAAGTCAAATTGCAATATATCACCAACTTTAAGATCATTAGCAACTTCTGTTTCAATTTCAATTTCAAATTCTTCTTCATTTGTTGCTTCAAAAAAGACTTCTTCTTCATATTTCTCTTGGCCTATACATGTCAAATTTTCACAAATATTTTGATTAAAGTTATAATTAACTCTGCTAATAGTTACTCCCTCTAGTCTTGTATATAAGAAAATTTTCAAAAAAGTTCTTCCTTTAAGAAAGTAGTTAAAATACATTAACCGAGAAGAAAAAACACATTATACCTTCTTGGAAAATGTAAAACATTGCATTTATTGGTTGAAATTGGAATAATATCATAAAACTTAATAATTGAAGTAGACTTTTGCTTATATTTAAGACTTTAAATTTTTTTGTTTTGTTTCTTATATATGAGACCGGAGGGAGTATGTAACACTGCTAATATTTATCGTTTAGAAATAGGGAAATATTTTTTAACAACAAATAAAGAATAGAGAAAACTAAGAAATACACTATTTCCAATGTTTTCTAACAAATGGTCAATTTTATATATAATGTAATGTACCTGTTAACTGAAGGATTGAAATTTCTCTCAAGGGTTGGAAGAAGAAGAAGCTCACGGCAATGAGAAGAGAATGAGAGAGTTGTGTGATATTTTTCTAAGTCAACAAAAGCCTAACCTCCTTACTATTAACTTGTCTTGTTGCCTAATAGCCTTTGGATCAAATAGTGCCTAAAAGCCAAGATCAAATCCTAGCCCTTGGATCAACCCAATCTTATCCACTTTAGATATTTTCTTTCTCATGAGAAACTCACGCCTCACAGACGAGTCGCGCCTCGCTAACGGACGGAAATCACAAAAATATCAAACCCACCAAATAAACGTCCGTCGTAAACCGTTTCTAAAAATTATCGCTAAAACTTTTTCCTCGACTGTGATTTTCTTCCTCACCCTCGAAAAATAATCTGAAGATATATCCTAACTCACGCCGATATGTAAAACTCCCATTTAAATTTCTACGGAATTCAGAAACTGTAAAAATTCCTAACAGCGAGTAAAATTCCTACTCGTTTTTCCAAAAGCGAGAATAAACTAAAACTCGCGATTCTGACTACACATAAACCTTCTTATACTCAAAAGAAGACTACGACCCAAAAGTCTCTGCTATTCTAGCACACGAGCACAAAACAGGCTCCAACTCAGCAAAAATCTCATTAATGCGACGATACTCACAAAACCGCTTCACCAAAAACCCTAAAACTCGTAGCCGACACTAGAGTTCCTTAAAAAAACCGCACAGTAAAATCTTGGGTCTTACAAGGTGCGTATGTTTTCTAATAGAATTACATATTGTAGAGAGAATATATAAAAACTAGACAATAAATCAAATGGATAATTCATGGGAAATGTACCAGTTTTTGGAGGAGATGCTAAATAAAGTGATTCTGAATCAGATCGTGATTCTGTCACAAAAAAAAACAGTTTTTTAGAATTACATATATTAGAGAGAATTTATGAAAAAAAATAAAAATGGATGAATAATTCACAGAAAATGTACCAGTTTCACAGAAAGAGGTGCAAAAGAAAGTGGTTTAGATGGTTAATTAGAATTACATAAAGTTGAGAGTTATTAAGAAAAAGAATAATTCATCGAAATGTACCAGTTTCAGGAGGAGGTGTGGAAGGAATTGATTCCGGTGGTGATGCTGTCAAAAAAATGTTTTCAAATAGAATTACATATAGTAGAAAGAATTTATTGAAAGTAGGAAAAACAAGAAAATTTAACGTACCAGTTTCAGGAGAAGGTGCAGAAGGAGGTGGTTCCACTATTGATGCTGCCAAAAAATGTTTACAAATAAAACTACATATAAAGTTGAGAGATTTATGAAAAACAAAATAAAACAATGGATAATTTATGGGAAATGTACCTTCAGGAGAAGTTGCAGTAGAAGGTGGTTCCGATAGTGATGCTGTCAGAAAAATATTTAAAATAGAATTACATATATAATATAGAGTGTTGAATATGCCTTCAAATCTCAGTTACAAGAAATCGGAAATTCTGAAGAACATATGCCAGTTGGCGCCAGGCGCCAGGAGAGGCCTCGTTTGGCCTGTGGCTTCTGTTTTTGGCGCGGGGCGCGAACGGGCTGGCGCCAGGCGCAGCTCATGTTGTTTTGAAGATTTTCGCGGAAAATTTGTTTCGGAGGATATCTGATTTGGATTCTGTTTTATTTTATAAGATAGATTTGTTTCTGTTTTTTAGGCATGTATTTTTCTATAAATAGGGAACTCTTTATTCATAGAAAAACAAGGTTGAAAGCAATTAGGATTAGGGTTTGCCACACTAGAGTTTTAGAGAATTCATTCTTGGTATAATTCTAGGGGCTTGGGCGAATCATCCTTGGTTCACCTTGGGTAGCTAGGTCAAATTGAGTCTCTTCATCACGGAAGAAGGGATTCGGGATTTGGGTAGAATTAGGATTAATTCTTGTAACCCAATTGGGAATTCCTTGTGTAAAGTTTCTCATTGATCATAGTGGAACGGAAGGGTTGCTCCCTCCCCCAGATTAGGTTAATTAACACCGAACTGGGTAAACAATATTCTTGTGTTCTTCTCTTTTGCTTGGATTATTTACTTTCATCATCTCTATCAACTATTTTGGTTACTTGGTTAATTTGCTCCACACATCAAAATTCATTGGTGTGATTTTCAAGCGAATTCACAACAATTGGCGCCCACCATGGGGCAAGGATCAAATCGATAATCAGGTACCATGGGTTCTAAGTTCGATATTGAGAAGTTTACCGGTAGTAACTACTTCGGGTTGTGGAAGGTAAAGATGAGGGCTGTTCTAGTCCATAACAATTGTGCTGAGGCTTTGAAGGGTGAACAGATGCCGGCGAGTCTTTCCGATGCGGAGAAGGCTGCTCTGAATGAAAAGGCAGTCAGTTGCATTACCTTGTGCCTCGGAGACAAGGTGTTGAGAGAAGTAGCAAGGGAGACCAACGCTGCAGGTATGTGGGCCAAGCTTGAATCATTGTATATGACCAAGTCGGTGGCACATAAGCAGTTTCTGAAACAAAAGCTCTACTTTTATCGAATGGTGGAGTCGAAATCCATAACGGAGCAACTGGCGGAATTCAATAAAATCATTGATGATTTGGCCAATATTGATGTGAAACTAGAAGATGAAGACAAAGCCTTACATCTACTTTGTACGTTACCTAAGTCCTATGAAAGTTTCAAGGATACCATGCTCTACGGCAAGGAAACACCAGTTACCTTGGAGGAAGTTCAATCGGCCTTGAGGACGAAAGAACTTACTAAGTTTAAAGACTTGAAGGTGGAGGATGGTGCTAACGCTTTAAATGTTTCAGGTGGAAAAGGTGGAAGTAGAGGTAAGAAGGCTAGGGCTAAAGGTAGTGACAAGTGGACTTGTTTCCATTGTCAAAAGAAAGGTCACTTCAAGAGAGATTGTCCGGAGTTGAAGGACAAGAATGGTTCCGCGCATGTTGTGGATGGTTCATCCGGTGATGAGAATTATGAAACAGCGGAGGCACTTGTGGTGTCGAGTTGGGAGTCAGAAGAGAGTAAGTCTCTAGATTCTGTTGATTCTCATGATGTTCTAGAGTTGTGGGATGTCGGGGTCGTTTCAGATCAGGTGGAGTGGTTTTGCAAATTGCAAGGTGGGGTTCATAGAGGAAGTACCGAGTTCGAGACTTTGGTGGAGGAGTTTCATCTTAAGGTGGAGGATTTTCAACTTGAGGTGGAGGCTTCCGATAGTGATACTAGAGGAGGAGAAACAACATTAACTCTTGGCTATCAAGAAGGAGATAGGGAGGAGAGTGGTAGTGTTGCACCGAAGTGGTACAACTGTGAAGACCTTGTGCGGTATGTTCCAATTGAGGCTGAAGAAGTGCAAAACCTATTAAAGAACTTCAGGGAAGCAATTCGGAACACCGACAGTAGAACTTGGGAACTTGTAGGGCTACTTGAGGTAGTGGGGCACAAGGAGAGTTCATTGTTGGAGCTTGAACAACAACCTAAAATTCCAAGGTTGGTTGATGACAAGCAAGTCTTCGAGAGTACGGAAGGCATTCCGGGGTTCGAAGAGGGGGTGGTGAAGCTTGTAGGACTATCCAAAAGGCCGATGATAGTTGGATGCAAGCGTATCTTCAGGAGGACGGGTTTGATCACTCCGGGGGCTGAAGAGGTTGCGGTGAGTCTTGTGGGTGCTACCAAAAATCCTATGGTAGTGGGAGGCAAGACCTTCATGAGGGCGGAAGGCATTCCGAGGGATGAAGAGGTAGAGGTAGAGGTATAGCTTGTTATTCTAGCAAGAGTTGTTGGAAGCAAGTGGAAGAGGTCAAGGTTCAAGTGGGACTTGGACTTGGCCAATGATCTTGAATAGTAGTTCAAGATGGAGGGAGCAACACGGTGGTTGAGTGGATCACCATCGATTTAAAGGCAAGGTGGAGAATTGTTGAATATGCCTTCAAATCTCAGTTACAAGAAATCGGAAATTCTGAAGAACATATGCCAGTTGGCGCCAGGCGCCAGGAGAGGCCTCGTTTGGCCTGTGGCTTCTGTTTTTGGCGCGGGGCGCGAACGGGCTGGCGCCAGGCGCAGCTCGTGTTGTTTTGAAGATTTTCGCGGAAAATTTGTTTCGGAGGATATCTGATTTGGATTCTGTTTTATTTTATAAGATAGATTTGTTTCTGTTTTTTAGGCATGTATTTTTCTATAAATAGGGAACTCTTTATTCATAGAAAAACAAGGTTGAAAGCAATTAGGATTAGGGTTTGCCACACTAGAGTTTTAGAGAATTCATTCTTGGTATAATTCTAGGGGCTTGGGCGAATCATCCTTGGTTCACCTTGGGTAGCTAGGTCAAATTGAGTCTCTTCATCACGGAAGAAGGGATTCGGGATTTGGGTAGAATTAGGATTAATTCTTGTAACCCAATTGGGAATTCCTTGTGTAAAGTTTCTCATTGATCATAGTGGAACGGAAGGGTTGCTCCCTCCCCCAGATTAGGTTAATTAACACCGAACTGGGTAAACAATATTCTTGTGTTCTTCTCTTTTGCTTGGATTATTTACTTTCATCATCTCTATCAACTATTTTGGTTACTTGGTTAATTTGCTCCACACATCAAAATTCATTGGTGTGATTTTCAAGCGAATTCACAACATAGAGAATTTATGAAAAACGGAAAAATATATATATATATATGAATGATTCACTGGATATGTACGAGTTTTAGGAGGAGGAGGTGGTGGTGGTGGAGGAGGAGGTGGTTCCAATGGTGATGCTGTCAAAAAAGAATTTCGAATAGAATAATTATATATAGTAAAGAGAATTTATGAAGAAAAAAAAAAATGGATACTAAGAAATGTACCAGGAAGAGGTGCAAGAGGAAGTGGCTCCGGCTCTGGTGGTGATGATGACAGAAGAAAAAATAGAGGCTGTGGTGGTGATGCTGTCAAAAAATAATTAGGCTGTGATGTTGGTGGCTCTGAAATACTGTCATGGACTATGGTTATAAAAATTTGAGAGATTTTATATCTAATGGAACAACTTGGTCCTATATACAAACATGCTTTCATGTCTTTACACCACTTTGAAAGATCCCTTGAAGCCAAATCCAAGCAATGAGTACAATCTTGCTTAGACAAATCTGGTGTACACTGAACAAGACCATGTATTGTGTTTTTACTATGACTACTACTTGATTCATCAATTATTGTAGCATTATTTTCAGCATACTTCTTATGCAAGTCACCTTCCGCGGCCGTACTTTTAAGTTCATCCAACAAGTTCTTAAGTGTTCGATTAAATGCATCATCCACCACTGTCTTCACTGTCTTCGATTGGATATGGTAATATATTTACCGGTGTTAGTTTCCATAACACCAAATATTGAATGGTTTGAATAGCGTAAGGTGCATAAGTCGTAGTAAACAATTGCTTCTTTTGATAGTTGACACCGATTTGTGAGAAATGCTGTAGAAGTTTTCAGGCAATCACGGCAATCATTTGGTTTGATGTCTCCTCTACAAATTCCGATTGCATTTACTTGGTCAGTTTCTACACCGTACGAGAAATTGTAGAATCCATAGTCTATTTCTTTGTTTGAATATATTTGTGCTAAAACTGTGTCGCGGTTGTTCCCGTAGTCACTACCAATGGTGAAGTTTCCGAGAATTTCGTTACATTTGTAGCTGCGGGGAATTAGCTGGTCATTGGCTTCAGATATTTGTGTGAAAAAGAGAGGATGAAATGAAAGCAGAAGCCAAAGTGAAGAAAGCATAGTGCTCTCTCTCCTCTAGAATTGGTTGTGAGAAAATGGTGGAGGAACTAATGAAGTTTTTGTTCTAAATTTTGTAGAAATTTACTGCGTGAGTGCAGAGAAAGTAACGAATCATATATAGCTCTTCCATAAATACACATGCCGAAGTAGCTAGTTGGAAATTATTAAAGTTGGAAAGATTCTTCATATATGTCAAGTGACTCAAGTCTTTGCAAAAGTCGTCTTGTTTTGTATTTTATGCCAAAAGAACAGTCTAATTAGTAGAAAACCATTAACACACAATGTATCGCCTCTTACCTGCATTCTTTAATGAGCAATGATATTTGCCAAGTTGCCAACACCAATTACACCATTATTAGTTGGACCGATCAGTCGGAAGTCTCATTGGATTGGATCAAAACATTAGATATTGGGAAATCAGATAAGTGACTTTGATACTGCACTTACACCTAAATCTTAAGTATTAATTACGGGTTCTCTCACTTATAAAATATTCGACCTCAACTCGATCTTTCAATCAATGCGGACTCAACACATACTTATTGCTCCCCTGAAATGGGTCAGTTGAGTGGGAAGGCACACTGGGTTGGATTCACACATTAGACATTGAACAACCACGTAGTGACTTTGACGCCTCGATCTTTCACCCAAAACCTTAAGGCATTAGGTTTATGGGTTTCTAATTTATAAAGTGTTAAACCTGAACTCTTTCAACCAATGTGAAACTTATAACTCACACTTGATAGATCTCAACACCACCCCTCTCAGGTGTGTGTTATTGCTCCCCCGAACTAGGCTCTGATATCACTGTTGGACCGTTGGTGGGGGGTGGGGAGGAGTCTCACTGAGTTGGATCAATGCATTAGGCATTGAGCAACCAATCATGTATGTCCTTTTAGTCTATTTATTGGAGTAAATGTTCGTGGAAAGTAGTCTACTACGCTGCATGACTCGTTCCAAGTTAGAAAAGTCATCCATCCATACACCAAGTTTGAAAAACAATAATTGTAATTTGAACAATTTAAAGCATCTCTGAAGGTGCTTTTATTACGAGAGACATTAACAAAGTTGGTTACAAAATTTCATAAGCTCACCCAGCTGAGGCCTGCACCTATTGCGCTTAACTGCAGGTTTGGCCTTACTCACACCTATCGTGCGCCTATGAGCTGCCAATGCTCTACCAAACTAATCAACACTACTAACATGGATTACAATTAAACACAATTTACTACATGATGGTGAGTGTTTGCTTGGCCGCGTTGCCTTCGTTAATTGTTCCAATATTATGCAAGCAGAATAACCTTAATAATGATAATGGGAAGAAGATGTAGAAGCCAGAGATTTTGTAACGATTCCGACACCAACTCACATGACAAGAAGAAGCAAAACTCAAATACCAGTAAGAGTTGTAAACTCCATTCTCAAATGTTGTCTTAGAATTCCTCCTCAGCAATTTCAAAAGAACAAATTGATCTTGAGAATCAATTTACTATAGATCGTGTTCCTCACACTGCTGAATTCAAGTTGTTCTTCATAGAAATCGTAGAGGTTTCGGGTGTTTTTCGGAATGTTTTTTATGTGCTAAGAATTGGAATATGTAACACATGGAAAGAGAAAGCTAGAAAAGAAACTCCCCACGAGCACATGAGGATTATACATTTTCCATTCCCTTATATATTGTCTCATTTAGCAGTTTCCACGCCCTCTGATATTCGATGGCACAAGATCAACAACAAAGCTTCTTTTGTGCTGAAACCAAATTTTGTCAATGCTAACCACATATGACCTATGAGCTATGAAGTATGGACACCTCAAAAACAAGAGAAAACAAACGATTTTTTAGACTACTATAATAAATTCCTTAACAAATAACAAAATAAATTACACAAAAATAAGGGGATCACAAAGAGCATAATTTAAGCCTAAAATATATTAGTATTGCACCAAGTGAGTCTACTAGTAGAATGGGCAACAGATTAAATAGAACCTACGGCCTATTGAAACATGTCTATATTCAAATATATTACAAATTCTAATTAAGACATTGTATTATCATTTACTGATTTACTTTTCTTGGATTCAAGTGAACCTGTTGTTCCTTTATCTTCCCCAGATGATTGCGTGTATGTAAGGCTACTAGTTCTTCCGCCGAAGGAAGATGCAGGCTCCAAAGGTAGAGGCATAATGAAAGAATAACTACTAAGCATGAGTGCAATGTTTGCCATAGTTGGTCTGTCAACCAAATTTTCTTGAACACAGAGTAAACCAATGTGAATGCATCTCATTATTTCATTTTGTGAGCATTTGTTTAATGATGGATCTATTATATTTCTGATTGTACCCTCCCTCCAGTTTCTCCATGTCTGCACAATTGCATATATACAACATTTAGATAACTAATTACAATTCTTGTATCTTAATATGCTTACTTTCATATTTAATCTTTTTCATTGGCATGAAAGAAATAATAATGAGAAATAAGGACTTACAAAGCTAAGTAAATCCTCCTGACTCTGCCCTTGAAGAATGCGACTACTTTTTTGGCCACTTATAATTTCTAGAACTAATACGCCAAAACTAAAAACATCCGATTTTACCGTAAATTGTCCAAACATTGCATACTCAGGAGCCATATATCCACTACATATCAAAAAGAAAAAGTTTAACTAGTCATGATTAATGATGACTATTCTAGTCACAAGTATTCAACCTGTTTAGTTGTTAAGGCTAGTAATGATATTGATAAAAATTTTGATTTCATATTAGTATAAAAGGAACTTTTAACAAGATATATAGTTACTTACTATGTTCCGACGATTTTATCTGTATTTACTTGAGTTTGATCAACAAGCAATAGCCTGGCCATCCCAAAATCTGATATTTTAGCATCCATATTTTCGTCCAAGAGAATGTTACTTGCTTTAAGATCACGATGTATAATACGAAGTCGAGAATCTTCGTGAAGGTAAAGAAGGCCTCTAGCAATACCTCCAATGATTTTGTAGCGCCTTTCCCAATCTAATTGTGCTTTCTTTATTGGATCTATACATACACCAAATTAGGTATTTTAGTAGTGATATGTATAGTCATTTTCTCAAACCAAATTTGATACAATAAGAGAGCAACAATCTAATAAAAACATATATATCACAACCTACCAAATATAAAGTAATCAAGACTTTTATTAGGAACAAATTCATAAACAAGTAGCCTTTCTTTTCTTTCTAGACAAAAACCAAGTAGTTTGACTAAATTTCGATGTTGAAGCTTAGCCAATAAAAGCACTTCATTTTTAAATTCAATATCTCCTTGTCCAGAATCTCTTGACAACCTTTTGACCGCAATCACTAGTCCATTCGAGAGTTTTCCCTGAAAATATATCTCACTTGAGTATAATAAATACTATAATAATGAAAAATTTAATGTGCATCTAAATCAATAGTGTTACTTACTCGATAAACAATTCCAAATCCACCATGTCCGAGTTTATTACTTTCGGAAAAGTTATCTGTAGCAACTCCTATTGTGTGGAAGTTGAATTGCAGTGACTCAGCGATTCCAATATCATCATCATTATCATCTTCTATTTCTTGAAACATTATACAAGGCATTTTAGTGAAGTCAAAATAGAAATATATCCATATATGTAATTTACAAAATCAAAATACTTATGACTATTTGCCTCCATTTTTCCCCTCCTTTCTATTTGTTAATTATTGCATATACTTTATTTTACACTCATATCATCTCTCAGTCTTCTTAGCAATCATTGGATTTTAAAATTTGGACTATCTCAATAAGATTAGACCATCCAAATGCACTAAGTTTATCTCTTTCCTAGTAAACATTAGTCTAAAATAGAAAGTTTGAATAAATCTGTTGGAACAAAGTTCACATTGGTGTGTGAATTAAAAAATAAAATTCGAGTCTCTCTTGGGGACTAGAGCATACTAGTTGTTGTAGCATACTAGTATGTAACTGAAATAAACTAAATTTATTGCATAATGAAGTCCCACATTAGTGAGATTAAATACCTCATTTATTTATTATTTATTTTTCTACAAGTGTGATAAAAACCCTTGTTATCGGGATAGCGGTGACATAAGAAAAAAACAAAAAGTTGCTATGCCGCCAATATAGCTTTGCATTTTTCTTATAGCTTGAACAATTAAGTAGATTCAAGGATTTGGTGTTATCACTTTCGGTTGACTAGGCATATCCAGTGCCATTTTGCCTTTGCCTTGGAATATGGTCAGGTAACCAACGTTGTTATTATAAGTACTATGCTTATATTTGATTAGTATTAGATATGCTGGCCATTAGTAGATGAACATGTCCATTTGCTGAATCTAAATTTTAATCTGTTAATATGGTCAGGATATGTATTTTGTATACTTAAATTAGTGATGGTTTGAAGTAATTCTTCTCTTTGGTACTTTTGACCTTAACAAATAGTCTTGACCAATTTATAAAATCTCTTATAAAACTATTTGATGATTTAATATGTCAGTTAATAGGACATGGGTTCATATGGTCATATTTCTTCGCATGATGCAACTTAACAGCATCACTTCAGTAGTTTTCTATATATGCAAAATTCATATCACACTGTTATGGTGTAATCTATAATGCTCATTATAATTCAATTTCCATCGATATATTATATCATGTGATGTGTGTACTAATTTTATTATTAGTACTAATTTGATTTAAGAGTGATTGATGTATCACAAGTTCCTTCAAATTAAATATGGTCTTAGTACCATACTACCATAATCCCTTTAATTTGAGAATGGTATTGTAGTACTGTTATTGATTGATATCGTAGTACCACTGGTTAATAGATTGATATCGTAGTATCAATTCGAGTGGTATTGTAGTACCATTCAAGAAGGTGTAATTCTTGACTGATTTCTATAGTGCAGTAGAAAATCGGTATACAGTTGTAACTGAGCTGTTTTATCCTGGAGGCGGCGTGGTTGATAGTCTGCTTGCACAATTTTGGGTAGTGCCACGAAACGTCTTAAGATATTAGTTTATGGGTCCCTTCACTTATAAAGCGTTTAACATTAACTCTTTCAATCAATGTGGGACTTAACTTATATTATCAATGTCCACGATCCATCATTGCTCATTTATTGCTCCCACGAACTGAACTCTGATATCAATATTGGGCCCTTGAGGGGGAAGCCTCATTGGGTTGGATTAACACATTATACATTGAGCGACCACGTAGCGACTTTGACCGCACTTTCACCCAAAATTTTAAGGCATTACATTTATTGGTCAACTCAAGTGGTTAATGAGCTCTTCCTAAGAGGAATCGTTTAGAAAAACCTGAGTTTGATAATATTTTCCTTTGTATTGAACAATTACTTATTAATAATATGAATTAAGTTTGCTTTGATAAAAAAAAAAAAAAACTATCGAACTTAAAGAATATGTATTTTTAGTTTTCTTATTGAGGCATACGATTCGTCCTAAGGAAAACTCGTGAACTAATTTTAATTGTATTCCCCGTGCAAAGCAATGGATAATCAATTTGTGTAATATAGTTAAAACGACTTATATTTTAAAATGGAGTATTTGCTAAAAAAGACTATTAAAAATACAAAAAAATTATTTTATATGGATAATCACGCCTTTTACTACTGTATCACTTTAATTTGGGTTGAACTTTCAACTTCCTTATACTTTTCACATTTGTTAACACACCAGATTGAATAAATAATTAATATTTTTTTGTCTATTTTCTATATATTTATAAGAATTGTTCAATATAAACGGTTCAACAATGATCGAACCGATTTCAAAATTTATCTATCACTTTTTTTTTCTCTTTCTCGTCTCTGTATTTTTTCTCCCAAAAATTGATAAGCTCAAGCTGAGCCTATCAACCGGCGGAGGCATGTGCCTATCGTGCCTAACTGCATGTTTGGCCTTGTCTGCGACTAACGTGCACCTATGAGCTGTCAATGCTATAACAAACTAACCAAAACTACTAACTAACATATTTGCTTAATCAACAAGTTACAAAGACAAACTAACATAGATTACAATTAACACAATTTACTACATCTTCACTTGTATCAAATCTCTATATAGTTGTAAATACATCAATAGGGTGTTTACACGTGTGTCGTAAGCAGGGTTTTAAATAAAGGTCCGCGACCGCGAAAACGGCCGCGACAAAACAATTTTGGCGGGTGCCGATACTGTTACCGTTATCACCGTTTTTAATATTAAAGAACAAATTATGATTAATTCACACCGCGACGACTGCAATCAGCGTCGTAACACCTGTACCAACCGAAATCGCAAAAATCATTACGTAATCGAGACGCGACCGCGACCGTTTTTTAAAACCTTGGTCATAAGAATATGAACAATTATATTTGATTATCACTTAATGAATTTACCATAAAATATTATCTTTTACTAAGAATTTACTACAAAGTGGAAACTATAAGAGAGAATATCAAAAACGAGAAAATCAAACTCAAAAACTCCAATGGTTGAGAAATGAATGGAAATAACATTATGAAGACCAAATTTTGAATCCACAAAATTGCAGCAAAAAAGTGAAGCCATCAACTTGACCTTCATGATTAACTGAGAGTTGGGACCACCGGGTTGAACCAATTAATTAAAGCCCGGATAAAATCAACCTTACGATTATTGTTACTTCAAATACAATTTTTCTTCTTATTTTAGATTTTGAACCTTTCTTTTAATTTTTTGTTCTTTCTTTTTCTTTATTTTTTTTGTTCACTTAATATTCAATTCACAATTACAAAAGATGTATACAACATTGATATATCAACTTACACATGTTGGAATCAAGCAATAATGATGGTTCATGATGGTTCGTGAAGGGGAGATAGGGTCAGTCCTGAGCTATGGGCAGGCAATGTGATGGGTTTAGACTCATCATTTTGGGGGCCATATATTTTTATTATATCTAGCTATTGTTATAAAAAACTCATGAAATCCTTATGCTTTAAAAAATTATTTATGTTGTATTATCGAAAAAAAGATTTTTATACTGTATTTTTATATGATCCACAAAAGTTAAAATTATTGGATGATAATTAGTTGAAAGAATGCTGTGTTAAATTTCATTCAACTTTTTCTCATGACAATTCATCATATGTTGATGTATATATGGAATATTTTCTCTGAATTAAGAGTGTTACAATTTACTTTATCAACTAAAATAATGTACTCTACCATTGATATTCTTCAATTTGTCAAAAATACTGATTGTTATCCAAATGTATCAATTGCTTATTGAGTTTTACTGACAATGCTTATGACTGTAGCATCAGCGGAAATAAGTTTTTCAAAATTGAATTGATTAAAACCTACTTTGAGATCCTCAATGTAACAAGAGAGATTGAACGACTTAGGCAAATTTGTCAATTGAGAAGGAAATCTTGGAGAACATTGATGTTGATGTGATTATAAATGATTTTGCATCTCAAAATGCTCGAAGAAACTGTTTCTTATAAATTTTCGAGTAAAAATAAGATTTTTGCTATTTTATAAAACTATTATTATATATTAATACATATTATGTTAAATGAAATAATTTTTTTTTATGTTTGGTCTAAGGCCCATAAAATATCAGGAACGGCATTGATAAAGACGATTAATTATAACTCTCTTGGAAGCAAGTGAGATTGATCAACTAGTTGGAATTGCAAATAAAGTGTTTGTTTAACGGTGATTCCCAAATTCTCACAAACAACGTATATGTTAGAAGTGTTGGTTTGTCGGAGTTCAACGATGTGGTCACTACTACATATATTGCTTTTAGTAACATTTTTCGGGTAACATTTATAAAAAATGTTACCCACTTTCACTAAAATCCGCAATTTTTCATTTCATTAGTGAATTTTTTTCTTACTTTTCAAGGCCCAAAACTATTTTCCATTTCAAAAACGCGGTGAAACTAATTTCTCAATCTCGTATCAGTTATCAATCTCGTCGTTCTCCATAGCGATTCAGAACTCGATAGCGTTTCTTCTCAATCCTGTTTCAGAACTCGATAGCGATCCATTCCAATCCCGATCTTGTTCCATTCATCCATCTCAATCGTTTCGTTCGTTCATCTCGCAATCGATCCAAGGTTCATTTGTTCGTCCATCATTCTGTTTCGTTCGTTCGACGATCTAATGCTATGTTTGATCTCAACGGAAGCTCCAACATAATCGATCTAGGTAAACAATTTATTTATCAATTTTTGCGTTAGAACTTTACATATTATTTATGCTTTTGAATTTCATAGATAGAGTATCAAATGTTAAGATTTTTGCTCGAAATTCACATATTTGATGCTCTTGAATTTGATAATAATCTATCTAGGTATTCAATTTATTCATAGTTGTTTGCTTTAGTACTTTATATATCTTTTATGCTTTTGAATTTCGTAGATAGAATACCAAATGTTCAGATTTTTGCTCAAATTTCACATATTTCATGCTCTTGAATTTGATATAATCTATGTAGAACTGACTCCTTAACACGCTGAAGGCGTGTCTGGTGTCTGACGCATCGGTGTCGAACACTGACAACTGTGGTTACCTTCAATTATTCCTCATTTGCAAATTATTACCACTGTCGTGTCCGGCGGTGACGGTATATTTGACGGTATATGTGGTTACCTTCAATTATTCCTCATTTGCAAATTATAATCTATGTAGTTTGAATATATATGATTTGTACTAAGTTTGAAACTTAGTGGATGAAATGCTTTAATTATAATGAAGAGTAATAACTAATAACTTGAGTCTGTCTGTAAATTTATTTAGTGACACGTTTTAAAGTTCTTGACATCTATATATTTTGGACTCTTTTAACTTATTAGTCATTTAGCTTACATAAAAATAAGTTGCTGAAGTAACATCATATGGCAGAGGGATAACTTGTTGTTGGTTACGATTCACAAAGGTTGTCCTCTTCTTGGCAACAGTTTGCGACAATGCGACAATATTGGTTATGTTTCTTACTTAATATTGGTTGTTTATGCTATCTTAGAAGAGTAAGAGTTTTTGTTAATTAATATCCATATGTCTCCTATTGTGTTTATCTTCATCTGTAAGCTGTTTTGTGCCTAATGTTTACTTAGTGCTTGTGTTTTCTTAATAGACTCAGGTTTAGGTTCGGAATTTGTGTATATTAGTTTGTCATTAAGATGCTAGCAGTAGCAACTTAGTAGACTAGTTAGTATAATGAAGATAATGGTTGAGGTTAATAAAATTGAAATAAGTTCTAGTGTTGATTGGTTGGGATGATTTAAAATGCTGAATGTCTTCGAGGGTCGGTTAGGATTGAATTATTTGAACTTAGATGCGCGTACTTGTGAGATGATTTAAGAGAGCTTATAGAACCAGCTCATGACATGGCATAATAAGATGTTTTCAGCTTATTTTCATAAGCTCTCCTCAATACCAAATAAAAACATCTTATAGCTTATATATGTAAACATCTTATGGCATAATAAGTTCTAGTGTTGTTGTTTGATCTGATTATTGAGTTTTTGTTCTTATTTTTTATTGTGTTCTTATTATTGATGTTGTTCTTGTTCTTTATTCATCAGTTGATTACATGGTTGTGTATACATCTGATCTAGTACAACCAGTTTGAAACGCAGCTGGAAACATAGGTATGACTTTGCTAAAGTATTTTTATGATAAAAATTAATAATCAATATGTTTGGACATATAATTACTAGGCTGTTCTTTAAATAAAGTGGAGGTATAATGTATGTAATTCTTAATTGATAGACATCTTTTCTTTATGATTCGATTTATTGTTGCAGAATTTAAAGTTCTTTGGTCATCGATTTTCTCAATATTTTGATCTCATTTGCTATTCTTTTTTATGGCATTATCTGCCCACATAGGAACCATTGAAGGGTTTCCGTATAGTTGTTGATGCAGGCAATGGAGATGGTGGTTTTTTTGCTGTAAGTTGCCTTTAAAGTCTCTTTGCTTTTCCTGGTTATGGTTTTTGATTCTTGCATTGAATTTGATATTCAATGTTACTTTTTGGTGAATAATAGGCAAAGGTGCTAGAATCTCTTGGGGCAATACAAGGATTTTGAGTAACACTGGCTTCTGTATTCAGGCTTGTTTCCGAACCCAATCCCCAATCCCGAGGACAAGACAACAATGAAAGCTATAACCAAGGTTGTCCTTGATAACAAAGCGGATCTTGGAATCATCATTGATACTGACGTGGACCGGTAATCTTCTTATAAATCGTTTAGCTGCCTTTGAATTTGTTTAACCTCAATGACTTTCATCTAGATCTGATGTTGTGGATTCTACTGGTCGTGAATTCAACCAGAATCGTTTGATTGTCGTAATGGAAACTATTGTTCTTGATGGAGTAATGCTTTTATTGTTATTTGTATCTGGTAGTTTTTTAACCTTGCACTTCTCTGTATACATCTTAAAGTTAATGAAAAACTATAAGTAGAAGCATCAAAATAAGTTATTAAAAACTAGTAGGTTTGCTTGGTTTTCATATTTGGTAACTATTTGAGTCATTTGTTTGTTCTATCATGTGGTTATTGTGTGTTTATTACTAAGAAATTGGTGGATGTTGGGACGGAAACTATTTGGTAACTATTTGAGTAATCTTTTGAGACGACATATGCTTTTTTTCATCCTTAGCTTACTAAGTGCTAGAACTATATAAGTGACGGTGTTTGCATATAGGTCTTTTTAGCACGTAGACAGTAATTACATTCACGAGTCTGGTATATTCGATACTAAATAGAGTATCAATTTTTTACTAATTAAGTAAGTAACAATTAAGTATCAAGTAACAATTAAAGAATATTAGTTCTTTTGATGTGTTTGCATTTTGATATTGACAAATGAAGTATTAGCTTTATCTTGGATGCATTACTGTCATGAACTTGAAGGGCTTTTAGATATATGTTATTTGTAATGCATTAACAACCATAATGTTGAAATTATTTTAGACCTTTCTGGTATGAATCTTATGTTTGGTTACATAAGCTAGGTGATTATAAACCTCTACAATTTTTGATACATCTAGTTAATGTGTTGCAGATGATATGCTAAACTTTGTTTGGGGAAATTATGCAAGACTTGTTTAATTTTTTGCAAATTTGATCAACAACTGTTACAACTCAATCAAGTTTACTCTATGTAAGTAAAATAATTCTTTTAAGTTTTCTATGCAATAAGGTTCATTAGTATAGTTCTTGAGAAATTAAAAAAATGTTACTATTTCCTAGCTTGTAACAATCCTGCAACATGTCAATGTCTTCTTAGTTCAAGGTTAATTAACTATGAATTAGCTAGGAAAATATTTCATAGCCAATTGCCAATTTGTAGCTCAATCCATGCATAACTTATAGCTTAGCTTATTTGCTGGGAATTAGCTACGAAATAGCTACTATATAGGTAACACTTTTCCAATGTTACTAATAATATTCTAAGATGTTACTAAAAGCCTTTAGTAACATAGGCTTTATGTGTTACTAAAAGCCTTTAGTAACATAGGCTTTATGCGACACTTGTTCAAATGTTACTAAAAGTTTTTAGTAACATTTTTTTAGATTTAGTAACATTTTTTAAATGTTACTAAATCCCATATTTGTTGTAGTGGGTGACTAATATTAGACAACTAGTAGAGTCAGTTATAACTTTAAGATTAAATTTGTTAGGCGATAAGTAAATATGAAGCTCATGTAAATGTGACAATTTCAAATGCTAATCGCCAAGTTTATAATTTATGTTCCTTGTTCTATTCTTAGTAAAGTAACTAATGTGCTCCAATTTATTTTTGCGAGTACAAAAAGTGTCTTAACAATACTTATACAATGGACCCATTCACCCTTATGTAGGGGCAGATTTAGACACAAATAATATTTAACTCAAAAAAAATTTTAATAAAAAAATTTCATCCTTATGATTCAGTTAAACAACAAACAATATATGAAATCACTACTTATATATCCTAAAACAAAAAAAGACAAACCGGAAAATTTTAACTCAAAAAAAGAACAAAATAACAAAAAACAATATATTAAGGGCTTCCACATATTATATTCAAAAAACAACAAAATTTCTATTGGGAAAATAAAAAACACTATAATTATTAAACCATGCGTATTATTATTGTTTAATGCTTCACAATATCATACCTTGAACCAAAATATATACAACTTAAAATTATACTATCATATAACTTATTAATTTTTTTTCTAATTTTACTCATATTATCTTCTTACTTTAAAAAATTAAATATTAATTAAACATGTTTTTTAAGTCATTTCATATTTATATGCTAATTCAATTGGTAATTTTACCCAATATTAGAAACTCAATTAACTATCCATTTTTTGCTAAACAATGTCAAAGTTGATTATTATAAAAATAAACTATATATAACTTAAAATAATATTTTACGTATGATGAAAGACTTTAAATCATCAATAATAGATTATGAATTAATATTTGTTTTAATACTGAAATTAATATGTGTACGAGAGACTTACTGTCATCAATAAAAAACTTTAAATTAATATTTACATTAATATTTATATAAATATATATACAAATTGATTTAAAATTATTTATAAAATATATATTTATTTTCTAAAAAATATATTTGGGCTGGTATCGCTATAGCCACCAAGCGTTGAAGAGGTAGTCCATGCCCTTATGATCGACCACATTTCAAAACAAGAAAAGCTATAACAAAAATCTATCGTGGGTATAGATCAGTAATTGAAATTTGGTTCACCGATTCATTCGATCTTGTTGCACTTAAATTATCAACTTGTTGCTGCATGTCTGGTAGTGTTCTACTTGCACTTCCCATAAAATATGCAGGTTTTGAAGGTATTGAGAGAGTGAGAGAATTACTATTAAGCATAAGTGCAACAGAAGCCATGGTTGGTCTGTCAACTACATTTTCTTGAACACACAGTAAACCAATATGGATGCATCTCATTATTTCATCTTTTGAAATGTTGCTGCTTAATGATGGATCTATTATATTTATAGCTTTCCCTTCTCTCCAGCTTCTCCATGCCTACTCAAGTGCAGATAACCAAAATACAACTAGGTTACCAATCAATTTCTACAGTAATGTTTAGGTCTACATAATCTTCTATTAATCTATAATTGTAATGATAAGGTAGAAATTATAGTGATAATTTTAAATATAACTTACATAAGTCAATAGATACTCCACATCCTCCCCATGACAAATGTTTGCACTATTTTTATGACCACTTATAGTTTCAAGAACTAATACTCCAAAACTAAAAACATCCGATTTTACCGAAAATTCTCCAAGCATAACATACTCAGGTGCCATATATCCACTGCATGCAATACACAAGCTTAATAAGTAAAACATTAAACTCTTTGAATAAATTGTTAAGACATACGACTAAATAATATAAATTAAATTGAAATTTATGTTTTACTTCTAGAAATCTCAAGCATATTCAAAAACTTACTAGGTTCCAACAATTCTATTTGTACTTCCATGAGTTTGACCGATATCAAACAGTCTTGCCAATCCAAAATCAGATATCTTAGGATTCATCTCGTCGTCTAAGAGAATATTGCTTGCTTTGAGATCACGGTGTATAATTCGCAAGTGAGAATCCTCATGAAGATAAAGAATACCACGGGCAATACCTTTTATGATATTGGAGCGCTTTTCCCAATTCAATTGTGTTTTCCTTGTTAGATCTACATGTATAATTAAGATCATATGAATGTTAATTAAAACTATTTTAGTAGTTAGTATTTGTGTG
Source organism: Trifolium repens (assembly GCA_030408175.1). Taxonomy (NCBI): domain Eukaryota; kingdom Viridiplantae; phylum Streptophyta; class Magnoliopsida; order Fabales; family Fabaceae; genus Trifolium; species Trifolium repens. The sequence continues at coordinate 61,481,375 of CP125837.1, read as the reverse complement.
ATTGTCTAATTAAGTTGATATTTAAACCTACCGAATATAAAGTAATCAAGACTTTTATTTGGAACAAATTCATAAATAAGCAATCTTTCTCTCCTTTCCAAACTAAAACCAAGTAGCCTAACTAAATTTCGATGTTGAAGTTTGGCTACTAAAAGTACTTCATTTTTGAATTCCAAGTCTCCTTGGCCAGAATTTGTTGACAATCTTTTGACAGCAATCATTTGTCCATTAGGTAGTTGGCCCTAAAAATAATCCACTTTTAGATAGGTATGGTAAAGCATATTTCTTTAAGTGTAATATTTTGAATAAAAAGAGTGATATTTTTATGAATGGATAAAAAATGTTATCTTACCCAATAAACAATTCCAAATCCACCTTGTCCAAGTTTATTAGAATCAGAGAAATCACTTGTAGCAACTCTTATGATATCAAAATTAAATTGCAATGACTCGGCAATCATCATTTCCTCTTCACCTTCATCATCATATTTTCCCATGTTAGCTTCATACAATAACCAATAGCAATATGGACAAGTTAATTAGTTTTCATGTATGATAATGTTATATAAATCTCCAATTTTTAAAATTTCAAAAATTTTGTTCATCAATAAATTATAGATTTTTTATTTTGCTTATATTTCATGTTATATATGGACAAGTTATCTATGTCTTTCCTAGTAAATTTAGTCCAAAATAGAAAGTTTGAGTAAATCAATACTCATAGCATACCTTCGAGATTTGACTCTGCCATACTATGGCGATTTCTCCTTAAGCATATGCAAATGATCAAAGTTAGCAGAACAGCAACTGCAACAATAGTAGGCACAACTATGGCAATGGCAGTATGAGATGATTTGCTTTTTTCTGCAAAAATCAAAAGTAAGCCTATACATAAGAAAAAGGACAATATAAGAAATAAGTATAACGAAACCACTAAATAGTAAATCATGCGATCCGGCCCAATTGGTTTATAAACCCCAATTGTAGAAGAATCGTTCAGACAAATATGAGTTGAATTAAATGAAACAATTTATTAGATTTTATTTGTCTTCTGAAAGAACTCTAAATTATCATGACTTCCGTCTTATGAGATACTTTGACTTAGAATCAATAAATACCTTGTGGTCGAGAGGTTTCATCTGGGTCTACTACAAGCGGAGGAGGACCTACTACAAGCGAAGGACCGTAGAAGGGATAGGATTCATATCTAATATTACAACTTGGTTCAACAACTCTAACACTATACATTTTACTACAACAAAATGGAATTTCTGAGATAGCACCATTTAAACAATCCATGCAATCTTGTGATGATAAATCAGGTGTACACTGCACAAGACCATATATGGTTTCAAAATTCAAGTTCACATCAGTTTCATTACCCGTAGCATACTTAACACGAGAGTCATTACTTGATGCTGCTTTTTCTTTCAATTTCTTCATCAAGTTCCCAAGAGCTCGATTATATTGATTCACCTCTGTTTCTATATCTCTGCTTGCTATATAAGACCAAGGAAATTGTTCCATAATGCCAAATATTGATCGGTTAGAGTAGCGCAACATGCAGTTGTCATACCAACCAATTGCTTCTTTTTGATTTGGACAAAGTCGTGTTAGAAGAACTCTTGAATCATTAAGACAATTGCGGCAAACATCAGGTTTAACATCTCCTCTGCAGAATCCAATGGCGTTTACTTTATCGTTGTTTTGGCCATAAGAGAAATTGTAGAAACCATAGTTGATTTTTGTGTTGGAAGTGAGATTGGACAAAAGGATGTTAAGGTTGTTTTGATATGTGCTATTGGCTGTGTAGTTGCCATTATCGTTTACACAAGAGTTGTCCAAAAAATTTGGCTGGGCTTTAGCTTGAGATACAATGCTAATAATGAGAAGAAGGAGAAAATAATAAAAGGAAAATGATAACTTGCAAGATACAATCACAATTGCCATTTCTTATCTTGCTTTCTTTTTGAGAATATTAACAAGTAATTAATAAGTGGTTATAGGTTAACAAATGGAAACTGAAGCTTTAGATATATATGAGTTACCCAAAAAAATATGAGTTACTTAATATGCTATATATTTTTGGGTAAATAATTAATCAGTAAATATAAGATAATTACATATGAACGAAAGGCAAACGGACAACAAGTTCGCCGCTATATATGGGTGAAGCGTTTTGTTGACTTATTAGTCTTTTTTTTATCATTCAATTATTGGGAAAGGTTAATGTTTCGAAAGTGATACTTTTGGATCCACTTGTAAACGAGGGTGTGCACCTTGGATTGAGTAATGTTCAACAGTGTCACGGGACATTTGTTAAGCATGTTAAAAAAGAAAATAAAAAACAAAAATAATGGTGATAAAACAACTTTTTATACATTCAAAACACTAAATGCACATATTTCAATGTAAAAAATTTATATAGGCAAATGCTAAATAGTGCCTCCGGGGCACTCTTTAAGCCTTTAAATGGTAAGGTTTTATTAAAACAATTATGAAAATGTGTGAAGTCAACGCATTGGGAATTGAAATGTTCAACTTTTTGAAAAACTCTTTCCTTAAATAGAATCCTTAAAGAGTGCCCCGGGTGCACCATTTAGCAAGACCATTTTATATAAACAACTTTAACTAATATCTCGGAATCACTATTTAGCATTTTCCTGAACTTGCACCTCCTAGATATTTTAATTTGCACCTTATCCAATGATTTTGTCCCTAAACCCCGTGAAATCTCACCTCATGTAGCAGCCAAACTAGCCCAATTGAACGCAGCTTTTTCAACTTAATATTATTTGTAACAACATCATAACAAATTAATTAGTTTAAAATATTTAAGTTTGTCATTATATTAAAGTATAAATTTATTTAGAATACCATTTATTTTCTATAAAAAAATGTTTATTTAAAATAAAATATTTACAAATTTGTTATATAATATTGTTAAAATATAAATGAAATTATTGTGTTATTTCTTATAAAATTTATTAAAAGAATAAATTTGATTATAATTATCGATGACAAATATTTATCCAATTTTTTATGTAACAGTAGCAAATAATGGTTGGAAATTATTGAAGTTGGAAACATTCTTCATATGCGTCAAGTGACTCAAGTCTTTGCAAAAGTGTCTATTTTTGTATCCCCTCACCTGCATTATTTAATGAGCAATTATATTTTTGTATCCAATTTACTGTATGAGTGTAGAGAAAGTAACAAATTATATAGCTCTTCCATGAATACACATGCCGAAGTAGTTGGAAATTATTAAAGTTGGAAACATTCTTCATATATATGTCAAGTGACTTAAAAGTCTTTGCAAAAGTCGTTTTGTTTAGTATTTTATGCCAAAAGAACAATCTAAGAAGAGAACCATTAACACATTGTATCCCCCTCACCTGGATTCTTTAATGAGAAATGATATTTGAACACTACTTATCAAGTTGCCAACACCAATTACACCATTATTAGTGTTAGAGCGGTTGAGAGAGAAGCATCACTTAGTTCGATCATTAATATATTAGCCATTGAGCAATCATACAAGTGACTTTAACATCATACTTTCATCCAAAACTTTAAGACATTAGATTTATTGATCCTTCACTTATAAAGTGTTCAACATCAACTCTTTTATCAATGTCAGACTTAACTCATACTATCAAACATATCAATATTTCTATCAAGTGTGAGTCCTTCTGTATCTACGATCCATCATCACTCTTTTATAGTTCCCCCGAACTGGACTCTGATATCACTGTTGGACCTTTAAGGGAGAAGTCTTCCTAGGTTGGATTAACACATTATTCATTGAGCGACTACATAACGACTTTGACACCACACTTCCATCTCAAAACTTTAAGACATTAGGTTTATAAGTTATCGCAAATGGTTAATAAATTCTTCCTAAAATGAATTGTTCAGAATAATCCGAGTTCGATATTAATATTTCCCTTTGTATTGAATAATTACTTATTAATGATATATGAATTAAGTTTGTTTTGATAAAATAAAAAAAAAAACCTCCCCTCATCCTTTGTTGTTTCCAAATTTATTTGACTCTTAGCAAACAAGTTGGTTGGACAACTTTGATAGTGACTCCGTGAAACTCGAGATTTTCTCTCCTAGGGTTGGAATCCTTGCGCCGTCGTGCCTGTACCTTGTGGGCCGTCGCGTTTTCTTGGGCCTTTTCCTGGTGAGATGCTTGCTCCTCTTCTGGTTTGTTTCACAAACCTAGATGCCTAATTCCCCTCTATATAAACAATTTCATCGATGGGTTTTCCACACAAATCCTATTCCGATCCCTTATTATATGCCAATCGAAATTCATCGCCACCCCCAAATTTTAACTCTGTTCCTGCTACTATCCGCGTTGCTAATCATGTCTGAACCACAAATTTCCCTCGATGGTCTCTCTCTGTCTGATGAGGGACTCACGCTGAACCTCGACACCGACCCATCAAGCTTTCAAATTCTGGAACATTGCCTTATTGGCCGTGTGCTAACAGACAAGCAGATACAGTTCTCCTATTTCAAAGAGCGCCTCAGTAACGTCTGGAAGCCGGGAAAGAAGGTTTCTATCTTACAAGCCGAAGAGGGCAGGTATTTGTTCCAATTCAATCACAAGTTAGATGCTGCTAAAGTTCTAGACGAAGGACCGTGGCTTTTCGACAATTTCAACCTCGTCATTGAGCGAATTGCGCCAGGTGTAGTTCCTGCTACTGTGGATTTGAATCACCTTGATGTTTGGCTGCAAGTGTATCGATTGCCGTTTGGATTTATTCAACCGAAAGTAGGCCAAGCAATTGGTCATTTTCTTGGCGAATTGAAGGAATACGACCACCGTAACACTGTTCACAGTACGTACATGAGGCTGAAGGTACGTATTAATATCAATAGACCACTGCAACAGAGCTGGAAGGTGCGTGCCAATGAAGGTAACTACGTGCAAATTATTTTCAAATATGAGAAATTGGGTGTTTTCTGCTATCTCTGTGGTTTGCTAGGACATGTTGACAAGAATTGTCCCAATTTGTTTGATATGGACCATGATGATGGTACTCGAGGATGGGGGGAAAGCATTCGCCCTCTTCTTTCGCGTCAAGGTACGTCGGCTACAAACAAGTACATTAAGGATCCCATTCCTTCTCGGCCACATGCTGTGTCTGCTAATACTACAGGTACCAATGCTGCTCCTGCTTCTAATTTTCAACCGAATGATTCTACTCCAATCTCTGGGAATCTGGATGGTCGTATCGTTGCGGTTCAAAAGGAAATCTCAGCCATCAAAAGTGGTCTTTTAATTGCTCAGAAACATGCTCTGGTCAAGGCTGGAAAGTTACATCATGCTGCTTCCTCTTCACAATCTGCGCTGCTGCCTCTTGCTACTCCGTCTCCGGTTGTTTGCACTTCTGATCAACATCGCCCTATTGTACTGGGCTTGCTGGCCGAAGCTGACACTAATGGGCAGGGTACTGACTTGCTTAGTTTAGATGCTGCTGGCAGTGATGATAATGGGGTGGAATTGAAGAAGCGGAAACGTGCTAAAGCGGTCAATATTAAACATGCTGAAGACTCATTGTGTAGTGGGGTAGAGGGCTTAGAAAATGATGTAACTAGGCATGGGAATGGGAATGATAATGTAATGCTTATTGATAATCCTATGTTTGATGCAAATAATGTAACGGCAGGACCTGTTGATCAGGCCTGCCGAGAGCCATGAATCTAGTAGCTTGGAACTGTCGGGGTTTAGGTAGCCCGAGCGCAGTTTCAAATCTTAAATACCTTGTTAGGCACCATAATGTTGCCATCCTCTTTCTAAGTGAGACATTAGTCTACAAAAATAAAATAGAGGAAATTCGTTATTTGCTTGGATTTCATTCTTCTTTTTCTGTTGACCGTGTGGGCCGCAGTGGTGGTCTTGCGATGTTTTGGCAATCTTCTATTGACTGCAGTATCCTTGATTATTCTCAAAATCATATCTCTATTGAAATAACTGACACGAACCGTGGAAATTGGCGCTTGACAGGTTTTTATGGTTATCCTAATGGGGGACAACGTCGTGCCTCATGGGAGTTTTTACGTACTTTATCGCATCAATCTAGTTTACCTTGGTGCATTTTCGGTGATTTTAACGATATTCTGGATGCGAATGAAAAGCGTGGTAGTACTACACGATCACCCTGGTTGATCAATGGCTTTCGTCAGGCCGTATTAGATGCCGGTGTGTCAGACATTTCAGTTACAGGTTATCCTTATACTTGGTTTAAATTTTTAGGTACTCCGCGTGCTGTTGAGGAACGGCTTGATCGCGCTCTTGCTAATAATGACTGGTTTGCTTTATTTCCAAATGCTAAATTAGAAAACCTTGTTGCCCCTGTTTCTGACCACTATCCCATCTTCCTGGAATGCTCCCCAGTTGATCGTCGACATTCTCATCAACGTCACTTTCACTTTGAAAATGCCTGGAAGCTTGAGCCGGGTTTTACTGATTTTTTCATTGATCGTTGGACCTCTGCAGGTAATGGTTCTGTTATTACTCGCCTTGACCAATGTGCTAATGATCTTTCTGACTGGAGCCGTACTCATTTCAACAAGAGTAGAAAAGCTATTCTTGAGTGCCGGCGACAGCTTGCTGCTATTCGTAATACTTTCACAGGTGCTAGTCAAGATCAGTTATCTACTGTTAGACGTAAGATGTCGCGACTTTTGTTACAAGACGACATGTACTGGCGACAGCGGGCCAAAAAGCACTGGTATAAAGACGGCGATAAGAATACTAAATTCTTTCACGCCTCTGCCACAGCTCGCAAAATGGCCAATCGTATCCTTTCTCTTGAAGACGATAATGGTGCCAAAGTTACTAACAACGCGGATTTGTGTACTGTGGCCAAAAACTACTTCACAGATATTTTCCAGCCGAAGCAAAGTCATATGGCACCGGTAATTGCAAACATCTGTAGAAGAGTTGATAGTGATGACAATAATATGCTCACCGCCCCCTTCTCAAAAGAGGAATTCCGCGCTGCTGCTTTTTCGATGCACCCTGATAAGTGCCCGGGTCCTGATGGCTATAATCCGGGATTTTATCAACACCTTTGGTCTCTCTGCGGCGATGACATCTTCAAAGACTGTTGTTATTGGCTTGATTCCGGCCAATTTCCCCCAACTCTCAGCACCACAAACATCGCTCTTATCCCTAAAGGTAGCACTCAGAAAAGTATGAAAGATTGGCGCCCGATTGCTTTGTGCAATGTCATGTATAAAATCATCGCGAAAGTGCTAGCTAATCGTCTCAAAGAGGTCCTGCCTAAGTGTGTCTCGAACCACCAATCAGCCTTTGTTCCTGGGAGGTCCATCCTAGACAACGCCATGGTCGCTATTGAAGTGGTCCATTTTATGAGAACTAAAACCAAAGGTAAAGAGGGTTTTGTTGCCCTTAAACTGGACATCAGCAAGGCCTATGATCGCATGAGCTGGGAGTACCTTAGCGCTGTGCTTACTCGTATGGGTTTCAATGATAAATGGGTCCATTGGATGGCTATGTGTGTTGAGTCAGTGGACTATTCGGTGTTAGTAAATGGGGAGAAGGTTGGCCCTGTTATTCCTGGACGTGGGTTGCGGCAGGGAGATCCTTTATCTCCGTATCTTTTTATTCTTTGTGCCGAAGGACTCTCCTCCCTCATTGATCGCGCTGAAGCTACGGGTGACATTACAGGTACTTCTATTTGCCGGGGTGCCCCTCGGGTAACCCATTTGTTGTTTGCTGATGATTGTTTCTTATTTTTCAAAGCGTGTGAAAGGCAAGCTCAAACTATGAAGAATATTCTCAGTCTCTATGAGGCAGCTTCTGGTCAAGCTATTAGCCTTCCTAAATCTGAAGTCTTCTATAGTCGTAATGTGTCAGGACCTTTGAAACATTCTATCACGGACATTATGGGAGTTCAGGTTGTTCTCGGTACAGGTAAATATCTGGGTCTGCCCTCGATGATTGGCCGTAATCGAACGGCGATGTTTGCCTATATTAAAGATCGAGTTTGGCACAAGGTTAACTCTTGGAGCAACAAGCGTCTGTCGAAGGCGGGACGTGAGGTTATGATTAAATCAGTTCTCCAGGTTATCCCCTCTTATGTTATGAGCATTTTCCTGCTCCCAGATACCATTATCTCTGCTATCGAGAAGATGATGAACTCTTTTTGGTGGGGTAGTGGCGGGGCTAATAATAGAGGGATTCACTGGATGTCTTGGGAACGTCTTTCAGTTCATAAATCTTATGGTGGCATGGGTTTTAAAGATCTCACGGCGTTTAATCTGGCGATGCTCGGTAAACAGGGGTGGAAATTTCAAACAGATGCTGATTCGCTTGTTTCTCGAATCTTCAAGGCTCACTATTTCCCGCATGGCACGTACCTGACAGCTTCTCTGGGGCACAACCCCAGTTATGTCTGGCGAAGTATCTTACAGGCGCGCTTTATCGTTAGGGGCGGTGCGAGATGGTGCATTGGTACAGGTGCATCCATTCCACTACTGCAAGAACCGTGGCTCTCTGACGGGGGCTGCATCGAAGGGAACTACGATCTGCAGCAGATTAGTGGAAGCCCCTCGGTCCACAGTCTTATTAACAACACTACCAAAACTTGGAACCGGAATATTGTCCAACAGATATTTAGCCCAGCACACGCCTCTGCGATTCTAAACACCCCGCTGATTGAACAGGTGGCTGATGACAGATTAATCTGGAAAGAGGAGAAAACGATTATTACTCGGTTAGAAGCGCATACAGGCACTGTGTCAATGTTCTTACCGACTCCTCCCATCTTCGTCGGGACGGGCATTGGCAAGGCATCTGGCGTTTAAAAGTCCCCCCCAAGGTCAAAGACTTGATGTGGCGTATGTGTCGGAATGTGGTGCCGACGAGAAAGAGATTACAGGATAAAGGCGTCCAATGTCCCCTGACTTGCGTTAGTTGCAGCGAGTCAGAGGAGGACCTTGACCATATTTGTTTTCATTGTCCTTTTTCTATACAGGTGTGGCAGCGTATTGGTTTCTGGAATGTTATACAACAGACACGGGCCAACACAGGGTCAGTTGCGGATTGTATTTTTTCCCTTCTCCAACACTATGACAACGATAACTCTCAACGCTTTACTGCCATTCTATGGAGCCTCTGGAAACATCGCAATCTGAAATTGTGGGAGGATGTTAACGAAACAGACAGTCAAGTGATTGATAGAGCATTCCATCTGATTGAAGACTGGAGTACAGCGAACGCCACTATACAGAGTCAGACGCCCCTCAGTATTCCTGCTCGTGGGGCTCAGCACACTCATTCTGGTATGGCCTCGTCTTCTTCGTCAACCACGTCTTGGCAACATCCGTTACAAGGAAGATTGAAGTGCAATGTCGATGCTTCCTTCTCTGAGTCTCTTAATAGCACGGGTATTGGTATGTGTATACGGGATGCCGAAGGTACTTTTGTCTTGGCCAAAACTTTCAATTTTTCCCCTAGATGTGCGGTCCCCCTTGGTGAGGCAATGGGGTTCAGGGGCGATTTTACCGCCCAGCTTGCCTGGGCACGTGCCCGGGCTCGGCCACCCAATTTTTTTTTTTAGGGTTCTTACTTTAATTTGAAAATTGGAATGTTTAAGTAAAAATTAATAAAATTTAAGTGTATATTCATAATCTTCATGAAATTCTGAGCAAAATGGTATATTTACATGTCCAATTTGGTGCAAGAATGAAAAATACGATTTTTGATTTTGGTTTGGAGGTTGGAGGTTGAAGAAGATGAACAGTAAATTTAAATTGTACTTTAATATTATATATTAACGAAGCATTAAGTTGTCAGCAGCGTGTGCACTGGTTTGTTGGTTGGGTGATGTGCCTGTCACATAGGGGTCCTGTGTTCAACTCCTACCTGATCCTCTTTTTTAAGAATCCTTTGTTTATTTTGGTTTTATTTTCTTTTATTTGTTTCTTTATATATATATTATTAGTTAAAAATAGTCTGATTCGGTTGAACTTCGATCCGAAAACCTTAAATCAATAAACATGTTTGCATTTGTGGTTAAAATTGTGCCCAGGCTTAATATTATTCCTGGAGTCGCCACTGATGGGGTTGTTATTTGCCATCCAATGGCTTCGTGACTTGGCCATTGACCATGTTGACATCGCTCTAGATTCCAAGATTGTTACGAATGCCTTTCACAAACAGCGGCCGGATGTTACGGAGTTTGGCCACGTTCTGTCGACTGCTCGGAGTCTCTTCTCATCATCTTTCACAAACTCTCGGGTTGAGTTTAACAGGCGACAAGCTAATGAGGTAGCTCACGTGCTCGCGCGGGTTGCCCCTTTTTCTGCTAGTCCCACAATTTATATTGATGTACCCCATTGTATTGAACAAATTATTATTAATGAAATGCTATAAGCACCTTCTTTCAAAAAAAAAAAAAAAAAAGACTATCGTCCCATAAGTCCTAGCTCAACTGGCAAAATATGCCGAAATTGTTAGGCTGGACGTCGTGACCCGGGTTCGAACCCGGGTTCTCACAGTTATGTGAGTTTAATTTCCGGTGGATTACCACTTCAACTAAGACCAAAAAAAAAAAAAAAAAGACTATCAAACTTAAATAATTACATTTTTTTATAGTTTTCTTACCGAGGTATATAGTATATACTAATATACCAAAATTAATCTGTCACGTTTTTCTCTCTTTCTTGTCTTTGCATTTTTTTCTCCCAAAAGTTCATAAGCTCAAGCTGGAGCTTATCACCCAGCTGAGGCATGCGCCTATCATGCCTAACTGCAGGTTTGGCCTTGTCTGCGACTATCGTGCGCCTATGAGCTGTCAATGCTATAACAAACTAACCAACACTACTAACTAACATATTTGCTTGACCAACAAGTTACAAAGACAAACTAACATAGATTACAATTAACACAATTTACTACATCTTCACTTGTATTATATCTCTATGTAGTTGTAAATATATCAATATGGTGTCTACACATGTCTCGCAAATGATAAAAATAATACAAATAAGATAAAATGTAGACATTTTTTACACGGAATAAAAGACTAGCAAATGATACAAATAACAAACTTACCGAGACAGTTATTTTAACTAATACTTACAACATATACAAACTAGGTAAATGTAGCTGTTATGCCATAGTTTGACATGATTCGAACATACACTGATGGATCAAAGAAAACATAAAACATCTTTTATCAAGGATATACTTCAGTGATGGATACTTCATTCACAGACCATGGAATTGAACAGGTAGTAGACTCCTCTGTTCAGTGCTTATTCACCAGCTGGCTGCATAATTTTCACAAAGATGCGTCTACCGAAACTTATAATGGAAAGTCATCGATATTGCTTCCATTGGAACTTCATTGGTTTCTTGAAAATGACTCTGTTCTCTGCATCATACTTTATCTATTCTGCATGTGCTTCCAGCATGATGCTTGTAAGTATATACAACCAACAAAATCAGCACCCAATGGCCATAATCTTTACTATTATGACTGAATTATTTTAGTAATTAATACTTACAACATATATAAACTAGGTAAATGTAGCTGCAACACCATATTATGGCACGATTTGAACATACTGGAGGGATCAAAGAAAACAGAAAAACAATATATTTTATCGTGGGTGTACTTCGGTAATAGATACTTCATTCACAGACCATGGAATTGAACAGGTGGTGGACTGATCAGAATCTAGCCCTTGCTTTATTCTATCAGGTGTTCTTCCACGCAGGAAAGAAGGTGGCTGCTGAGGTAATGACATGGTAACTGAATAACTGTTAAGCATAAGTGCAATAGTTTCCATGGATGGCCTGTCAAGTGGATTTTCCTGAACACATAACAAACCAATATGGATGCATCTGATAACTTCGTTTCTTGAATAAGAACCTCGTAGTGTTGGATCCAGTAACTCCAAAGGTGTTTGCTCTGACCATTTTTTCCAAGCCTGAGGTAATGCATATTATCGCGTCAGTATTTAAACTTTGGAATCTTTCTTTCCTTACCAGCTGAAATACTGTTTAGCTAGGATTGCATCAGAATAGCATACGAAAAAGTTACACTAATTTACACTCACATAGCTTAAGAGGTCATCAGCATTATTCCAATGATTTAAATCGGTATTCTTCTTGCCACTCACAATTTCCAAAACTAAGACACCGAAGCTAAACACATCTGATTTCACTGAGAACTGTCCACGCATTGCATATTCTGGAGACATGTAGCCGCTGAAAAACAACATTAGGTTCCACATATTGAAGAAAAATGTTAACATCTTCATAAAGATATAATATGTAAGCTCTCATATATGCAAGAGACCATGACAGAAAGGCCTGAAACTTACTAAGTCCCGACTATCCTTCCTGTATTTACTTGAGTCTGATCTGCCTGGAAAATTTTAGCCATCCCAAAATCTGAAATCTTTGGGTTCATGTTCTCATCTAATAGAACATTGCTAGCTTTGAGATCACGATGAATAATTCTAAGTTGGGAGTCTTCGTGGAGATAAAGAATCCCTCGAGCGATGCCAACTATAATCTTGTACCGTATTGACCAATCTAACTCCCTTTGCTTTACAGGATCTAAGATATAATATGTCAAAATAAAAGATTTCAGATTAACAACAGTAGGGTAGATATAGTAAATTTCAAATTATACAAAACTACTAAACCCTTCTAAAGTAGCTTCTATAAGGAAAAAGGTAACACCATACCAAATAGAAAGTGATCAAGGCTTTTATTTGCTATGTATTCATAGACAAGTATCTTCTCCCTGCCTTCCAAACAAAATCCAAACATCCTCACTAAATTTCTATGTTGAAGTTTGGCCACAAGGGATGCTTCATTCCTGAACTCTATTGTACCCTGCAAGGAGGTCATTGACAACCTCTTCACAGCTATCTCCTGTCCGTTAGGAAGGATACCCTAAACACAGACACAACATCAGCCCAATTTTCTCAAATTTAGCATAGAAAAAAAACATGAATCAAGCATTTTGCACAAACAAATTTCTTAGACCGGGCCAATTTGTTAAAATTTAGCATTATAGAAGAAGAAAAAAACATGCATCAACCATTTTGCGCCAACAAATTTATTACCTTATAAACCACGCCAAATCCACCTTGGCCAATCTTGTTCTCTTCGGAGAAGCAATTTGTGGCAGCTTCAATTGAGGTGAAGTCAAATTGCAAACACTCTATATCAGTAAAATCCTCCCTCCTAACTACATAGACAGTACATTACTGCATTCATCACCAACCAAATTACAATAAATTGAACCAAGGAAACAAATTAACCAAACAAAAAATGTAAAATTACTTGAAGATGAACCCTGGATGAATGTAGCATTATACTTATACTTCTTGATTGCCCTCTTACGTAGGAAGTAACAGCCGATAATGAAAAGCACCACAACAACAACAATTGGAACAACAATCGCAACAATTATAGAAACATTGCTTTTCCCTACACAAATTCATCACTTTAAGACACCCCAAAAACAAAGTTAAAACCTATGAAGCACAAACACAAATGCAACACTCACGTCACAAGTAGACATAATAAGTAATACAGTACTTGTTGAAGATTGCCTTTGAATTGCATGATCAATGTGCAAAATGATGCTGTTGCAGGAAGTGCCCTGGTGAGGGCTCAGCAGGCAACAGGTGCAGGGTGTGCCCTGGTGAGGGCTTTGGGCGGGCGCCAGGCGCGGCCACGAGCCCTGGTGAGGGCGCCAGGCGCCCAGGAGAGGCCAGTTTGGCCTGTGGGCTCTGTCTGCCTGGCGCCGGGCGCGGCCACGAGCCCTGGTGAGGGCGCCAGGCGCAGCCCCGACCCTATATATGCTGTTTTCTGTTTTTTCAGCAGTGTGAGAGAGAGAGAGAAAAATGTAGGGTTTGAAAGGGGGTTTCACCAACATGGAGGCTAGGGTTCAAGGGGGTTTCTCTTGGGTTAATCCTAGGGTTGGGTACTCTTTCTAACACCTTGTAATTGCTATCAATTGAAATCTCTTGGTCACGGGAAGAGATTTGGGAAAAGGGTAGAAATTAGGGATTGTCTAAATTCTTGTAACTCTTTGTAAATCTCATTGTAATTAAGTTTGAGGAAGCTTTGATAGTGGAACGGAGATCTCTCTCCCCCAGATTAGGTTCATTAACACCGAACTGGGTAAACAATATCTTGTGTTCTTTATTGCTTTCATAGTTTTAGCTTTGTTTGGATTATTATTGCTTGGATATCCATTGTTGCTGTTTGGTTGCTTTAATTGTTTTGCCCCACACACTAGTTAAAGGATTATTGGTGTGTTTTTGGTTCGAATTCACAACAATTGGCGCCCACCGTGGGGCAAGGGTTTAAACGAATTAAGGCACCATAGGTGAAACTTTCCGGAAACAATTTTGAATTGTGGAAAGTGAAGATGGAAGCAATTCTAATGGTTGAGAAGATGGATAAAACATGGAGTGTGGTTATCCGGTGCCTCAAAGGTAAAAAGCTAAAGGAGATTGCGATGAAGGTCGGCCTGGAAAGGCGGTGGTAATAATACTCGGTGTCGGCCTGGAGAGGCGGTGGTAATAATACTCGGTGTCGGCCTGAAGAGGCGGTGAAATAATACTCAACATCAGCCTGGAGAGGCGGTGGTAATAATACTCGGGTGTTTGTGGAACAACAACTTGGTTATGAGGATGCGGAAACTCTAGTGGTGTGAAGTTCGGAATCGGTGGAGTCTTAAGTCGTGGACTTTGATGCTCCTATCACATGTGTTGAGAGAAAGTATATTTTTGAAGCCCTAAAGCTAGTTGAAGGTGGAGTTGTTCATCTTGAAGACGGGAAAGCTTGTAAGGTTCAAGGTATCGGTGAGTCTCTTTTACATGATGTGAGGTATTTTCTCTTGAACTTAAAATGCATAGATAGTTGGTTCTACTGTTGGTTATGCATTTGTTACTAGAGGTATTTCTCATATGGTGGAGTTGTGAAACTTTGGTGGATACTTGTTAGTGACATAGGTTTAGTGTGACTAGTGAAACGAGGTTGCTAGGTGTTGGAACTAAACTGGAAATGTTGGATACTAACAATGACCTGAAGTTTGTTTCAGAGCAAGTATTGACAGTTTTGCAGGTTACAAGGTGGGAATCATAGTGAAAATACCGGTTTGAGACTTTGGTGGAGTAATCTCGGTTTGAGGTGGAGGTACACCGAAGTGGTATGGCTATGAAAACCTTGTGGGTTTATGTTTTGATTGTGTCTGAAGAAGTGCAAAACTTGAAAGATCTTCAGGGAGGCAATTGGAAGCAACGGTGATCGAATTCGGGAACTTGTGGGACTATTAGAGGTAGTTGGATACAAGAGAATTTGAAGTTGCGGCTTGTGGAACTTGCCTAAAATTCCAAGGCTAAGTTGAGGGCAAGCATTTTTCTTCGAGAGTACGGAAGGCATTCCGGGGTTCGAAGGTGGTGGTGTGACTTGTAGGATTGTTCTAAAATTCCAAGGACAATTGGAGGCAAGTAATTCTTTGAGAGTACGAAGCGTTTCACTTCGGGGTTCAAGGAGGGTGAGGTGTAAGCATGATGGTTGATGGGAAGTTGACATCACCATGAATTTAAAGGCAAGGTGGAGATTGTTGAAGATTGCCTTTGAATTGCATGATCAATGTGCAAAATGATGCTGTTGCAGGAAGTGCCCTGGTGAGGGCTCAGCAGGCAACAGGTGCAGGGTGTGCCCTGGTGAGGGCTTTGGGCGGGCGCCAGGCGCGGCCACGAGCCCTGGTGAGGGCGCCAGGCGCCCAGGAGAGGCCAGTTTGGCCTGTGGGCTCTGTCTGCCTGGCGCCGGGCGCGGCCACGAGCCCTGGTGAGGGCGCCAGGCGCAGCCCCGACCCTATATATGCTGTTTTCTGTTTTTTCAGCAGTGTGAGAGAGAGAGAGAGAGAAAAATGTAGGGTTTGAAAGGGGGTTTCACCAACATGGAGGCTAGGGTTCAAGGGGGTTTCTCTTGGGTTAATCCTAGGGTTGGGTACTCTTTCTAACACCTTGTAATTGCTATCAATTGAAATCTCTTGGTCACGGGAAGAGATTTGGGAAAAGGGTAGAAATTAGGGATTGTCTAAATTCTTGTAACTCTTTGTAAATCTCATTGTAATCAAGTTTGAGGAAGCTTTGATAGTGGAACGGAGATCTCTCTCCCCCAGATTAGGTTCATTAACACCGAACTGGGTAAACAATATCTTGTGTTCTTTATTGCTTTCATAGTTTTAGCTTTGTTTGGATTATTATTGCTTGGATATCCATTGTTGCTGTTTGGTTGCTTTAATTGTTTTGCCCCACACACTAGTTAAAGGATTATTGGTGTGTTTTTGGTTCGAATTCACAACAGTACTAATTTAAGAAAATGAAATAATTTGAATGTAACTACATGTTTTGATACTGACAATAACACGTGTCAGACACCATACACATGTCATCATGCTGAAGTGTCGGTGCTACATAGGTTAAAAACCTTAGATAACAATACTATTGTTATATATTGATACCTGAAGAAGGAAATTGAAGTTGTGGCTGAGTGGAAACAGCAGAAACATTGTAAAACGGATAAGATTCATATCGAATATTACAACTCGGAAGAAGTGATCTTGCGCCTCGTTTCGTACTACAACAATCTCCAATAGAACTAATAGCACTTTGCAAGCAAGTGTTGCAATCAAAAGTGGACAAATCAGGTGTACACTGTGCCAAAGAATATATCTTGATAGAATCCAAGAAATTATCTTCTTTTGCAGAAAATTTCTTCTGACCTGAATTAGAATTGACAGCTTCATTTGCTAAATCCTTCAAAAGCTTTGCAATGAAATCACTGAATTGCGAAACTTGAGAATCAGGAACACTCTCAACAGATTCCAAGGCTGTTGCTGGAACTATATGATTCAAGAAAGAAGTGTTAGAGTAACGCAATAAGCACTCATCGTACCAGATTATAGACTCTGTTTCGTTGTTGCAGAATTTAGTGATGTTATTAGCTGCGGCGGTTACACAGTTTTGACAGATGGTGGGAGTGACGTCGGCACGGCAGAGAAAGAGACCTTTTAAGTCGTTAGGGGAATTGAAGAGCGGGATGTGGATGTTGTAGAAACCGTTGTGGAAGGTGGAGTTTGAGATGAGGGAAGAGAGAAGGGTTTTTAAAGCGGTTTGGAAATTAGAATTTGGTTTGTAATAGGTGGATCCTGGCAGTGTTGTGCAGACATGGGAAGTGTATACTGGAGATGCTTCAATTGAGAAGGTAAGTAAAGTTAACAAGGATGAAAGAAGAATCAATTGTGTTGCTATTGTTGTAGTTGTTGTTGAGGATTTGAAGATATGCATTTTTTTTAGTATACTGTGATGGCACTTTAATTTGTTCTCAAAGGATAAGTTTTTTGTTTATGTTGTGGAGTTGAATCTTGTTACACTGTGTTTGTTGTTGGCTAAAGTTTAGTGGGTAAGGGGGACGATGAAATTTGTGAGAGAAATGATAAAGTACAGTACGGTACCCCCGTCGTCTCCAAGTAGTCAATGACTGCAACAGACAGAAACTAGTTGAATGGTCAATGTGGAAGAAGAGTCAAACACTCATTTGTCTTGCTCGTAGTTGGTTGGAACTTGGAACTGGAATATTAGACTTTTCTTAAATACTCCCCCCTCTTAAAATAAATGAATTATTAAAAATTATAAAATTGTATATTCTAAAAATAATCAAGACAAACCGAAAAACATTTCATAAAGTAATATTTTCATGTATATATATTAGAGAAAAAATATAGTCAAAATAGATCATCATATCATATAAATAGTAATATAAGTTAAAATTAGGTTAATTATTTTGAGATGGAGAGAGTAAAACACTAAACAAAATTCATCGTCAAAAAAATAATACTACCTCTATCTCTAAGTATAAGACCCTCTTTGGATTCTTCTTTGTCCTTTTTTATAAGAACCTTTTAAATTTTCAAGAGCATTAATTATTTCTTTACCAATATACCCCTAATTAAAGTGCATATTTTTCTATAACAATATTAAATCATTCTCTTTTTTGAAGGATAAAATTATAAATACAATACAAATTATCAACAAATTTCGATCTCGTCATATTCACGAATCATCATGATTATTACATGGCAGCGGATTTTTACACACATTCCGCAATTAAAGCAAAAGCAGATAACCTAACAAAAAAGCAACACGTAGAAAACAACCTAATTGAGAATGAGATAAACGGCAAGATGACAATAAAAGGCTTAAGAGCAAACGGATGCTTTGCAGCCATTAAAACCTAAATAAATACGGGAAGAGTTCATTTCAACAGCATCCCAAGTTCATTCAAATTCGGCGTCGTAGAGCTCAAATGCCTCTGATTTAAAGAATGCAATTTTGAATTTGTCGGTGTTGAGGGCATAAGTTTGAAGAATCACCCTCATACCATAATTCTTCACATCAGAAGCATTTCCTCATCATGTCACAAGACCTTCCATCGAACCGGTTTCACACTGCAAGAACCGAACTCAGGGATGTTCGTTATGACTTGGATTTTTCAGAGGTGTTGCATATAGTAAAAGTCATTCTTCACTTATACTAAAAATTTAAATTTTTTTAACCAACTACATATATTAACATACAAGATGTTGTATTTGTCTTGAATATTTTCTAAATATCAATTTTTTATAATTTTTAATAATATATGATTAAAAATATTAATTACATATGGATGGAAGGTAGGCAGACAACAAACTGCTCCGCTAAACCCAAATATAGTAATTTTGGTAGACAATTTTGTTTATATTTAAGATCGCGGCTAATATTATTATATATTATATATAAAAGAGTTTAGTTCCGTGGTAAAAAAAAAAGTCTTAAATTTGAGATGTTCTAATGTTTAAGCTCCGTTGGTGTCTTTCGAATAAAGTTGTTAAATCGTAAATTATATCGATTCTATGTTTTTAGATATGACTTTCGTGTTAAATCAAAGGTAAAATAGTTTTGAGTAAAATTGCAAGTCAAAACAAATTTACCCGATTTAACTCTTTATAAAATTGGTAAAGTCATTTAAAATTGCATGTTTTTACCTACTTGAACGATTCAAAATCTCACTATTTTTTTTAAAATACATATAATAACATATTAGTATTAAATACAATATAATATGTTTAAGTATTTAGAGAGACACTTCATTTTTTTAATAATAGTATGTGTTAATAATTAGAGGGGTTACAATTTTTGACACTCGTGGGTATTTTAATAATGGTCAATATTCGGTATATATTATAGATCAAGTATATCAATTATTTCAATTATCCTAAAAGTGAATTTTTACTTATAGCAGCCGGCAGTGAACATTGTCACTTAGTTTATGCATGTGCGTGAAAATAAGAATGGAAAAAGAAAAATATGCAAAAGAATAGACGAAAATGTGTGAGAGACGAACACATGTAATAATTAGATTTTGATAAAATAATAGAATATTACAAATTTTTATGCAATTATTCATATATAATAAGTTATTTAATAAATAATAGGGATTTCATAAATGTAATAGGAATTTCATAAAAAATAAAGTAACAGGGGTTAAAATTTACGGAACAATCACTTTATATTTCAATATATCAAGAGTCACAGTTAGTACATGAAAAAAAAAGTGAGTGGTATTATTCATTACAAGATATATTGTGGGTATATATATAGTTGTTGGTGCTATTTGTTGAAAAATTCAGGAATTTTGAACATGTATATTTTCAACCAATACTAACAATATTTGTTATTGAAATGTATGACTATAATCATATTTAATTCATGAGAATGAGAGAAAATCAATTTAGTATGAATTATCTAATATTTAAAATTGATTTTTGAATTTAAAATCAATAATAAATTAATATTTTTTTTTATATTTTCTTTAATTGATATTCACAACACTTAAGTTTTTAGATTAAAAATAAAATTATTAATTTCAGATAATATTAAAAATAAAATCAGTTATATATATATAAATATAATTTTAATATGAAGCAAACTCTAAGAGTTTATAAGCCGAGTTTATGTTTTGATTTTACCTAGACTAAATTAGTTGACGTAAAAATTTGATTCTGATAACATTTGCTTTGGATGGAGCTAAATGTAAATATTTTGTAAATGCATAGCGCCAAAATGGGTCAAACTCGTCAGATTGTCTCGTTTAACCCGTCATTTTTAGTAGGGAAGGTTGACATTTTCAATCCGCAAAAGTGGTGAGTCCTATCCCGCCTAACCCACAAAAAAATGAGGCGGCGACGGGGTGGGGCGGGTTAGCACGTCAGGTCTAACCAATTTTTATTTTTGAATAAATTTTTTGATCCATTATACATGGTGCATAAGGAAAAATTGTAAAAATTGTTTAATGCATCCATCAGATTACTTAGCATGACTTATGCACTATAACTTGTGCCATTATTTGCAACGTTATTCGTGATGGAAGTCTTTGCGAAAATAAGTATTATCTTTGGATATAAATTGAATTCTTTCTTTATTTTATAAGTTATGGATGTTTGAAGTTTTGAATGATAATTTTATTTTTTGGCCACCTTATTGATTTATATTTTGATTTCATTCAATGACTTTTAATTTTAAATTTATTAATTTAAAAAAAAAAATATTTGCCATGAAAAAAGGTGGGATGAAGTTTTCAACCCACCACCACTAGTTAACCCGCTCCGCTTCACCCCTTCTTAGACGGATTAGTAAGCGGGGTGGAACGTGGCAGGTTGGATTGTTTTACCATCTCTACTCTGAAGTCTTCTATATCTTGGACTCAGACATCACCCCTCGCCATAAATTTTGTTTTAGCTAGCATCAAGGCAAACATTACTTAGCAACTAGTGTTCTATAGTACAGAAATGAAATACAGTTATTATGTACAGTTTGTTCCCACTTTCCAGCAGCAGCAAAAGAACCGCCGAAGATGCTTAGCTTAATATATACACACACCTGAAAAATCAATGAACGTAGTGAACAATAATTTTCATAAAATAATTTTCATATACCTTCATAATTAAAAGAGTGTTCAACAGAATCATCTCATATACCTTCAACATTTCCACTCCACACCATCAATCTCATCTTATATCTCATCAAAATCCTGTTTCAATTTCAACACCAAAATGCAGCAACAATCAAATCACCAACACAAAACAAGTAACTATTAAAGCAAATTAGCAAACTAAAAATTACAATCACATCATAACAGAACACATTCCAAAACCCAAAAACACCATTACAGCAACAATAGGTACAACAAAAGCAAGAACAACTTCAAAACGACACCGTCCTGATCGATGAGACTGAACCGGACCGGTAATCAACTCCGTACTATTATAAAACAAGTACAACTCATATCTTATATTACACGCCGGTAACAAAACTCTCGCTCCTTGTTTCCCATCACAACAATTCGGAACCGATGCAATAGCGCTTCTCAAACACATATTACAATCAAACATAGACAATTCCGGAACACACTGAACTAATCCGTAAATTTTCACCGAGTGCGTGAAGTTCATTTTCCCTGTCGCGAATTTTTCTTTATCAGAATTCGTAGCTTTTGTTGCAAGAAAATTTAGTAACCGAGCTAGTAACTCGTTGAAACGGTTGCGTTCTTCAGAAGTAACCGTCTTCGAATCGGATAAATCAACGCTTGGAACTATGTTGTTGAGATAATTATTGGAGTAGCGTACCGTGCACACGTCGTACCAGATTATAGCCTCTTTATTGACACTACAGCGGCGTTTTAGATCTGTTGATGCGGCGGTTACGCAGTCATGGCAGGTGGTGGTGAGCGTGTCGCCGCGACAGAGGAAGAGTCCTTTGACGGCGTTGGAGGTTTCACTTGCGACTGTTGTTTGGTAGAAATGGTTGCCGTTGGTAGCATTTGAAGAAAGGGAAGAGAAGAGTATGTTGAGATTGGTTTGGAAAGTGGTGTTTGGTTGGTCTTTGGAAGAGTTTGTGCAGACATGAGAATTGTAAATTGGAGCTGATTGGGATGATAAAATTAGGAAGCTGAAGAAGGAAAAGGTAAAAGAGTGAATTGCAGAGTATTTGAAAGGATGCATCTTCTTTTGGTGAAAGGTTTGCACCAGTATGTTCATCTCTGCATATAGAATTGTTTGTTTCTTTTGAGTTTTTATTTTATTAGGACCAAATACACAATTTGTTCGTCCCGTCAGTATAACTCAATTAATAGGGACGTCACATTTTATATATGTAGGTAGTCGGGTCCAAATTTCGGACACACTGTTTATTCACTTAAAAAGCTAGAATTCTAGCCATTGAGTTAGTTGGCAAAAAAAAAGGTGAAATTATGACTAAATTGATTTATTATATGTTTGGATTGATGATGAGTTCGATGAAATTACGGTAATATTGT
Source organism: Trifolium repens (assembly GCA_030408175.1). NCBI lineage: Eukaryota > Viridiplantae > Streptophyta > Magnoliopsida > Fabales > Fabaceae > Trifolium > Trifolium repens. The sequence goes on along the minus strand of CP125837.1, from coordinate 61,458,929 downwards.
GATTTTTTGAAATCACAGTTAGTTTGGCAAACTCGTCTTCTATCCAAACATGCAATTAGTCCTCTACATGAATAATTTTACAATGATATTTTAAGTTAGTAATGTTGAATTAAGGGGATCTAAGGAGGTTGAATTAACAAATGCAAAAAGTCATGGTGAATAATTATGCAAATGGAAATTCTTCAAAACATTTCAGTTTTGGTGGAGAAAAGTATATTGTGATGGCGACAAATCTCTGTTTAGTTTTGTCACTTTGTGGAAAATGACAGAATTAGAAAGGTTAAATTATTGAGAAAAGATAACAACGGAAGACACCGTCTGTGACTTGTGTGGTGCCTCTTAAGTCCAGACAAATTACCACAATGACGAAACATATCTTAATTAGATTGAGATTGATTAATACTTCACATTCAGAGTCAAATTTGATGGCTTGAAAATAGTGGCAACATAAGACATGTTTCTGTACCAACATAAGACATATTTATGTACCAACGTAAGACATACTTTTATGTTTTTTATCTATTTATTTATTTTGGATGAATAAGTATTAAGATTTTATTTTCTTAACAAAAACTCCTATTGTTAATAAAAACTCATTATTCTTGAGTAGCAGAAACTTTGTATCTTACAACATGTTCGGTTGCTGCTGCAACTAGCAGAGTGACACTGTGACACATTTTGAACACCAATAGATCAAAATACAATTTCAGAAAGATGCCATGGCCATCATGATATGAAAATGGGAGAACAAATTTCCCCTCAACCAATACATAGTAGGCCTGCTATGTTTCGAAAGTTGTTTTTTCCACCTTGCCGGCAAAATAAATACAATATGGCCTAAATGACCTGCAAATATTACTATTTCCAATTGAAAAATAAGCAAATACAAATTGTTACAAAGTTTTTAAATCAAAACTACATACACTAATACACTACACTTATAAAATCCCGTCGCTTTTTCAAGTTTTATGAGGATCAAATCACCAACATACATCTCATTGACAGATGATGGAATATTTCGCAAGTATACGATTATCCGCAAATAGTACAATTAATATCGATCCACAGGGATTGTCTTAACCGAATATAGAAGCAATTAAAACTATGTTACTATTATCTAACAAAAACATAATTGGGGGGAATTTTTTCAATTATCAAAGTTAAGATGCAATTATCAACGAAACTTTCAAAGATGAATTTTAAAAGCGATTGAATCATTATGCTCCCTTGGATTCATATGATATGGTAGCTAAACTTCAAAACGTTTAATCAATCCTTTATGCAAGAGTTACTAATCAAAATTGCTACTCCAAATCTCTTTGAAGCAACACTCCCTAATTAATATTAATTACCCAATCTCTTAGCTAATTCAACATTAATAGAGGAACATGAACATTAATAATCAGATCTCACATGCTCATACAAAATCTCCAGAATACAAACATGAGTTCTATCAATCTAGATCCACAATCTAAACACAATTCTCAAAGCAATTTAGATCATTAATAACAAATCTTACTAGATCAAGGTAAAATAGCATTAAGCATGAAATTGATAGAATGCATAATAGAATTGAATTCAACAAAGAAGAAGTTAACTACAAAAGTTTAGAATCCAAGGTTACATAATGATTCAATCTACAAGAGGTTTAGCCAATAGTCATGAGTGAGCTGAAGCAAATTTCTTCACATCCAGTCATCATCTCCATTTCTTCCTTCAATTTCTTCAAAGAAACTTCACTCTAGAGGGAAAACACACTCAGATCTATATTCTTCTTCCAAAATTCCGAACCAGATCACTGAGCTTGAACTTGGCTTTTATATCTTTCTGATTTTCGCGCCAACTTAGCTTCGCCTCAGATCCATATCGCGCGCGCGAGCTTCATTCTTCCAGTAGTATTTTCTCGCGCAGCTTTCGCGTGGTCTCGCGCAGGTGTCGCGTACGCTACCCTTCATCTCGCGCACGCGAGAGTGGCAGAATGATCTCCACTTTTCCATGCAATTCTCGCGCACGCTAACACATAGTCCGCGCACGCTAGTTTTATCGCGCGCGCGGGATCCAGCTTCGCGCACGCTAAGTCGCCAGAAGCAATTGGTCCTTCATCTCATCAATTTTTCGCGCACGCGAACATCATCCTAGCCTGTGCGAATTTCACTTCTTTTCTTGACCAACTTTTGACATTTTTCCTCCTTTTGACTTTGGCTTGTAGATTAAGTTATCTCTTAAAAACCTTCCTTTTCTAACACTTGTAGCACCTTTTATTGGTTAAAACTTACCAATTTACCTTGAAAACATCCGTGAATTGTAATCATGATGAGGAATCATCACAACCCCAAACTTGAATCTTAGCTTGTCCTCAAGCAAATGTTTTTAACCTAGAAATATACATGAAAACTTGCTAAAATCTTAAACACAATTCGACAATTTACCGGTTTCAAACACTTACCACAAGCTTTAATGCTCCTCCTACAAGCAACCCGCATTGACACAGCTTCAATCAATTTCCGCCAAGGAATGGTTCACAAGGCTTGAACAACTTCTTTGATCACTTCACACAACACTTACCAACTCTCAATATATATAAGCATATGGAATTAGGTTAATCGCTCAATCGACACCAACTCAACATCTCGACTTTAACTTTGCATCAATCCTACTAACTCTATCAATTATGAGTGAGTACACACTTTGAGGACTTTCATAGGTTATAACGTGGCTAGGGTTAAAGGTAGGTGTTTTTGGGAAAGTAAGTAAAAAACTTGGAGTACAATTGCACCCTAAACACTAAATGGAACCCAAAGCCCTTTTTTTTTTTGCAACAAGTATGCACTAGAAAACCTTTTTCTTTTCCAAACCTTGGCATTGTGTATTAATTTCATAACCTTCTCTTTTTTTTTCCGTGGACTATACTTGTCCAACCTTATTCTCTTTTTCTTTTTGGAGCAAGAGGTCAATTGATCATTATGTTTCTTTTTCTTTTCTTTTGTTTTTCTCTTTTGATACTAGATATCTCTTTTTTTTTTTTTTTTTTCAATGATCACTTGACTTTCTCTTGTCCTTGTTCTTTCTTCTTTTTTTTTTTTTCTTTTTTTTTTTCACATCATAGTAATACATGCCAAGGTCTTTAGGTACATATTTTTCAAAACTTCAAAAATTTTCTTTGAGGTAGTTCTAGTGCATATCCCCCACCCCAAACTTATGAGGTTGCTTATCCCAAAGGCAACCCCAAACTTAGTGATGAGCAATGTGCTCAAATCACCAAGTAGTGCAATCACACTCCAAGAAATTATCTTTTTTCAAAAATAGTGTTCATCCCTTTTGATGATAACTTGGGACGTAGGTAAAAACAACATTTTTCTTAAAGCTCAAAGGGGTTTAATAAGGGGAATAATTAAATTAAATGGGTAGGCTAGAATGGCTCAAGCTAACAATCAACGTGCCTCGTGTGTAACTCACAAACAATCAACTAAGTCAAAGGACGCACGCAAAGTCAAGAGAGATAGAAGAGAGGTGGATTACCCACATAGCAAGAAAGAACGTGTTTGGCTCGAAAACTCACGGTTTGGCCGGATCAAAGAGAAGTCAATCGGCGTGAAACATTCCTTGACGTCGCCTTCAATCCTTGTGTGCAATGAGAAGTTGCACTGCAAGATTTACACATAGGCAGCGGATTTTTACACACATTCCGCAATTAAAGCAAAAGCAGATAACCTAACAAAAAAGCAACACGTAGAAAACAACCTAATTGGGAATGAGATAAACGGCAAGATGACAATAAAAGGCTTAAAAGCAAATGGATGCTTTGCAGCCATTAAAACCTAAATAAATACGGGAAGAGTTCATTTCAACATCATCCCAAGTTCATTCAAATTCAAATGCTTCTTTTTGATCTCGGCGTCGTAGAGCTCAAATGCCTCTGATTTAAAGAATGCAATTTTTTTTTTCATAGATCACTTGACTTTCTCTTGTCCTTGTTCTTTCTTCTTCTTTTTTTTTTTTTTCACATCATAGTAATACATGCCAAGGTCTTTAGGTACATATTTTTCAAAACTTCAAAAATTTTCTTTGAGGTAGTTCTAGTGCATATCCCCCACCCCAAACTTATGAGGTTGCTTATCCCAAAGGCAACCCCAAACTTAGTGATGAGCAATGTGCTCAAATCACCAAGTAGTGCAATCACACTCCAAGAAATCATCTTTTTTCAAAAATAGTGTTCATCCCTTTTGATGATAACTTGGGACGTAGGTAAAAACAACATTTTTCTTAAAGCTCAAAGGGGTTTAATGAGGGGAATAATTAAATTAAATGGGTAGGCTAGAATGGCTCAAGCTAACAATCAACGTGCCTCGTGTGTAACTCACAAACAATCAACTAAGTCAAAGGACGCACGCAAAGTCAAGAGAGATAGAAGAGAGGTGGATTACCCACATAGCAAGAAAGAACGTGTTTGGCTCGAAAACTCACGGTTTGGCCGGATCAAAGAGAAGTCAATCGGCGTGAAACATTCCTTGACGTCGCCTTCAATCCTTGTGTGCAATGAGAAGTTGCACTGCAAGATTTACACATAGGCAAACGGCAAATATCCAAAACAAGTAATGCAAAACCGGATAAAGACAAAAGCAAGGGTTCATATAATTTCCAAATTAAAAACAAAAGCTAAAATTAACATGCAAACATTCAAGTAAGTTACAGTCATCCAAGAGAATATTCAAAGCAAATTATTACAAAACGGAGTCATAAACGACAGCAAGAAGCACCAAGCATAAACACAATATCAAGATAAAAAGGAGCTGAGTAAGGAGAGAAGTGGAGGGTGCAACCAAGTCACTGCTGACCATCACCCGAATCATTCGGATGAGGCATAGACGGTCCAGCATGTGAAGAGCCATCATGACGCGGTGTGTCATCGAATAAGTGCCTCTCAACCGCAGCGTTCTGAACTTGCCAATTGGCCTGCTGAAGCAACCATGCATCCCGTTCCCTCATCTGCGCAGCCCTCAACTCAGTGTCCTGCATGTTCCACCGGTCCTGCATGGCAGCCATGGTGGGGTATAGAGGATAGTAGGGCTGGGTGTAAAACTGCTCCCGGTAGGTCATGGACTCATGGTACAATGAAGAGGTCTGGTCATAATAATTGTGAGGCAACCGGAGAGCATTTGAGATATCCATCTGGGTCAACAAAGCGGCCATCTCATTCACCGAATGTTGATTTGGTGCCACCTCCGGAGTGAGATTGGGGCCTTGAAAAGCACCCATATCCGGCTGCCTCATATTAGGCGGGTCTAAGTCCAAATCCAAATCCACCGCATCAAAACCATCAATCTCCGCCTCCAAGTCATCCATATCCCCTTGTCCTCCTAAGGGGTTCTCCGTTTTCATAGTTTTCTCTAACCACTTCAAAGTTACCGGCCCTTTCGGCCTCACCACTCTATCCTCCGGAGTCTCAGGCACTCCCTTGCTCCGCAAGTAACATGTCAAAAAGCTACAATGCCCCAAAGTAGCACGCGGAGCCGACTTGTCCGCTATCTTCTGAATACTATCTCTCAAAATCAACCCAACGTCCACCTCTTCACCGGCACAAATAGCATCAATGAGGATCATTTGGCGAACAGTTACCTTGGAGTTATTTCCGCTTGGCTCCAAATTACTAGAAATAAATTCAGCCCATACCCGTGCCTCCGGGTTGAGTCTACGCAATCTCACCCTTTGAGTCATCGTTTGACCACTCAACCAAGTGGTACCCGGCATGCACCGACGGTCTTTCATCTCCTCAATTTTGGTGGCTTCACTAGCACCCCAATTTTCCCTTCTAAGCCGAACCACACAAGTCTCTACATGCGGGAGCCCAAGGAATCGATTCAATGCCCGCGCCGAATAGTCCACATTCACTCCTCGCACAACACACGCAAAGTGATAAGGCTCGGTCTCCTTAGCCCGATGAGCATGAGCAAAGAACTCCCTAATAAGAGTATCATTCCCATGGCCAATAAGATCGTTGAAAGCGGTCCACCCTCGATTTACAAGTTGACTATTAACCTCCGGAAAGTCTTCAAAGTTGTTTTCAAATTTTCTTTCTTGCACAAACTTATTAGTTGCAATGACCCGGCAACGATCCGCCTCTTTTTCAGTCCTAAACCGTTGGAAAGGAACGTTCTCTTGGGGTATTGTTCCCCTAGGTTAACGTTGTGGAAGAGGTGAAGATGGTGGTGATGTTGATGGTGATCGAGGAAGGAGGAGACGCCTTTTTCTTGGTTGTTGAGAGGGTTGTTGCGGAGGTCGTGATGATGAAGATCCGGTGTTTCTAGCGGCTCTTGAGGGGTTTTGACGAGAAGCCATGGTTTTGGTGAAGGAGGGAGTTGAGATCTTGAGTTTTTGGGTGATTTGTATGGTGAAAAGTGATTTTTGGGTGTTGTTTTTCAAGTAGAAGTGGTAGAAGGTGTAAGATCGGCGGTCTCTTGTGATTCTGGCGAAATTTTGGCAGAGTAACGGCTCGGATTGCAGGGCTACGCGAAACCGACGCGGAAAAGGGGTATATATAAGATGCGTGGTCTCGCGCACGCGAGACTTGGATTAGCGCACGCGAAACTGGCAGAAGCGATTCCTCTGCTTGCCTTGATGAGTTCGCGCACGCGAGATTTTTTTTTTTTTTTTTGTTCGCGTGCGCGAAACTGCTCCCGCGTGCGCGAACTGTCCAGAAGCTTTTCCGTTTTTCATTTCTCTACCCTGCACATGTCAACAACACCAAGTTTCGCCAAAAACATTGTTAGTGAACAAAAGACACCATTCCGGTGTCCTCAAGCAGCTATATTCTTTCACACATGGCTTGAGCATAAAAAGGTCTACTCTTGGGCTTGAGACAAGCTACTATTCTAAGTAAAGAAAGCATGAATCAAGCTATGTTCTCAAACCCAAAAGCGACCGTGCCATGCTAAGCCATGGTCTTCAATTCAACACACACCACAATAAATGAACGCGTCAAAAACAAACGACTTGAGAGGAGAAAGGTTTACTGTTAGGACTAAAACAAGCTTTTATTCCGAAGTGAATAGATTTTTTTACAAAACTATGATTTTAGCCCTAACAGCACCTTTCCTACTCCAAGTAGTGCATTATGTGCTTAAAGAATAAGTAACCCTAGTGACAAAGCCTAGAGGCTTCCTTGTTGCAAATCTCCACAATCTCTCTTGCTCCATGCTTGGTTTCACCTACAAGACAAGTAAACAAACAAATATGCAATAAAACGTAGGGTTGCCTCCCCACAAGCGCTCGTTTTACGTCAATAGCTTGACGGTCCATGACCGGAGGTCATGCGCTTGTTTAACGTCCCGATGCTTGACGTCCACGCCCTCACATCATGGAGGGTCATGGAAGAGGATGGCCACCTTTTGGCGAATTACCTCACCACCCTTATAGGCCTTCAACCTTTGGCCATTAATCTTAAAGGCTTTATCTTCTTCACCGGCCCTATATATCTCAACCGCACCATGCGGAAACACCTCTTTGACCACAAATGGTCCCGACCACCTTGATTTGAGTTTACCCGGAAACATCCTAAGTCTAGAATTAAAAAGCAACACCATTTGCCTCGGGTAGAACTCCTTAGGCACCAAGGCCTTATCATGGTACCTTTTTGTCTTGGCCTTGTAAAGGACCGCATTTTCATAAGCTCTTTCTCTCCATTCGTCTAACTCATTCAACTTCAAAAGTCTTGCCTTGCCGGCTAAATTAGCATCAAGATTGAAAAATTTTACGGCCCAATAGGCCTTATGCTCTAGCTCAACAGGCAAGTGGCAAGCTTTACCATAAACTAATTGATACGGAGAGAACCCCAAGTGGGTTTTAAAAGCCGTGCGGTATGCCCAAAGTGCATCATCAAGCTTAATGGCCCAATCTTTTCTAGATGCCGCAACGGTCTTTTCAAGAATTTGTTTCAATTGTCTATTGGACACCTCAACTTGACCGCTAGTTTGCGGGTGATAAGGGGTAGCAACTTTGTGTTTCACATTATACTTGAACAAAAGGTTTTCCAAATGTTTGTTACAAAAATGCTTCCCCCCATCACTAATCAAGATACGAGGGACTCCAAACCGGATAAAAATATTTGTTTTCAAAAAGTTAACCACGGTTTTGGAGTCATTGGTTTTACAAGCCAACGCCTCAACCCACTTTGTGACATAATCCACACACACAAGAATATGTAAATTGGAGTGAGAGGAGGGAAAAGGTCTCATGAAGTCAATGCCCCAACAATCAAAGGGCTCAACCTCTAGAATTCCTTTTTGGGGCATCTCATCCCTCCTAGAAATGTTGCCACTCCGTTGGCATCTATCACAAACTTTCACATACTCAACACAATCCTTAAAAAGGGACGGCCAAAAGAAGCCGCATTGGAGGACTTTAGCGGCCGTTCGAGGGCCACTATGGTGTCCTCCATAGGGAGAGGCATGGCAATGCCACATGATGCTTCTCGCCTCTTCCTCATCGACACAACGTCTTATCAAGCCGTCGGGACCCTCACGGAACAAGTACGGCTCATCCCACAAATAGAACCTAGCATCCCTCATAAACTTCTTTTTGGCTTGATAAGAGAGGTCTTCCGGAATGATATTTCCGGCCTTAAAATTCGCCATGTCGGCAAACCAAGGCCTAGCAACCACCGACAACAACTTTTCGTCAGGAAACGACTCACTTACCTCTACCTCCTTGTTGGTTACCAAAGGGTTTTCAAGCCGCGATAGGTGATCCGCGACCACATTCTCAACACCTTTTTTGTCTTTAATCTCAAGGTCAAACTCTTGGAGGAGTAGGACCCACCTAAGTAGCCTAGGTTTGGAGTCCGTCTTGGCTAACAAGTGGCGCAACGCCGCATGATCTGTGAACACAACTACCTTTGAACCAATTAAATACGAACGAAATTTCTCCAAAGCATATACTATTGCAAGTAATTCCTTCTCCGTAGTGGTGTAATTAATTTGGTTTTCATTAAGGACCTTACTCGCATAGTAAATCGCATGGAAAAATTTGTCCCTTCTTTGGCCAAGCACGGCCCCCACCGCGTAATCACTTGCGTCGCACATTAACTCAAAAGGAAGATCCCAATTAGGCGCAATGATCACGGGTGCGGTCACTAACTTGGCCTTCAATAATTCAAAAGCCTCAAAACAAGCATCATCAAATTTAAACTCATTTTCTTTCACAAGTAGGTTACTCAAGGGCTTAGCAATTTTTGAAAAATCTTTTATAAACCTCCGGTAGAAACCGGCATGCCCAAGAAAGCTCCTCACTCCCTTAACATTGAGAGGAGGAGGTAAGTCCTTGATAACCTCAATCTTTGCTTGATCTACTTCGATGCCTTTGGAAGAGATTTTATGCCCAAGCACAATCCCTTCCGTGACCATGAAATGACACTTCTCCCAATTTAAAACAAGGTTGGAAGAAATACATCTCTTGAGCACGGCATCCAAGTTCATCAAGCACGAATCATATGACCTACCGAAAACGGAAAAATCATCCATAAATACCTCAATTTGATCCTCCAACATGTCGGAGAATATGGCTAGCATGCACCGTTGAAAAGTGGCCGGGGCATTGCACAATCCGAAGGGCATCCTCCGGTAAGCGAACACTCCAAAAGGACAAGTATAGGCGGTCTTCTCTTGATCATCGGGGTCCACACAAATTTGATTATACCCCGAGTAACCATCCAAGAAACAATAATAGGCTTGACCGGCTAGTCTCTCAAGCATTTGGTCCATAAAGGGTAATGGAAAATGGTCCTTCCGAGTGGCCGTGTTAAGTCTCCTATAGTCGATACACATTCTCCACCCGGTCACCGTCCTAGTGGGGATCAACTCATTTTTTTCATTACGCACCACCGTCATCCCTCCTTTTTTAGGGACTACATGAACCGGACTAATCCATTTGCTATCCGAGATCGGGTAAATCATACCCGCTTTGAGAAGCTTCAAAACCTCCTTTTTCACTACCTCCTTCATAGTTGGATTTAGCCGGCGTTGAGGTTGCACAACCGGTTTGTAGTCATCCTCCATTTTAATCTTGTGCATACACAAAGCCGGGCTCATCCCTTTCAAGTCTTCTATTTTCCACTCAAGGGCACCTTTATTCTTTCTTAACACTCTCATGAGTTTCTCTTCCTCAAGCTTAGTCAAGCTTGAACTAATGATTGCCGGATGCAAATCATCATCCCCCAAGAACACATACTTCAAATGATGGGGTAATTCTTTCAACTCCGGCCCCTTGGGTTTCTCATCTTCCACTTGCTCCACTTTCTCAAGTCTAGGATTCAAGTCTTCCTTTGAAGCATCTAATTGACGGAGGCATAATTCTATCTCCCTATCCCATTCCTCCTCAAGATCATCAATGGAATTCACAATAACGCGTTCCAAAGTGGGACTAGGGGTCTCTTCCTCATGTACCTCTTTCACTACCTCCTCAATCACATCTACCCGAAAGCATTCGGAATCATCATCATGACGCTTCATAGCCTCAAACACATTAAACATGATTTGCTCTCCATGGGTCCTCAACATGAGCTCTCCCATTTCCACATCAATCAAAGCTCTTCCCGTTGCCAAGAATGGACGACCAAGCAAAAGAGTCTCAACCTCACGGTCTTCGTCCATATCCAATATCACAAAATCGGCCGGGAACACAAACTCCGCTACTCTTACCAAGACATCATGCAAAATCCCAATAGGGTGAACAATAGACCGGTCCGCCAAAGAAAGTTGCATCCGAGTTGGCTTTGCAACGGCCCCCGGTATCCTCTTCATCATGGAGAGTTGCATAAGGTTTATGCTCGCACCTAAGTCACACAACGCTCTTGCCACTGTAATGTTTCCAATGGAGCACGGAATGGTAAAACTCCCCGGGTCCTTTTTCTTTTGGGGAAGCTTCTTTTGAATGATGGCGCTTACTTCCTCCGTAATATCAACGGTTTCATCGTCAAGCGGCTTCCTTTTCTTGGTGAGCAAATCTTTCATGAATTTAGCATAGATAGGCATTTGCTCCAAAGCCTCCACAAGTGGAATGTTTACTTGAAGGCTATTGAGCATCTTCATGAACTTCTTGAAGTGTGAGTGGTCATTTGTCTTAACCTTTTTCTTTTTGATGGGGTATGGCAACTTCACTTTAGGTACATCTTGAGCTTTATCCTTACCTAAGGATTTCTTTTTGTATGGCAAGTCACCATATTCCCCCTCTTTCTCGTTTTTTTCTTCACTACTCTCATTTTCAACTACACTTTTTTTCTCACCTTCTTTGGTAGTTTCGACTTCTCCTTCAAACTCATTTTCAACTCCACCCTCTATCTCACTTTCCACTTTCTTTTCAACTACACCCTCAACATTATTTTCAACTTCTCCCTCATCAATGGTCACATTCCTAGACTTCACTACTACTTCCGGTGTTGGTACCACCCTACTTCTCAAAGTAATTGACTTGCATTGCTCTTTTCGAGGGTTATCGGTAGTGTGACCTTCAAACCCTTGTTGTTGAGATGCGGCAAATTGTCTTGACAATTGCCCTATTTGGGTCTCAAGATTTTTGATGGAAGCCTCTTGATTCTTGTTGGAGATCTCTTGGCTCATCTTCATTTGGTCTTGACTTACCTTCATAGCCTCAAAGTTCCCTTGGGTCATTTTCATGAATTGGGTTAAGGTGTCTTCAAGTTGTGAGGGTTTTCTTGGTTGAGTGGCTTGTTGATTGTTGGATGGTTGAGAGGTTTGAGATTGGTTTGGGTTAGCATTTGGAGTATCTTTCCAACCAAAGTTTGGGTGGTCTCTCCACCCGGGATTGTATGAGTTGGAGTTGGGGTTATAGTTTGGGTTTGATTTCCGGAAATTGGCTAGGTATTTAGCCTCTTCGGATCCTTCGGGCATACAAGCCCCATTTGCATGTCCTCCTCTACAAAAGTCACATCGTTGGTCTTGCACTTGGTTCACTTGTGCCTTTGATTGGTGTTGAGCGGAGGAAGCTTTGGTGAAATGTTGGACCAATGCCTCCATTTTGTTATTCATCAACTTTTGCTCGGCCAATATCGCGGAGTTTGCTTCAAGTTCAAGCATTCCGGGCTTCTTCTTGGGTCCACGATCATTGTTAGCTCTATACTCGTTTTGGGCCATGGACTCAATCAATTCCATCGCTTCTCTCTCATCCTTCCTCTTCAAGGAACCACCCGCCGAAGCATCCAATAACATCCTTGTTTGTGCTCTCAACCCTTGAGTGAAATGTTGCATTTGAGCATGTGTATCAATGCCATGCTTGGGACACTTCTTTAAACACAATTTGAATCGTTCCCAAGCATCATAGAGTGATTCGGCATCCCCTTGCTCAAAGTTAACGATCTCGGCTCTCCTTTCAAGGAACTTATGAATTGGGAAATACCGTTCAAGGAACTTTCTTTCTAGTTCTTGCCATGTGTTGATGGTACCACTTGGCAAAGTATCTAGCCAATCTTTGGCTCTCCCGGTTAGTGAAAACTTGAACAACCTCAACCTCTTTTGGGACTCGGTAACACCCGGTGGGTCCGTATAGTCGCAAGCCTCATAAAACCTACCCAGATGAAGGTTAGGGCATTGGCTTTCCGCCCCCGAATATTGCTCCTCCCTTAAGGCATTAATCACGGAATTCTTAATGTCAAAGTTGACCGGATTGGCCGGTTGGAACCCCAAATTCGCTAGTTGTCCATCATCCCATTAACCATAGTCTCCAAGAGTCCTCCTAGGTGGAGGTGGTGGTGGATTATCTCCCATCTCAAAGTGTTCCTCTTCCGATTCTTGAGAACTAGTAGATGCGTTCTCAATGTTCTCTTGTTCAATCCGAGCTAGTCTCTCCGCTTCTTTGGCTAATCGAGCTTCTTTACGGTTAGCCTTTGCAAACTTTTCGATTTCCGGCACAAATAGTAATTCACCTCCTCTCCTACCTTGCATACACAACAAAAACAAGAAAAGGTAATTCCGAACAAGCAAACAAATGAAATTGAAATTTAAACACTATCCTAATTTTTTTTTTTTTTTTTGGTTTTTTTGCTTTAAATGAGAAACTAAATACTAAAAATTGACAATAAAAACAACAACACGGTTCCAATTGCCTTGTCGATTTAACGACAATCCCCGGCAACGGCGCCAAAAACTTGATGGAATATTTCGCAAGTATACGATTATCCGCAAATAGTACAATTAATATCGATCCACAGGGATTGTCTTAACCGAATATAGAAGCAATTAAAACTATGTTACTACACTACTAGAAATCTGCCTATTTCCTGCGGATTTTCCTGCGGATTTGGGCAAAAAATCCGCAGGAAACCGGAATTTCCTGCGGATTTGGGTTCCCAGCTAAAACCTTTGTAGGTAATTGTTTCCTGCGGTTTTCAAATCCGCAGGAAACGTTCCTACGGAATTTTCTGCAGAAAATGAGAAAAAAAACCGCAGCAAACATTCCTGCGATAATCCGCAGGTAATTCGGCAGGTTATTTCGCAAGAAAATCCGCAGGAAATCTGTTTCTGCAGTAAAACCCGCAGGAAATTCCGCAGGAAACATTTTTCCGCAGGAAAATCCGCAGGAAATTCTACTGATTTATTTTTGTTTTTTACGAATTCTACTATTGTTTTTGTAATATTTTTTTTATTGAACTTCAAAATGAATATTAAAAAACTATTTAATCAAACATCAAATAATCAAATGCAAAATATTAAAAAAGTCATAATCATTGATTTGCATCAAGTGCAAAATATTAAAGTCTTCATGTGCAAAATATTAAAAAAGTCATACATATAAAGTCTTCAAGTGGCAAAACAGAATGCATACTAGCTTCATATTATTAAAATTAACTAATTAAGGTCTTCATATTCATTGTAATTGTAATGGTCTTCAAAGTAATTGTTGTCATCTTCCTCAAATTCATTGTTGTCATCTTCATCTTCATTAGTGAGCTTTTGATTGCCATCTTCATCTTGAGGTTTGAGTTGAAGTCGGGATTGAGTGAATTGAGGTTTAATGAGGCGAGGTCGGGGTTGAGCATGTGGTTCAGGTTGAGGTTGAATGAGTTGAGGTCGGGGTTGAGGTTGAATGAGTTGATGTCGGGGTTCGGGTTGAGGTTGAATGATTTGAGGTTGGGTTTGATTTGAGGTATTATTCTTCTTTGAATTTTTAGGTGGCATCTTGTAAACCTGAACAGAATGCATATAAAGTTACAGATATGGATAAAAAGAATGCATATAAACCTGAACCTGAACAGAATGCATATAAACCTGAACAGAATGCATATAAAGAATGCATATAAACCTGAACCTGAATAGAATGCATATAAACCTGAACAGAATTTTTAGGTGGCATCTTTTAATTAATTTTTAGTAATTTATTCGTATGTTCTATAAGTCATCATGATATAATGCAAGTAATGTTATTAAAGCACACAAAAGATTCATGACAGTTACAAAATGCATATAAAGTTACATAATGCATGTCAAATCACAAGTGAGTAATTGTTTACCAAGTTTTCCTCTTGTCCAGCCATTTGAAACACTTAATCCTCCGATTGTATTCTTAGAATTCTGCAAAACACAAATGAAACTACATTTTTTCAGAACGTTGTACTTATGTTTAATATCTAAATAGCTGAAATAAGAATGAATATACATATGCAAGAATATCAAGCATGGAAAACATCACCTAAAAATTTGAAATAAGAATGAATATACATATGCAAGAATACCAATTGTTGATGCTGCCACATGTAAGACTTCAAATTTAACTATATAATTGAAATTGCCAAAGTACAGAAATTGAAATTGCCAAAATACAGAAATTGCCAAAGTACATAAATTGAAATTGCCATAATATCACTCATCATTCTCTTGATCTTCAACATCTTCTAAACTAACTTCTTCACCGTCAATTTCCTCATCTTGAAGGTGATCAATTGGGTCGTCTTCAATTGTTGTAGTAGCTTGTGACTCTTGCACTTGAAAAGCAACTTCTAAAGTATGCCTATCATCAACGACCCCTCTTGGCTTTGTCTTCATAACTACCAACCAATCAACCTTATTCCTTTGGCGGCCAGGATGAGGTGCAAAATAAACTTAAGTTGCAGTCTTTGGGAAAATGAAAGGATCATATTTATTATATTTTCTCCCTTTTCGCACTTCTACAATCTTGTATTGATTATGTATCCTCATGCCACGATTTGAAGGATCAAACCAGTCACAATAAAATAAAACTAACTTCCTTGTTTCTTGACATGGCCATTCAAATTCTAGAATCTCTCTAACAACACCGTAATAATCATTTGGTGTTCCATCATGTCCAATTCCACTAACACATACTCCACTATTATATGTTGTTTTGCCTTCACCCCAAGAAGTTGTATGAAATTTGAATCCATTTACAAAATAAATAGGCCATGATTTTGCTTGTCTCAAAGGTCCCCTTGCCAAGACATACAGGTCGGGATTTTGTGTCCTAAGTTTGTGATTCTTTGTCACCTAGTCAAATAAAGCAATGCTTGCATATTCTTTTTCTATCTCAGTTTAAAATCAATTGGTACATCTTAGTTCTAATCAAAATAATATTGAACAATTTAAAGCAATGCTTACATATTCTTTAAACCACCGCGGAAAGTCAGCTTCTAGTTGTTTATCAATGACATCATCATTGAGATCTCCGTACATACTTTTCAAACTTTGTAAATACATACTGCACAAATATTTAAAAAAATTATATATTGTTGTTGTTATTTGAATTAAAATAGATATTTTTAATGTTTAATACTTACTCAATGAATGGCTTAACCTCGTTGCAATTTAAGAGGGTGTGTGCTTGGGCAGCCGCCAGTTCTATATCCTTTAGCCACCTTTCACTATATTTTCCAGCTGGTTGGCCATGTAAATTTTCAAAGATTGACAAGGTTGGTTGCATATGGTCTTGATTATTCCTCTTATTTGGGCCAATGGTACTTGATAATTGATTAGGAGGCACAAAATAATGGGAACCAAAATAGGATGTCTCTTGCACCAAATATGCTTCACAAATACTCCCTTCCACACTACTTTTGTTTTTTGCAGTTTTTTTTATTTTATTTAGAAACCTTTCAAATGGATACATCCAACGATATTGAACCGGTCCACCCATCTTAGCTTCATCGGGTAAATGAATCGGCAAGTGCTCCATAGAGTTAAAGAATGCGGGTGGAAATATTCGCTCCAACTTACATAATATCAAAGGAATATTTTTTTCCATTTGTAATAAATGATCCTCCCGCAACACTGTTGAGCACAAGTCTCTAAAGAAATGACTAAGCTCAGTCAAAGGCTTCCATATTGGTTCGGGAAGAGCACTAAAAGCTGTTGGAAGTAGACATTCCATAAAAATATGGCAATCATGGCTTTTCATCCCAAATAGCCTTTTATGTTTTGTATCTACACATCTGCCAAAATTAGAAGCATAACCATGAGGCATCTTCAACCCTTTTACCCATTCACACACATCATTCTTTTGTTCATTCGTCAAACAAAATTTGGCTTTGGGTTTTATATAGTTCCCATTAGGAATTTTTTCCAACAACAATTCCTTTCTATGACAATAGATTTCCATGTCCAATCGTGCGTTTGTATTATCTTTAGTTTTTTCTTTGTTGTCCATAACGGTATGAAACACATTATCAAAGACATTCTTCTCTATATGCATGACGTCAAGATTGTGCCTCAATAGGTTGTGTCTCCAATAAGGCAAATCCGAAAATATGCTTCTTTTGGTCCAATTGTGCAATACTCCACGGCCAGAAACAACACATTTCCTCGAGTCAGTTATCTTCGGAATCGCATAAACCTTTTCCCAGACTTGTTCACCACTTAACCTTGGAGGAGGCTCATCTCTCTCAATTCTATTTTTTAAAAAAGCAACCTTGTTTCTTCTAAAAGCATGATCATGAGGTAAAAATTGACGATGGCAATCAAACCAAGAAGTTTTCTTTCCTTTTGACAATGTGAAAGCTTTTGTATTGTTCATGCATATTGGACATGCTAATCTTCCTGCAGTACTCCACCCCGACAACATTGCATAGGCAGGAAAATCATTTATTGTCCACATTAGTGCAGCTTTCATTTGAAAATATTGTTTCTTTGATGCGTCATAAGTTACTACACCATAATTCCACAATTGTTGCAATTCGTCTATCAATGGCTGTAAATACACATCAATTTTACCTTTTGGACTGTCTGGACCTGGAATGATTAAGGTCAGGAACATATAGGGTGTCATCATACATAGCTCAGGAGGTAAGTTATATGGTGTGACAATCACTGGCCAACAAGAATATGGAGCTGCTGATTGGTTAAAAGGGGTGAAGCCATCAGCACATAAACCAAGTCTGACATTTCGAGGTTCTGCGGCAAATTGAGGATATACTTGGTCAAAGTGTTTCCAGGCTTTCCCATCTGAAGGATGACACAACACACCATTCTCCCTTTGATTTTCGGAGTGCCACTTCATGTGTTCTGCGGATCTCGCTGAAGCATATAATCTTTGAAGGCGGGGGATAAGAGGCAAATAATGCAATCTCTTGCGAGGAACATCTTTAGAGTTTTTCCTATTTAGACACCGTGTTTTATATCGAGGCTCATTACAAAACTTGCACTCCTTCAAATTTATGTCTTCTTTGTAATACAACATACACCCACCAATGCAACAATCTATCTTCACCTTTGATAAACCGAGTCCGGCGGCAAGTTTTTTTGTTTCTCTAAAGTTAGAGGGAATTAAATTCTCAGGGTGGCTTGACTCTTTCATAAACTTTATCACATCATTGAAACAAGCTTGTGACATTGTGTTTAGATTTTAAACACAACATCTTGATAGCGGCAGATAACTCCGTTGTGTTTTTACATCCTGGCCATAATGGTTGTTGAGCTGAATTCAACATGTCATAAAATTTTGCAGCTTCCATGTTTAGAGGTTCCTCTTCATTTTGCTGCTCACGATTAAAACCAGCAGCATCAAATACCATATCTTGGTATCTATCAAGGTGTTGATAATTCCACTGTTGACTACTACTAGGCTCAGCCATATCTATATCATCATCTCTGCCAGCCATATCTATATCATCATCGCCGCCATCATTAATATCAAATATTGCCTCTCCATGGCATGTCCAATTCCAGTATTCGGGTGTAAACCCGTGTTGGTGAATGTGAGTGTTTGCTAAATCTCGGGAGAGGTGATTCTCATTTTTGCACAGCTTGCACGGACATCTTAATAAACCCTCATCCAAATATTTTTTATGCTCACACGCAAATTTCATGAACTCTTCGACACCTTTTAAAAACTCAGTTGTATGTCCTCTCCGGCCAGGGTGAAGCCTATTATACATCCATCTACGATGCGCAGGAACTTCCATCTCCAAAAATGTTATGCTATTCTAGATATGATGTTTTATTTCATTACCAAAAAATTATGTGTGCTATTCTATGCTAATCTAAATATTTAAAGCAAGACAAAACAAACACTAAATTTCTGCATAATTATCATTTACTTTTCTATAATTTTACACCAAAATCTAAACACAAAAACAAGGATCCAGCATAAACAAGGATTTATATCAAGCAAACACAGACCATAAACAAGGATTTATAAGGCAAAACACAGACCATAAACAAGGATTTATAAGGCAGTTCTGTACCTAGCTTATGACAAAGCTGCACAACCTCCACAATAGTCTTCACAACAGCAGCCGCAACACACTCCGTATAATGACCTGTAGCAACGGTATTAACAGTTATTAGAAAATAAAACCGAGGCTAAGGATTTTTCAAAAGTAAAAAAATTGACTTGAGCCATGTAACTTGAAATTTCATATTCTTTACGAAAGAATACCAAAAAGAACTCATGATAATAAGGGATGAAGCCAAATATACATTCATACTCATACATGCTTTGACAAGATAAATGAAGGAGAGTGAGATCTTTAACTTTTGAAAATTAAACAAGTTATAAAAGACCCTGACATAACTAAATGAGACAAGTTAAACAAGTTATACCAATAACAGCCATTACTATATATATCCTTTAAAACCAGTGTATATATAGGTCTTTCTTATAAAGGTGATGTAGTTAACAAAAGTATAGTGTAACGTGAATTTGAAAGCAGATAGAAACCACTATAAAACCAGTGCTGCTTGAATAACTATGAACTATAAAACCGTAAATTTGATGAAAAATAACCAGAATCAAAGCCAAACATTTCTCTTAAAAATTCAAGTGCTGCTTGAATAACTATGAACTATAAAACCAAATTTTAAACATTGAAATACAAAACAAACTCATCAGGTAAAAATTAAGATATGAAAACACATTATGATATGAAAACAAACACAAAACATATAACTCAAAAAGAGCTTCTTCAAACATTATGATATGAAACGCAAAAAACCCTAATAAATTCATATGTTTGGGAAGTCATCAAATGCATCTCAAGAACAGTATCGTAAAAAGCTATTAAGAGTTGCAATTTACTAAGAA
Source organism: Trifolium repens (assembly GCA_030408175.1). NCBI lineage: Eukaryota > Viridiplantae > Streptophyta > Magnoliopsida > Fabales > Fabaceae > Trifolium > Trifolium repens. The sequence continues at coordinate 61,439,393 of CP125837.1, read as the reverse complement.
AAAGTAGAAACCCTAGAATGGAGAAAAACCCTTACACCATTTTAAGAACGGCTAGAAGAGGAATTGAAAAGCTAATCGGAGATTATTAAGAGCTATGAGTAGTCGAAGTGAAGTGTGGAATGAAGATTGAGAGTGAGATTGTACCGTTGAGTGAGATTTTCCGGAGATCTGAAAATGGGGAAAGTTCGTCGGAGAAGAAGGCTTCGTCGGAGAAGAAGGCTTCGTTGGAGAAGAAGGCTTCGTCGGAAGAAGATCGGAATCTCAGAATCACGACGTTCAAATCTCGACGTTTGAATCTCGACGAAAGGTGAAGACGTTAGTTTAGAAGCTCAGAATCAACGGAAGAATCGAAGGTGAATCAGAAGAGAATGAATTTCAGAAGAGATCGAATCGAACGTTTGAAAGAATCGACGGTGGCCATGGAGTGATTTTGGGGATTGTTGGAGAGAGATTTCTTTTTTCTTCGTGCAGTTCGTTTTCTGAGTTTTTATTTATTTAAATTTGTATATTTATTACATTTTTATATATTAGAATTTTAATTTTTAATTAAAAAAAAAATAAAATCCGCAGGAAATTCCTCAGGAATACCTGCGGATTTTTCTGTAAAATGCAGATCCGCAGGAACTTCTTCTTAGTGACAAAAACCGCAGGAAATTTCCTAGAAATACCTGCGGATTTTTCTGAAAACTAGAAATCCGCAGGTAATTTTTCTTAGTGGCTAAATCCGCAGCTAAATCCTTAGAAATACCTGCAGATTATTTTCCGCAGGAAAATCCGCAGGAAATTGGCAGATTTCTAGTAGTGCTATTATCTAACAAAAACATAATTGGGGGGAATTTTTTCAATTATCAAAGTTAAGATGCAATTATCAACGAAACTTTCAAAGATAAATTTTAAAAGCGATTGAATCATTATGCTCCCTTGGATTCATATGATATGGTAGCTAAACTTCAAAACGTTTAATCAATCCTTTATGCAAGAGTTACTAATCAAAATTGCTACTCCAAATCTATTTGAAGCAACACTCCCTAATTAATATTAATTACCCAATCTCTTAGCTAATTCAACATTAATAGAGGAACATGAACATTAATAATCAGATCTCACATGCTCATACAAAATCTCTAGAATACAAACATGAGTCCTATCAATCTAGATCCACAATCTAAACACAATTCTCAAAGCAATTTAGATCATTAATAACAAATCTTACTAGATCAAGGTAAAATAGCATTAAGCATGAAATTGATAGAATGCATAATAGAATTGAATTCAACAAAGAAGAAGTTAACTACAAAAGTTTAGAATCCAAGGTTACATAATGATTCAATCTACAAGAGGTTTAGCCAATAGTCATGAGTGAGCTGAAGCAAATTTCTTCACATCCAGTCATCATCTCCATTTCTTCCTTCAATTTCTTCAAAGAAACTTCACTCTAGAGGGAAAACACACTCAGATCTATATTCTTCTTCCAAAATTCCGAACCATATCACTGAGCTTGAACTTGGCTTTTATATCTTTCTGATTTTCGCGCCAACTTAGCTTCGCCTCAGATCCATATCGCGCGCGCGAGCTTCATTCTTCCAGTAGTATTTTCTCGCGCAGCTTTCGCGTGGTCTCACGCAGGTGTCGCGTACGCTACCCTTCATCTCGCGCACGCGAGAGTGGCAGAATGATCTCCACTTTTCCATGCAATTCTCGCGCACGCTAACACATAGTCCGCGCACGCTAGTTTTATCGCGCGCGCGGGATCCAGCTTCGCGCACGCTAAGTCGCCAGAAGCAATTGGTCCTTCATCTCATCAATTTTTCGCGCACGCGAACATCATCCTAGCCTGCGCGAATTTCACTTCTTTTCTTGACCAACTTTTGACATTTTTCCTCCTTTTGACTTTGGCTTGTAGATTAAGTTATCTCTTAAAAACCTTCCTTTTCTAACACTTGTAGCACCTTTTATTGGTTAAAACTTACCAATTTACCTTGAAAACATCCGTGAATTGTAATCATGATGAGGAATCATCACCAGACATTGGTATTCAATTGGTAGTAGATTCAGATTGACTGATTTGTATCGTCGGCATGTTTGGAACACTTCCACTGTGTAGAAAAAATGCAGGCTGCTTAGGTACGGGTAGCGTAACAGTGTAACTATCTAACATGAGCACTATTGTTGCCATTGTAGGTCTATCTTCTGGATCTTCTTGAACACATAGTAAACCAATATGGATGCATCTGATAGCTTCATTTGGAGTATAGGATTCTGTTACTGTCTGGTCAACCAATTCCAAGGGTGTTCCATTCTTCCAAAGTTTCCAGGCCTGTTTCAAATTTTCATCAAGCATATGTTATGATGTGATCACAATGAATACAGTAAGAAAAATAAATAAACTCAAGAAGCACAAAATTACCCTTTTCTTTACTCACATAGCTCACTAAATCCTCAGCAACACCTGTTTCGTAGAAAGAGCTGTTCTTCTTGCCACTTATAATCTCCATAAAGAGGACTCCAAAACTGTATACGTCAGACTTAATAGAGAACTCTCAGTGCATTGCATACTCCGGAGACATGTAACCACTAAAACACAAACACATATTTATCATTACTATAAAACACTATCATCCACAAAAATGACAAGTACTTTCACAAATATATATGTTACATAAATGATAATGTAAACTAGTACTTACTATGTGCCTACTATTCTACTGGTATTTCCTTGAGTTTGATCCACTCCGAATAATTTTGCCATGCCAAAGTCAGAGATTTTTGGATTCATATTTCCATCCAACAATATGTTGCTAGCTTTGAGATCACGATGAATAATTTTAAGCCTAGAATCTTCGTGAAGATATGTAATGCCTCGTGCAACCCCTCCAATAATCTTGTAACGCCTTGTCCAATCCAACAACCTTTGTTTTTCAGGATCTGCACAAATATTCCATTCATAAGGTTATGATCTCCAACTAAAGTGAATCAGTCTAATGAAACTAGAATTAATCAAAAAACTCATTGTATTAGATAAGAGTACTTGCTGAAATCCTTAGTTTCTACATATAAATTTATTTATAAGATACAATTACACAAAGTGATAAGAAAACAAAAATAAAACTATAAACCCTATGGAATGTTACATTTTTTTACGGTTTTCCTACGGCTTTGAATGCATCAGAATCAGCTGAGCTCTAGCACTATAAAGAATTCAGATAAGATAAACTTACCAAAAAGAATATAGTCAAGGCTTTTGTTGGCCACATATTCATAAACAAGTATCTTTTCTTCTCCTTCCAAGCAAAATCCCAGAAGCCTAGCTAAATTTCTATGTTGAAGCTGGGCAACCAACTCAACTTCATTCTTAAATTGTTCTCCGCCTTGTCCCGAGTTTTTAGAGAGTCTCTTGACAGCTATTTCTTGTCCGCTTGAAAGCAAGCCCTGAATTTTCACAAAATTTAAATGGTATACAATACAACAATTGGTATAGTTTTTCCATGTTATGTAGAAACAAAAGTATGTTAACTTCATACCTTGTAAACCTCGCCAAATCCACCTTCACCTAGCTTATTAGTATCTGAGAATTTGTTTGTGGCTTCCTCAAGCGTACTCAAATCAAATCTCAAGGATTCCACGGTGCTAATATCAGTTTCAGCTAAGAAGTAAAAATTGTAGCTCTATAAGGTTAAATTATAATAGCACATTATGCAAATATGAAACAGATTAAGATTTAAAGATCTTTTCAATTAACTCATGCCCTTACTTTTCGGTTCTTGTGCAGAGTCGCGCTTCTTCCATACTCTTCTACTTATGAAACAAACTCCCACAATTAATAACAGCGCGGCCACGGAAATTGGAACCACAATTGCAACAATTGTCCCTGATGAAATCCCACTACTTCCTGCAAAATTCCAAAATGAAGTAATTTTAGTACAATAGGTTGTAGGCTTGTAGCTGTAACTAACTGCAATTCAAAAATATGTTTCAGTTAGGTATTGCAAATGTTTCCATTCCATCACATTCTACTGTTAATTAGTCTTATTTCTCTTTATTTACTGCTAGTGAAATGCAAGTTTACAACATTTTAAAGCATGAAACTTTTAACTAAGCCTAAGTTGGATTAGTCTCCAATTTACAGGAACTTATAAACTAAAGCCAGTTGTTCTTTATTTATGAAAAAGATCCTACATTAGAGAACATTGCAGAAAATTGAGACGCAGTCATGTAAACACTAAATTTAATTATACTAAAAGTATTATTCACTTACGAAAAAAGTCCTATTTTGGTGGACTTTTTGAATTTAACTACTGATATGATATAAGTACTTGTGAAACTAGAGTTTATGGAACCAACTTATAAAATATCTATAAGCTGTTTTCAGCTTACTTTCATAAGCTCTCCAAGTTAGCTTATGAAAACACATATGAAAATAGTTTTACTTTAATTTATCATTTATGATAAGCATTTATGTTGTAAGTGCTTAATTAAGTTGTTCGTTCAAATATAGCATAAAGAGCTCTCTTGTCTACAAAAACTAATTGTAACATAACACAAGAAATTATTATAAGCTAATGTAAAATTCTTTAGAAATTTAACCAAATTATCTATAAATTATATTACCTCCTAAATTACGAGCGGTTGTTGGAGGAACAAGTCTTGGTGTTGCTGAAGGTGGTGGTGATGGTGATGGTGAGGGAGCAAGGTTGTGATAAAAAGGGTACACTTCATATCTAACATTACAGCTAGGAAATAGAAGTCTCCCTCCTTGCTTTCCTTGTGGAATCATGGCCAAAATTTTGGCCATGTATAGCATCGCTAAGACACGTTCTGCAATCTTGCTGCGATAAATCATCTGTACATTGAGCCAAAGTATAAAGTGTCTGAAATCCAGAGATAGTAGCTTCGGTTGTGGCATACTTTTTTGCACCAACAGAAGAATTTGCCGCTTTATCTGCTGTTTTGTTCATTGTATTAAACATCAAAGGCATGAAGCTTTCTTGATTAGTAATATTTCCGGTGTTCATCAATATAACACCGGGATTTGTAGCCATCATAGAGAAAAAAGAGGTGTTGGAGTATCGAACCATGCACTCATCGTACCATATTACAGCTCGTTTGGATAAGGAACAGTCTGAGTCTGTTGATAGTTTCTGTGTTGCGTTGGTCACACATTGTTGGCAAGGGGAAGAAGAAACATCGCCTCTGCACATGTATAGGCCATATACCGTGTTTGAGGGGGTTCTGCTTGGGACTGTAGTGTTGTAGAATTCTTTGGCGGCGTTGGAAGATAGTGAAGAGAAGAGAGTTCTAAGGTTTGATTTGTAGGTGCTGTTGGCAGTGGTTTTGTTGGTTGAACAAAATTGGTAGAGAAAAGTAGGGTTCTGGTTCTGAGCTTTTGAAGTTGAGCTAAGGAGGAGAAAGGTTGTGAGGATGAACAGAAAAAACAGGTTTAAGGAATTCGAAGACATGGTGGAATAAGAATTCATGTTTCTGTTTGTCTTAATGGATGGAGTGTTGCATATGTTAATGTTTGTGAAATCAAAATTTGTTTATAATTTCTCCTTGGTGGAATAAGACATTGGTTGGAAGCTAAAAATGAGGTGACAAGTCAAGTCAACCTTGTTGTTTTTATGATGCACTTCAGTCCTTGTCATTTTGTTTTCTAGGAAAATCTTTATTTGTTTATTATTTACTACTTGTTGAACGTGTATATCACTCTATGTTGAAATTTGTTATAGACGTAATAGAAGAGGAAAAAAAAGAAAAGTCAGGAAGTGTAATGGAAACTGTGTGGACGTTGAAAATTAAGGTTTGCTGTTGACTAGGATTACCCTAAGAAGGGGTTGGTCATATCTGTAGTTCAGCTACTGGTTGGAGACTGTCATCACATTGAAAAGTTAAGATTGACTCAATATTTACGCGGATTTTTCTAGTGATTAGTCTCACGTCATCTATAAATGAGTAAAATGTTGGATATATAAGAGATGTGACTCATATATAATGCCTTAAGATTTTGGTTAGAAATGTATCGTCTCCCTCTCTTGTGATCCTGGAGTATTGACTGTTGTTGCTCTTAGCACTCCCCTAAAAGACTAATCACTCACACTTATTCATAATAATACAATTAAGTAAAAACATGGCAATAATTAGAGAAGAATATGGATGTCTTTGCTAGTAAATGGACCACCATATTTACTTGTGGTCTTACAAACTTAAAATAAAATTTGATTTAGATTGAAGGATTGCTCTTACAATTATTTTTCATGCAAAAATATGACAGGTTTGGTTCATTTGTCCATTCTATGTTATGTTACCTCATTTTCCTTAAAAAACCAGACAAATATATGCAGTTACTGAAGCAAGATAGGACCATAGCATAGTACTGTGAAGCTGTAACTGTTGCAACACAGTTGGACCACAGGACTAGTATGTTTGATTGTGATACACCGACAAGTTTACATTTTTATTTTAAAATCGGATATCATTTACGCGCAATTGCAAATACTAATTATTTGAGAGTAGGATAAGACCATAATATATGCACAAAATCACTGTTGAATTTCTATTGATTTAAAAGTATCATAGTTTACTTCATAAAATATTGGTCAAATGAAAAATTAGTATATATATGGTTCTGTTCTAGAATATTCATTACAGATAATAAATGATATGGCCTCATGTTATTTCATTTGTCTTTGACAATAAAATAGGTTGCTTCATATGGTCACGTGTATATTATATATTCTTCAAAAAAAGAAAAGTGTATTATATATTGTACTGTAAAGATGCACAAATTATCCAAGGATTTATCCGATCCAAGTGGAATTTTACAAAACTGTGAGCTTTTTAGGCCTTTTAGACTTACTTGGTGTTAGATCCGATGAACCTACTGCACTGTGCATTCCGCAGGCATGACACATTAGACTGATTGTCTCCATCCAATCATTTCTTTCCAATATTTTTTTAGTGTAAAGTCTGTAATTATGAAATAAACAAATAATCATTAAATTTTGTTTATAACTAAAATTGACTTATAAAAAAAAATCGATTAATTGACACATATTTTATTAGTTTCACTGACATAAATAATGTACTATACTAATAATTTATACAACAAATACAAATTACTCCATTGTCTTAAATATAAGAAAAAATCAGATATTTGTTCTTCAACCTAGAGTAATTCGGTTCGAGATCCGACACTAAGAGAAACAAGAAGAAGAAAAAACCAAATCAGCAAAAATTTGTATATTCAATTTCATTTTTGGATAAAATATATAACTTCTGTTTATTCACTTTTTCTTATATATAAGACTGAATGTATTAATGTAAATACTATTGGGTTTAATTAAAAAGCTTAACTACATCTACATATTTAGAAGTTAATATATGATATTGTCAAAAAAAGAAGTTAATGTATGATAACTTAGTTTAACATTCTATCTTAACTTACATATAAACAAAAAAAAAAAAAAACTAATATGGGTTGGCTAATTAAAAAAAAAATATTTCCACTAATTCAGAATATTAGTTAACTTAATTTTATTTTATTGATGCAACAAAAATATAATAATTGTATTTTTATAAATTACAGTATCCCTTAATTTTAAATGAAAACTTGCTATTAGAATAATAACATTGAATTTGGTCAAAAAATAAATGAGAATAATAACATTAATTATTGTAAAATTAGTTGAAATTTGCTTATATTTGAGTCCGCCAAATACAACTTCTTTTTTTTTTTTTCATTATTTTGACAAAAAGAACTTTTTTTTATTTATTTTAGAAAATTTTTTTATATCGAGTTTGGAGAGAGTACCTTGATAATTTTTCACCGAGTTTAGTCCTCAAATTTTTTGTATATATTTAAAATTTTCATTTTTTTAACCCAATAACTTCATATTTTAATTTTAAACTATTTAAGTTTGAAACCACTTTCACTCAAATTTTAACAACTACAAGAAAATTTCACTCAAAATTAAAACCCCCAAATCTTCTCTTTTCAAATCCCAATTTTATATGTACACAAAATTTAATATCAGAATTCAACTAATCAATTTCGTACATATACATTTTCAATATTATCTGGTATCCCAAATCCATTACAACCTTCAAAGATTTGAATAGAAAGAAAACTTCAATGCAATGTGTAGAACTAAATTGATACCAAGACCAAATCAGTTTCATTATAAAAATATGGATATGGATATCTAATTTTATTTTTGGTATGGATATCTAATTAACTTGAATGAAAACTTAGGAATCAAAGTCCCATATATAATCTAACTTAGGGAAATAAAAGTGCAACTAAATCTTTAATTAATAAAAATATATATTTTATTAATTATTAATAACAAAATGAAATTAATTAACATCTCATAAAAGAAATGAAATTAACATATAAAAATACATTTTTTGACTTATATATACACATAGACATATATGTGAAGGAGACACCACCACCGGCCACCGGGGTATAAGTATAACACACAATTGATTGGTGCGTAGAGTGTGTGAGTGTTGTAAACCTGATATCTAATATACGTATGAAACACGATTATCGAGGATGAATACTTGAGGAGAAAGTATGGTTGGTGGAATGACCTGAATATGATTCATGTTCAGCTGAATAGCCTGAATTTCTTCTTGTTCTTCCATGCATGAAAAATGCTGGTTCCATTGGAAATGGCATATCAGCTGAGACATTAGTAAGATATGAAACAACAGTTCCCATTGTAGGCCTATCATCTGGATTTTCTTGGACACACAATAAACCAATTTGCACACATTTTTCTACTTCATTTGGAGCATAAGATTCTTGCATAATTGGATCCAGCATTTCAAATGGAGTTTCACCATTCCATTGATTCCAAGCCTGAAACCATAAATTAAATAAATTTCATTTTCTGATTATTTTCATTATTAATTTGCATTTTTGTTGTCTGCTAAAGTAGAGGAATTTGATACTCACATAACTCAAGAGATCATCGACACGACATGATTCAAAACTACATGAATTCTTTTTTCCGCTAATAATCTCGAGAACCATAACTCCAAAACTGAAAACATCTGACTTCACTGAAAATTGTCCGTGCATTGCATATTCTGGAGACATATAACCACTAAGAAAAAGGGGAAAAATCAGTATAGAAATCACCATTGAAAGGAGATCAAATTGTGACAGTTTAACCATAATAGAAGTCGTGGAGACTTATAACACTTTATAATGGTAAAAATTACTTGAAACTCACTATGTTCCGACAACTCTATTTGTGTGTCCTTGAACTTGCTCTATAGCTACCATCCTTGCCATGCCAAAATCAGAGATTTTTGGATTCATGTTGTTATCTAGAAGTACATTGCTCGGTTTAATATCGCGATGTATAATCTTGAGACGAGAATCTTCATGAAGATAAAGAATTCCTCGAGCAATTCCTTTTATGATATTAAACCGTTCAGGCCAAGTTAATTCTTTTTGCTTCCGAGAATCTACAAAATTTGGTCACAACCAAACAAGTGAGAATGATGTGTAGAATGTGAAACATAAACTATAGTTAAAATAAATATTGAAGTGTCATACCAAATAGGAAGTGATCAAGACTTTTGTTAGGCACATATTCATAGATTAGTATCTTTTCTTGGTCTTCAAGGCAAAATCCTATTAATCTCACCAAATTTCTATGTTGAAGTTTGGCTATTAACATCACTTCATTTTTGAATTCTTCTGCTCCTTGGCCAGAAGTTTTCGACAGTCTCTTCACAGCTATTTCTTGTCCATTAGGAAGAGTTCCCTAAAACTAAAAGAATCAGAAAAAATGAAGAAAAAAAAATGCAGTAACTATTTACTTATCACATTGATTCATATATTACCTTGTAGACTTGTCCATATCCCCCTTTGCCTATTTTGCTATCATCAGAAAAATTGTTTGTTGCTATTTCAATTGTAGCAAAATCAAATTCCAAGGACTCAGTGTTACTAAATTCAAGCCCAACTACATCACAGTTCACAGAAGAGCATTATTAAATTAGTACTCTTAGCCAGAACCATATACTAAACATTGATTAAGCTCAAATACTAAAGATAATAGGTTTATTGACATTACGGTTTTCTCTGTGACTAGCCTTGCGTCTCTTCTTCGCTTTTATCCATAAGATATAGCAGCCAATGCAAAAAATCACCACCAAAATCACAACCAAGACAACTATGATGGCAATCAAATGTGTTGAAATATTTCTTCCTCCTGTCAAACATTGACATTAATTCCACACAAACTTAAAACTTCTTGACAAATGTCGGTATCATATCAAGATTTTCAATATCTAGGGGACTGTAATGCAACATCAATTGTATTTAATTGTTATTCTTTCTCCTAAAAGAAGGTTCACAACCGTAACATGGTCGTGACATCAACGTTTTGAAGTCTCTACGACGCACGAGCCCCTTTAGTTGCAGTTCTTCTGAATAACAAGAATTGGAATTCGATTGCGATCATTATTGCAATTTAATAAGTCTTGATTTGGGAAGTAACTCACTCCTTGTGGCACCTATCCTAGGATTAATCTAATAGCACGCTCAAAGGGTCTAAACTATAAAGACCCTTTGGCGCGCCTGTTGGAGTCAAAGACGCTAATTACAGTAGATTAAAAAAAACTTATGAGACACATCCATAACAAAACATCAGAAAGAAGTACTAACCCTTATCGGAAGTTGATATTGATGCCGAGGTTCCAGAATGCTGATAAAACGGATAAGTCTCATATCTAACAAAACAGCTTGGAAACAAAATTGTTTCCCCTATGCTACCTTCACAACAAGCCTTAGGAAACTCCGCGGCCGCATCCTCAATACACCGCCTACAATCCCCGGCTGACAAGTCCGGCGTACACTGAGCAAGACCATAAAGCGTCACACTAACAGAAGCATTTTCTTGTTTAACAGCATATTTGTTAAAACCACCAATAGAAACCGCAGCTTCATTTGGAAGCACATTCAAAACAGATCTTAAAGCTGCATAAAACCCTTTACTATGTAACAAAACAGGATCCCCCATTGGAATCACAATCTTGTATCTTGGTAAAGTTTCCATTTTTGAAAAGATGAATCTATATGAATATCTTAACAAACACTCGTTGTACCAAATCACAGCTTCTTTTGAAGAAGGACATGATTTTGGAATTGTTAGTGTTGCAAAACCAATACACTCTCTACATAAAGCAAATGGAACATCTCCACGACACATATAGAGACCATAGACTTTGTCTAAACCTTTTCCTGATGTTGTGTTGAAGAATCTAACATCATTTGTTACATTAGAAGAAAGTGAAGAGAGAAGAGTTTTGAGATTTGAATGAAAAGTACTGTTTTGTATGAATGTTTTGTTGTTTGTACATGTAACATTGTTGAACACAGATGCAGAAGTTTCTGTTATGGTAATAATTAAGATAAGAGTAATAAGCATAAATATCTTAGATAATACTTTGATAATCATCATGATTCTGTTATGCTGCAAAAAGTCTTAGATACTTTGATGAACAAGCATGTGGTTGCATTTGCATAAAGCAGGATCTAACAATTAGATTCAGAGATCTGACAGTATAGTATGTTTGAAATTAGTTAAGAGTCAATAAAGGAAAGAAAAAAAACTATAGTTAAAAAAGTGGGTAGAAGCTAATTTTATATAATAATCTGACTAGATTACAAATACAATGGATGCAAGTTCAATCTTGTATGCTACATATTTTATGGTTGCAACATTTTTCAACGGTGTAATAGTCTTATCCAATTATATATAAGTTGTCAATTCTAGCTGGCGGACACGAGCAATTCTATCTTAGGCACAACCCCAAATCCAAAATATTTGGGCACACACACATCAAAGAGCAAAATTTAAAAATTAATGATTAAGTCACATCAATTGTCATTAATCAATCCTTTTATATTTAAATTTTTTAAAATTATGTATGTGTGTTCAAATGATATTTGTTGGGTTTGTGTCCAAGTAAGTGTTTATTTGGGTTTGTTTATTTGGTAGGTAATATTCATTTTTATTTGTCATCATTTTGTTTATTCTTATAAGTATTTGTGGTTTAGATAAAATCATTGAAACATGGGGATGGGGTCATGTGAATAATGAGTAAGATGAAAATAATATTCCCTTAATCTAGTGAATATCATGTGACTAAGAAAGGTGAGACTCCAGCACAGTTTGGGTGTGTGTATGATGTACCCCACTTAAGTTGGATGAATGATAGCCACTTAGCCAGAAGTGGATTAGAAGCGTAAGTTTTACAGCAATCAAGGTGCAGTCAATGTATTATAGGTGTCTGATTAAAATTAGATGGATCAGATTTAAATACAGCTTTAATTTTTTAAAATATATAAAATTTTGATCTTAAATTTAAATTATCCGTCCTCGATCAAACGGCCTTGATTTCACTGAATGCATATAGTTACTAATGCCAACTGCACCCAATCCAGATTTCACTTAGCCATGTGTATTCCACCGATAGTAATTTCCAATACTTAATTATGTATTCGCTAACTACTTGATTAGAATATCTTCAAAAGTCTCATAAGTGTAGTTCAAATGGTAGCTACTAAGAATATTATTAGAGTAGTCGGAGTTCGAACCTCAGATTCCATTTTTCTCTACATTTTAATGTGTGAATCTAGCCACTAAACAATTAGACAAAAAAAAACATCTTCAACAAAATAATCTTGATTCTCGTTATCGAGTGTCTTGAAAATACTCTTTAAAAAATTTATTTAAAAAATTAAACATTTTAAATTTAATTTAATACATATTTTCTTATTTAAAAATTTATTATTTAAGATCCTTAAAAAGTATCTCAAAGGCATTTATTAGCTTTTCTTAATTAATAGTTTTTATGGGTTGCATGAGTTTCTTTTTGTAATCCAAATTGGCACACAATATTTAAATAATTTATAAAAATATCTCCAATTATTATATTTTTTAATGAATCTATTTTAAATTTATACAACTCGTAAATATTTTGCTTCAATAATATATAAAGAGTATTTTATATTTCAGCTTCGGCCCTCCTTTTTACCCAAAAAAAAAAGAAGAAGAGTATTTTATATTAACAATGATACCGTATTTTATTTAACATTTCGTCAAATTAAAAAGAGCAAGTACGTCCCGTGAGCTTAGTGTTGGGAAAATAATCGGCATAGAAAAAATAAAAGAACACAATCACAACACAAGAATATTTGTTTACCCAGTTCGGTCAAAACAACCTAGTCTGGAGGAGAGAGCAACTCTCCGTTCCACTAAATCCAAAGAGTAACTTTACACAAGATTCCCATAAGGGTTACAAGAATTAGTCTTCAAACCTAACTCTACCCTCATCCCGAATCTCTTCCCGTGGCCAAGAGACTCAATGATTTAGACTATCCAAGATGTATTCAATAATCCTTTGCCCAACCCTAGAGTCGTACCAAGAGACAACCCTCTTGTTTCTCTCTAAAACCCTAGCCTTTGTGTCGGCGGCAAATCCTAATTGAATTTCCTACATCTTGCTTGCTCTCCTTGCTTTCCTATTTTTCTATGAATAAATCAACCCTATTTATAGAAAAATACAAGCCTTCAAAATAGAAACAAATCTATTTTAAAAACAAACCGAATCTTGCCAAAAATATAAACCTTTATTTTTAAACATATCCAGTTTAAAAACAAATAAAATCTTGCAGAAACATATTTTAAGACAATCTTCTCAAATCTCATTAATGTGAGATTTTCCAACATGTATATTTTCAACCCTAGTTCAGTTGGTAGGACATTGAATTATATATATGTAGAGGGTCGGTGTTCGAAATCTGGTCTTTCTACTTATCCACCTTAAGGGTGAAATTTCTAGTCATTAGACTACTTAACAAAAGGAAGAAAAAAAATAAAATAAAAAGCAAGTACATAAACTCACTTAAATACCTTAATTGAAAATGGTATAAGTGTATGTTTGGTTCTGCGGTGACGAGAATTGATTTTTTTTTTGACATAAAGATGCTTATAGCATTTCATTAATAATATAATGTTCAATACAATGGGGTACATCAATATAAATAGTGGAACTAGCAGAAAAGGGGGCAACCCGCGCAAGAGCGTGAGCTACCTCATTAGCTTGTCGCCTGCTGAACTCAACCCGAGAGTTTGTAAAAGAAGAAGTGAAAAGACTTCTAGTAACCGACATAACTTGACTAAATTCAGTAACATCCGGCCGCTGACGATGAAAAGCGTCTGTGACGATTTTGGAGTCTAAGACAAAGTCAATATTGTCTTTTCTTAAATCACGAAGCCATTGCAACGCATACAGCAGACCCAAGGCTTCACCAAGGGGGACCGAACATTTGGGGGAGAAATTGATAGTTTTGGCCAAGACAAAGGAGCCCTCATCATCGCGTATGCATAATCCAATACCTGTCCTATTTAGGGAGTCTGAGAAAGAAGCATCAATATTACACTTCAATCTACCTGGAGGAGGACGTTGCCAAGCTGTGTCGGTCGAGGAGGGCGAGGTGGTGGTATGGTGAGCATGTCGTACCCCACAAGGAGGAACACTGGGAGACGTCGGGGCCTGAGTGGAGAATTGATTTTGATAGAATTGATTCTGTAAAATTGATTCTGACCAAAATTGATTTTAAGTTAAAGTGGTTTATGTTTGGATATATTCATGTAAAAGTGAGTTGAACAAAAATTTTGAGTGTAAAAATTAATTCTAGAATCAGAAGCTACGATTTCTAGCTTCAAGTAGAATCAATTCTGGAGGCAAAATCAATTCTATTTTTTAGAAACCAAACAAGTCAGAATCAATTCTACACGTCCAGAATCAATTCTGGCTACTCCAGAAGTGGAACCAAACATACACTAAGAATGTGTTTATTTTCACGTTTAGCATTTGTTAGACGTGCGTTTATAATCCAACCAACACTATGTTGCTTTAATGAAAGGTGACGTTTAAGCAGTGTAAATATAATTAAATATAAGACTCAGAATGTTCAATATCTAAGAACCTTTATTATTATACATATAAATTAAAAACATATGTGTTTTATATCAAACAGAAAACTAACGAGGATAAAATGTACTGATTGACATGTCATTAACTGAAAATGGATTAGAACTACTACCAGATAGACCTGAGCTAGACTCTTGCTGCGCAACAATATTTTTATCCATTCCACTTCCACCACCATGCAACACAAATGATGGTTCTTGTGGAGATGGCAGTTCAAGTGGTGAGTGCCTAGTAAGATATGAAACAACTGTTGACATTGTAGGTCTAGCATTTGGATTTTCTTGAACACATAATAAGCCAATTTGAATGCATTTTATAACTTCTATTTGAGAATATTTTTCTTTAATACTTGGGTCAATTGCAGTCAACAATGTTTCATCATTCCATTGTCTCCAAACCTGTCACAATTTATCAAATAAAATGTTCATCACAAAAAATGTGTGTGAATATTAATTTAATAAATGCTAGATATATCACACACTCACATAGCTTAAGAGGCCTTTAGCATTTTGATTTGATTCGTAAGAGTTTGCATTCTTTTTTCCGGTGATTATCTCGATAATCATTACTCCAAAACTGAAAACATCTGATTTTTCAGAGAATTTTCCAAGCATAGCATATTCCGGAGACATATAACCACTATAAAAAAATATATAAATTAGCTATAACATACAATTCAAAAAGAGAAAAAAGAATATATACGAGAATTCAAAACTTACTATGTTCCCACAATTCTGCTAGTGTTACCACGATCTTGGTCAATGTCAACAATTCTAGCCATGCCAAAATCCGAGATTTTAGGATTCATATGTTCATCTAATAAAATATTACTAGGTTTGAGATCACGGTGTATCACTTTAAATCGAGAATACTCATGTAAATATAGAACTCCTAATGCAGTTCCTTCTATAATTTTGTAGCGCTCGAACCAGCTTAACTTTTGTTGTTGGCCCCCTAAAAAAATAAATGAAATTATAATAAAGAGTATAATATAAAAATAAAAACCAAAAAGATATTTAATAATTTAAATTTATAATTGAGAAAAATATAGATTAAACACTTTTATAAACCTTTTGGAAGAAATAATTTGTCCCCTATAAACTTTCATGTAAATTACTAGCTAGATGAATCATGCATTTATCATTTTTAATACTAAACATACATTTTATTAATTGATCTTATAGAAGATAAAAAGTTATAGTTAGAGAAAGAAAAAAGAGAAAAGAAAAATACTTATATGAAATATTGAAAGAGAATGTCAAATTAAGTTGACATACCGAATAGAAAATAATCAAGACTTCCATTTGGGACATATTCGTAAATGAGAATCTTCTCTTGCTCTTCTAGACAAAAACCTATCAAGGCCACAAGGTTTCTATGTTGTAGCTTGGCTATCAATAAAATCTCATTCTTGAACTCAATTGAACCTTGTGTGGAACTTGTTGAAAGCCTCTTCACAGCTATATCTCTCCCATCACGAAGAGTGCCCTAAAAATTTACTCCATAAACCAATAGTTGTATAGAAAACATGATTGTGACCAATACAATAGTATTAGTACGCGATTAAGTTTAGCATAATGAGTTAGACTCGCGTCCAATATAAATTATTGCTTTTTACCTTGTAAACTTCTCCAAATCCACCTTTTCCAATCTTGTTCTCATGTGAGAAATTGTTTGTTGCTGTAGCAATAGTAGCTAAATCGAATTGCAACCCCTCTAAAGTGGTAATCTCATCACCAACTTGACCAATATGTTTGAGTTGTTGAATTAATTAGTTTGGACACTTCATAAGTTTAACATAGATTTTGAGAAGAAAAAAATCATGGAAACCTAATTGGTCCCTAAGAAATATAGAAATAATTTTAATTTGATTCTCAAAAATTTTAAACATCGGTCAAATATTTTTTTTATTTTATTTAAGATCAGTTTGACCGCTGTTTAAAATATTTAAGAGTCAAATTATATTTTACTCATTTTTTAGGGGCTAAATAGGAGTTTTTTTAACTTAGAAATTTCTTTGAATTTTGGGCCTTACAGTTTTCTTGGAGGAGAATATTCGAATTTCTTTTTCTCACTTTTCTCCTTAGATAATAGAAGCAAATAGCAAAGACTATTGCCGAAACCACAATAGATGTAACAATTATAGCTGTTCGTGATCTTCCTTTTTTATTTTCTACACGCACAAAAAAACTTGTCATTTCTTAAAAATTAAGTATCATTCAAACACCAATAATAATTGTCGACAGAAAAATGATATTTGAAATCAACGGATATGCGGAGTGATTTATATGCGGAGTGATTTTTAAAGCAACGATAGACAAACTATACATTCACTTATTTTATTTTAATATAATATAATGATATTAAATTTATAAAGGGTAATAGTGGATGTTAGATAAAATAATAAGAGTAAAAATGGAAGAAAATATGATAAATTATATAAACTATAAGTTCATAAAAATAAATTGTAAGTCCGTAATAAAAAAATTGTTACCAAACAGGTCTTTTAACTTATAAGTCATGAAACATAAACTATAAATCAGTTTGTTGGTTTTGTCAATCAGACCCCAATTAAACAACATTAGAAGTAGACATGGCGTTGGAATTGGAACATGGCACGGAATAGTCCGGTCCAAAAAGTCTTGGTCTTCCTTGGGGAAGAGCTTTGCACGTGCAAGACCATCTTATGAGTTTTTCTTTATGCACTTCCTAAGATTTCATTCTCGTTCTCTAAAATAATCAAAATATTCTTTTCACTATTTAAGTAGCGCGAACGCAATTTATATTGTATACAGTGAGTGAACTTTTTTTTATGCAACCTCAACGTTTGCATCATTCCCCACATAGTTCGCTGTTTATAGTGCAAACTCAAATACAATTTGCTACGTAGAATGCGAATAAATTTTCACTTTAATTAGTAACCCTTATAAAAATTTAGTCATCGTCCAAGACTATAATTTTATTGGTCATTGGAGCGTCGACCAATCATACACACACATGTCCACACACACACCATATAATTCTATAGCTCTTTTTTTTTAAATCACTTGCTCACAGTTTTTATTCAAAATATTTTTTTGAAGTGAACACTTTAATTAATTTGTAAACTGTGTTTCATTAAAAAAAATCATGAGAGATGAGGAGAGGATTAAAGAGACAAAAAAATGTGAAGTTTAAGATTCACTACTTAGATAATGAACATTTTTTTCTTCTCAATTTTTACTAGCGAAAATACTTTCATTTCAACCCTTCAACAGTGACTTTCGCTAATCCTAATCCACTTGGCAACAAGTCAACTACTCATTGGCTGCCAACCATATCTCTAGGTCCCACCACACCAGGTTGAGTTGAAAGTCATAATTTTCTGATTTTTTTCAATTATGTCAACCTTGTAAATATAATAAGCACATGGATCGCTCTTGTAATTATTTTATGCAGTTACACACAATAAAAGATTTCAGGTGTAGATTTTTTATCAGATAATTACTATATAAATAATCAGATTTTATATCCGTTTGTTTTAATTAGATTAAAAAAATTAGTGATTTTGATATTAGATTCATTTATAGAGATTTTATAAAAAAGTAGAATTTACATTGTGTTTGTTTATTATAATAAAAATCATTTTTTTTAAGAAAATAATCTTTAATTTGTTTGAATACAACCTGTAAAAGTGATTTTTTTAGTTATAAAATAATCACACTTGTTTTCTCTTTCCTCTAAAAAAAATCAATTATTTGATAAGCTACTTTTAACAACTTCTCATTTTTAGCTGTTTTCTGATTATTTTTAGATTCTGATTTTTTTAAAAATCTGTAACAAACGGATGTAATATTCTTAAAAGTGATTATTTTTATAAAAAAAAAGTGATTTTTTGCTAAAATAATTTATAACAAACGGATACTAAACAGTCCATTTCATTTGGAAGTTCATAAATAGTACTATTAAATCCAAATCTTAAATATAATACTCTCATTCTTTTTATACGAAATTTTTATTCGTATTTTAGACTTATTGAATAATTGTTTTATTTGATTTACAAAGACCAAATAAATTAACTATTTAATAAATTTAAAATGTGAATTGTCTTTTAAAAAATTAAAGTAAGTAGCATTTAGGGGAAGACAACGAGGAAGTAGAGAGTAGAGTAGCTGTGGCATATTTGCATGAGTCATAGAGGAAAATGGATTTGATGTAGTAACTGCGTGACACAGTTATTCGTCTAGACCGCCCGATCTGAAATTCAAGGACATGATGATTTATAATAAAAAAAAATTATATGTAATTTGAACCGTCTAATCTCCAATCAACGGCTCACATTAGCTACTGCAAGAAAATACGGGATTTTTATAAATCCAGGGAATTCAGATCCATCATAGAGTTTACAAGCCATTTTAGGAGGAAAGCTTTATCCTTTGGATTATGTTTCTTCTTTCAAAGCATAAAAATGTTATCATTTAATTTAATTGCTAATTTGATCAAGCATTTTAAATTGATGTTTAATTGCAGTTTTAGTCTTCTCCTTTTATTATTTTATTAACAATTTCCTATTTTGATAAACTCGCATCATCTCATTTAAACGTTCTTGATATATGATTTTATTAAACAAAAGCTTACCTGCCGAATTAGCAGATGGAACGAGTCCTGCAGGAGCTGGCGTTGGAGCAGTAAGAGAACGATAGAAAGGATAAATTTCAAACCTGATAACACAATTAGGATATAAAACTCTTCCACCTTGCGTTCCTGCACAACACCTTGGAAGATTCGAATTTATCAAACTATAAAGACAACTTCTACACTCTCTTTCATCAATATCAGGTGTACACTGAGCTAAACAATAAAGATTCTGAAATATAGATATTTTCTCTTCTCTCGTAGCAAATTTCTTCAAAGAATTAGTAGCAGCTTCATCTGCAGTTTTGTTCAACGTATCATACAACAAACGGTTGAAGCTATCTTGGTTCGTCATATTCGTGGGACTTGCGAGAACATAGCCAGGTCCTTCTGCCACTGTCGAAAAGAATGAGTTGTTGGAATACCGAACCATGCATTCATCATACCAGATAACTGCTCTAACTGAAACAGAGCACTCTGTGTTTGTGGAAAGTCTTTTGGTTGCGTTTCCAACGCATGATGAGCATAGGTTGGTAGGGATATCACCCCTGCACATGAATAGTCCATAAACTGTTTCTGAATGATTTTTTTCGGCTATGGTGTTGTTGAAGAATAAGGTGTTTTGATTGGTTGCTTTAGATGATAAGGAAGATAAGAGGGTTTTGAGGTTTATTTGGTAGGTGCTGTTTGATGTGAATTTGTTTGGTGAACAAACTTGATAGAGAAAATTAGGGTCTTGTGCATAAGAAGTTGAAGAATTGATGAAGATGATTAAAAGGGTTAAGAGGAAGAAAACTAGTACTTCGATGTTGGAAGCCATGGATGGATGATTTTGTGTTTTTGAGAGCATGAACTAACCGGCTACCAATAACAAAGAGTTGCTTTGCCGTTTGTGTTTTGTTAGTTATTTATTTATTTTGAGTAATGCTAAATGGTACGAAGGATGAAAACAAGAAATACAAGAAATGCTGATCTGTACTATTGTAATTGGTGGGTTAAATTAATTAATTCCTATTTTTAAGCAAATCATGGTGGGTGTGGTTGTTAAAGTTTTAATTTACAACTTTGCTTATTTCTCAACTGTCTGCCACATCATTCTCACATTTCTTGAGTTGAGTATCTCGTACCAACCGGCATTTTCCTTTATTTATTACTACTAAACTTCAAAATTTCAACCAATCTTAGTTGTTTCAAAGGTAATTGGCCTGAACTTGGTAGGGAAAACTACGGTTCGATCCTCCGCAATTAGGATCGGGAGGGGGTAGAAACCACTTGATACCAGAACTGACTCCCGAACCATATTAAACTGGTAGTGAAGATAAAATAAGATAAAAACTTCAAAATTTCAATATGTAAATTTAGAACTTTCCTGAAAATTTGTTAATTATTTTAGTTTGAGAGGGACCGAGGGACACCTGGATACAAATACATAGAGGAGGAAAGTCATGTTTTTATTTGGTCTTTCTCATTTTTGTTTCCATCTGAGTAATTCCATTGGAAAAAACTTCTCACCATACACACAGAAAGAGATCCAAATCACTTAATCAACAAAAAAAATGACAATGTTACTAATCTGTACTTTTGTGGACAACTGTTATGTCAAAGTGGATATTGAATATCACCACAACAATCCTAGTTTGGAGGGTTTGTAACTTTAGTCTTTGTAAAAAATAGTGTGAAAGTCCAAGAGGTTGTTGCAATTTTAACTTGTAAAAATGACAAATTTAGTAATAAATTATTGAAGATTTAGTATTAAATTATTATTGTGAGTTGATTTTGTTTAGTTTTATTTATTGTTTATTGTGTGAAGACTTTTTCTGATTACTTTTCTAACAACAACTGAATATTTACTTTATGTAATTCTAAAAATTAATTTCCCAAAATTTCATAAATCCTTAAATACGCTATGTTTAATTGATCACCTTAATTGTTGATGTGATCTCCATGACTCTTTACATATGTTCCTTCTTCAAAATACACAAATCATGATGAGATTATCATTTGTTGGGACACATGTGCCGCCAAATTCTGCTGCAATCCATCCGCCAACACTTGTCAATAGAACATGTATTAGAGAACGTTCTAGGTTTCCTTAAACCCTAATTCTCATCCTATATAAACTCATGCCTTATGGGCTAAGTGAGATGTGTCTTATCTAACTCTAAATATCTCTCAATCTGACACCCACTGACTTGTTATCCGAGTGTGTAGGTATCACTCCTCCTTCACAACAGGTACAATTACCAATGATCCAAAACCATCGACTCGCGACAATCTTATCATCCATATCTCAAGTCTGAAGAGGATCAATATTTCTCTTTCTCCCGGTTTCTCCCCTTCTAAACTATAGAAACATCTAATTTCTTTATTATTTCTCTCTTTATATAATTTGTTAATCTAGCATGCTATTGCGTGGACTATTCAAAATTTTCGAAATGTTGTAATCTTTTCGAAGGGAACCTTTTATGTCGAGTATCTAGTGGATAGAGTGAAACTTACTTGGATAAAAATTATGGCAACTCATGTTCTTTCTATGAATGAAGGATGTTTCCTATTTTGTGTTGGAATTATTAGAGTTTATTAGGGGTGTATTTATAGTAAGATCTCGGTGGTCCTGGTTGATTAAAGGCCCCTTTGGTGTATGTCTTGCCTCAGTGGTGTCATATCTTCTCTTCGTGGGGAGTTAGTTTTTCATGCAGACGTTGTTTTAGGGTGTTCTTTATTCATTGGAGTCTGTGCGCTTTTGTGTTTTATTGTTAGTGTAGCTTTTGGTATCTGTTTTTTTTTTTTTTTTTTTTCCGGGCGGTTTTGTGTTGAGGGTGTAGAGTTTTAAATTGTGCATACTTCTGATACCTATTTATACTCTGATTTTTTTTTCTTGTCTGATTTGGCAATTTGATTTTTTTTTTTAATTAATCCCAGTCTTAAGAGAAAGATACATCCTTTGGAGAAAAAAAAATTTATTTAGAAAGAAAAAAAAATCCTTCTGTTGTTTATTCCCGATTAATACAACCTCATATGTTTCATTTTAAGTTTATAATATTAAGCAAAATACAAGTAAAATTTGGTGATACATAATTATTTTTTTCAAGAAATCAAACTCACACTTTCTTTTATTTTGTCACGTCAAACTCACACTTTCTAATCTCTCAAGAAATCAAACTAAGATTTTCTAAACAATTTATCTTATACTGTAGGAAATTAACTAATCACTTTTTATTTTAAACGAATTCATTAACCACTTTACCTAAAATAAATTACTTAGATTTTGTCAAAAAAGACCATCTCCTTTTTAAAATATCCAAACAATGTAACGGAATATTTATTCCATTCCGCTCCATCTCATTCCACTCTATTCTATTCTGCTCCGCTCCATTCCATTGCATTTCATCAATCCAAACAGATTGTTATCTTCCCATGTCCATCTTCGTTTAGATACCGAGTCTGTCCACTTCTCTCCCCCTCGGCCCTCCCTGCACATCATTGAGAAAGAAAAAAAATCACCTTCAATGTCAATTTTCTACATTTATTCATTTCCCAATTAGGAATTCCTCTCCATTAATACAATATGCGACAAAGCTTTTCCAAATTCCTAACTTTACGGTATTGCATCTATTTTACCTTTTGCATTTTCTCTCCTTCTTCTCCATGCCAAAACTGATGCTAACTATTTACTTTTTTCATTCTTCTCATTTCTTGTTCTTCAGCAAATGCTCGATATTGTCAATGACATTCTGTTCAACTCTTCCTATGCAAATTGTAGGTTCTGGTTTCACAACTTTAATTAAGCTGAATTTCGTCTCCTAATGCAATTAATTTTTTGTATAGGACTTATAATTATACGAGTATGAAGTACCATATGAATTGATGTAACATTAATGCGTATTGTGTCAATGTTCAATTTATTCTTTGAAATTGTGATTGATTACTATATTTTAATGGTGCAGGAAGCAGCTTCATTGTTTAGTTGGGTTAGCCAAAGGGAAAATCATATCAAATTTTCAAGATCTAATAATGCTGTCAAGGTAAGAGATGGATGACTGGATTTTGTGCTGATTAGTTAACAATGATGGCTTTAAGATAAATGTGATCAGCTTAATGATGTGTGACTTTTATCTTCTTTTTATCAAGCACTTACTGGACAGATGAATTCTATGAACTTTCAAAATTCTATACATTATAAAAATTAATGATACATTTATTTGTAATTAACATGGTCATATAATCATATAGAGAAGGAAGATAATGTCATTGCTGACTAGTGGTTATATACCCTTAAAAATGCATCAATTGATATACCATAATACCAGTGTTCTAAACTTTAGATGGTAGGATGAGCATCCTAATAAAAATTCATGTCTAAATCTGAAAGCCATTACAAAAGGTCTGGGTTGCAGGGAAAAATGGTATACAACTCTCAATGAAAGTAACATTTTGACATCACAAACTAGAGGGAAAGAGAAAAAACAAGTATAGGAATTTTATACTAAATGATTCTATGATCATTCCTTTGTTTAGACAGTAGCTAATGCTTAACTCCTGATTTGATTTGTCAAAAAAACCTATAGTTTCCTTTTGTGCTTAAGAGAAAACGAGCCCTATAGTTCCCTTTTTCCAGCTAATTACTGGAGTTGAAATGGGTGGATTCATCATGATTAGACTTAGTTTTCAATTGGAGAACATTGCTGCCAAGGTTGATGAGCATCTTTAAAAGTTGGTTTAAGTCTTTTATTTCAATTTCTTTCTTCTGTAATAGCATAAATGGAAAGATAGCGTCTTATAAGAATTTCTTTTTTTTTTTGTCATAACTTTATGTTGTTTCAAATAGAATTTGTCTGTTAAAATAGTAGGAAACACTATTGAGAAAATCTCTGAGATTTAAATCAGCTGTTTTTTACCACCATCTTGATTCTTGATAGCAAAGAATCCAATTGAGTTTTACCAAAAGTGTTGTAATCTTTTATGTAATTAAATGAGAAGCCTAATGAAATGATAAACACAATGCCTTTATGTTTATATGCAGATACAAAGATAATGAATCTCCTACTATGAGCTTCAAGCAAACGACTTCAGGATTTAAGTTCTGCAGTTCAAATCGATGGCCAAAATTAGCAGGTATATGTTTTACGATTCCAGTTTGCACACATTATTTTCATATTTTGAATGCATGTGCTTTTGTTCATTAATACACATTTTCAAATTCCACTCGGGATTTTTTCAGATACATGAATAATCTCACTAGAAATAAATGCAACTGATCAATGTTTCTAAGTCTAACACATGTACATCTTCATTCCAGTATTAACATTTGGGGAGAGAGAGAGAGAAAGAGAGAGAGAGAGAGAGAGAGAGAGAGAGAGAGAGAGTTATATGCGGACACATAGTTTGAAACAAATTTTTGTGCAGACTAAAAACAAAAATTGATATATTTATAGAGACAAAATATATTAAACTCTATTTATAGCTAATTAAAAACAACAGTATACATTTAATGAAAATGAATTAACCTACCTTTGAGGATAAAATTCACTTATAGACATATGGTTCACTGATAATGATATAAAATTATTGGCAGAACTTGGTTCCATTTGTGCTGTTACTTCTTCATTCATTCTATGTTGTATGAAAAATGCTGGTTCTTGTGGAGATGGCAATTCTGGTGAATGACTATTGAGATATGAAACAACCATTGCCATCGTAGGTCTGACATTTGGATTTTCTTGAACACATAACAAACCAATATGTATACACTTAATAACTTCAATACGAGAATAATTTTCAAACTTTGGATCCAATATGATTAATGGAGTTTCATTTTTCCATTGTCTCCATACCTATACAATTTATCAAATTAAATGATCAAATCATCAAGCTTCTCTAAATTTGAATAAATTTCAATTGACTGACTAGGTTAACATACTCACATAACTTGTAAGGCCTTCAGTAACATGATGTGATTCATAAGGATTTATATTTCTTTTTCCTGTAATAATCTCTAAAACAATGACACCAAAACTAAAAACATCCGATTTCTCCGAAAATTGTCCAAGCATTGCATACTCTGGGGACATGTAACCCCTATGGTTAAAAAATACAAATTAGAAAGAAGAAAAAAACCACATGTAAGAATAAAAGAAAATGGTTAAATATATTTTTCATTCCTCTGAATATATCAGCTTTCATTTGTAGTCTCTACAAAAATTTCCTTCACACATTCTTCTGCCACAATTATTCAGTACTACCAATTTTAGTTGTCGCCTTTTACCTATAGAAACATTTTGTCGATGGAAATTCACATCGCAGGTGCCACGTGACTTCTTTTTTATGATGTGACATTAGTGAAGGCTTATAATATCATTAACTTAGGAATTTAACCATTTGATTTTAAATTAATATTTACTCTTTATTAATTGACATATAACACCAAATTACATGGTTGAATTAAAGATTAAATGATTAATTTATTAAGTTAATGATATTTTAATGCCACTGCAATGTCTTGTCATAAAAAAAAGCCACTTGCCACGTGGACTTCACATCGCAGGTGCCACGTGACTTCTTTTTTATGATGTGACATTAGTGAAGGCTTATAATATCATTAACTTAGTAATTTAACCATTTGATTTTAAATTAATATTTACTCTTTATTAATTGACATATAACACCAAATTACATGGTTAAATTAAAGATTAAATGATTAATTTATTAAGTTAATGATATTTTAATGCCTCTGCAATGTCTTGTCATAAAAAAAAGCCACTTGCCACGTGGACTTCTGTTGGACAAGTGTCAATATAGTTAAAAACTGAGGACTAAAATTAGTAAAATAAAATATTTCAAAGACAATAGTTTGAAGGAAATTTTTTGTAGTGCTAAAAACGAGAGTTAATATATTTATAGGGACAGAAAATATATTTAAGTCAAAAAACAATATACTTAACAATGAAAAATTTACCATGTTCCAGCAATTTTGTTTGTATGTCCTTGATCTTGATCTATTTGAACAATTCTAGCCATGCCAAAATCTGATATTTTAGGATTCATATTTTCATCTAATAAAACATTACTAGGTTTAAGATCACGATGTATAACTTTGAGACGAGAATATTCATGTAAATAAAGAATTCCTAACGCCGTCCCTCCTATAATTTTGTAACGTTCATCCCAGGTTAACTTCTGTTGTTGAGTATCTGCACATTTTTTGAATGAATGAGAAACTAAATTAAAACAGTTGTTTGGTAATCAATCGCTTGAATTAATTTAAGATATAATACCTCAAGTTAAAAGCATGTATAACTTCTGAATTACTTTGCTAATTAACTAATAAATAGAAGAAGTTGAGATGAAATGTCAAACCAAATAAAAAGTAATCAAGGCTCCCATTTGGCACATATTCATAAATAAGAATCTTCTCTTGCTCTTCTATGCAGAAACCTATTAATACCACAAGATTTCTTTGCTGTAACTTGGCTATCAATAAAATTTCATTCTTGAACTCGATGATGCCTTGCTTTGAACTTGATGAAAGCCTCTTAACAGCTACGTGTCGTCCATCAGAAAGAATGCCCTAATTAGAAAACAAACCATCATTTACACAGAGAACTTTATCATAAAATAAATAAACTTTTTCATGTTTTCTCACCTTGTAAACTTCTCCAAATCCACCTTCGCCAATCTTGTTTTGATGTGAAAAGTTGTCTGTTGCTGTTCTAATTACGGCCATTTCGAATTGCAAACCCTCCAAAGTGGGAGACAAATATCAAATATGTTTGAATTGTTAAACCACTTAACAAATCTTCATGAAATTACAAATTAATTAACATATATGGATTAATTGACTTATTTCAAGCTGTTACAATCATAATACGTACAGTTTTCTTTAAGAATTAAGGTCTTATAACTGCTCTTTCTTGCTTTTCTCCTTAGCAAATAGCAGGAAAAAGTTAGAAGCAATGTTGACAGGATGATCGGGACAACAACTAGCACCATTCGCAACCTTCTTTTTTCATTTTCTGCACAAATCGTAAAAAAAAATGCCTTACTACAAAAAGAGAATACATAAATTAAGATGTCAGGTAGTTGCTTTACATTGTGTTGTGAGCATTCATACACCAATAATTGCTTTAATTGGTTCAGCCATAGTTGGTTATTTATGTCTTTTAAAATAAAGAGTAGTGAAACAATAAATAATAAAGTACTACATATTAGTCTTTATAACTTATTAAATATTTTTTTGGTGTTAACCCTTTGATTCTTTCGGGAAAATGGTTTTGATTAATCTAAAGTTCGGTCTAGAAGTAAGTAAAATATAATAAAAAATTGTTTCACCCAAGTATGGAACTCATGTACTACCCGAACTATTCAATTTTAGATGAAGTTCATTAACCACTTGAATTCTATTTCCTGTTTAGCATTGAATTTATATTTGGAAAACAAAAAAAAAATCCCCCCGTCCTTTTTTATGAGCATCCTCTTGCACTCACAAAATGAATGCTTATAAAAAGGGATGAAGGAAGTATTTTGGAAGAGTAATAAATGAATTGAGTCATCCAAGTAATATTGATCGAATGAAACTTCACCCTCTGGCTCATCACCATTCCTGTAGAATTGGGACAATCCAAACATCATATAGCAGCTAGGATATAAAAATTTTCCTTCTGGACTTGCCAAACTACTCCAAGGAATTTCGTTTTGGAAAATGTTTTTCAGGCAGGTGCTGCAATCTCCATCAGACAAATCTGGCGTACATTGAACAAGAGTGTAAAGGGTTTGATGATTATTCAATTTTACCGATCTTGTTTCATAGTTTTTAATAGTACTCTCCCCTGTCTCTGTCTGGATATACTGCAATCCATATAAAGTATTTGCTAGTATCCAAGTAGCGAAGCTTTGAAGCAGGTTCAGGTTTGAAGCATTGGCCATATTGAATTGGTGAAATTTTGGAGAACTTGTATCAATGCCTGAAAGGAGAGAATGATAGGAATAGCGCAGTAAGCATTTATCATACCAAATTATAGCCTCTTTGGAGGTAGGACACTCTGAGGATATTCTTTTGATTGCATCTTGGACACATAACTAACAGAGGGTAGGGGAGAGGGAGATATCATCGCGGCACATGAAGAGGCCATTGACCGTGTTGACAGTTGTCTTGAAGAAACTGGTTCTGATGGCATTGGAAGACAATGAAGAAAAGAGTGTTCTGAGATTTGATAGAAAATTGTTGTTCATGGTTTCATTGTTTGAACAATTGTAGGAAAGATAAGCAGGATGTTGTGAGTATTTTGAATCGATTGTATTAGAAGCTGGAATGAGATCTTGTGGTGTGGGAGCATTACTGGGGCGATAGAAAGGGTACACATCATATCTGATGTAACAATTGTAAGTTTCAGACTTCCCTACCTCTTCGTTGCTAAATTTACTGTTCAGAAGAACGTCTGTTATGGTAACATTCAGACATTTCCTGCAATCTTGTGGTGACAGGTCTGGTGTGCACTGAGCTTGAAAATACAGGTTTTGAAATTCAGATATGGTTGCTTCCTTTGTGGCATACTTCTCGACGCCAATTGAAAAATTGGCTGCCTCATCTGCCACACCATTCAAGGTTTTGAAAACTAAACGCTCGAATACTACCTGGTTGGACACATTAACAGATGAGCACTCGCTAGAAAGTGAACTAAAGTGAGTAGGGGAGAAGAAAGATTTGTTGGAATATCGGATCATGCACTCGTCATACTGAATCATCACCTCTTTGGAAAAGGAACAATCAATGTTCAGTGGGTTTGAGGATAAATTGTAACGAGTCAAGTTTGTGATACACTGACTACAGAGATGAGCAGGAACATCACCCTTGCACATAAACTGACCATAGAGTGTATCAGTCGAATGGTTTTTGCCTTCTACTATAGTGTTGTAGAATTCCTTGTTAGCAGTGGCGTTTGAAGATAAATCTGTGAGGAGGGTCTTGAGATTCAATTGGAAGGCATTATTTGGAGTGGTTTTGTTGATATTCGAGCAACTCATCGAGATAATATCATTATTCTTTGCTTTAGTGGTTACGAAATTGATAAAGCAAACAAGGATAAAGAGAAAGACGGGGTGGAAAGAGGCCATGGAATGTCTGTTAGTCTTTGATGGATGTAGCAATGCTAGCTGCCTGGTATAAGTTTTGCTGTTCTTTATCTATCGTAATCGTTACACAATTTTATTTAAATTATTTAAAGCGAAAATTCCTCGTAGTTTGGTCTAACAGTGTAGGACAATGCAGCAGCACAAGTCAATGAATCCATACGTCAAAGAATGCTAGTACATTTTGATATTAATTCTCAAAGAAATTCAGGAAACAAAAACTACTTTTCAATTATTAGTATAGATTGTTCAATGTTGAAATTGTCAAACATAGATATTAAAGGATAAATATTGTATTTATATTTATATATATAAAAAGGACCAAAATTGTAGCATTGTGAATTACTTTTTGGTAAACACTCTATTTCCTATAGTTTTGTTGGATATAGTACTCAATATATCCAGTTATTTAGCACCACATTATTTCTTGTATATTTAATTATTTTTAAACAAATTTAAGTTTTGAATTTTGTTTTATGGGTACCAATGAATTCTATCCAGCTTCTGTGGCTTAGAGCCTTTTTTAGTTGGTCAATGCTACCAGCAAACGTGGTCAATGGGACGGGTGTTTCCTTGAAATTGCTAATATATATAGCGCATGAGATGGGCTTTCTTGTAAATTTATGGGTGATCTATAATATTTAAATTAATTTCGATACAGGGACAGTAGACTTGGACTTGGTAAATGATATTGATATGTCAATGTCAAAAGGATGATGAAGGTGAGAACAATTCATAGTGTTGCCTTAGGAAATGTCTTTTTCTAGAAGCAAAAGGTTAATACGAAAAAGAAAAAAATAAAAGAGAAAATAATATATGCGCATACGGTGTAAATTAATTTTATACTACTATTCAGTGCAACTGTGTATTCTGCCAAATTATTACACTAAACCTAACTTTAATTGTAAAACATGGAGAAATGTTTGGTTCCTATCAAATATATCGAGCATTTCTATTAAACTCAATAAAAAATGACATATATGACATACTTTTCAATACAAAGAAAAAACTAGCGCATGAAACTTCAGATGTAAGAAGAACAATGGATCATACACGTAGGTTCAATGAAACTTTAGGTGCAACGAAATGTATTCCGGTGTGTAACTATAAAAAAAGCTAATATAAAGTTTTTACACAAACAATGTATAGAAATTAAACTCTGCATATAATCAAAGTGCAAAGAGTAGGAAAGATAACTTGATTCAAAAGAGCTTCATAGTTGCAATTTTCATCATGCATGGAAATGGAATTCATATGGTCTTCAGATTGTTTAGTATGCGCCGTGCTGCCCAGGTGACTTCTCAATCAATTCTAACATCAAGATAATCCCTACATATGACATCAGTAATCTTGTTTGATTTTGCTAACCATATTTTACACCCACAACTGTTTGATAAAATGTGCACACAGATTTTGCTTAATGAGTTAATCTCTTTTCTTTTTCTATTTACCAAGTTCTTAATTTAAGGTAGATTTCCAAAGAACCTAGGAATAGAATTGCCCGTATTTAAACGTTCTTCCCCCAGATTCTTCAACTTTGCCAATTATTTTTATATTCAAAGATGTAAATGTACTCTAGTATATGTAATAATTTAACACTGTCTGTTTGACTGTTTTGAAACACCAGGAAGATTTATTCCAATTGTATTCAGATGGTTAAATTATGTGGTTTTTAGTCATTATGTGACAAGATATAGTAATACTGATACAAACAACGAAAAATGTATTCACCCACGTCTTAACGAGGAAAGAACTTAGTAACAGAGAGTCCGTTGATTGAGTCACTGGTACTATTACTATCCAATGCATTGTTGAAGACCATGTTTTCTTCAATTCCACTACACTTAAAATACGGTGGTTCAAGAGGGGATGGCAAGTTGATTGAAGGGCTGTTGAGGTAGAATGCAATTGTTGCCATTGTAGGTCTGTCATCTGGATTTTCCTGGACACATAACAAACCAATGTGGATGTACTTGATGACTTCTTCTTGGGAATAACTTCCTTCAATATTAGGATCCAATAGTTCAAGTGGTGTTTGCTCTGCCCATTTTGTACTCACATATCTCCGGATATCATCAACACGCTCTAATTCAGCAGAACAACCTTTCCTCTTTCCACTAATAGTCTCTAGAACCATGATTCCGAAACTATACACATCAGATTTTACAGAAAAGTATCCGTGCATTGCATATTCCGGAGATATATAACCACTATATATAAAAAACAAGGAAGTTTGTTTAGTTGGTGTCAAAGAATACGAATGATGGCTAGGTAAAAAGACACGTTAAAAGGTGAATGGAGTAAATTATAAACTTACTATGTCCCTACAATTTTAAATGCTTAACTCCTGATTAGATTTGTCAAAAAAAATAACTATAGTTTCCTTTTGTGCTTTAGAGAAAAGGAGCCCCTATAGTTTCCTTTTTCCAGATAATTACTGGAATCGAAATGGGTGGGTTCATCATGATTAGAATGGGTTCTCAATTGGAGGACATTGCTGCCAAGGATAATGAGCATCTATAAAAGCTGGTTTAAGTCTTTTACTGCAATTTCTTTTTTCTGTAAGAGCATAAATAGAAAGATAGTGTCTTTTAGAATTTTCTCTTTTTTGGTCATAACTTTATGTTGTTTCAAATAGAATTTGTCATTTTGTCTGTTAAAATAGTAGGAAACACTATTGAGAAGATCAACTACTGAGATTTAAATCAGCTGTTTTTTACCACCATCTTGATAGCAAAGAATCCAATTAGGTTTTACACAAAACTGTTGTAATCTTTTATGGAATCAAATGAGAAGCCTAATGAAATGATAAACACAATGCCTTTATGTTTATATGCAGATACAAAGATAATGATTCTCTTACTATGAACTTCAAGCAAATGACTTCAGGATTTAAGTTCTGCAGTTCAAGTTGATGGCAAAAATTAGCAGGTAATATGTTTTTCCGATTCCAATACGCACACATTATTTTCATATTTTGAATAATGTTCATTAATACACATTTTCAAATTCCACTTGGGATTTTTTCAGATACATGAATAATCTCACTAGAAATAAATGCAACTGATCAATGTTTCTAATACATGGATATCTTTATTCCAATACTAACATCTGGAGAGAGAGAGAGAGAGAGAGTAAGTTACATTATTAAAAAAATGATACGTGGACACAATAGTCCGAAACAAATTTTTGTACAGACTAAAAAAAAATTGATATATTTAGAGACAAAAAATATATTAAACTCTATTTATAACTAATTAACAATAGTATACATATAATGAAAAAAAACTAAACCTATCGCTGAGGATAAAATTCACTTATAGACATATCGTTGACAGAAAATGATATAAAATTATTGGTAGAACTTGATTCCATGTGTGCTGTTACTTCTTTATTCATTCTGTCATGTATGAAAAATGCTGGTTCTTGTGGAGATGGCAATTCTGGTGAAGAACTCCTAAGATATGAAACAGCCGTTGCCATTGTAGGCCTGACATTTGGATTTTCTTGAACACATAACAAACCTATCTGTATGCACTTACTAACTTCCATATGAGAATAATTTTCAATTTTTGGATCCAATATGATTAATGGAGTTTCATTTTTCCATTGTTTCCATACCTACATCAAATTATATAATCAAATCATCAAGCTTCTCACAATTTGAATAAATTTCTATTAACTAACTAGGTTAACATACTCACATAACTTGTGAGGCCTTCAGTAACATGAAGTGATTGATAAGGATTTATATTTCTCTTTCCAGTAATAATCTCTAAAACAATGACACCAAAACTAAAAACATCCGACTTCTCTGAAAATTGTCCAAGCATTGCATACTCTAGGGACATGTAACCCCTATGGTAAAAAAATACAAATTAGAAAGAAAAAAACATGTAAGAATTAAAAAACAAGGGTTAAACATATTTTCCGTCCTTATACATATATCAACATTTGTTTTTAGTCCCTATATTATTATTTTTTCAAACTTCAGTCTCCCAAATATTTTTTGTTACCAATTTTAACTAGTGACATTTGTCTTATGGAAGTTCATGTTGGAAGTGCCATGTGGCTTTTTTTTTTGACATGACACATTGCTGAGACTTTAAAATATCATTTAGTTAATAATTTGACCATTTAACCTTTAATTAAAATTTCAGCTTATTAGTTTATCAAATTAATGATATTTTAAGACCTCGGCAATAGTACGCTGTAAAAAAAGTCACTTGGCACTTGCCACATGGACTTTCGTTTGACAAGTGTCACTACAGTTGAAAAACGAGGACTGAAACTAGTAATAGAAAATATTTGGCGGAAAAAAGTTTAATGGATATTTTTGTAGGGACTAAAAATGAGAGTTGATATATTTATTGGGACGAAAAACATATTTAACTAGAAAAAAAATGTAGGTTAGAATTAAAAACTTACCATGTTCCAGCAATTTTGGTTGTTTGTCCACGATCTTGATCTATTTGAACAATTCTCGCCATACCAAAATCTGATATTTTAGGATTCATATTTTCATCTAATAGAACATTACTAGGCTTCAGATCACGATGTATAACTTTGAGACGAGAATATTCATGCAAATATAGAACTCCTGCAGCCGTTCCACCTATAA
Source organism: Trifolium repens (assembly GCA_030408175.1). Classification (NCBI taxonomy): domain Eukaryota; kingdom Viridiplantae; phylum Streptophyta; class Magnoliopsida; order Fabales; family Fabaceae; genus Trifolium; species Trifolium repens. The sequence continues at coordinate 61,405,012 of CP125837.1, read as the reverse complement.
TTTTGTAACGTTCATCCCAGCTTAAATTTTGTTGTCGAGTGTCTGCACATATTTTTGAATGAATGAGAAACTAAAAGAGATTGTTAATTAATCAATCACTTGAATTAATTTAAGATATAATGCATCAAGTTAAAATCATGCATAACTTTTGAACTACTTTGCTAATTAACTAATATAGAGGTTAAGTTGAAATGTCAAACCAAATAATAAGTAATCAAGGCTCCCATTTGGCACATATTCATAAATAAGAATCTTCTCTTGCTCTTCTAGGCAAAAACCTATTAATGCCACCAGATTTCTTTGTTGTAACTTGGCTATCAATAAAATTTCATTCTTGAACTCGTTAATGCCTTGCTTTGAACTTGATGAAAGCCTCTTAACAGCAATTTGTCGTCCATCAGAAAGAACGCCCTAATCCGAAAACAAACAATCGCTTATACACAAATCTTTAACATAAAATAAAATAAATAAACTTTGTTATCTTTTCTCACCTTGTAAACTTCTCCAAATCCACCTTCACCAATTTTGTTTTCGTGTGAAAAGTTGTCTGTTGCTGTTCTAATTACGGCCATTTCGAATTGCAAACCCTCCAAAGTTGTACTTTCATGACCAACTAGACCAATATGTTTGAATTGTTAAACTAATTAGCAAATCTTCATTGAATTACAAATTAATTAACACATTATGGATTACTTGACTTTATTTTTAGTTGTGACAATTGCAATACATACAATTTTCTTTTAGAATTAAGGCCTTATAGCTGCTCTTCCTTGCTCTTTTCGTTAGCAGATAGTAGGAAAAAGTTAGCAGCAATGTTGAAAGGATGATCGGAACAGAAACTATCATCATTTGCGACTTTCTTTTTTCATCATCTGCACAAATGATCAACATGTGTTTCTCACATACTAATAAAAATTGCTATTCCATAACAATCGTAAAAATGCCTTACCACAAGAGAAGAGTACATAAATTAATGTCAAGTAGTTGCCTTACATTGTGTTGGAGGCATTCATACACCAATCATAAGCAATGTTGCTTTAATTGGTTCACGATTCAATAGTTCAAGCATAACTGGTTATTTTTGTTTTTTAAGATAAAGAGTAATGAACCAACAGATAATAAAGTACTACTAGTCTTTATAATTTATCATTAAAATTAATTTATTTTTTTTGTTAACCCTTCAATTCTTTCCAGAAAGTGGTTTTGGTTAGTCTGAAGTTTGGTTGAGAGGTATGTAAAACATAACTACAAATTGTTTCACACTTTCAACCAAGAATTGAACTCGGGTACTACTCGAACTACTCGATTCAATTTTAGATGTAGTCACTTGAATTCTATTAGTACTTGGTTATCATTGAATTTTTATTTGGCAAAAAAATTTGTCTCCGTCCCTTTGTACAAGCATCTTTTTGCACTCAAAGTGCAATATCAATGCTTTAAAAGGGACGGTGGGAAGTATTTTGGAAGTGTAATAGATGAATTGAGTCATGCAAGTAATATTGAGTGAATGAAACTTCACCTTTAGTTGTTGGAGGAGGACTAAATTGCCCAATTGCCTCCGGTTCATCGCCATTGCTGTAGAATTGGGACAATCCAAACATCATATAGCAGCTAGGATATAGAATTTTTCCTTCTGGACTTGCCAAACTACTCCAAGGAATTTCGTTTTGGAAAATGTTTTTCAGGCAGGTGTCGCAATCTCCATCAGACAAATCTGGCGTGCAATGAACAAGAGTGTAAAGGGTTTGATGATTATTCAATTTTACCAATCTTGTTGCATAGTTTTTAATAGTAATCTTGCCGGTCTGGATATACTTCAACTCATATAAAGTATTTGCTAGTATCCAAGTGGCGAAGCTTTGAAGCAGGTTCACGTTAGAAGCATTGGCCATATTGAATTGGTGAAATTTTGGAGCACTTGTATCAATACCTGAAAGGAGAGAATGATAGGAATAGCGGAGTAAGCATTTATCATACCAAAGTATAGCCTCTTTGGAGGTAGGACACTCTGAGGATATTCTTTTGATTGCATCTTGGACACATAACTGACAGAGGGTAGGGGAGAGGGAGATATCACCGCGGCACATGAAGAGGCCATTGACCGTGTTGACAGTTGCCTTGAAGAAACCGGTTCTGATGGCATTGGAAGACAATGAAGAGAAGAGTGTTCTGAGATTCGATTGAAAATTGTTGTTCATGGTTTCATTGTTTGAACAATTGTGGGAAAGATAAGCAGGATGCTGTGAGTATTTTGAATCAATTGTATCGGAAGCTGGAATGAGATCTTGTGGTGTGGGAGCATTACTGGGGCGATAGAAAGGGTACACATCATATCTGATGTAACAATTGTAAGTTTCAGAGTTCGCTACCACTGCGTTGTTAATTCTACAGTTCTGAAGAATGTCGATTATGGTAACATGCAGACATATCCTGCAATCTTACGGTAACAGGTCTGGTGTGCACTGAGCTTGGAAATAAAGGGTTTGAAATTCAGATACGGTTGCTTCCTTTGTGGCATACTTCTTGACGCCAATTGGAAAATTGGCTGCCGCATCTGCCACACCATTCAAGGTTTTGAAAACTAAACACTCGAATGCTGCCTGGTTGGAAACATCAACAGCGGAGCATGCACTATAGCGTGAGCTAAAGTGAGTAGGGGAGAAGAAAGAATTGTTGGAATATCGGACCATGCACTCCTTGGACTGAATCATCATCCCATTGGACCAGGAACAAGCATAGTTCAATCGGTGTGAGGGTACATCGTAACGAGTCAAGTTTGTGACGCACTGACTACAGAGATGAGCAGGAACATCACCCTTGCACATAAACATCCCATAGACTGTATCAGAGGAGTGGTTTTTGCCTGGTATTGTAGTGCTGTAGAATTCTGTGTTAGCAGTGGCGTTTGAAGATAAATCTGCGAGGAGGGTCTTGAGGTTCAATTGTAAGGCGTTATTTGGAGTTGTTTCGTTGATATTTAAGCAAGACATCGAGTGAATATTATCATTTTTTGCTTTAGTGGTTACGAAATTGACGAGGCAAACAAGGATAAAGAGAAAGACATGATGGAAAGAGGCCATGGAGTGTTTGTTAGTCTTTGATGGATGTTGCAATATTAGCTGCCTGGTATAAGTTTTGCTGTTCTCTATCTATTGTAATGGTTAAGGGGGATTTTATTTAAATTATTTGAAGTGAAAATTCCTAGTTGTAATTTGGTCTAACAGTGTAGGACAATACAGCAGAACAAGTCAATGAATCCACACGTCAATGAATGCTAGTACATTTATTTGGTCAATGCTACCAGCAAAAGTGGGAAAATGAATTTTGATTCTAGATATCTATATTAAATAAATTAAAAATGGTTTTTATTTCAACGGGACGGGTGTTTCCTTGAATTTGCAAATATATATAGCGCATGGGATGGACTTTATTTGTAGATTTATGGGTGATCAATAATACTTAAGTTTTTTGTCAAAAATAAAATAAAATAAATATTTAAATTAATTTTAATACAGGGACAGTAGACTAGGTAATTTTAAAATAGTAGGAAACACTATTGAGAAAATCAACAACTGAAATTTAAATCAGCTGTTTTTTACCACTATCTTGATAGCAAAGAATCCAATTAAGTTTTACCAAAACTGTTGTAATCTTTTATGTAATTAAATGAGAAGCCTAATGAAATGATAAACACAAGGCCTTTATGTTTATATGCAGATACAAAGATAATGATTCTCCTACTATGAACTTCAAGCAAACGACTCCAGGATTTAAGTTCTGCAGTTCAAGTTGATGGCAAAAATTAGTAGGTAATATGTTTTACCAATTCCAATTCGCACACATTATTTTCATATTTTGAATGCATGTGCTTTAGTTCATTAATACACATTTTCAACAGTATACATATAATGAAAATGAATTAACCTATCTTTGAGGATACATATAATGAAAATGAATTAACCTATCTTTGAGGATAAAATTCACTTATAGACATATGGTTGACTGATAATGATATAAAATTATTGGCAGAACTTGATTCCATTTGTGCTGTTACTTCTTCATTCATTCTATTTTGTATGAAAAATGCTGGTTCTTGTGGAGATGGCAATTCTGGTGAATGACTATTGAGATATGAAACAACCGTTGCCATTGTAGGTCTGACATTTGGATTTTCTTGAACACATAACAAACCAATCTGTATACACTTAGTAACTTCAATACGAGAATAATTTTCAAATTTTGGATCCAATATGATTAATGGAGTTCCATTTTTCCATTGTCTCCATACCTGTACAATTTATCAAATTAAATAATCAAATCATCAAGCTTCTCTAAATTCGAATAAATTTCAATTGACTGACTAGGTTAACATACTCACATAACTTGTGAGGCCTTCGGTAACATGATGTGATTCATAAGGATTTATATTTCTTTTTCCTGTAATAATCTCTAAAACAATGACACCAAAACTAAAAACATCCGATTTCTCCGAAAATTGTCCAAGCATTGCATACTCTGGGGACATGTAACCCCTATGGTTAAAAAATACAAATTAGAAAGAAGAAAAAAACCACATGTAAGAATGAAAGAAAATTGTTAAATATGTTTTTCATTCCTCTGAATATATCAGCTTTCATTTGTAGTCTCTACAAAAATTTCCTTCAAACATTCTTCTGCCACAATTATTCAGTTATTAACAATTTTAGTTGTCGCCTTTTAACTATAGAAACATTTTGTCAATGGAAGTTCACATAGCAAGTGCCACATGATTTTTTATTTTTATTTTTATGATGTGACAGTAGTGAAGGCTTATAATATCATTAACTTAGTAATTTAACCATTTGATTTTTAATTAATATTTACTCTTTATTAATTTACATATAACACCAAATTACATGGTTAAGTTAAAGATTAAATGATTAATTTATTAAGTTAATGATATTTTAATGCCTCTGCAATGTCTTGTCATAAAAAAAAGCCACTTGCCACGTGGACTTCTGTTGGACAAGTGTTAATATAGTTAAAAACTGAGGACTAAAATAAAATATTTCAAAGACAATAGTTTGAAGGAAATTTTTTGTAGTGCTAAAAACGAGAGTAAATATTTTTATAGGGACATAAAATATATTTAAGTAAAAAAACGATATACTTAAGAATGAAAAATTTACCATGTTCCAGCAATTTTGTTTGTATGTCCTTGATCTTGATCTATTTGAACAATTCTAGCCATGCCAAAATCTGATATTTTAGGATTCATATTTTCATCTAATAAAACATTACTAGGTTTAAGATCACGATGTATAACTTTGAGACGAGAATATTCATGTAAATAAAGAATTCCTAACGCCGTCCCTCCTATAATTTTGTAACGTTCGTCCCAGGTTAACTTCTGTTGTTGAGTATCTGCACATTTTTTGAATGAATGAGAAACTAAATTAAAAGAGTTGTTTGGTAATTAATCACTTGAATTAATTTAAGATATAATGCATCAAGTTAAAAGCATATATAACTTCTGAATTACTTTGCTAATTAACTAATAAATAGAAGAGGTTGAGATGAAATGTCAAACCAAATAAAAAGTAATCAAGGCTCCCATTTGGCACATATTCATAAATAAGAATCTTCTCTTGCTCTTCTATGCAGAAACCTATTAATACCACAAGATTTCTTTGCTGTAACTTGGCTATCAATAAAATTTCATTCTTGAACTCGACGATGCCTTGCTTTGAACTTGATGAAAGCCTCTTAACAGCTACATGTCGTCCATCAGAAAGAATGCCCTAATTAGAAAACAAACCATCATTTACACAGAGAACTTTATCATAAAATAAATAAACTTTTTCATGTTTTCTCACCTTGTAAACTTCTCCAAATCCACCTTCGCAAATCTTGTTTTCATGTGAAAAGTTGTCTGTTGCTGTTCTAATTACGGCCATTTCGAATTGCAAACCCTCCAAAGTGGTACTTTCATGGCCAACTAGACAAATATCAAATATGTTTTCTTTATATGGATTAATTGACAAATCTTCATGAAATTACAAATTAATTAACATATATGGATTACTTGACTTATTTCAAGCTGTTACAATCGTAATACGTACAGTTTTCTTTAAGAATTAAGGTCTTATAACTGCTCTTTCTTGCTTTTCTCCTTAGCAAATAGCAGGAAAAAGTTAGAAGCAATGTTGACAGGATGATCGGGACAACAACTATCACCATTCGCGACCTTCTTTTTTCATTTTCTGCAAAAATCGTAAAAAAAATGCCTTACTACAGAAGAGAATACATAAATTAAGATGTCAGGTAGTTGCCTTACATTGTGTTGTGAGCATTCATACACCAATAATTGCTTTACTTGGTTCAACCATAGTTGGTTATTTATGTCTTTTAAAATAAAGAGTAGAGAAACAATAAATAATAAAGTACTACATATTAGTCTTTATAACTTATTAAATATTTTTTTGTGTTAACCCTTTGATTCTTTCGGGAAAATGGTTTTGATTAATCTAAAGTTTGGTCTAGAAGTAAGTAAAATATAACAAAAAATTGTTTCACCCAAGTATGGAACTCATGTACTACCCAAACTATTCAATTTTAGATGAAGTTCATTAACCACTTGAATTCTATTTCCTGTTTAGCATTGAATTTATATTTGGCAAACCAAAAAAAACTCCCCCCGTCCTTTTTTATGAGCATCGTCTTGCACTCACAAAATGAATGCTTATAAAAAGGGATGGAGGAAGTATTTTGGAAGAGTAATAAATGAATTGAGTCATCTAAGTAATATTGATCGAATGAAACTTCACCTTCTGGTTCATCACCATTCCTGTAGAATTGGGACAATCCAAACATCATATAGCAGCTAGGATATAAAATTTTTCCTTCTGGACTTGCCAAACTACTCCAAGGAATTTCGTTTTGGAAAATGTTTTTCAGGCAGGTGCTGCAATCTCCATCAGACAAATCTGGTGTACATTGAACAAGAGTGTAAAGTGTTTGATGATTATTCAATTTTACCGATCTTGTTTCATAGTTTTTAATAGTACTCTCCCCTGTCTCTGTCTGGATATACTGCAATCCATATAAAGTATTTGCTAGTATCCAAGTAGCGAAGCTTTGAAGCAGGTTCAGGTTTGAAGCATTGGCCATATTGAATTGGTGAAATTTTGGAGAACTTGTATCAATACCTGAAAGGAAAGAATGATAGGAATAGAGGAGTAAGCATTTGTCATACCAAATTATAGCCTCTTTGGAGGTAGGACACTCCGAGGATATTCTTTTGATTGCATCTTGGACACATAATTGACAGAGGGTAGGGGAGAGGTAGATATCACCGCGGCACATGAAGAAGCCATTGACCGTGTTGACAGTTGTCTTGAAGAAACTGGTTCTGATGGCATTGGAAGACAATGAAGAAAAGAGTGTTCTGAGATTTGATAGAAAACTGTTATTCATGGTTTCATTGTTTGAACAATGGTGGGAAAGATAAGCAGGATGCTGTGAGTATTTTGAATCAATTGTATTGGATGCTGGAACGAGATCTTGTGGTGTGGGAGAATTACTGGGGCGATAGAAAGGGTACACATCATATCTGATGTAACAATTGTAAGTTTCAGACTCCCCTACCACTTCGTTGCTAATTTTACAGTTCTGAACGTCCGTTATGGTAACATTCAGACATTTCCTGCAATCTTGTGGTGACAGGTCTGGTGTGCACTGAGCTTGAAAATATAGGTTTTGAAATTCAGATATGGTTGCTTCCTTTGTGGCATACTTCTTGACGCCAATTGAAAAATTGGCTGCCTCATCTGCCACACCATTCAAGGTTTTGAATACTGCCTGGTTGGACACATTAACAGATGAGCACTCGCTAGAAAGTGAACTAAAGTGAGTAGGGGAGAAGAAAGATTTGTTGGAATATCGGACCATGCACTCGTCATACTGAATTATCACCTCTTTGGACAGGGAACAATAATCATAGTTCAGTGGGTCTGAGGATAAATTATAACGAGTCAAGTTTGTGACGCACTGACTACAGAGATGAGCAGGAACATCACCCTTGCACATAAACTGACCATAGAGTGTATCAGTCGAATGGTTTTTGCCTTCTACTATAGTGTTGTAGAATTCCTTGTTAGCAGTGGCGTTTGAAGATAAATCTGTGAGGAGGGACTTGAGATTCAATTGGAAAGCGTTATTTGGAGTGGTTTTGTTGATATTCGAGCAAGTCATCGAGATAATATCATTATCCTTTGCTTTAGTGGTTACAAAATTGATGAAGCAAACAAGGATAAAGAGAAAGACGGGGCGGAAAGAGGCCATGGAGTGTTTGTTAGTCTTTGATGGATGTAGCAATGCTAGCTGCCTGGTATAAGTTTTGCTGTTCTTTATCTATCGTAATGGTTACACGATTTTATTTAAATTATTTGAAGCGAAAATTCCTCGTAGTTTGGTCTAACAGTGTAGGACAATGCGCAGCACAAGTCAATGAATCCATTGGTCAAAGAATGCTAGTACATTTTGATATTAATTCTCAAAGAAATTCAGGAAACAAATATTACTTTTCAATTATTAGTATAGATTGTTCAATGTTGAGATTGTCAAACATAGATATTAAAAGGATAAATATTGTATTTATATATAAAGAAGGACCAAAATTGTACCATTGTGAATTACTTTTTGGTAAACACTCTCATTTCCTATAGTTTTGTTGGATATAGTACTCAATATATCCAGTTATTTAGCACCACATTATTTCTTGTACATTTAATTAATTTTAAACAAATTTAAGTTTTGAATTTTGTTTTATGGGTACCAATGAATTCTATCCAGCTTCTGTGGCTTAGAGCCTTTTTTATTTGGTCAATATTACCAGCAAACGTGGGAAAATGAATTTTGATTCTTGATATCTATATTAAATAAATTAAAAATGTTTTTTTTTTTTTTTTCATTTCAACGGGACGGGTGTTTCCTTGAAAATGCGAATGATATTGATAATATTTAAATTAATAATATTGATTTCGATACAGGCACAGTAGACTTGGACTTGGTAATGATATTGATATGTCAATGTCAAAAGGATGATGAAGGTGAGAACAATTCATAGTGTTGCCTCACAGTCAAACTCGTATTACCAAATATCTAGGTTAATACGAAAAAGAAAAAAAAAATAATATATGCACATACAGTGTAAATTAATTTTATATTACTATTCAGTAGCAATCGTGTATTCTGCCAAATTATTACACTAAACCTAACTTCAATTATAAAATATGGAAAAATGTTTGATTTCTATTAGATATCACCGAGGGAGCATTTCTATTAAACTCAATGAAAAATGACATGTATGACATACTTTTCAATGCAAAGTAAAAACTAGCGCATGAAACTTCGATGTAAGAAGAACAACGTATCACACACATAGGTTCAATGAAACTTTAGGTGCAACGAAATGTATTCGGGTGTGTAACTATACAAAAAGCTAATATAAAGTTTTTACACAAACAATGTATAGAAATTAAACTCTGCATACAATCAAAGTGCAAAGAGTAGGAAAGAGAACTTGATTCAAAAGAGCTTCATAGTTGCAATTTTCATCATGCATGGAATTCATATGGTCTTCAGATTGTTTAGTATGCGCCATGCTGCCCAGGTGACTTCTCAATCAATTCTAACATCATGATAATCCCTACATATGACATCAGTAATCTTGTTCGATTTTGCTAACCATATTTTACACCCCACAACTGTTTGATAAAATGTGCACACAGATTTTGCTTCATGAGTTAATCTCTTTTCTTTTTCTATTTACCAAGTTCTTAATTTAAGGTAGATTTCCAAAGAACCTAGGAATAGAATTGCCCGTATTTAAACGTTCTTCCCCCAGATTCTTCAACTTTGCCGATTATTGAAACACCAGGAAGATTTATTCCAATTGTATTCAGATGGTTAAATTATGTGGTTTATAGTCATTATGTTGAAATCCTTTTTCTCTATTCAATAAGTTCTGTTAGTTTACTTTCATACAATAATAAGACAATCACTTACTGTGATTATACTAGCTCATGATATGATACAGTAGGCATATGATAGTTAGCATAGTCCTTCATATTGCTATATATAGCCGTTGTAATAGTTTTGAGCCTTTTATGAAATCATAATAATGATTCTTCAATTCTCTCATTTCTCTTTTCTCTCAATACTCTTATAATCATAACATGGTATCAACCGCCTTACCGATCCAATCCGCTGCCCTAACCGTTCTCTGTTTCCTCTGTAACTAACTTTTCCGGCGACAATGCCGCCACGAGTTGCTCCTCCTCCTCCTCCGGATCCTTCTTCCGATCCTTCTTCTCCTTATTATGTCCATTCAAGTGATGGACCTTCTTCTGTGAAGGTTGTTCCTGTTCTCAATGGTTCGAATTATCACGCGTGGTCTCGTTCGATGCGTCGTGCCTTAGGTGGAAAGCTCAAACTCGAGTTTGTTGACGGAACGATTCCGGTTCCGGTAGATGATTTCGATCCTTCTTTCCGTGCCTGGAATCGCTGCAACATGTTAGTTCAATCGTGGATTATGAACTCTGTTTCGGATTCGATTGCTCAATCGATCGTTTTCATGGAAAATGCGCTCGATGTTTGGCTCGATTTGAAGGAGCGTTTCGCTCAAGCTGATCTTGTTCGTGTTGCTGAGCTTCAACAAGAGATGTCTGCGTTGAAGCAAGATTCTAGATCTGTAACCGAATTCTACTCCGAGCTCAAGCTTCTTCGTGAAGAACTTGAAATTTACTTGCCGATGCCAAATTGTACTTGCCGGCACCGTTGTACGTGCGAAGCTATGCGCACTGCTCGCTCCAATCACCACACTCTTCATGTGATTCGCTTTCTTACAGGTCTTAATGAGAATTTCTCTGTCGTTAAATCTCAAATTCTCCTTATGGATCCTCTTCCACCAATGAACAAGGTGTTTTCCCTTGTCCTTCAACACGAACGCCAAGGGAATCATCCAATTACTGATGAATCCAAGGCTCTCCTTAATGCTGCTCGTTCTAAAGGTCCTTATCCACCTCGATCTGCAACTCGTGTGTGTACCTATTGTGGTCGAGACAACCACACTGTAGAGAATTGTTTTAAAAAGCATGGATTACCTCCACACTTACGCAAGTCTACTGCTAGTAATGCTGCACTTGAGGGAGGGATTGATGAGTCAAGTGCTAATGCATCAGAACACATTCCTAGCAAAGCTTCTATGATCACTCAGGAACAAGCTCTCCAGCTAATTTCTCTGCTTCAACATTCCTTCCCTAACCAAGATCTCAACACTGCATCTTCTAATCAGGTTGGCTCTGTTGGTCTCACTGATCATACATCAGTGAATCAAGGTATGGTTTCCAATTCCTTTCTATCATATAGCTTAGGCAAATGGATAATAGACTCTGGAGCAAGCCATCATATGTGTAGCTCCATCAACTTGTTTCACTCTTACAGTGAAATAGTTCCAATACAGGTCAAATTGCCCAATGGTAGTGTAGTCTTAGCAAAGCACTCAGGCATAATTAAACTCACACCTAGTTTCATCATCACTGAAGTGCTATATGTCCCTACTTTTTCTGTTAATCTCATTTCTGTGTCACACTTATGCAAAACAACCAAATATGCAGTTCAATTCACACATTCTAATTGTATAATCCAGGATCAACTTACCAAGAAGATGATTGGTTCTGCTGAATTGCTAGATGGATTGTATTACATTAGTTTGCCAGAGAAAGAAGTGAATGCTTATACTGCTAGTGACACACATCAAACCAGTATACCAGCCAAAGCTATTTGGCATTTTAGACTAGGACATGTTTCCAAAACTAGATTGTCTTTACTTAAAGATATGTTTCCTTTTATTTCTGTTGACAATAATGGAGTTGAATTTCTCATGCCACAATTTTATTCATCAAAAGGCATTATTCATCAAACTTCATGTGTAGAAACTCCTGAACAAAATGGTAGAGTTGAAAGGAAACATCAACATTTGCTTAATGTAGGAAGAGCTTTATTGTTTCAGGCCAATTTACCTAAAACATTCTGGTCATATGCAGTACAACATGCTACTTACCTCATTAATCGCATACCATCTACTGTTTTGAAAAATAAGTCTCCATATGAACTTTTGTATAAAGAAAAACCTCAAATTGAACATTTAAAGGTTTTTGGTTCATTAGCTTATGCATCCACCTTGCTTACACATAGGGGTAAACTTGATCCTAGAGCTAGAAAATGCCTTTTCTTAGGGCATAAGCAAGGTGTTAAAGGAGCTATTTTGTATGACTTACATTCTAAATCAATATTCTTGTCTAGAAATGTGACACATTATGACCATATCCTGCCCTACAAACCTTCTAAAAATCAACCATCTTGGGAATATCACACTGATTCTACTCCCACAACACCACATGTTCCCAACACCTCTCCAAACACAACTGACACTTCTTTTGATACTGACACTGCTCCATTACCTATAATTGATCCTTTATCTACCCAGAATCCTCAATCTGTCATTATCTCTGATTCACCCTCACCATTACCTCTAACTGATACAGTATCTCATCATAATCCCCAAATTGAACCTAATTCTGATGAGAATCCTATTCTTGTTGATCATACACCAGATCCTCCATTACCATCTCAAAGACCCATTAGAGATAAGCATTTACCTTCTTATTTGACTGATTATGTATGCAATCAATCTAGCATTCCATCAGTTAACTCTTCATCAGGTAGCTTGTACCCTATCTCTAATTATCATTCCTTTGCACATTTGTCATCTCTTCATCATGCATACACAGTTTCTCTCACACACAACACAGAGCCTTCCTCTTATTCAGAAGCTTGTAAGCATGAATGTTGGCAAAGGGCAATGAATGATGAACTGGAGGCCTTAGCTAAGACAGGTACCTGGGAGATTGTTGATCTACCACCTCACACAAAACCCATAGGCAGCAAATGGGTTTATAAGGTCAAACATAAGGCAGATGGATCAATAGAGAGATATAAGGCACGTTTGGTGGCCAAAGGTTACAGTCAAATTGAGGGTTTGGATTTCTTTGATACCTTCTCACCTGTAGCAAAGCTGACAACTGTTAGACTTTTGCTGGCTGTAGCTTCTACCCAGAATTGGCACCTACATCAGCTAGATGTAAACAATGCATTTCTGCATGGTGATTTAAAGGAGGATGTATATATGTTGGTTCCTGATGGTGTTCCTACCTCCAAGCCTAATCAAGTGTGTAAGCTACTCAAAAGCTTATATGGCCTCAAACAGGCCAGCAGGAAGTGGTATGAGAAGTTGACCTCATTACTTGTTGCAGAAGGCTACATCCAATCATCAGCTGATCACTCACTATTTACTATCCATTCTGGTTCTGATTTCACTGCCTTACTTGTGTATGTGGATGATATCATTCTAGCTGGTACTTGCTTGACTGAGATAGACAGAATCAAAGTCATCCTTGATAATAATTTCAAGATCAAAGATTTGGGCTCTTTGAAATATTTCCTTGGTTTGGAGGTGGCACAATCAAGGGAGGGTATTACTATCTCCCAGAGAAAATATTGTTTAGATCTTCTCAAAGATTCTGGTTTGTTGGGAAGTAAACCAGCTTCTACTCCTCTTGATCCAGCAGTAAAACTTCACAATGATGATAGTAAGCCTTATACAGACATTTCTCAATACAGAAGGCTTATAGGCAAACTGCTATATCTCACCAATACAAGACCTGATATATGTTTTGCCACACAACAGCTAAGCCAATTTCTAAGCAAACCAACAATCAGTCACTACAATGCAGCTTGTAGAGTGATAAGATATCTCAAACATAATCCAGGTAGAGGGTTACTATTCCCCAGAAGTTCTGATTTACAAATCCTGGGCTTTACAGATGCTGACTGGGCAGGGTGCTTAGACACCAGAAAATCCACAACAGGCTATTGTTTTTTTCTTGGTTCATCTCTTGTGTCATGGAAAGCCAAGAAACAAAACACTGTCTCAAGGTCTTCTTCAGAAGCAGAATATAGAGCCCTATCTAGTGCAACCTGTGAACTCATATGGTTACTATACTTGATGAATGATTTGAAGATTCAATGCAGCAAACCACCAGTGATTTATTGTGATAGTCAAAGTGCCATGCATATTGCTTCAAATCCTGTTTTTCACGAAAGGACCAAGCATCTAGAGATTGACTGTCACTTGGTGAGAGAGAAGTTGCAGCAAGGTTTACTAAGATTACTTCCCATCTCTACAGAGGATCAACTAGCAGATTGCCTAACCAAGCCTTTGGGAGCAGCTAAGTTCAATGGATTCATTAGCAAGCTAGGCTTGATTGATATTTACAAGCCATAGCTTGAGAGGGGCTGTTGAAATCCTTTTTCTCTATTCAATAAGTTCTGTTAGTTTACTTTCATACAATAATAAGACAATCACTTACTGTGATTATACTAGCTCATGATATGATACAGTAGGCATATGATAGTTAGCATAGTCCTTCATATTGCTATATATAGCCGTTGTAATAGTTTTGAGCCTTTTATGAAATCATAATAATGATTCTTCAATTCTCTCATTTCTCTTTTCTCTCAATACTCTTATAATCATAACACATTATGTGACAAGATATAATAATAATACTGATACAAACAAACGAAGAATGTTTTCACCCATGTCTTAACGAGGAAAGAACTTAGTAATAGAGAGTCCGTTGATTGAGTCACTGGTACTATTACTATCCAATGCATTGTTGAAGACCATGTTTTCTTCAATTCCACTACGCTTAAAATACGGTGGTTCAAGAGGGGATGGCAAGTTGATTGAAGGGCTGTTGAGGTAGAATGCAATTGTTGCCATTGTAGGTCTGTCATCTGGATTTTCCTGAACACATAACAAACCAATGTGGATGTACTTGATGACTTCTTCTTGCGAATAACTTCCTTCTATATTAGGATCCATTAGTTCAAGTGGTGTTTGCTCTGCCCATTTCGTCCATGCCTACAATATTAAATTGTTAATGAAGAAGATCATTCTTTCAACTCTATAATGAGAAGTCTTAGAAATTTTGTACTCACATATCTCCGGATATCATCAACACGCTCTAATTCAGCAGAACAACCTTTCCTCTTTCCACTAATAGTCTCTAGAACCACGATTCCGAAACTATACACATCTGATTTTACAGAAAAGTATCCGTGCATTGCATATTCCGGAGATATATAACCACTATATATATAAAACAGGGAAGTTTGTTTAGTTGGTGTCAAACAATAAGAATGATGGCTAGGTAAAAAGACACGTTAAAAGGTGAATGAAGTAAAGTAGGAATTATAAACTTACTATGTCCCTACAATCGTGCATGTACTTTCTTCAATTTGATCTATTGATACAATCCTAGCCATGCCAAAATCTGATATTTTTGGATTCATATTACTATCTAACAACACATTGCTAGGTTTCAGATCACGGTGTATTATTTTGAGACGAGAATCTTCATGGAGATAAAGAATTCCACGAGCAATTCCTTTGATGATATTCTGACGTTGAGACCAAGATAATAGTTTTCGCTTCTGGGGATCTACAATATCAGTTTCTTTGGATGGTCAATTATCTAGTTCAAATAAGAATCGATCCATAAAAGGTAATTCCATAATTCAATTATCAAGACACGCCTCTAGCTTAAAGTTATATATAAGTTTAGAAATGACATACCAAATAAAAAGTAATCAAGACTCTTGTTTGGCACATACTCATAGATAAGTATCTTTTCTTCATCTTCCAAACAGAATCCTAGTAATCTCACTAGATTTCTGTGTTGAAGCTTGGCTATAACTTGAACCTCATTTTTAAACTCTACTGCACCTTGTCCGGAGCTTCTTGTAAGCCTCTTCACAGCAATTTCTTGTCCATCTGAAAGAATTCCCTGAATAACATATAGAAGAAGTCAATACAGAACATATGTACAGTTTATATTATCGTTTAATATAGTACCAGTTGATATTTTTACCTTGTAGACTTCTCCAAATCCACCTCTGCCTATCCTGTTTTCTGCAGCAAATCTGTTTGTTGCTGCTTCAATTTTGGCAAATTCAAATTGCAAGGACTCCAAAGTGGTACTTTCATTCCCAACTACAGTAACAAGTTTGAATTCTATAAGTTATATGGCTAAAGGAAAAGTTCTTTTTGTTTGCAAATAGAAGTATATTTTTCCACATTACAGCTTTCTTTGAGAATATCATGCTGATTCTTTGTTTCTTTTCTATATAGAAAGAAACAGCATCCCAAGACTAAAAGCACCAGTGAGACAACAATGGGAACAACGATCTCAAATATTGTTAGTGTCTTCTGTTTTCCTTTTCCTGCATCAACATCAGTACCTTGTGTTATTTTCAGTTTCCATTAAGAAAAATGAGAAAATGATTATCCAGCTAACTAACAGATATTTCTTAAACATAAGAATTTTATGTTTTGGGCGCTCTTGAATAATGAAAAGAAAGAAAACAGAACTTAGGAGTTATTAACTTGAACTATAAATATAGACAATATGTATTACAAAGTCTTTTTCCTCCATCCTTTTTTTCAGTCTAAAATATCCGAAGATTACCCTCTGACCCCTGTTAGGTAAATGAGAAAATTGGAATTTATTTTTAGTGTCTTCTTTGGATTAGCTTATTGCGAGTTCAGGAAAGCAAATAATTATGCTTATTCGAATGTGCTAATTAATTCCACCTGAAAAACTATAATTCTATGTGGTTTTACACGTTTACCTAATTGATCCGTGTATGTAACTCCATAGTACTTAATTGTTATTGTTGCATTTGTTTAAGGATGGAAATCTCCCAATTCCCTATTTTCCCCTAATATTCTTTATAATTATGATGGATTGGAAGTATCTTATTTTCTTCAGTTCTTCTTCTCCTCATTTTCTATATATCTTTCTGTTGAAGAAGTGTATAGAATTGAAGAAGTGTATAGAATGTTTAGTGTTGCCAAAGGCCACTAGACGAAAGATGTTTTTTCAACTTGACTAATCAGGATTTGTTCACAGGAGCAAAATCACATATCCTCTTCTCTTGTAGACACAACAGAAAGTAGAAACATAACACCTAGCAGAAACATTTTTTTTCTCTAAAAGCTAACATTCTCTCCTAGTTGATAAATATTGATGATCTATTTGTATTTTCCTTTGAGGCATAGGAAAATATTATTGGTGATTTCAATTCTTGTACTAAGTGTCAAAATTGATAGTAAAATTAAGGAAATGTATACAAGGGATAGTCAAAAGTTTAAACCTGGTGGAGCTAAAGGGCGAGGACTTGTGGGTGGCGATGGCACCCAAGAAATATTGTCGCTAGTCTTGTAGAATGGATATAATTCAAATCTAAGACCGCAACTGGGATAAAATATTGAGCCTCCAGATTTTCCTCTGCAGCAACTGGTTGGAACTTCTGCTATGGCATCACTAAGACACCAGCTGCAGTTCTCTGCAGATAGGTATGGGAGGCACCAAACAGAGCCATATAGTTTTTGGTTTTCTATGAGGTTTGCTGACTTGCCAGCAAACTTAGCAGAAACATTTGCTGCTTCAATTCTCAAATCGTTCAACATATCCCATAGGATGTTGTTGAAGCGCCCAACCTGACCGACATAGTCCTTATCATTGATGAAACAAAGTTCTGGAGTTTTCTCCACAGTGGAAAAGAAGTTATCATCAGAATATCGCACATAGCATACTTTGTACCAAACTATGGCTTCTTTTGCTGTGGTGCACAGGGATAATAAAAGTTTGGCTGCTTCAATCACGCACGATTGGCAGATTTTGGGGTCAAGGTGTCTACAAAGGAAGAGACCGTAGACGGTGTCCACAGTGTTACCGCTTACAACTGTGGCGTTGTAGTATCTAGCATTGTTATTACTATTGGAGGAGAGAAAATCTAGGAGTGTTTTGATGTTGGAACGGTAAGCGTTATAGGTTGCAGAAGTGCTGTTCCTGGTGCAGTTATAGTAAGCATGGGTGCCTTTATCAATAGCAGCTTGTATGATGGGAGATGGAGAGCAATGAACAAAGAGGGAAATGAATATGGGAATTAAAAACGGAAAATGGAAGGAACCCATACTTGGAACGGGAATCAGGAACTCAAATAATAAGCCATCAAAACACAGCCATGTTGGCGGTGGCTGATGCCTGATATATGTTTTCTTTTGTAAGCTTTATAGATTTAGTTGAGTGATCTTATGACAAACAAATTTAGTTAAATGATAATTAATGTCATAGTCATGATTATATTAGCCCTACCCACCAGGTATTTATTCATTTTCATTCCCTTGATTCAACCTTTTCAGCAAGATTTTCTTTTTTATACATGTTGCTATATCCACTCAATAATTTTATACTCCACACCACCTTCAAAAAGCCATGTGAAAACATCAATTAACAGCCCACTTCGTTCACTGCAATTATCACAACCTATGCTCTATTTTGCTAGGGGACAAATTTTTTGGTGTCCACAGAGAATATATTTATATTTTTCACTCTAAAGTAAAATATGTCACGTGGCCTTAAATACGGTTATTTATTTTAAAATCATTGGAGAGATGGGAGGAAATTATGAACTTGAAAACAGTTAAAAGCGCATCAACTAAACTCCCTGTAGCATACAAATTTTGAATGAACACAGTCTTCTGCAATTGACTTTAAGTTAGAGGATGATTGTCTGCATTTTATCCCCCAAGAAAGCTGCCTAAGTACACTGAACATCTGCTAGTAGCGGGGAAGTTAAAATGTTACTTTGGCTGTTCTATTATGCCTATTTTTAATATTGGCTGTTCTATTCAGTTTCCATTTCTTAAACTGATAAGAATTTAATGTTTTAGGCTATTGTTCTTGAATGATGAAAAGAAATAAAACAGAGCTTAGGAGTCGTTAACTTGCACTATAAATATAGACAATATGTATTACAAAAGTCATTTCCTACATCCTTTTTTTTTCCAGTCTAAAATATTCAAAGATTACTGTCTGACCCCTGTTAGGTAGATGAAAACATTGGAATTTTATTTTTGGTTTCTTCTTTGGATTAGCTTATTTTGAGTTCAGGAATGGTAATAATAATAAAAATGATCAGAGAGAACTTTTGATTGTAATACTGATTTTCCTTAGATATTATGCTTATTCGAATGTGCTAATTATTCCATTTGAAAAATCATAACTCTATGTGGTTTTAGTTACCTAATAGATCCATCTATGTAACTCCATAGCACTTGATTGTTATTGCTGTATTTGATTAAGGATGGAAATCTCCCGATTCCCCTATTTTCTCCTAATAAACATCTTTATGATGAATTGGAAATATCTTGTTTTCTGCAGTTCTGCTTCTCCTCATTCTCTATAAATCTTTATGTTGAGAAAGTGTATAGAATGTATTGTTTTGCCCAAGGCAACTAGACAACAAATGTTTTTTCAACTTTGACTAATCAGGATTTGTTCACAGGAGCAAAATTGCATATCCTCTTCTCTTGTAGACCCAACAGAAAGTAGAAACATAACACCTAGAAAAACCTTTTTTACTCTGAAAGCTATCATTCTCTACTAGTCGATAAGATATTGATGAACTATTTGTATTTTCCTTTTAGGGATAGGAAAATATTATTGGCGATTTCAATTCTTGTTCTCAATGTGACAAGTTATTACAGAAGATATATCTCTAACTAGATATAGTAGTCATGGGTTGATAGTAATAATATATGGTATGATTATAAATGAATCAATTCAAAAATAGTAGTATAATTAAGAAAGTGTATATGAGGGATAATCAAAAGTTTAAACATTACTGTAGGAAAAATAAAACTTTAAACCTGGTGGAGCTGAAGGGATAGGACTTCTGGGTGGAGGCAGCACCCAAGTAATATTGTTGTGTGCTTTGTGGAATGGATATAATTCGAATCTAACACCACAACTAGGGTATAATATTGTGCCTCCAGATTTTCCTCTGCAGCAGCTGGTTGGAACTTCTGCTATGGCATCACTAAGACACCAGCTGCAATTCTCTGCTGATAGGTATGGAAGGCACCAAGCGTAGCCATATAGTTTTTGGTTTTCTGTGAGGTTCACTGACTTGTTGGCCAATTTAGCAGAAGTATTTCCCGTCTCACTTCTCAAATCGTTCAACATATCCCACAGAATGTTGTTGAAGCGCCCAACGTCACCCACATAATCCTTATCGTTCATGAAAGAAATTTCAGGACTTTTCTCCACGGTGGAAAAGAAGAGATGATCAGAATAGTGCACACAGCATACTTTGTACCAAATTATGGCTTCTTTTGCCGTGGTGCACAGTGATGATATGAGTTTGGCTGCTTCTATTACACACGACTGACAGATTTTGAGTTCAATGTCGCTATTACAAAGGAAGAGACCGTAGACAGTGTCCATGGTGTTTTGGCTAGCAACTCTGGTATTGTAGTATCTAGCATTGTTACTACTATTGGAGGAGAGCCAATCTAAGAGTGTTTTGATGTTGGAACGGTAAGTGTTATCGGTTGCAGAAGTGTTGTTCCTTGTGCAGTTATAGTAAGCATGCGTAGGAGTATCAATTGCAGCTTGTATGATGGGAGAAGGAGAACAATGAACAAAGAGGGAAAATAAAGTTGAAAGTAAAATCAGAAAATGAAAGGAACCCATACTTGCCAAGGGAAACTAAGAACTCAAATAATATGCCAACAAACCATGTCATGTTGGTGATATATGTTTTCTTTTGTATGCTTTATAGATTTAGTTAAGTGATCCTATTACAAAGATTTAGTTAAATGATAATTAATGTAATGGTTATGATTATATTAGCCCAACCCACAAGTTATTTATTCATTTTCATTCCCTTGATTCACTCTCTACAGCAAACTTTTATTTTCCATATATGTTGCTATCTCCACTCAATAATCAGTACAACCACACCACCTTCCAAAAGTTATGTGAAAACATCAAGTAGAAACTCACTGCAATTATGAAAGTACAATCTGGCTACTTTTGATAGGGGACAAAATATTCAGTGTCCGCATAGTGTATGTATATTTATGTTTTTTTTGACACTAAAATATTACACATGACCTTAAATATGTTTGTTTATTTTAGAAACATTTAAAAAAGACCAGTGGTAGGAAATTATAGCAAATTCAAATCAACTACCTCGTATTCGGTTAAAAAACAAATCAACTAATATCAATGTTTTAAGGATGTTCTATTAAGTCAATGTTTTAATATTGTTAAATTACTTTTGCCGCCCTACGAATTATTCGCGCACCCTACTCGTTTTCCATTTTATTCTTCTGTTACTTAAGTAGTGGACGTTATAAAAATGAGAATTTTTGAAAAATGTCGTCCGCTACTTAAGTAACGGACGTTATAATGATACAGTGTTTTTGAAAGTATCCGCTACTTAAGTAACGGACAGTGGTATTTTTTTGATAAAATATTTGCATAAACTTTAGATAAATTAAAATAAAAGTTATAAAATACTTGAAGATATAAAGTCTGACCCAGTAAAATAAAAAATGTAAAATATGAAACCAACTCAAAGAATTTTACGGGCCAATCCAAAAGGTATCATGCCCCTGAATTTTCTCATGTGTCCCCAAAAATTTCAAAAATATGTCCCTCGCTAATTAGGCAGGGGGCACAAAATCTGAAGAAAAAATAAACAGTTTGCATCCTATGATGCGAACTGAATTTACTATTTAAGTAGTGAATCTTATAAAATATGGGCGAAGGAATGTGTGATATTAAAAAATATTATATTTTATCAGGTTCACTTGAAAACTGTTTTTTTTTTCCCTTCAACTTTTGTTATTTACACACTCGCATCCTACATTGTGAGGTGGTAGACTTGGAAGTCCGGGAGGCGAATGCAAGATTCGGGGTGCGAAAAGAATAACTCAAATTCATATTATTTATAGAATTTAGAATCTTGAAAAGGTGGTCATAAAATTTGAATATACGAAACAACATATGTCATGAGCACGATCGCAAAAAATGTAATGTCACGAAGAAAACTTTTGATTGAAATGATGAAAATGTCTAACTTTTGTATTTTAAGGGCCAAAAATATAATGAAAAATTTGAGCAATCAAAGTGTCAAATGATTATAATTTAAGGGATCTTCTTTTCCAAAAAAAAAAATAATTTAAGAGATCAAAATAGAACAAAAATTAATTTAAAAAATCTAAGTGAAACTTAAAAATAGTTTAAGAGATTTTTTTATGGAAGTTGAGATAAAAGAGTCATACAATAAACTTAATAGAATTTAATGTACGAAAAAATATGAAAAATGCTAAATAGTGTCATTGGAGTACTCGTTGAGCATATTAATCATATTCTGAAAGTGTAAAAAGTTATCTTTTCAATATTAAAAATTTTATATTTCCTTTTTGATATACTTAACAAGTGTCCGAAGCATGACACAAAATATATTTGTTGAAATATTATATAATCTCCGCTTAAATGAATCTCACCTAGTTCAAAAAGTTGACTTAATGAATATCAGCTCTTGCGACAGAATAATATCTACAAATTAATGCTCTCTTTGGTTATCATGGATTAAATATGGATAGCTAGAAAAAATATTAATGTCACTAGGAAAAAATATTGGGGTGCGTTTTTTTAAGCTTTAAAAAAAGTGGTTTTATTTTGAAAAAATTTAGAGATTTTTTTTAGAAATTAAAAAAAAAAATTAAAGCTATTTTCTATTTGTTTACTATAAAAAAATCTTTTTTTTTTTTTTGAAACAAACCAAAACTATTATTAATCAAACAAAATTACATGAGGCAAGTCTTTTTGTACTTGCTGAGTTATACAAAGGGGGAAGTGATCGGTCCAAAATCTATTGGGCTCAGTAAGGGCCCAACGAGCCAGAACGTGAGCCGTTGTATTACCCGTTCTAGAGACCCAGCAGAGAGAGATCGTTTCATCTTCATCTAGTAACCTAGCACACTGCTTCGCTATCTGGCCCCATTGATTTCTAGGGTAGGATTTGGCCTGAATTGCTCGAACGATCGTAGCAGCGTCCATCTCAATAATCACAGAGCGGAGCTTCATCTTTTCAATCATCTTCAGCGCTTCCACAAGACCCAGAGTTTCAGAGAGCTCCACGTTGCCAGATCCAGGTTGAACCTTCGTGATTGCTCCAACGATGCGGCCATCCTCATCACGCAGCACCAAACCTAGCCCTAAACGGCCATCACTAGACAAGTGAGCATCCACGTTTAGCTTTAGGTTTGCCCTGGGAGGAGGACTCCAGCTAGTGTTGTTGCAACCGGATGAAGGGTGGATCCCGGTGGAGGTGATTTGGTCTGGGTTTCTGTTCTGCTTATACTCCTGCAGAGCTTTGATTGCTTTGTCAACCGTCTCACTAGCAGGTACGTCCTGGTTTTGAAAAATCTTCTTATTTCTCGCCAACCAGATGCTGTAGGTTATCGTAGTAATGATTTGCATGCACTCTTTAGTGGTATTTGTTAGCATGTAGTTAAACCAGTCTCTATAGGATTGGAATTTGCTGCTAGTCATAGTAACTGTTAAGGGAGAGCTAAACCACGTTTGCCGAGCTTGGTCACACTGAAGAAAGACGTGATCAGTAGTTTCAGGCCCCTGGTGGCATCTGGGACATAGTGAGTCACTAACGATACCTCTATGTATAAGGTTGCTTTTGACAGGAATGGCATTGTTTAGGACTCTCCAGATTAGGTGAATCTGTTTTGGAGGGTTGGTAAGACTCCAAATTTTGTTCCAATTAGTGTGATCATCCTTGGTGCTGGTGTGTTGAGCTTGTGTGTCGTCAGCTTGGGTCCACTCCATTAGGGCATTATAACCAGATCTAACCGTGTAGATTCCATCCTTAGTGCCTTGCCAACTAATAATGCCAGCCCTCTCAATATTGACAGTGGGGATTTGGCAGATTGTCTCGGCTTCTATAGGGAAGAAGTTCTGCTTTATAATGTCCCTATTCCACTCATTGCCATGGGGTTTGATAAGATCATTCACAAGGATGAGACTAGTGTTGTTTGGTTTGGGCGTCCAGATTTTAGTACCCACTTGTTGATGTATCCACCTATCTTCCCATATGTTAGTGCTTTTTCCATTTCCCACTAGCCATATGCACCCTTTTTTGAGGATCCAGCTAGCTTTAGAGATACATTGCCAAACGTAGCTAGGTCTGTGCCCCTGCTTAGCTTTTAAAAAATGATCATTTGGGAAGTACTTTGCTTTTAGAACAGTTGACATGAGGGAATTTGGTTCAGTCATGATTCTCCATCCTTGTTTAGCTAGTAAAGCTTCATTAAAAGCCCCTAGGTCTCTGAATCCCATTCCCCCGTATTTCTTCTGTTTACAGGTCTTCTTCCAATTAACCCAATGAATCTTCCTTTGGTCTGTATTGCTGCCCCACCAGAATTTGCTAATCATACTGTCCAGATGGTTACACAAACCCTTAGGTAGAAGGAAACAGCTCATGAGATATGTAGGTATTGCCTGGGCCACAACTTTGATTAAAGTGCCCCTACCAGCAAAGGAGAGATTTTTTTCCTTCCACCCTTTAAGCTTCTTCCAGACCTTATCTTGAATGAAATTAAAAACCTGAGTTTTGGACCTGCCAATGTGGGTGGGTTGACCAAGATATTTGTTAAAGTGGTCTACTATAGGCATGGGTAGAATCTTAATGATCTCACTCTTTGACTCCTGGTGCACTTTCTTGCTAAAAAGGATTTCTGATTTGTTGTAGTTAACTAGTTGTCCAGAGGCCAGTTGATAGGTGTTGATAATGGTTTTTATTTGATTAGCTTCAGCCTCATTTGCCCTACAAAACAATAAGCTGTCATCAGCAAAAAGCAAGTGAGTGATCTCTGGGGCTCTAGGAGCAATTTTGATGCCATGAATTAGCTTGTCAGATTGAGCTTTTGAGATCAGGGATGAAAATACATCAACACATAAAATGAATAGATAGGGAGAGAGGGGGTCTCCCTGTCTGAGACCCCTCTGAGGATAGTATCTAAGACCGCAACTGGGATAAAATATTGCGCCTCCAGATTTTCCTCTGCAGCAACTGGTTGAAACTTCTGCTATGGCATCACTAAGACACCATCTGCAGTTCTCTGCAGATAGGCATGGGAGGCACCAAACATGGCCATATAGTTTTTGGTTTTCTGTGAGGTTTGCTGACTTGCCAGCAAACTTAGCAGAAACATTTGCTGCTTCAATTCTCAAATCGTTCAACATATCCCATAGGATGTTGTTGAAGCGCCCAACCACCGGACCGACATAGTCCTTATCATTGATGAAAGAAAGTTCTGGAGTTTTCTCCACGGTGGAAAAGAAGTTATCATCAGAATATCGCACATAGCATACTAAGTACCAAACTATGGCTTCTTTTGCTGTGGTGCACAGGGATAATAAAAGTTTGGCTGCTTCAATCACGCACGATTGGCAGATTTTGGGGTCAAGGTGTCTACAAAGGAAGAGACCGTAGACGGTGTCCACAGTGTTACCACTTACAACTGTGGCGTTGTAGTATCTAGCATTGTTATTACTATTGGAGGAGAGAAAATCTAGGAGTGTTTTGATGTTGGAACGGTAAGCGTTATAGGTTGCAGAAGTGCTGTTCCTGGTGCAGTTATAGTAAGCATGGGTGCCTTTATCAATAGCAGCTTGTATGATGGGAGATGGAGAGCAATGAACAAAGAGGGAAATGAATATGGGAATTAAAAACGGAAAATGGAAGGAACCCATACTTGGAACGGGAATCAGGAACTCAAATAATAAGCCATCAAAACACAGCCATGTTGGCGGTGGCTGATGCCTGATATATGTTTTCTTTTGTAAGCTTTATAGATTTAGTTGAGTGATCTTATGACAAACAAATTTAGTTAAATGATAATTAATGTCATAGTCATCATTATATTAGCCCTACCCACCAGGTATTTATTCATTTTCATTCCCTTGATTCAACCTTTTCGGTAAAATTTTCTTTATTTTACACATGGGCGGCGGATCTGCTTAAGGCATGGTGTGGCTATAGCCGTCCAGACCAATTTTTTTAATTTTAAATAAATATATATTTTATAAATAATTTTAAGTAATTTTGTATACATATTTATACAAATATTAATGTAAATATTAGTTTAAAGTTTATTATTAACAACTTTAAGTCTCTCGTACACAAATTTGCTTAAGCATGAGTTCAAATATTAGTTCATAGTCTATCATTGATAATTTAAAGTCCTTCATTATATGTAAATATTATTTTAAGTTATATAGTTAAATTTTATAATAATTAACTTTGACTTTGTTTGGCAAAAAAAAATCGATAATAGTTGAGTTTGTAGTATTGAGTAAAAGTACTAATTGAACTAGAAATGACATAAAAAAATTTGTTTAATTAATATTTATCTTTTTGAAGTAAGATAATTTTAGTAAAATTGGAATAAAAATTAATAAATTATAAGCTAGTATAACTTTGGATTATATATATTTTGGTTCAAAGTAGGATATTGTGAAGCATCAAACAATAGTGATATGCATAGTTTAATAGTTAGTCTTTTTTTTCCGAATAGAAAATTGTGGTTTCTTGTATATAGTTTGTTGGTTTCTTTTTTTTTTTAAATAGAAATTTTTTGTTTGTTGTTCTTTTTTTGAATATACATGTTATATCAGTAATAATCTCATATTTTTTGTTGTTTAACTTAATTATCAAGATGAATTTTTTTTCTTTCAATGATATCTAAATTTATTAGCCCCACTAATTATTTGTGTCCAGATCCGCCCCTGATTATACATGTTGCTATATCCACTCAATAATTTTATACTCCACACCACCTTCAAAAAGCCATGTGAAAACATCAATTAACAGCCCACTTTGTTCACTGCAATTATGACAACCTATGCTCTATTTTTGCTAGGAGATAAATTTTTTGGTGTCAACATAGAGTATCAGTATATATTATATTTTTCACTCTAAAGTAAAATATGGCACGTGGCCTTAAATACGGTTATTTATTTTAATATCATTGGAGAGATGGGAAGAAATTATGAAATAGAAAACAGTTAAAAGTGCATCAACTAAACTCCCTGTAGCATATAAATTTTCACTAATATTTTTTTTTGACATAAATTTTTCACTATTATGTACAGTTTAAGAAGTTGATTTAAATAAATTTTGAATGAGCACAGTCTTCTGCAATTGAATTTAAGTTACCGGATGATTGTCTGCATTTTATCTTTTGTGTGTGAGAAATTATATTCCCCAAGAAAGCTGCCTATGTACACTGAACATCTGCTAGTAGCGGGAAAGTTAAAATATGTTACTTTGGCTGTTCTATTATGTGTATGTTTTAATATTGCCACAGCGAGTGGATGGTAAAATGGATAAAGTTATGTGTTTTCTTGTTTGTGTCAATTCTGCAGTCTCATAGAAAGGGCCTTGGAGTCAATAAAAAGGCTATGTCATGTTAGATTGTTTTTGCCAACACAAAAGAGGAATGTTGTAGATAGCAACAGCATCCGAAGACTAAACACACGAGTGAAACAACAGTTGGAACAACGATCCTGAATATTGTTAGTGTTTTCTGTTTTCCTTAGACAATATTATGCTTATTTGAATGTGCTAGTTATTCCGTTTGAAAAATCATAACTCTATGTGGTTTTAGTACCTAATAGATCTGTGTATGTAACTCCATAGTACTTAATTGTTATTGTTGTATTTGATTAAGGATGGAAATCTCCTGATTCCCCTATTTTCTCCAAATAAACATCTTTATGATGAATTGGAAATATCTTGTTTTCTGCAGTTCTGCTTCTCCTCATTCTCTATGTATCTTTATGTTGAGGAAGTGTATAGAATGTATAGTTTTTCCCAAGGCAACTATACAACAGATGTTTTTTCAACTTGACTAATCAGGATTTGTTTATAGGAGCAAAATCACATATCCTCTTCTCTTGTAGACACAAAAGAAAGTAGAAACATAACACCTAGAAAAAACTTTTTAACTCTGAAAGCTATCATTCTCTACTAGTCGATAAAATATTGATGAACTATTTGTATTTTCCTTTTAGGGATAGGAAAATATTATTGGCGATTTCAATTCTTGTTCTCAATGTGCCATGTTATTACAGAAGATATATCTCTTACTAGATATAGTAGTCATGGGTTGATAGTAATAATATACGGTATGATAGTAATAATATACGGTATGATAGTAATTTGGTTGATAGAAATAATATACGATATGATAGTAAAATTAAGAAAGAAAAAAAAAACTTTAAACCTGGTGGAGCTGAAGAGCTGGGACTTGTGGCTGGAGGCAACACCCAAGAAATATTGCTGTGTGCTTTGTGGAATGGATATAATTCGAATCTAACACCACAACTAGGGTATAATATTGTGCCTCCAGATTTTCCTCTGCAGCAGCTGGTTGGAACTTCTGCTATGGCATCACTAAGACACCAGCTGCAGTTCTCTGCAGATAGGTATGGGAGGCACCAAGCGTAGCCATATAGTTTTTGGTTTTCTGTGATGTTCACTGACTTGTTGGCCAATTTAGCAGAAGTATTTCCCGTCTCACTTCTCAAATCGTTCAACATATCCCACAGAATGTTGTTGAAGCGCCCAACGTCACCCACGTAATCCTTATCGTTCATGAAAGAAATTTCAGGACTTTTCTCCACGGTGGAAAAGAAGAGACGGTCAGAATAGTGCACACTGCATACTTTGTACCAAATTATGGCTTCTTTTGCTGTTGTGCACAGTGATGATATGAGTTTGGCTGCTTATATTACACACGACTGACAGATTTTGAGGTCAATGTCGCTATTACAAAGAAAGAGACCGTAGACAGTGTCCATGGTGTTTTGGCTAGCAACTGTGGTATTGTAGTATCTAGCATTGTTACTGCTATTGGAGGAGAGCCAATCTAAGAGTGTTTTGATGTTGGAACGGTAAGTGTTATCGGTTGCAGAAGCGTTGTTCCTTGTGCAGTTATAGTAAGCATGCGTAGGAGTATCAATTGCAGCTTGTAGGATGGGAGAAGGAGAACAATGAACCAAGAGGGAAAATAAAGTTGGAAGTAAAATCAGAAAATGAAAGGAACCCATACTTGGCAAGGGAAACTAAGAACTCAAATAATATGCCAACAAACCATGTCATGTTGGTGATATATGTTTTCTTTTGTATGCTTTATAGATTTAGTTAAGTGATCCTATTACAAAGATTTAGTTAAATGATAATTAATGTAATGGTTATGATTATATTAGACCAACCCACCAGGTATTTATTCATTTTCATTCCCTTGATTCACTCTTTACAGCAAACTTTTCTTTTCCATATATGTTGCTATCTCCACTCCATAATTTTATACTCCAGTACAACCACACCACCTTCAAAAAGTCATGTGAAAACATCAAGTAGCAACTAGCAACCTGTTAAAGTACAAAAGTAAGTATAATTATCGTATCCGCAGGGACTAGCTCGATATCAAATATTGTTTCACAATCGCCATTTGTTTTAAGTTTGGGTTTGTGTTTGCAAGTTGTAAGTTTGAAAGTAACAAAGTGCGATAAAGTAAAAGGTTTAAATTCAGAGAAAAGGAATTGCCGGGATTAGAGTTCACTTTATCAATCCTATGTATTGATTCAACCAACATATACATGCTTTATCTATTAGTTCATATTTTCACATATTGCTCATCGAATATTTCCGTGTCCGGAATTCATCGCGAAATCAATTGTGTCGATTAATAATCCGATCTCTCGATTTATCGATTGACACAATAGCATTAAGATTCAATATTAACATGAATATTAAAACCTAAATCTATATCTAGAGTTTAGAATTTTAACATGTGATATCCTAGTTCTAATGATTCAATTAACATATGTCTATTTTAATTAAATCATTGAGATGAAACATGAAAGGCAAGGATAACACAAATATGAATTAATAACTAAAACATATATATTAAAATCAAAATCAACACATATTCATGAATAGTTACATCTAATCCCAACAATAAAAAGAGTTAGCCACTCATTGTCATGGTGGTAAACTTACAAATATGGATGAAGGAACAAAGAATGCACATCAATCCCTTGATCTCTCAAGTTGGATAGACCCACCTTCACTTTCCTATGAAACTACACCTTAAATACTCTCAGATTTCTCTGTTTGTTGCTTGGAAAATTGTGTGTCAAATGGTCTCCTCTTGAGGGCTATTTATAGGCGTGAAAAGCAGCTGGTGGCTCAGCTACCACTGGTGGCTCAGCTACCAGCTTGTCTTGCTGAAGGGTTTATCTGACACGTGTAAAAAGTTCAACTTGATGCCCAAGAATTCCTTCAGTTTGGTCGCTCAGCTATCAATCTCATCGCTCAGCTACCAATCTTGCCTTGGTGAAGGAGTTACTTGACACGTGTAAAATTCTTTGCTTGTTGTTCAAGGTCTTCCTCATTCTGGTGGCTCAGCTACCACTGGTGGCTCAGCTACCAGCCTCTTGGAGAAGGAATTTATTTTTGCTCCTCTTTTGATCATGCAAGCTTAAAAATTGGGATTAGGACATAACAATTATCTTTAATTAAAATGTACAAAGTTTTGGGGTTTTAATTATAAAAATCTTTGAAAACAAGTTGATAAATGCCGTAATTGAGTATGAAATTTAACTACTTTTTAGCACTTATCAACTCTCCCCAACTTAAAACTTTGTTTGTCCTCAAACAAAAGTCCAAAATAAACTTTGAAAACATGGCTCAATCATCATTAGTGCACATTCAAGCTTTGTAATCAATCAAAAACTTTATATGTAAATTACTTCAAGTTTGCATGATTGAATATGCTGCAAGTTCAAAATCAATCATTCATAATCATCAAAGAATCAAAGCATGAATTTGAAATAGTTTCGAAACTCAAGTAAGATTTCAAATTTTCCAAATTAACAACATAATCAACTAGAATCACAATCCTCACAAGTGTTTCAACTCAAGGGTGAAGTGTATCTCTCAATCCAACAATGTGTTCACAACAAATCAATTCAAACATGCATCTCAACATAATCACAAAACATGTTATCAATCATGGATCACTAAGGACTTTCTTAAGCTTGTAATGGGGCTAGGCTACAAGAAATCGTTGTTTTTCTTTGGATTCAAAAAGCCTTAAGGATGAAAGAGCATAAACTTGAGTATCTTCATTACATAAACTATTACTCCTCGTTTACTTTCCCCATTCTTTGCTCTTGGTGATTCTTTTGTTTTGACATCATTTATATTCATTTCTTTTCTTTTGTAACACTTTCTTTGATTTTCAATTGTGTGTCAAATGACTTTCAATATTTTTCTTTTTCTTTTTCAATCACAATTTTCAACTACTTGTTACTTTTCTCAATTTAATCAAATAACCTCTTTCTCCCCAACTTGTTTTCAACCCTACACAAACTCAATGCTCAATCATCCTAAGACAAGGGTCAAGTCATTGTTTTTCTTTGTTGTGGTTCAAGGGTTCAATACAAACAAATTTTCAAAATTTTGGCTCAAGGGGGGTAACAAAGGATCACACTATCTCACAAGGTAGGTTATTTTAGGCTTAAGTAGTTGCACTCAAATAAAAACATGGCCTTGATCATTTCCATGACTTCAAACACATCAAGTAATAGCAAGATTCAGTTAAAATCAACAGAGTTAAACACAATTGTCGGCTCTCAAATATATAAACAATGGAAGGTTCACACAATCTCACCCGGCTGGTCTACGTGATTCATAATCAATTAATCATGTTAAGAATGAATGAATGAAATCAAATTGAATCAAGCTACTTAGTTCAAATTCATCCTATCATTCAATGATAATCACAAAAGGTTGATCTCAAACTATAGCAATTGAAAGAAATTCATTCTAATCATGCATTTGCTTTTGATTAATCACAAACCTAGACATTTCAATTCATATGCACATTTAGCAATCACAAAGATTTAAACCATGTTTATTCAGTCAAAAATTGCAATGAAACATAAAACATGAATTCTAATGACTGAAATAAAATTTCACTGTATATGGCGTGCTTTTAGTACTATGCTTCTGCTACTCTCCCTCCTCAAGAAGTGTGGACTGTCCTCAGGCCAAGAAAATGACGTTATGCCTGCATTTGCAATGTAAAACACACAACCCTAGGCTTTTGTTAGATTTTCAGAGGTGACAATGGCAGAAACAAACTTTCAAGTGGAATTCACACCAGTTCAAGGACTTGTTTTTATAAGAAGCTAAACATGTTCAAAAATTATTATAACATATAAGTAATTAAAAATGTTTTAAATAAAAGAAAAGGAAAGAAAATTGGGTTGCCTCCCAACAAGCGCTTCTTTTACGTCACTAGCTTGACGCCTTTTTGGTTAGGGTGGCCAAAATGAGACGGAAATCACATCATCTGTCTTTTTCCTTTGGTTTGGGAGGAACTCCATGAACTTGAGATATAGATATTGCGGAGTCCATATCCTCCTCAATTCTTTCTTATTGAACAAGGCACAAATTTCGTCTATGACCCGATCTATCTCTGCCTTGTTCTCTATTTCCTTCTTTTGTTCACATGATTTTTCCTTGCAAAATAATCCTTCATTTTCTTCTGCATCCATCATCATTTCTTTATTATCAACAGTGTCGTCCTCCTCAGTAGATGGAAATTCTTGAGGAAGTTCTATTTCGTGTGGTGTCTTTGGTTCCTCGACTATTTTCTCTACACCACATTCTTTGAACATCGTTTCTTCCCCATTTTTTCCAACAACTTCTTTCACACTCTCTCCACATCCCTCATTCTTTGTTAGAATAGTATCTTCTTCATGAGTGGTTTGAGTGTTGATTTGAACTTCCATGCTTTGCATATTAGCCATATGTTGGGCTATTTGATTAAGCTGAATTTCCAAATTTTTGGCCTGTGCAAAACTGTTTTTCAAATATTGTAGGTGCTCTTGGTTCAGTTGCTGCTGCTCTTGGTTTATTTGCTGCTGCATTTCCATGAATTTAATCAGAGTCTCCTCCAATCTAGCCTCTGGAGTTTGCCCATAATTATCAAGAGGACACTGTTGATACGACTCATACTCATATGGAGTATAAAAGTTGTTATAATCACGATCAGTCATGATTTAGTTTGTGATGAGGAATCTGAAAAAGGATTTAAACAAACAAGAAAATATTTCTTTGACTAGCAAAGAAGGATTAGTGCAAACCACAACTATACAATATAAACAAATATATACAAATACTTAAAAAAATACAAATTGTTGCAATGCTTCAATATCTAAACGCCAGTCCCCGGCAACGGCGCCATTTTGTTAAAGTACAAAAGTAAGTATAATTATCGTATCCGCAGGGACTAGCTCGATATCAAATATTGTTTCACAATCGCCATTTGTTTTAAGTTTGGGTTTGTGTTTGCAAGTTGTAAGTTTGAAAGTAACAAAGTGCGATAAAGTAAAAGGTTTAAATTCAGAGAAAAGGAATTGCCGGGATTAGAGTTCACTTTATCAATCCTATGTATTGATTCAACCAACATATACATGCTTTATCTATTAGTTCATATTTTCACATATTGCTCATCGAATATTTCCGTGTCCGGAATTCATCGCGAAATCAATTGTGTCGATTAATAATCCGATCTCTCGATTTATCGATTGACACAATAGCATTAAGATTCAATATTAACATGAATATTAAAACCTAAATCTATATCTAGAGTTTAGAATTTTAACATGTGATATCCTAGTTCTAATGATTCAATTAACATATGTCTATTTTAATTAAATCATTGAGATGAAACATGAAAGGCAAGGATAACACAAATATGAATTAATAACTAAAACATATATATTAAAATCAAAATCAACACATATTCATGAATAGTTACATCTAATCCCAACAATAAAAAGAGTTAGCCACTCATTGTCATGGTGGTAAACTTACAAATATGGATGAAGGAACAAAGAATGCACATCAATCCCTTGATCTCTCAAGTTGGATAGACCCACCTTCACTTTCCTATGAAACTACACCTTAAATACTCTCAGATTTCTCTGTTTGTTGCTTGGAAAATTGTGTGTCAAATGGTCTCCTCTTGAGGGCTATTTATAGGCGTGAAAAGCAGCTGGTGGCTCAGCTACCACTGGTGGCTCAGCTACCAGCTTGTCTTGCTGAAGGGTTTATCTGACACGTGTAAAAAGTTCAACTTGATGCCCAAGAATTCCTTCAGTTTGGTCGCTCAGCTATCAATCTCATCGCTCAGCTACCAATCTTGCCTTGGTGAAGGAGTTACTTGACACGTGTAAAATTCTTTGCTTGTTGTTCAAGGTCTTCCTCATTCTGGTGGCTCAGCTACCACTGGTGGCTCAGCTACCAGCCTCTTGGAGAAGGAATTTATTTTTGCTCCTCTTTTGATCATGCAAGCTTAAAAATTGGGATTAGGACATAACAATTATCTTTAATTAAAATGTACAAAGTTTTGGGGTTTTAATTATAAAAATCTTTGAAAACAAGTTGATAAATGCCGTAATTGAGTATGAAATTTAACTACTTTTTAGCACTTATCACAACCCACTTCATTCAGTCACTGCAATTATGAAAGTACAATCTGGGCTACTTTTGTTAGGGGACAAAATTTTCAGTGTCCACAAAATGTATTTTGTTTTTTATTATACAATGTCCACATGGTGTATATATTTATATTTTTTTGACACTAAAATATGACACATGACCTTAAATATGTTGTTTATTTCATAAACATTTAAGAGAATAGTGATCGGAAATCGTCAAATGAAAGCTGTTATTTTCTGTAACTTATAGGAGTTACATGCAGGAATAGTTTAAATTTTCACTACTCTGTAGTGATTAAGACTTTGATTTGCTAAATTTTGAATGACAACAGAGTCTTCTGCAATTGACTTAAAATTAGAGGATGATTTTCAGCATTTTATCTTAGGTAAGTGGGAAATTATATCCGCCAATGTACAATGAATATCTGCTAGTGGTGGGAATGTTAAAGTGTTATTAAGGATGTTCTATTAAGTCAATGCTTTAATATTGTCTAAGTGAGTGGATAATAAAGTGTAGGTTAAATATGTTTTTTATCATGAATACAAATAGATTAAAGGCATAAGAATTAAGTCAATGCTACACAATTAGGATCTTTTACAAATAGATTAAAGGCATAAGAATCAAACTACTTTTTTAAACTTCACTTATACATACTCTCTAGTCAAATTTTAACACTATAAGTTAAGTTTACATAAACGTTGTGTATTTATTTTTCTAAACTATTTACAGAATTTAACACAACTCTACGTATTTGATATTAACAGAAAAAGGACAAACAAAATGATTTAGAATCTTGAAAAAGGTAGTCATGAAATTTGAATATACAACCCATCATTTGTCATGCGCATAGTCACGAAGAAAACTTTTGATAGAGATGATGAAAGTGTCAGCTTTTGTATTTTAAGGGACAAAATATTATGGGATGGATGGGTAACTCAACTAGTTTTAGCTAAGTGTTAAGGGATTTTTTTCTCTCAACCTTATCCATTTTTTTGTGTGCCCTACAAATTTCTCAAAATATTTTTCGCTACTTAGGTAGCGGATACATCCCCAAAACACTCTAGCATAATTGTTTTTAATAATGTCTGCTACTTAAGTAGGGAATGACATTTTTCAAAAAAATCTCACTTTTATAATGTTTGCTACTTAAGTAGCAGAAGAGTAAAAATGAAAATATGTAAGGCGCGTGAGAAGAAGGTAGGACAGCAAAAGAAGATATTAAGTGTTAAAGATGTAAAAGGTGTTGTGGGCTAAGAAAAATACTAATATTAACAATTACTTACTAATTTTGGATGTTTTAAAAAAAATTCAAAATCGAGACTTTTTGTTATTTTTATAAGCTCCTTCACATCCTCTGCATTATCGACCAATGAATCCATGAAGCTGAAAAACGAGCAACATTCATAGTTGTAATGAACATCCGGACACATCTCATATGCTATTAAATTTCGAAACACATAAGGTGTGACGTCGTTGAACACAAATCTAGGTAGTCTTAGTTCTCCACTAAACCACTTTGATGTGAACGAAATGTTACTCCATTCCTCTTTCTCATTTGCCATCACTTGTATCCCTACTTTTTTTAGATCTTGAATGCTCTTATAAGTATTCCAATTAAAACCTAGTTCTTCGTTACAAACATCATCACTTAACTCAAATTGATTTTGTCCTTCAATATTTTCGGATACCACGAAAACTGAGCGCACTGTATCAAGAACATGAAATTGTATATGATATCCCAATGGGATCAATACCTTTCCAAGTCTTTTGCATTCACCCAAATGATGATAATTGCTATAACAATATTCCAAGTTCAGACCCTTCTCTTTGCATAGAATATCAAGCATTTTGCTTGGAAGTTGGTTCTCCGGTCAAATTTAAGGTTAAGTGCTTCCGGACATTGTTCATCAATATTTTCCATGAAATGTAGCAAAGAACATCCATCCACAAACAATATCCAAGCAAGATCATTATCATTGTAGCCTTCACACTACTAGAAATTTCCTCTTTTCCTGCGGATTTTCCTGCAGATTTGGACCCAAAATCCGCAGGAAATACGTTTCCTGCGGAATTTCCTGCGGATTTTGGTTCCCAGCTAAAACCTTTGTAGGTAATTGTTTCCTGCGGTTTTTGAAATCCGCAGGAAACTTTCCTGCGGAATTTTCTGCCAAAAACGACTATGAAGTTGTAGCAAACGTTCCTGCAAATAATCCGCAGGTAATTCCGCATTAAAACCCGTAGGAAATTCCGCAGGAAACTTTATTCCGCAGATAAAACCGCATGAAATTTCGCAGGAAATATATTTCCGCAGGTAAATCCGCAGGAAATTACACTTGACATTTTTTAAAGCAATGAACGTTTTTTGCTAAATGAATATCAAAAAAAATCCCAAAATTAATATTAAAATGTCCCAAAATGTTCATGTATGTCATATCTATTTTAAGACACAATTCTATAATAAAAAATTAGTGTCTAAATATAAAAACACAATCGATAGTAAGTATGTCTTACATCTATAAGTTCATCAAATACCGAAAGCATATAACAAAATTACATCTTTAACTTGAAAACGCAGTAGCATAAAACAACAATGAAACATAATGCCTCATACAACGCATTAGCATTTTCATGCAAGCAAAATTACATTTTCAAGCAAGGAAATTCATAAAACAACAATGAAACAAAACAGTGTTGTTTACAAAGCCTTCATCTAGCAATGTATGTAAAATATATCTACAAATAATAGCCAAGGCCATAACCAGTGTGAATAATATTTGAAGAATGTAAACTTTTATCAGGTGGTGAAACTTTTATCAGTGAAGGGCACCTGCAGAAAGGGTGGTAGCACCGGATCCCCAAGCCTCTGCAAATGTGAAATCAGTGTTATGTTGTCAATTGTAGTTTGCAGAAAATAGGGGTTTTTTCAAATTTCACTACGCAATAGTGCTATAACATAGTTCTATAGTGCTGCATTTTAACAACATTGTGTGAAATATGACACAGAAGCAACCATTACAAAGAAATAAAAATAACCTCAAGTGATGAGTGAGATGAACTACCTGCATACAACTAAAATTGGCATAAAGAAGTTCATTGATAAAATCTTCAGGAACATCGGACTGTTTTTTCGCTGACATTGCTCTTTGGAATAACCATGAAGCACTCAAATTCGGCTGCATTAAACAGAAATATTGGTGCTTGGTTTCATGTAAAGTTGATGAATTAGTCAAACCTTTCAAGAAAAGCAGAAAAGTACCATGTATGGATTCAGCAGAGACAAGTTGTATGAGTCGAGATAATCACCACTGATTGCTTCATGTATTCCTTCATTGAAGCAAAGTGAAGCAGACATTAGATTATCTCAATGCTATTTCTATTGTATCTTTCCTTCCTCGGTTTGATGATAGTTATTATTACAATAATTTTCCAAATTGTTTTCGGCCATTACTAAAAAAACCTACATGATCTATATTTTCAAAATCGCTAATACTAAAAACAAGTGAATCATGTCAAGTAAGGCAACAACAATGCACCAGAAAGGCATACCAGCTGACAGTCACCCAAGATGTCTGGTCAAACTCCCGAAACCACCAAATGATACAGGCGATTGTATACCGCTGGCATCACCAAACTACAAAACAAAGCATGATTGCTTTAATATTATAGATCTTAGATGACTTAGTTTCACAGAGCTTCGGAAGTGTAAAACGTAATTTACCTGCAAAACTCTACTAAAAGCAGCTGGTAGCGGGCTGTGAGGTGCACCATATCATCAAACAGTGTTTATATCATAAAAGAAATGTTGACAAAGATTGAATAAATAAGATATGAAATAACACCGTTCGGTATTATACATTCATGATATTAGTACCTCTCGCGATAGGTGGGAAAGATGCCATAAATTACTCTTAGTATCTCTAGATTGTCAAGTGGAACACCCTATCATATAAAAATTGCAAATGCACACCATCAAGCAGAGAGCAGCAGAACTGAACACGTGAGAATTAATGAACATATCAGGCCAACTCTAGATGTTTGGCATAGACTTGAAGAACAGAAATATTTGAAGAATGTAAGGTACTAACTTTATGGATTGGCTTTTGATAATTGATGACAGCCATAGTTGAAATTCTAGTTTGAGATCAGTTCTTGCATTTCTTTATTCATAGGAATTGGGCACTGTAAGGTACAAAACAGAAGCAAGATACATAAGCTATACAGTTAATCCCATATGGCATGTGGAAGCAACACATGATAAAAGTGAAGAGTTGCGGGGATACCTTGGTTTAGCACCAACACAAGATGACTAGCTAGCATGCATATTTCAGGCTTTATACTCTAAAGAACATTATTAATCATTTTCACTCCATTTCTTATGTTTTGATTAATCCTAAGAGCTACTTATGCAGTTAAATCAAATTTTCAATAACTACTTGGTTACCTCTGCCAAAGACAGATTAAGATCCTTCCTGATAGCATCTTGAGTTGGAGATCCTGGAAAATGCTCATTCTTTGTATAAAATTCTCCTGTTACTAAAGCTGAAACCTTACACACACAGACATAGTCAATATGTATCAATTGACTTATGACTAATGCTTGAGGAAATAATTAAATTCAAAAGAATCTTCTGATACCTGATCTCCTTCATCAAAATGTCGCCTCACTTTGTGCTTTAAGACATCAGGAAATATACCTACCTAAAAGCAGATTAGGTTCTTGCAAATTGATTGTGAAAGTGAACAAAACATCAGGAAATATACCTCTCCTTTGCCTTATCAGCCATCAATTTGTGCTTTAAGACATCAGGAAATATACCTCTCCTTTGCCTTATCAGCCATCAGGAAATGTCGCCTCACTTTGTGCTTTAAGACATCAGGAAATATACCTCTCCTTTGCCTTATCAGCCATCAATTTGGACCTTCTGCTGTAAGCTTTCTCCTTCTCTTATTATTATATTGCGTTAAAGGAATCAGAGAGTGCTTTCAAAATCATGTTTAAGCTGACTACATAAACATTTTCTTGTTTTCTCTTATTTGATAATAAATGAGACATTTTGTTTTTTTGGAAAATGCTAATGAATGTCGGGAGACACCTCTGTTTTGTACTGCCTCCGCAACCGGACCCCTACCATCGTCACTAACGGCTACAGGAGATTAATAAACCATAATTATGGTAGGTTAGCAAAAAAATGCTTTCCAATAATCATTTCTCGTAGGAAATAGAGGGAGGTTGGTATTGTCTAAAATCTGTCAACATTTGGAAAGATAAATAACTAAAATGTTATAGAATTTATCAAACCAATATTGTTGCTTACTTATACTAAAGAGTTATTATGCTAGAAGTTATGAATATTTTCCACAGAAATTTGAGTAAGTTGTAAAAAACTAACCATGCAAGAAAAAATGGTAATATAAAAATAATTGTGGATCATAAAAAGATAATTATCAATTAATAGCTGTCTATTTCATACATTTCCTTTAAAACTTCTTGGTAACAAGGTGTCAATCAACATTAGTGTTTGCTAAAATATACCCCCTTATAGTACTATCGAGGGTAAATTTCACTCACTGTCAATTCACAGTTTGAGTTATCCATAGAGTCCAATCCCTTTCTGACCATATTGTCCTCCATTGTTCTTTTCATGAAAAATGACTGTTCCGTAAGTAATGGCAAATCCACTGAAGGATTGTTGAGGAAGGAAACAACTTTTGCCATTGTGGGTCTATCATTAGGGTCTTCCTGTACACATAATAATGCGATATGGATGCATCTTATTATATCATTTTGACACAAAGATCCTTCCATCTGAGGATCCAATAGTTCCAGTGTTGTTTGGTTTTTCCATTTTGTCCAAGCCTGCATTAAAACAATTGTGCACTAATCAAACCTCATTGTCTTTATCATCTCCACTAATGAAATAAATAAATAATCAAAATTCTCACATATTTCCGTATATCAACACAATCTGATTCAGAGGAAGAATATTTCCTTTTTCCACTGATAATCTCCAGTACCATTACTCCAAAACTAAACACATCAGATTTCACTGAAAATTGGCCATGCATTGCATATTCTGGAGACATGTAACCACTGCATATAGAGTGTTTGTTAATAGTGAGACTTTTAGCATGAGAGAAAACAAAAAGTAATCTATAAATGAGATACAAAATGATCTTATCAGGGAAAATGAAACTGCGAGTAGAAAGTAGAAAGGTGAAACTTACTATGTCCCAACAATTCTGTGTGTATTTTCTTCAATATTATCGGTCACCACAATTCTTGCCATACCGAAATCTGAGATTTTTGGATCCATGTTACTGTCCAGCAAAATATTACTAGGTTTTAGATCACGGTGTATAATTTTAAGGCGTGAATCCTCGTGAAGATAAAGAATTCCTCTAGCAATTCCTCCAATAATCTTGTGCCTTTCATGCCAATCTAATTGTCTTCTCTTTAGGGGATCTGGAAGAGAAGGGAAAAAAGAATGAATTTAGCATATTTAAAATGTTGGGTCTGAAGATAATTCTTCTCGCAAGAACATGTGTCTATTTAACTTAAGAGTTGAACTGTAATAACAGTAAAAGTGCTAACCAAATAAAAAGTAATCAAGACTCTTGTTAGGTACATATTCGTATATGAGTATCTTTTCCTGTTCATCAATACAAAATCCTTGTAATTTCACTAGATTTTTGTGCTGAAGTCGAGCTATAACAAGAACCTCATTCTTAAATTCTCTTGCACCTTGCTTAGAGCTTCCCAAAAGCCTCTTCACAGCGACCTCTTCGCCGTTGGAAAGTACACCCTGTAGGGCAAGATGAATCAGTTGTTAATTAGTTACTCCCTCGGGTCTTAAATATAAACAAAATATCAAATGTATTTAATCCGATGGTCTTAAATATAAGCAAAAATTTAAATGTATTTGACCCAGTTACATTTGACTCTTTGCTTATATTAAACCCCGAAGGAGTACATTCTAATTGATGGTACAAAACAAACTCTAACACTGTTTTCTGTGTTATAGTACTGATTTTACCTTATAAACTTCTCCAAATCCACCTTTTCCAATCATATTTTCTTTAGCAAACTTGTTTGTTGCTGATTCAATTTCACCTAAACCAAACCTCAAGGATTCCAAAATAGCAACATCATCCCCAACTGCACCAAATAGATTTGAGTTTCTGTTTTTATCAGAAACACCTTTCTTATATTGATTTAACTTATTACAGCTTTCTTTGTCTTGATTCTTTCTCTGTTTCCTTCTTATAAAACAGCTGCAACCCAAACATAAAAGCACCACTGTCACAACAACCGGGAAAACCACAACTAGCACTGATATAATTGACTTTTTCCTTTTTTCTCCTGCATGAACAATTGAACTAATTAATACTTAAATTCATTTTTACTAGAAGGTAGAAACAGTAAATACTCTATCTGTTCCAAAATAACATATAAAAATAGTTAATAAGGGTCGTTTTTCTTTTTCAATATGGCATTAATAATTTATTTTTTTAATCCTACCCAAAAATTAATATTGTCTACACTAATTCAAGTCACTATTTTCACTATATATTTATGACAATGATTAAAAACCAATGTAGTAGTTAATAAGGGTAATTTAAAAAAATTTCAACATTCTGTAATTTATTTGAAATTGGATCCTCGGCAGCGTATCTCTATGCCTCAAACTCTGCTGCAAAATCCAAGCGGTTCATCATGAAATATATTAGATGCATAATAATACTCTAAAATGACAACTTTGACCTTTATGTTTTCTTTCTTTCCATTACTTGTCTGATGCTTATCTAAAGCCTACAACATGCAGGGTGGAGAGGGACTACAGATTAATGGGAGAAAATAAAGTGATTTAACTTTAATCCCATCATAGAGTTGAAATCAAGATCAAAATTAACAATTAAAAATTTGGCTTCTACTTTTGAGCTTAATCTCTTTGGTATCTATTCCATAAAACAAGTTTGGGCGTTTGAATTTCACCATGGGAGGGAGACCTTCCAATTACGAGCACATCAGTTGAAATCGTCTCACCGAGTAAAAATGAACCTGCTAATAGATGTGCACAAGAAAAAATATGAATTGTTTCCATCACTGGGAAGCAAATCATGAACAGAGAAACAAAAGGGTTTAACTTCCGAGAAGACAAAATTCAAACAGATGAGAGAAAAGACACCGCCTGCAAATTGAGTTCTCGTCGTGCACCAAGTGGCTTCTCTGGCCTCTGTACAAAGCAATATGAGGGTTTACTTTAATGTTTTAATCCCCGTTTATTTAATTTATTCTGAAGCATTGGATTAATTAAACGCTTGTGATTTCTGCAGCAGACATTGCAGCATACAAAGTGGCTGCTGAGGATCCAGGTCGAATTTATTTGTAGTTTTTCTTAATCTTTGTGAGGATGACAATTATTTTGTAACTGATGTAGTACTAATAATTATTGCACAACCAATCAAAAACTTAAGAATATTGTTCAAACAAGAAATTGTTTTTTTATAGTAAAAATGTTGGCCAATTGTTATGCAAAACCTGGTGATTCCAAGGTGCTAGGAGGAACCGTTGAAGTTGATAGTGGCGGTGGCTGGATTGTCGTCGAAGCTAGTCTATCGTAAAATGGATAAAGTTCGAATCTTATTGAGCAACTAGGGAAGTAAATTCTGCCTCCAGTTTTTCCTTTACAACAAGATGTTCGAATCTCTGCTATGGCATCACCAAGACACCAACTACAGTCATCTGAGGAAAGGTATGGAATGCAATTTCCCAATGCGTACAGCGTTTGGTTATCTGTGATTTTAACTGATTTATAAGAATACTTCAAGGATCCATTAGGAACATTTGATATTGAATTTCTGATATCATTCATAGTATTCAAAAGTATTGTGTTGAACCGACCAAACTGTGGCCCCACATAGTTGTGTTCGTTCATGAAGCTTAGTTTAGGACTCTCATCCACTGTAGCAAAGAAATAACGATCGGAATAACGAACCATGCAATAAGCAGCATATATTGTGGCTTCTTTTGACATTGGACAAAGTTCTACTATCCGTTTGGTTGCATTTGTAACGCACTGTTTACAGCTAGGATAGTTGTCTCCGATTTCGCATGTGAAGAGGCCAAAGATAGTGTTGCTGGTGTTAGGTTCTGTAACGGTGGTGGTGTATATTTGAGTAGCAGGTGTGGAATTGGATGAAAGCCATGACAAAAGAGTTTTAAGGTTGATACGGTATATGCTGTTTAGTGAGTTGTTATTGTTGGTTGAACACTTATAATATTGTGCAGAAACTG
The DNA here is from genome assembly GCA_030408175.1 of Trifolium repens. Classification (NCBI taxonomy): domain Eukaryota; kingdom Viridiplantae; phylum Streptophyta; class Magnoliopsida; order Fabales; family Fabaceae; genus Trifolium; species Trifolium repens. The sequence goes on along the minus strand of CP125837.1, from coordinate 61,361,091 downwards.
TGGTGTGGTGATGGTTGAAGAATAATGTGAGGATCATGATGAGAACTGGGAGCAGCAGGGAGTAATGCATGCTTCTTTTATGAATTACTAACTGTGAGATAGAATAGATTGAAGGCTTGATGCTTCATTTATAAATCTGCATTTAGTTATTGAAACATTACATACTCTTGTCAAATATTCACACCTCACACTGTAAGTTTACAGGAAAATGTTGTGTAGAAGAAAATCAAAGTCGATTTCTTTATTAGTCAACTCAAATATTTTCTCACTCCCTAATTATAACTTTTGAAAAAAGAAAAGTTTTGTTCCTAAATATAAACACCTATACAAATTGTCTTCATGAGCTTGCTCAGTTGGTAGGAACATCGCATCATACTTAGGAGTTTATGTTCGAATCTCAGACACCCCACTTATTCACTTTAGAAGGTGGAATTCTAATCACTAAACTACTCGACAAAAAAATAAAACAAACACCTATACAAACTACTGGGTGCATTTGTTATTTTTCTAAAAGATACCCATTATTAATAGTACTAGTTATATCTTAGAAGATGAAAAGTTAAAGTTATACAAATTGCATTTTAGAAAAAAATTACAAATAAAATACACATTAAAATATGTTTTTTTTTTTGTTTTCACCACCAGTTGAATCTGGTTCGGGGGTCAGTTCTGACATCAAGTGGTTTCAGCCCCCTCCCGATCGCAGTTGCGGGCTTCTTTGCACGTTGTTCATGCTGTTATTGCATGTTATGTTAGTCGTGATTTAAAAGTCAATTTAGTACTCCTTCCCTTTGAAAATAAGTCACTTTAATTAGCCACACAAAAAAAAAGTATTCAAAATAATGGTTATTTAACATTTTTTTTATTTAGAATTATTATTTTATTTTCAATTATATTCTCTAATTAATTGAGTGTACACTATTTCTAAAATATTACACTAATAGTAAATAAATTTACCCATTCAAAAATAAAAAGTAAGTTAACTAAAAAAATTAATTTTCTTTTAATAACATTATTGTATTCTTTTATTTTGTTTGTAAAAATTTTAAACAACACTTATTTTAAAACGGAGGGAGTCATATTTTTGTGAAACTTGAGGTTGTGAATAACATCCAGGTCCAGCTATCAACAATATGCATTGATCATTATTAAGGGATGAATTCACACTTAAAATGTGAATTGAGTGGTTGGTCTTAAATTAATCATTATTAAGGGAATATACACTCATATTTTCATATTTTAGATGAATAGTAGTGTCGAAATTTTTTGGTGGTTCAGATCGTTTAGCCTATTGTTGCTCCTAGAGTTTCAAACTCCACAACATATAGATTATAGATTATCTAATATAAATTTAAATTAAAGAAGAGTTACAAAATTTATATATATATATATATATATATATATATATATATATATGAGGGGTGAAGCTAAAAAAAACAAAATTACATCGAAATTCAACATCCCTATAAATATTGAGTTTTTCGGTTTCAATTTTTATAAAATATAATAGAATTTTGTGTCCCTACTCCCTATAAAAATTTTCACCATGCAGTTTGAGTCTTCACTAAATTCAAATTTGTTTAATTATCTCAAAGTTTTAGATTTTTGAATAATTTTGGTGTGAAGAGAGACACCGTCGGGGTTTGTAATCGAGGTCGGGTGGGTACTGGCCATTGGTTGTTGTTGCATTGGGACATAAGGGATAGTTTTCTAGCTCCACTTTCAACATGTTTATTTTGAGACTAATTCTAAGATTGTTGTCAGTATCAACTCAAAATTTTACAAATTTTAATGATTTTGGTTGTACTATTTCAAAGTGCAAATCATTGTTGTCTTTGTTTAATGAAATCTCTAAGAGTGGTCATCTTTAATGCTAGCTCTCATATTTTTTATGATATTCTTTTATTAATTTATTACTTCTTTTGGTATAAATGAAATGACATAGTTTTGCTTGTGTTAAAAATAAAAAAATACTCGGCACAGTTAGAGATAACAAAAGTAACAAATTCTGTAGGAAAAAAAATACAAAAATAACAAATGATAACAACATTGGTGCAATGGTACCATGCAATAAAATTCTTACAATTTTTTCAATTTCTATGTCTCACAAACATAGTAAATTCCCATGTGTGAAAATCATCAAGATAATAATTAGATAACAGGGAAGAAGAACAACATAATTACAAATGTGTACAACCATGCGTTATTTAGAAATAAAAAATTAAAATCAAGATTAAAAAAGGTGGATGGTAAGAAAAAAAAAATGGTAGACATAGAAAGAAGTTAAGAAAAATTAGTGAAATTGGTAGCCCGTCTGTGTGACATTAGAAGAACATAGCAAGCTTCTTATGCAAAATCAACAATGCACCTCTTGTCTTTGTATATAGGCAAGAGGGAACCATTGGGTCCCACACCCACATCACAGTTGGCATGCATCCTGTGGCGCTGGCTATCCCACGTGGATATCTTAAATTTGATGACAGACGTCAATTCTAAAGCAAGCATCGCACTACCATCAGATTTGTCGTTCTGAAGTTCCGACAAACTTTGGCTACTAATGGTCAACGTGGCACCGCTAAAAACACCGTCCACTTTTGTTGTGTTTTTTGGCCCTTGATAAAACGGAGAAAGTAACGGAATTGACCCGATAACTTGGTTTCGATAATAAAGTGACCCGTCCATTGACTCGTAATAAACCCCAATATTTTGGTTAGAGTTTCGAGCATCTATTTTGAAGGTTACTTGGACAGGCCCAGATTGTTGGGCTTGCAAGCCCGATAAGGTGAATTCACGAATAAAAAACCTAGGCCGGTGTGGACGTAAGCTGAGCCAGACAATGAAGGTGATGAGCCCAATAATGGCAAGGAGGCTCAAGAAGACAGTGCAAACCATTTTGGAGACACGAGTTGTGAGGCTGTCCTGGACCCGTTGGAGGTAGTATTTGGTGGAATGGTGGCGCTTTATCGGCTTCGAATTTGGGTTTGGACCCGAAACATGGTGAACGGGTATGTGATCATTTCCGTACATTTTTTTTTTAGTTATCTGATATTAAGAGATGAAGAATTATGGAGTTTGAGAGATGAGTTATATATGCTTGTGGTTGTGGTTTTGTAATGAAATTGCTTCGAGGAAATAAATAATGTGAAGGAAATGAACTTTGAACTTTGAGTTTGGTGCATGGAAGAAGGAAAGAATAAGCTTTATGTGTTGAAGTTGTATGGCATCATGTCCTCGTTACTAAGAAAAAAACACATTCTTTTACTCTGTTATGCCTTTTCCACCACGTTTGAATCTTTTTGAGGAATTATAAATTATAGTTAAATATTTTGTTGTTAACATAGCAATTTAGAGAATGTAATTGTTTACATGAATATTGGGATTTGAGCACAACATTGAGCAGTAACCAGTAATTAAGGTGGAAATTTTCACATAAATTAAATTTTATTTCTTTACTTATATCAGTTATATGGGTGATTATTGTTACGTCTTTAAAATTGTAAGTTAATTTTGAGTTGATTTGACTATAACTTGAATTTTAGCAAGTTAAAATGTATGCCCTTACAATCTTACACATATAATGTGATGTCTCAATTAATTAAATTATACTATTAGGGACAATTAAATCTCATTTTTATTTGTTAGAATTTGACTAATAAAGGTTTAAAAGTTTTAGGGTGCGACTTATCTCCTTTGATCCTTATTTTTATTTATTTGGCCAGATTTTATCTTCCGACCAAATTCTAACTTACTGGAGTTCTCTTTTTGTAGAAACCAAAATGTTAACACCAAAAAAAATCACCCGGCCTACTAAAATTTAACTTTTGGTAAGATTTTTTTTTCTTTCACAATATTCACCATAATCCAACTTTTTATAAGCCTTTCTGCTGATTTTGAGCAATGCAGGAGAACAGAATTTCTCTAGCTAGGTTTATTCTTTTTACTTAGATAGCTTTGGTTAATTATCTTTAGCCAAGCTTAAAATTTATCAAAAAAGGATCATGATCATGCAATTAAAATAGAGTTAGTGTCTGCTTGGTAAGACATTGAAACTGACTTATAACTTATGTCATTTAGCTTATAAGCTAAAAGATCTGTTTGGTAACAGTTTTTTAACACGAGCTTATAGCTTATTTTACTGACTTATAGCTTATTTTCCAGACGCTATTTCAAGTAGCTTATGAGTTTATAGCTTATAGCTTATCATCTTTTTTTCCATTTTTACCCTTATCATTTTATCTAAAGTTCGATTTTACCCTTTATAATTTATTATCATTTAAAATAAAATAGTATACTTTACGCTAATACAAACCATCTTTTTTTAATAAACCATAATTACTGATTAGAACCATTATAACAATTTTTTAAGAAAATGATCAAGTTTTTAATTTACGTTATTCACTTTTGGAAAATAAAAATATTATGTTGGTTAGTTTTTCAATGTTTCAATTATAGTACGCTCTTATTATTTTTGTTTTGTACCAATCCAGTATTTAGTTTACTTTACTCACTTTTGTTTTGCATTGTATCAAAAGACAATATAAACATTCAATATTTTACTATTAATTTTTAGAAAAACCGTGACTTTAGAAAATAAAATTCTAATTAATTAAAAATTAGTTTAATAATATAAAAAATATTATATTTGTAAATTTAATTTTTAAATTTAATTATAAAAAAAAATTCTAAGTATGTTAAATATCAATTTAATATAAATTTTATTATGAATCAACAATACCCTTTTATGTAATTTTACATTTATCAGCTAGTTCACCACTAATTTTACCAAACACTTCAATTAGCTTATCAGCCATCAGTCATAAGCTAGCTTATCAGCCAACCGCTATTTTTACCAAACAGAGTCTTAGAGTGATATATGGGTTGTTATTCCCTAGCTATGGTATAAAAGTTTCGTCTAATGTTGCATAAAGTATATACGAATTGTAGTTGAGAAGGTCAAGGCATCTACATACTTTATGGACTCATGTATCCTATTCTGGATATATTTCTTCATTTTTTTATGATAAAACAAACATATTTTCTGTCAAAAAAAAATATATTTCTTCATGTATTTCTATCATTTGCCTAACTTTCAAGCCACCATGGCATTGATTAAACATATATGGTGGAGACTTCTTGGCTTATATCTTTCAACATTTTCTTTTCACCTTGTTATATAATTTAATAGTAAATTCTACGATACACAAGTGAAATAAGTCTTTTATTATATACAAATTTGTTAAAAATAAAGATACAGATAACACTTAACAAAAAAAAAATTACATCCGGCACATTTAAAAATCATTTGCATGAAACTGAAGCTCTTATGACTAAATCCAAGACTAAAATGATGAGTCAAACTTCTCCTTTTTTTTTGAGCAAAGGAAGCTTGACAAGGATGCAAACCCCATGAAAATATATATTGAAAACAAAAAGAAATAGATTACAAAATGAGGGAGGGCAGCACCAAACCCTCCAAAAGAAAGCTAATCAAATCTATAAAAAGGTAAGCCTAACCTATTTCTAACAAAATCTTCACTAATATGAGGAGGCACGTTACACCACCAATTAAGAGTGAGAATAGAAATACCAATTAAGGTTGGCAAATTTGTCTGCACAAGTGTTCCCTTCTCTATATATGTGAGAAACAAAAAAATTCACGGACGATATAAGCAAAAGACAATTGTCCATCTGACTACGGTCTGGCAAGTGCACCAGTCTGTCGTCGAGTAATAATTCACACTCTAGGTGTCTAGAATGAGTTCGTATCCACAGGGATCGTGCCGCAGCTTTACTAGCGTTATTTAAGTTTGTGATAGTTTGCATTCGCTTTGGTTTTTGAAAAGGTTTTTATAAAAATAGCGTAATGCTTTGCAGAAATATAAATGCAGAATGTATAAATAATAGATTCAAGAAATATAGAGGCTAGGTATGGTGGTTGGACTCCCTCCCTTCTTCATATTTAGCATGACCGGTGTATAACATAGTTACTTAGATTATGTTCGGCGGTGAATTATCCTTGTTGTAGTAATACCTTACTATTACACTATGTCTATTAAAGTTTCCCTACGTTAACAACTAAGGTACCTACGAGAGCCTAACCTCGATGTGTCACATACCTTAATTACTAAGTGAGTTGTTTATAAACACGCATTATAACCTTCACCAATTAACCTCTAGGTCCTAGTATCGGGCTGTTCATCTTCTAAGTGCTCAGATCACACCTAGTGCATGATTCCTCCTCTAACCGCTCAGTTCACGACTAGTTCATGATGTTACCGTCTCTATACACCTAACATTATTTACTACGAGTTCCGGACTAATACCAAGTCAAAACCTGATATCAATTCTATGGGCGCTCCCGCTTATCTGGCCAGATTACGAGAATACGTTATTAAAGTGCACGAAAGTAAATAACAAACATAATTACTAAATATAATTTATTATAACTTAGACTCAATCACAGACTCCAAATATTCATAGGGGAGTTCATCTTCTCCACCACAACCTAAGGCATAAATTATAAAGACTACATATTTAAATTACAAGAAATCATAACCTAAATACAAAAGCCTAAAGAAATCATACCTTGCTGAGTTAGTTTTCCTGTAAGGGGAGAAAACTATGCCCAATAGAGCTCCTCTGAACCTCTCCTTATAGTAGAGAGTGTTCTACTATTTCTGAATGAATAAAACAATGAATGGGATGCTCTATTTATAGTTTTCGTAATGGGCCTCAGCAAGGCATCGCAGCACGATAAGGCCATCGTACTGCGATGTGAAGATTCAGTTCAAAATTATAACTGATCCTGTGCATTTCATCAGCTTGGGCGCCAAGTAACATCATTGTACTGCGTTGTATGGCATCGTACTGCGATGGAAGATTTTCTCAAGATTTATTTCTTCTGATTGCTTGGCGTGCAAGGAGATTTCATCGTGGCACGATAGCACACATCGTGCTGCGATGGAATGCTGTATTTCTTCACTTTTTGGGCTTTTTCTTGTCTTTTTGCATCTTGGACTCTGTCTTGATGTTTTTTCTTGCTTTTGTAGGTTTTCCTTCGTATTTGGGTCTGTCTTTGTCATTTTACTACTAATAATAATACTAAAAATGACGTAGAAATTCCTGTCATCACCATCTATTTTTTAGATGCCAAGAAATAATCTTAGAAGACTTTAAAACAGTAACCATCAGCATTGAGTCTGTTTCGAACCATAGATTCTTCCAACCAAAATGATGAGCTAATTCTACTGCATACACAGCACCATTCAGTTCAGAACTAAGAGAGTTAGAAATATCTAAAGTATAAGCAAAGGCTCCAAGAAATTCTGCATTTGAGTTTCTGAAGAGACCACCACATGATGAGGGTCCGGGATTATCTAACCAGGCACCATCGCGATTAAACCAAGGTTGTTAAAATCGCGATTTAAAACGTAAAAACTATAGTTTTTACGTTTCTAGGTAGCAAAAACGAGTTAAATCGCTGGTAGAATCATTTTTTGGTAAAATCGTGATCTGGAACGATTTTACACGATTTAACTCGCAGTAAAATCTCTAAAATCGTGTAAAATCGTAGCAAAATCGTGTAAAATCCTTGGTAAACTCTTTGAGTCGATTTTACCTTTTTTAAAAAAAAAAAAAAAAATTGACAATTTCTTTAAAAAACCCCAATTTTTATGAATATTACATTTTATTATGGTGATTTAGTATATTTTAACTTTAAAATTTTAAATTATTAATGCATTATAGTATTATATAAGTATATATATATATATATATATATATATATATATATATATATATATATATATATATATATATATATATATATAGAGTCCTTCTAATATACACCCACTATAGATATAGAAGGTGTATTCTAGCATACTACACCTCTTTAATTGGACAAGATAACCATTTTTTATTTTTTTAAAAATGTCAAAAGTAAGGGGTATGATTATAATTTCATTAATTAAAAAACTTTTTTCCCACTTTTCTATTTATCTTTTCCCGCGAGACTGAAGTTCAGGACATTGTTGTTTGTTTCTGGAACCCAAACACTCTCCACCCCCTTTCTAATTTCATCATCTTCTTCCGAACAACTCGACGATCACGTTCGCCGGATTTCTCTACAACTAACAACGCTTAAGTGAACTTACTTAATGGTCATTTTATCACTTCCTCTGACTCAACTTGCTCAGGTAGTGTTTTCATAATCTCTTATCAAATAGAACGCTATATATGTTTGTTTTATAAATTACTATTGTGTTTGGGTTTTTATTAGTTACATATTGTGTGTTACTTTTTGAATGGTTAATTTGTTGTTGAGATCTTATGGCTAATCACCTAGGGTTTTTTTTTCCCCCAATACATTGGCTTCTATCGTGAATGGCACAGAGGGGGTTGTATTGCTTCCCTTGAACAAGTACCTACTTGTTCTTATATTAATAAAGTTTAGCCAATTTAAGAAAAATAAAAAATAGAACACACTCTAAGTATAAAACAACACAATTGCTTTCTCATAAAAAACTTCTCTTCTCTTTATGGTTGGTAACAATTATTATTTTTGAAATATGAATATTCAGAATTAAATTGGGGGTTAATATGACATCGGAAGTAAGAGATGATGTTTGTGATTGGCCTTTGGAGCTTCTTAAAGATTACACTTCTATATGTGAAGATAATAATGAATATGTAAATGATTTTACCTTTCAAGAGCCACAACAAGAACCTTTGGCTCAAGCCAATGCCATTGATGAGTGGGATCCTTTTGAGGGACAAATATTTAACAATGATGATGAGGCTTATGAATTTTACTCTGTATTTGCTCGAAAAAATGGATTTTCAATTCGGCGTAATCACAGTTACAAGTCTCATAAAAATGAGGCCAGGGATAATCCATTTGGAATTTATAAGAGATAATTCGTTTGTCATCGAGCTGGTATTGTTAAACAACGCAAAGTTAATGATGTGGAAAGTCAGAGGAAACGAAAATCTTCAAGATGTAATTGTAGTGCAAAGATGTTGGTTGCTAAAAGAACAATTAGTTTTGAAGAAGAATGGGTGGTTAAATATTTCAATAATCACCACAATCATGAGTTATTAGATGATAAGGAGGTCCAGTTTCTTCCTGCTTATCGTAACATCTCAATTGTAGATCAAAATCGTATACAATTGTTATCAACATAAGATTTCCTATTGAGGAACATGTGGCATCTATACTCACGCCATATGCATTTGAGTTGCTACAACATGAGATTGAGTTATCTACAAAATACGCAGCAACTCAAACAGCCCATGGTTATATTGTCCGACATCATACCAAAGTTGACGGAGGTCGTCTTGTAAGTTGGAAAGATGAAGAAGAATCAATTTCTTGTTCTTGTAAGGAATTTCAGTTTTCTGGAATATTATGTAGACATGCTATTCGAGTGCTACTTGTAAAAAATTATTTTTGCCTCCCGTCAAAATATCTTATTTTTCGATGGAGAAGAGAAAGTTCATTGATTCCAAAATGTAGTCACATAGTCAACCATAATGGTGGCTCCTATGTTGAGTTTAAGTCTCTAATTCAATGTTTGGAAGTTGAATCGTTAAAGACAAAAGAGCGGGAACAATTTGCTACTAAAGAGTTAGAGAAAGTCATCCGACATATAAAAGGCATGCCTAAAAGTCAAGATAATTTGACTGATTTGCAACCTGATGTTCCAAATAATGATGGTTGTGAGGTTGAAAATCCCCCCGTTTCAAAAACGAAAGGTCGACCAAAAAGATCAGGGCCTAAAGGAGGTGTTGAAGTTGCAAAGACGCTTCGTTACTGTCACGTTCCAAATTGTCGTGGAACTGATCATGACACACGAAATTGTCCTAACAAAAAGAAAAGTATTGAAGTATTGCCTTCTCAATCTCCTATTACGTAAGCTAATTGCTACTTTTTTATGTAGATATCTACATTTATTGAATATTGTTATTAACTATTTGTTGTTTATGGTGGTTTGACAGGAGCACAAAAGGTTGGAGACAATCATCTTCAAATATATAGTGAGTTGGCTAGAAGAAAATGCCTAAGTTGTTCATAAATTAAAGTGAATATAATGAATATTGGATGGATGTAATTTAGAAAGCCTCCTCTGTGTAGGAACTATGGGTAATTAAGAAAGTTTCCTTGCATTGGTTTCTTGTCAATGGGAATGTATCTAGCTGTAGTGAATATGAATAGGTGAAATTCCCACTAGAATGCTTCAATAGAAGTATATAGTGTAAAGGTAGTGTGTTTTGATAAGCACCTAATTTTTTGATGTTTAACACTTTGGGAAATTTTTGGGACCTAAGTGTTACCACTTATACTTCGTCCCATTAGTGGACATAGTACTATTTGTGAAATTCCGGTAGCAAGTTACAGATGTGTAGCGTAATGTGGAGCACGTTAGGGTTTAGGTATATGATGTGTTGCCTAATGTGCCAACATCATAAAAATACGATAACTTGATGAACAAGGAAAATAAAGTGCAGAAGATAAATAACACAATGATTTTGTTAAGCCAGTTCAGCGCAACTCGCAACCTACTCTGGGGATACCAATCCAGGAATGAATCCACTATGATAGTTCTACTTCAAAGCTAAACAACCCAGTTTACAACTTTTCACTTAGACACTACCCGTGCTAACTTTACCTTGCTCCTCACAAGATATGACTACCCCTAGTCACTTCCTAGCTATCCTACCTTGCTCCTCACAAGGACCTTGCTCCTCACAAGGATTTTTGCCTTGCTCCTCACAAGGACTTCTGCTCTGCTCCTCACAAAGACTTTACCTTGCTCCTCACAAGGATTTTTACAAACTCAATGATGGAGACGCACTCCTAACCTAAAGAACCAACTCGTGCTTCAAAGCTTTGAGTGATTCACAGTTCAAATCTTGTTTCAAATTAGAATCAAGAAAAGAACAGCTCTATGCTTAAAAGCTTAAGAGCTAAATACAACCCTAAGTTCAAGTCTCAATGGAAACAAGAAACAAATAGGGACAAAGACTGAAATCCTAAAGACTAGAAATATTAATTCTAATTTCAGTGAATAAAACAAGTCTTCAGCCTTCCTTTATATAGAACGAGAACTGGTAGCTGGCCATCGTATTCTTCAAGTAACAAACTCAATCTTTTAACAAAAGATATGTTTGTTTTAAATCTTTTTGAATCTTCTAGTAACAAACCGGCCTTCTTAAATCTTTCCTGAATCTTTTTCAATCTTTCAGCTCGTTCCTTGGCGCGCAAGCTAGCGTGGATGTGTTTGTTTCAAAACAAATCTTTTTCAAAAGATCACACGCAAATAATGAAAGCGCGTTTTTAGGGTATTCAGTTCAGGTACCACATGTGTGCACATCAGTCACCACATCTGGTCCAAAGGCTTATTTTAACAAATGAAGCCAACCCTAAAATATACTCAACCTATCAGGTTGAAAACACTAACAATCTCCCCCTTTGGCAAATTGTGGCTAAAATAACCTTTGGAGTCAGCCAACTAGACTTTGGAGAGAATTATTAGAACATCAGAGGCGTTGCAGCAGCGGAATCTTGCCTCATATCTTCTGAGAGAATAAAACTCCCAACATACAAGCATGGTGATGAATCATGCACACAGTCAAGAGGGGAAGTGTCTTTGATAGCTTCAGTGAAATATTTACTCCCCCTAAATTCAAGCACCATCTTCAGCAGTCTTCAAAGGATCAGTCTTTATTCGTCTGGTCTCTTCAAAGTCTTCAAAGTTTGTGCAGAATACAAGCACATTTTTACGATGTGCACACATCTGGCATCACATCATGTAGCACATGTATTATACTACTTATACCTTACTCCCCCTAGATATATTACTTATCCTTTCTCCCCCTTTTTAGCCATAATATTGACAAAAAAGTTAAGATCAGAAAGAGTAAAAAAAAACTGGGGCCATTTACTGAGTAGATGGATCTATTGACAAATGATCTAAGCACCTCACATAACCACGGTCTTCAGAAAGAGATGCTTCAGTAGTTAAGCAATCCATAGCCTTGTAGTCTTCACTTTCCATGGTTGCTATATGTGCATTCATAGTTAAGCATGTACAAGTTACCCATATTTCTATGACTTGTAACTAAGTCACCCATATTGTTATGACTGTGACTAAGAATCACCCATATTTCTATGACTGTGATCCTAAGCATAAAGGTCATCCATATTTCTATGATCATGACTAAGCACAATGAATCATCCATATTGCTCTGATTATGATTATGATTATGCCCTATGCTTTCAAACTTAAATGCTTTTTGAGTTGTTTTGCACATATTCTACTCTCCTCTACCAGATATACCAAATGCTCTTGCAGATAGCATTATTTGTAACCTTCAGCTCTGGATAGGATTCTTCACTTCTTCTTAGAGGCTCCAATGTGGACCACATTGAGCTCTACATCAGGATCTTTTACATAGTTCTTCATCACAATATGAAAGGTGGAATAGTCTTGATATGAAATTGAGAGAAACCTGTGATGACTACCTTTGGATAGCGTGCATAAACAAACGGAGGTAATAGGCAGGTCTCCGTTGCACGCTTCAATAGCAAGGTTGCTATTGATCATCAAGAAGGCAAATACCAAGTTTGCCTCTTAATGTCTCAAACTTACTTGCATCCAAAGCCTTTGTGAAAATGTCAGCCAGTTGATTGTCTGTGGCTACATGCTCTAAGGTCACAACCTTGTCTTCAACTAGATCTCTGATAAAATGGTGACGAATATCAATGTGCTTAGTCCTACTGTGTTGGATAGGATTCTTGGAAATATTTATAGCACTCATATTGTCACAGTATAATGTGAGCACATCTTGCTCCACATTGTACTCACTCAGCATCTGCTTCATCCAAAGCAATTGAGAACAACTGCTTCCTGCTGCGATATACTCAGCTTCTGCTATTGAAAGAGCTACACAATTATGTTTCTTGCTGAACCATGAAGTTAGGTTGTTGCCCAGAAAGAAACATTCACCTGAGGTACTCTTCCTATCATCTGCACTGCCTGCCCAGTCAGCATCACAATACCCTGTCAACCTTGAGTCTTCACCATGAGAGTACATAATACCATAGTCACTTGTGCCATTCACATATTTCAGAATTCTCTTGACTTGTGTGAGATGACTCATCTTAGGCTCAGCTTGGTATCTAGCACATACACCTACTGCAAAGGAGATATCAGGCCTACTTGCTGTGAGGTAAAGTAGACTGCCAATGATGCTTCTGTATAGGCTTTGATCAACAATGACACAATGATGCTTCTTGGTGAGTTTGATATGAGTTGCTGCAGGAGTTCTCTTGTGTGTTGCACTCTCCATTCCAAACTTCTTCACAATATTCTTGGCATATTTGCTTTGAGAGATGAATATTGTGTCCTCCATTTGCTTTACTTGTAGACCAAGAAAATAGGTTAATTCACCTACAAGGCTCATCTCAAATTCAGATTGCATTTGATGCACAAATTGTTTCACCAAAGCATCTGTCATGCCACCAAACACAATATCATCTACATAGATTTGTGCTATCATGAGCTTCCCTTCTTCTTGTCTCACAAACAGGGTCTTGTCTGTTTCTCCTTTTCTATACCCTTGTTGTAGAAGAAACTTGGTTAGCCTTTCATACCAAGCCCTAGGAGCTTGCTTCAACCCATACAAAGCTTTCTTCAATCTGTAGACATGATCTGGGAGATTAGGATCAACAAATCCCTTTGGTTGTGCTACATACACTTCTTCATTTAAGTACCCATTGAGGAAGGCACTCTTTACATCCATTTGAAAAAGCTTGAACTTCAAAATGCATGCCACCCCTAGAAGTAACCTTATAGACTCAAGACGAGCTATTGGAGCAAAGGTTTCATCAAAATCTACACCTTCAATCTGAGAGTATCCTTGTGCTACAAGCCTTGCCTTGTTCCTTGTGACAACACCACTTTCATCAGACTTGTTCCTATACACCCACTTGGTGCCTATGATGTTGACCCCATCAGGTCTTGGAACCAAGTCCCACACCTCATTCCTCTTGAACTCGTTCAACTCTTCTTGCATTGCATTAATCCAACATTCATCTGTCAAGGCTTCCTTAACATTCTTTGGTTCTATGGTGGATACAAAGCAAGCATTGGAGATTACCTCCCTTGACCTAGTCATGACTGGAAATTCTGGATTTCCTATGATGAGCTCTTTAGGATGATTCTTCTGAATTCTGATGGAAGGACCCTTGCTTGTCTGACCTTGATCTGGCTCTTGATCTGCTTTCTCAGAATTTTCTTCAACTTCAGAGTTTTCAGGTAGGGGGTCTGATGTGCCCACATCTGGTACTTCATCATGCACTTTTTCATCAGGGTAGTCTTTGATAACAACATTGATTGATTCCATCATTGTTCTGGTCTTGTTGTTAAAGACTCTGTAGGCTCTGCTGTTTGTTGAGTAGCCAAGAAAGATTCATTCATCACTCTTTGGGTCCAGCTTCCTTCTTTGTTCTCTGTCAGCCAAGATGTAACATTTGCTTCCAAAGACATGGAAGTATTTAACATTGGGTTTTCTTCCTTTCCATATCTCATACAGAGTGGTAGAGGTGTCTGCTCTTAATGTAACACGATTATGAACATAGCATGCTGTGTTCATTGCCTCTGCCCAGAAGTAGTAAGGTAGTTTCTTTGCATGTAGCATGACCCTTGCTACTTCTTGTATGGTTATGTTCTTTCTTTCAACAACCCCATTTTGTTGTGGTGTGATTGGAGAGAAGAACTCATGTGCTATCCCTTCAGTTGAGCAGAACTCAGCAAATTTTGAGTTTTGAAATTCCTTGCCATGATCACTCCTAATTCTGATGATTGAGCTATCTTTCTCCCTTTGAAGTCTAATACACAGTTCCTTGAACTCTTCAAATGTGTCTGACTTTTCTTTGAGGAAGCTTATCCAAGTGTATCTTGAAAAATCATCCACAACAACAAAGGCATACCTTCTTCCACCAAGACTTTCAACTTGCATAGGTCCCATTAAGTCCATATGGAGAAGTTCTAAAACTCTTGATGTTCCCTGATGTGGCAACCTTGGGTGTGACATCTGGATCTGCTTGCCTATCTGACAATCTCCACAGATATTCTTTTCTTCAATGGTTAGCTTTGGTAGACCTCTGATAGCTTCTTTGGAGATGAGTTTTATCATTCCTCTCAAGTGCAGGTGCCCAAGTTTTTGGTGCCATAAGTTTGCTTCATCTATTTGACTAACATTGCATGTAGTGGAATGAGCTGTTTCTGGATGAATCCATAAGTAGCAGTTGTCTTTTGACCTTTCTCCTTTCATCAGCAGCTCTCCTTTGTTGGAGGTTACAAGGCATTCATTCTTTGTAAAATCAACCTTAAGTCCTTGATCACAGAGTTGACTTATGCTGATCAAGTTTGCCTTTAACCCTTTCACAAGCAAAACATTATCAAGTTTTGGTAAACCAATGTTGTGAAGTTTCCCAATTCCCTTGATTTCTCCTTTAGCTCCATCACCAAAGGTCACATAACTGGTGGTGTATGACTTTATATCTTTCAGAAAAACTTAAGGACTTAAGGACATGTTTGTTACTTAAAAAACTTAAAGGACTTATCTGTTACAAACGTAAAACTTAAAAGATGTATTTTCTACTTAAAAAACTTAAAGGATCTATCTGTTACAAACGTAAAACTTAAAGGACTTATGGATGCATTTTGTCTTCAAATTATTATGATATTGGTACGAAATTTTAACTATTTTGTGGTGATTAATTTCCATTAGAGAATTTATGGAGAATTCTTATTCTTTCCCATCAACCGATTTTTTTTAGTTATAAATAAGAACTAAAAATTGAGGCCACTAGGTTTGGTCTTGTAGTGAGGGATTTGAGTAGTATGCATGAAGTTCCGAGTTCGCTCCTCTACTCTTTGTAAATAAAATAAAGAAAAACACTAAAAATCGAACATCTAACTACTTATTTAAATAATCCAAGACTTTTGCCACATGAATCAATTCATTGTTTGATGTACACAATATAGTTTTATTATTGTGTAAATTATATTTTGATCTTTAAATGTATGAGACATTATCAATATAGTCTCGAAAATATTATAGTTACTAAAACGTTCAAAACATGAGCATGAGTATGTCTTTTTTAAAGTAATTTTATTGCTAAAATTAACTAACAAAAAAGATATTTAATGACTAAACTTTCTAAGAAAATACACATTTAAGAATCAAATTATTCATTAAAATAAAACACATTTAAAAATATTTTTATAATTTTAATATATTTGAAGACTATAATTATAACGATTAACACATTTAAGATCAAAATGGTCGTTTATTTTTCCATTATTATATTATTTTGAGTGAAGCCTAGACCAAGGGTTTTAGGAGCTCCACTCTTATGTTGGCCTGCTTGCTTTGTTGATTTTACATTTGGCGACATCTATAGTGTACCACTATATATTATAGGTGGAATGTTTCTCTTCCCCCACGTTTCTTTTCTCGGAATAAGGCAAAAAAGAAATTTGTAAAACAATTTCCGAAGTTTTTTTCGGTCTAAATGCAACTAAGTATAAAAGTAAAAAAAAATATTTCAAAAAATGTTTTATAGGTGGTCATTAGGTACAAATTATCCTATGGATAAAAACTATAATTCACCATAAACCAACTATTAGATCTGGTGGTATTAACTTGAGACGTGGGAGTGTACTCCTTCTTACAGTCTCAGATTCAATTCTCTATTGTACTAATTTGGATGAGCTAATTTAAATTCTTAAAAAAAAATAATAAAGTGATCCATTTTAGCCTCTTCAATTACATGCTGCACACGAATATTCATTGCACAATTTAGAAAGAAATAAAAATAGCTAGCTACCTTATTTTTCCTGGCCAACAATCAGCACTTATCTGTGTGATCCTTCCCATTGGCATATATATGTGGACATTTGTTGGTGGGGTGGTGAGTATGTCATTATTATATTAGTAAATTAAAATACGCAATGGTCTTTTTCATGATCAGAAATTCAGGACCAAGGTTTAGGAAAATGCATAATAAATTAATAATACTATATTGTGGCAAGGCCAGGGGTTTTTTTTTTTAAGTAGTTAGTGATTCATTTACACATTTTAAATATGGAGAAGTAAAAAATAAAATAAATTTGGGAATCTAAATTTCTGTATATATAGTAACACATCTTTTTTTTACTAGTAACATCTTTGTAGCTACTAATTAAGTTGTATTTATAGAATAAATAAATAAATTAAATAAAAATAAATAAATAAATTTTGTTGTGACAGGTAAATGGGAATATAAAATTTGTTTTGTAACAAAAAAGAAAGAAAGATAAATGGGAATATGAATGTGACCACATGAATAACTTTTTAGCTGGGGCTTGAACCGACCAAATTGTGGAGAAAGACTATAAGGATTATTGTGTGGATATATGTAAAGTAGAAAACATGCACTGAGACTAGTTAGTGCATATTTACTTATTAATGTATGAACCATTTTCATTCGCGCAGGTACTTTTTCATTATAATAATCATCATCATATAGTAAGATAAGATGTGGATTATTGTTGAATCTACTTAAAAATTGTATATGATTGAAGTATTGGACCAACGACCCACCATACACCACATATAGTGATATTGTTCCTAGCTAGTGTCTTCTTGAAATCGAATGGCTTTAGGAAACAGAAAAATAGAGTTAATTGGTAACTATCATTTTTCATCACGTGTGCCATAATATAGAATTGATTCCCTTCTTCATTAACATTCGAAGTTGTGACATGTCATTCTCAATCGATCATTGCA
The DNA here is from genome assembly GCA_030408175.1 of Trifolium repens. Lineage (NCBI taxonomy): Eukaryota > Viridiplantae > Streptophyta > Magnoliopsida > Fabales > Fabaceae > Trifolium > Trifolium repens. Next base: position 61,343,253 of record CP125837.1, on the reverse strand, counting down.
AATTGCGATATAATACTCTGAACTTAAATATAAATAAAAATTGAGTTAAAAAAGTTTATGTATTTAGTTAAATTTTGAACTAAATACAACTTCTTTTTTCTTTTTTGTATTTGAGATAGGAAAAAATATAAATTTTGGACATTTTTAATCTTAAATGTATGGTTGTCTATTTGATCTCTACTTTGTGGTAGCATGTATCGTCATTTTTAGTCAATGAGTATCGTGTGATTCATTCATTTACAACTTTCAAAGATATTTTTGATTTATACTTAACATTTTTCAATTCTATTAGAAATCATATAAGAACTTGTTAGCTGTTTTAATTGGATGTTTCATGAGTCCCCCAACGGGGAATTAGGAATTTTTCTAATAGGAGATTATTATGGTTTTCCTTGGAGATGGAAAATTCGTCCACCAGATTTTATCAATTTGCAAATTCTTCCTCTATTAGTTAAAAGAATGAAATTGGTGTGTTATCAAGCAATAAAAATGCACGCCTCCTTAATTTGCTTAACTTCTATATTAAAAATTATTGAAGTTATGTAATGTACTTGATCCGAACGGGACCATAGGTGGATTTAAGAACAAGGGATATGTATCTGTAAATATTCTTACGTTTAAGTCAATGATGTGAAGTTGATCAGATTAAAATGTGTGTAAATTTCACTTAAGATGTAGAATCTTTAATAAGTAAAAATTAGGGTTATTTGGGGGGGTGGGGTGGGGGTTACGTTGAGACCATTTAGGGAATTGCATTGAGATCATCAAAGTTACTTATGGATTAATGTGTGAAATGTATCATATTTAGTCTGATGTTTGCCAATGGAGGCATGCTGACGGGGACAATGAATGTCCCCATAAAATGTAATCTTCGAGTATAAGTTTAATTTGGATAAGTCTATTCTAAATTAAAAGCACCGCCTACCATCATAACCCTTATGCGGATGCTTTTTGAATTGAATCTAATGTTAATTTTAACAACCAATCATTTTAGTTTCTATCTAATCTATAAATATATTAAAATTGCAAATATATTTCGAATGACTAGCAAAAGAGACAATTATAAATGTAATTGACTAACAAATATATTGTTTTAATAATTTTGTAGACTAACAAAAAAGACAATCATAAAAGTATTTATCTTAAAAGACATATTATAGTTTTATGTGTATAAAAATGATTAGTGCATCTCACATGAATTAAAATTATGTGACATTTTACACATAAAACTGAATATAGTTTGAGAATAGACTATAGAGGATCTAGTCGTGCTTTTCTTTCCTATAAATCTATACTTTTTAACCAAAAGGTACAATGAAGCCAATGGAGTATGTGTTCGATCGGGTTCAAGATATATAATAGCCAATGCGTGCACTAGCTAGCAGAGTCAATATATGACATCCAATTACTATTAAAATATCACACAGATTCTGCTCTTTATCTGTCACCACTCAAATATGTCATACTAGTATTATGTATATACTAACAAAAAGTATGTGAATCTTTATGTACAGATGGATAGTGGACTGGAGAATTATGAAAAAGAAAAAACATTTTTGAAGTCTTGCTTAATCAAATATGCAATTCTTGGATCTTCAGAGAGTGAAATTATTGAGCTCTCTATTTACATTCACCTAACAAATATGGATTTTATGGATAGTTTGATAATGTAAGGGAAATGATAAATACAGCAAAAATTAGAGTTTAAGTGTGACTATAGTTATATTAGCTCAGCCCAATTTTAAAAAAAAATAAAAAAATATGAAAATGACGTGTTTTGTAGAGTGAATAAAGATAAATTGTTTGCCAGCAAAAACATTTTATGCATTTCATTTCCCCTTTCTTTTTCCCTCAGTTTTCCTACACCGCCGAACACCTCACCGGCTCATCTCTCCTCTCAGTCTTACTCTCAAGTGTCTCTAATTTGCATCATTATAAGCATGATTGTTTGTTTGAGTGGTAGATTTGCAATTGTAGGAGTTCAATGCTAGATTTGATGAAGAGAATACTAAAATTTTGTAATATATTGCATGCTTGAGTACAACATCATCATTTGAAGCATTTGATGTGGACAAATTATTGAGGATGGTTGAACTTTATCCAAATAATTTTAAAGGCGTGCTGAAAATGGTGGTGCACCATCAGCTTCAGAATTATGTTAGAAAAGTTCGAGGTGACCCATAAATTTTGCAAAATTGAATGGTCTTTCAGACCTTTATGCAAAGCTTGTGAAAACAAACAAGTGCACTATCTTTGATGTGGTGTACAAGCTTCTAAAAGTGTTGTACGTATTTTCTCAGCTATGAAATATGCGAAGAGTCAACTAAGTAACAAGATAGTTGGTCAATGATTAAACGATCGTAATGTAACTTTTATAGAGAGAGATGTTTTTAGAATAATTAGTAATGATGTAAATTTAGCTCATTTTCAACAAATAGATTATAGATTATTTTCTTTGTAAATTTAGTTGCTACGACTATTTTTAGTATAATTTTTTTGATAAAATTAATGTAATTTTGTTCTTAGACCAAAAATATTAAAGCTCACTAAAAATTTATGTCTAGATCCGTCGATGCATGTAGTCCAGCGAATTTTTAAAACATGTTGATATCATTCTTAGAATTGAGTATTGAGTCTAACTCATCTTTACAAAACCGGCTCGTAAGGTAAAAATTATCTCTTATTTATAAACACATATTCAAACCATCTTGCAACCGATGTGAGACTTTTTAACAATCATCATCTTTTTTTTTAACCATAACAATCATCATCTTAAAAATATTGAATTGGGTATAAATGACTTATAAGGTAAGTTTGTATTGATGGTCATGATAAAAGTTGGATTTGCTCACAGAATTTGGATTGAAATTGGATTCAATTTTCTCAATCGGTATCTACACATATCAATCATCAGACACATCATTTTCTAAAAGGAACTAAAGTGATGATTCAAAGTTATACCATCTCATTATTTGACATTGAATCAATCCAGAATCCAGATTATTTGATCCTTCAGTTGGGCCGGACCCATGACCAACCCCAGTCATTACATTACATGTGTGCCTATCTGTTACACGTCATAGCAAAGGAAATAAGAGAGATGTATAAACTACAATGATGCTGAGATATAAGTGGCAACAAATTCTCTAAGACATTATTCTTGGCACACAATTTTTATTAATTGAAAATACTTAATATTTTTATAATTGAAAATACATACTCCCTCTGGTCGTTTTATAAAAAATAAAAGTGAAATTTTTTTTATCCTTTTTATAAAAAACTTTGACTAATTTTTAAATGTTTTAAATGTTGAATTTTATTTATGCCCTTATTTATTATGAAAGAGAATATTAAAAATAAGTAAGTTAATTGAATTAAGAATAATTAAATAGAGGTATTAGATGGAATAAGTTTAAATTTATAAGAGTATTAAATGAAAAGAACTATTTACAATGTGTTATGTTCTCTATAAAAAGGACCGAGGAATATTTATTTAAATTTCAACTAATATTAAAGAATGTGTTGATTAAATTCAAACGATTAATAAACTTCTCTTAAGAATCATTGAGAAGAGTCAAAATTTAATGTATAAGATTGAGAGACAATTGCCCACCAAAAAAAAAAGATTGAGAGACAATTTTATACCAGATTTAACTTACTTTTTTATCAAATTCAAATTATTTTTCCAAAAATCGGAGATAACAAAGAAAATAAGTTGATAGTAATTGGGCAAACTATTATTTTAATGCTTAACTTATTGTCATGTCTGTCTTTGAATATATCGAAATTACAATTAGATTCATAAGTATCTCTTTTATTAACTCTTTTATCCTCAAATTTGTTTTTAGATAATCAATTTAATCCATAAAATTATTAACAAAAAAAAAACACTAAAAATGTATTTATAATTGTGATATATTAAAATATTAATATAATAACGAATTACATTTTCAAAAACTAAAACGATAACTTGCTCCTAGTAACTTGTTACTATAGTTGATAGTAATTGAAAAGAAAGTGTATAGCGCACGCGGGTACTCTTCTAGGCCAAGTCTAGCATGGGAAAGACATGTAGGTCTCTCATGGTGGGAAACAAATTTTCACCTTTAGATTACAAAGGTCTATCATAGACTATAATAAAGTGTCCATACCATATTCTATCATCTTTCATCAAAATTATTTTTTAATTTATATATTATTATTATTAAAAATTAATTATATCTTATTATTAAAATAATTTTTATATGCCAAAATTTTATTTTAATGTAGTATATATTTCACGTCAAAGTGTATATGTACAATAACAAAGGTGAAAAAAAATCTAAAAATCGAACTTATAAATAAAGAAGGTTGAGAGACTAAACACACATAAGAGTAAGTCTCATTGTACTAAATATCTCATTTTATTAATTTAATATCTCATTTTTAAGTTGATTTGTTTTTGGCTATATAATAGTGATTTTTTTCCCACCATAAATATCCGGCCCACTGGATCACCTAATGGTTCGTTAGTCAGTTCTAAGTGGTTTCAGCCCTCTTCGATAGCAGTTGCAGGGAAATGAACCTCCTAATAGTGACTTTTTTAAATATTCTCTCTCATTTACAATAATTATTAAAATAATAAACTAATTTCTATTATAATGAGAAAAATATATTTTTAAACTAGTAATTGTTTCAAAACCTAAAGAAACACAAATAAAACTATTAAAAATGTTGATTTTTCTCTCAACTAATATGTAAAAAATGTTAATTTAGTGAGTTGAACAGATAAAAAATAAATTAACATGGAGAATTCCATTTTCCCCTTACTCTTGATATTTGGTCATACATAAAAAAATGAGGGTAACAACCTCTGAAGCCCCGATACTCAAAAAGTGGTTACGTATCGTGTCTGATACGTACTCGATACCGATACTCTTCCGATACGTCCTGATACTCGTATCGGTAAAGTATCGGTTAAATCATTATTTTTAAATAAAAAAATAATACCCGACACTCTTCTGATACGTCTCGATACTCATATTGGAAAAGTATCGGTTAAATCATTATTTTTAAATAAAAAAGTAATACCCGATATGTCTGATACGTCCCGGTACCCGATGTTTGTTTGTACTTTAGCACTTCTTGTGGTTTTCCTTTGTCAATATAATTTTTTACTTTTCAAAAGAAAAACTATGGTGTCCTACTATATAATAGATTGTTAAAAATTTGAGCTTATCCCAAAATTCTGATATAAGACTAGATATTTTCTGCTTTTAATTATTAATATTGTTGATTTTCGTCATGTTTATATACCGTGTATTTATATATTTAATTTTAAATTTAATTTTTAAATAATGTATCGCGACAGTATCGAATTGAGAATTTTAAAAAATTTCACGTATCGGCGTATCGGTATCGTATCAGTATCGTGTCCCGGGGCTTCATAGATAACAACAAATACAATTACTAATAAAATAAAAAGGATTAAGAAATGAAAATAATATCGATAAAGATTAAAAATTGCATACACAATATAATCTTTGAAAGATAAAAAAAGATTAATTTCGGCATATAAAATTAATTTAATAATAATGTATAAATTAAAAAATAATTTTGATAAAAGAGGATAGAATATGGTGTGGACACTTTATTATAGTTTATGGTAGGTCTTTGTAATCTAAAGGTTAAAATTTGTTTCCCACCATGGGAGACCTACATGCCTTTCCCATGCTAGACTTGGCCATTCTTCTAACGGTAGTTGATGGGTATACAAGAAGATTATTTTTGTTGGTGGAAGTGTATTACAAAGAAGTAAGGGTGTTCAACAATCCAGTTAACTGAACCAAACTGTAGTTCGAACTACACTGAACCATATTTTAAACTGAACCATTTAATACAGTTTTGAACTGAACCACTTTTTAAAAACAGTTACAATTCAGTTTATAACCGGTTCAAAACCAGTTTAAATTTATGAATTTTATTTTATTTTTTAAAAAAAGAAAAATATTTAATAATTTCTCAAAAAAATTGGGAACTTTTTCTTAAAAAAATAAGCGGAAAAAAGACCGGAAAAATTTCTCCTGAGAAAAATGGTAACTTTTTTTCTCGAAAAAATCGGACAAATTTTTTCCGAAAAATTAGAACTTTTTTTGGGAAATATCGGGAACTTATTTCCCGAAAAAATAAATCGAAACTTTTTTTCCGAAAAAATCGGGAACTTTTTTCCGGAAAAAACGGGGAATTTTATTTCCGAAAAAATCTGAACTTTTTTTCCAAAAAAATCGGGAAATTTTTTTCCGAAAAAAAAGGGGAACTTTTTTTCCGAAAAAAAACGGGAACTTTTTTTCCGGAAAAAATCGGAAACTTTTTTTCCGAAAAAAACCGGGAACTTTTTTCCCGAAAAAATCGGGAACTTTTTTTCCGAAAAAAAATCGGAAATTTTTTTTCACGAAAAAATGGGAACCTTTTTTCCAAAACAATCGCGAATATTTTTCCGGAAAAAATCGGGAACTTTTTTTCCAAAAAAATCAGGAACTATTTTCCCGAAAAAAATCGGGAAACTTTTTTCCCAAAAATAATCGGGAACTTTTTTTCTGAAAAAAATCAAAAACTTTTTTTCCAAAAAAAGTCGGAACTTTTATCTCGAAAAAGGCGGAAACTTTTTTTTCGACAAAAAATATCGAAACTTTTTTCCCGAAAAATAGACTGAAAGTGTTTTTCGGAAAAAAAACTCAGAATTTTTTTTATCGGAAACCAGTTTTTTTAGAAAAAAAAATACAAAAAATTGGTGTAAAACCGGTTTTTCAAAAAATAAACAGGTTTTACTAAAAAACTAATTTTAAACCAGTTAACTGAAACTAAACTGGTTCTGAACCGAACTGAAACTGGTTTGAGAAATAAACCAGTTTTTATAAAAAGTGGTTTTAGTTATTGAACTGAACCATTTATATGGTTCAGTTCAGTTCAGTGCAGTTTATGAACCGTGAACACCCCTACAAAGAAGAATAAATCATCATTTTGGTGTTTTTCTTAATGGTCACGCTAATTAGTGTTTCAAGAACATTAATTTAAAATCTAAATATAGCCGTGGATCAGTTATCATTACCACTATAACGAATACAAATTTTACAAAATTCACCGTTGGATTGAAAGTTTGTATCATACAGATCATCCATACAAGTTTTTAGAAAAATTGAAAATCATTTGATATGTTAATCTATAAAGTTTAACGATATTTAATAAAGACTCATAAATCGTTATTCTTAATAGGTCTCAATAACATATAAAATGATTTTCAATTTTTCTAAAAATTTGTATGGATGATCTATATGATACAAACTTTCAATCCAACGGTGAATTTTGTAAAATTCGTATTCCTTATAGTGTTATTGATAACTGGTCCACCATGGACCACTTGATGAAGTAGTCTATTTTAGAATTTGCCCTAAATATATATATATATATAATAACATTTTTAGAGGTTGATTATGCAAATTTTAAGAAGACTTATAACTTTAAAGAGTTTAATGGACATACATGTCGATATAAATTAGTTTTACAACAACATCCAATAAGAAACCACCATTCATCCATATCATATAAGTAGTTTCAAAATAATCATACAAGAGAGGGATGATGTGGCAAATTGATGGATTTTCATTGAAAGTTTGTGTAAAACTGTTTTACTCTGACCATACATATCCTTTAAATCCAACTTTAAAATACTAAAAATTTAGTCTTATAATTTTAAAATATAATGTTCAAATTATTTTGGGACAACCGTAAAATAGTTTTAGTGTCGTTTTAATTAATAATAATTCTTTTTTTTTAAGAAGCAAAATTAGTCTTAACATTAGAGAGAATTGAACCTGAAACCTTAAGAAACATACTCATAGGTCCCAAACCAATACCACCAGACTAATGCAAGTGAGTTTTAATAATAATTCTTTTAAAGAAAGAAAACAAATTAAATGTATAAGAAAGTGGTTATAAATTATAGGAAAATCATAAACAGTGTTATCGAGTCAATGATTAAGAAAATAAAAATGATAATATAATTTTGAAAGTAGTACATTTAATATATTAACTTTTTAAAAAATATTTTCTACTTAAAACTTTTAATTTTATTTCTTTAACCATTATAATATTTACACCTTAAAAATAAAATAAACACAACATAGAGAAAGGGGAAGTGTGGAACCAACCATGTCTACTTTTGCAATTAAATTCTAAACTCATTCCTAATTCTCTTATAGATGAATGTTTGTTTATACAAGAAACCCCACATCATCATACTCTTCTTGCCTTCCCTTTCTTCACTATTTCCTTCCTTTCTACCTTCCAATAAAAATCATCCACCTCTAACCAGACAAAAAACGTTCTAGTTATAAGTCACTTTGTTTCTTCTTCTTCTTCCACTTCCATTCCATCATCATTTTCTCCACAACAAACTACCAAAAACTTCTGTTACCTGTTTTTTCCTCTGTCTTTCTGCAACGAATTTCACTAAGACCATAATCGTTAAAACCAAAAAAGACCCATTTTTTAATACAACAAAGACGAAATTTCTGGATTATGATTCACGGGTATTTTTTCTTTTCATTCTTTTATCCTTATTCTTATGTAAAAATTGAGTCTTTTGACTTATGGTGTTCATGAATCATGTTTCTTCAATTAGGTGCTGTTTGGCTATATCTTAATCTTGTGACCAATTCAATACGCAACTTTTGACTCTGAAAAACAAAATAAACACTTTTTTCTTCTTCAAAAGTCATGGAACTTGCACAAATTCCTGAGTTGGTAAGAATCTTAATTTCTTTTATAATATAACTGTTCCATTGAATTTGAATTCTGGGTCTTCTTCAATTTTCATTCTTTTTTTTTAATTTTTTTTTATTTTGCACTCACCAGTTTCTTCCTAGTTCTTGATAGTGTCTTTGTGTTGTGAATAGGATTTGGTTTCTTCTTCTTTAGAGGGTTTGGATTCAAAACAACAGATGAACATAGGTTCTCAGAGAATTTTGGTTTCAGATCATATAAACGCGTATCAATACTCTTCTGAGAAAGTAGATAGCTTTGTGATTGATATGGATTCCTTCTCTTCAAACATCAATAAAGACATCATCAATGCCAATTCAAGAACTACGGTAAGATTTTTTTAATCATTTTTTACTTTATATATATATGATTATTTTATTTTTATATTATATATTATTATTTGGCCCATTCTCACGAACAAAACAGAGTCAGTGTCGTGTTCTGTTATTCAAAATTTTTATTATGTAAACTTATAATTCTTGAAAATATATATTTTATTCAAATTTATTATATTTTTTTTATTTTTGAAATATACGTATGTTTTATTTTTGAAAATTAATTACTACTCCATACTTCGGTATTTTGTTAGCCACTGATGTACCGCTCGTAAAATAATGACATATTCAACTAAACTTTAAAATATTCAGATATTTCCTTGCGATATTTAGTAGTGTATATTTGAATTCAGATGGGTTTAACTATATTTTTTTTTAACAATTCACGTGTGTTTAACCAAATTTGGCCGGTATGATGATTTTATTAAACTCTAAAATGTAGATTTTGTCAAATTTCAAATTGATTCACCATAATTCTCTTACATTTTCGCCACAAATTCAATCATGCAATTAAGAGTTTAATGGTAAATCCGATAAAAAAAAATAATTAATATCATATGTCAAACTTGTGTAAAATTAGTTTAAACTAGTTTACTTGTATGTCCTCTCTTTTTATTTATTTTTGTTGACAATATCCATTTTTTTCTTATTACAAAAACATTATCAACTTTTGTTACACCTTTGCGGCCATTAGAATTGAATGTCTTTCTCAAGCAATATTTTTCTCCCACGCCTTCTCCTTAAACCATTTAATTATAATAGTTTAATTAATCAAGCGTTGAAGAATATTAAAGAAAGCCACCATTTAATTAACTTTGTGTATGACTTACTCAACTCTACCAAGTTGTAGCATTCTTAAGTACTTGTTCTTTCTTTTGGATATTGCACTTAATAATTTTTTATTTTTTTTATGAAATACACTTAATAATTTCTTTCATTTGATTTATTTTAATTGATATATGTAGTTGCAAAGGAACCTTTCAAGGAAAGGATCTCAACGTGATAGAAATGTGAGTGGCAATGTCACACTTCAAGACAAGGACACTGTCCCTACTACATGCTCTCCGAAAGGTAGTATTGCCATTCCAATTGTGTTACCGACCTCTTTCTTCATTGTATTCTACCTAAACTTAATATTTGTTTTATCTCATTTATTAGATTTGGATCATCTTGGTTTGAATTTTTTTGATGTCACATGCCCATTTAAAGAAAAACTTGTGTATAATACAAAAAATACATGAAAGAATCCAAATATTTTTGTTTTTTTATCTTATGGATCTGTACTAATCCTATTCTTTAGGTGTGTTTGTTTCCATGCATGTCTTCTTCAGTTGAAAAATGTTTTTAAGTAATTATCAACTTTAGGTGTGTTTGTTTTCATTGTTTGACCATTATGGCAACTTAGGTTCATTGGTAAAATATTTCATAACCAACCTGTACCTATTGTCAGGCCAATGTGGTGGGTGTCACCCATTCCTAGGCTTCATATTTGTCTTATGATATATCTTGTCACTGTTAATATTATATTGTCATTTTCAGAGTCTCAAATCCAATATATAAATATATAGCGAGAGGTTTTGGAAAAATATCAAACATATAGTATATTTTAGATGAACGGTAAGTTTGATTAAACTACGGCGGCACCATAATTTTATTGAATTTCTAAGGTATAAATTTGATTAAACCCAAAATTGCGGTGACCAATTGTGATTCTATCAAACTCGCCTTCAATCCAGACATGTAGTTAGCAAAATTTGTTTGGTTTGGTCACCAGTCTAGTGGCTAAAATTTCACATTTTAAAATGAAATAGTGGGACTATTAGGGTTCGAACTTCGGTCTCTGCATATTACATTCAATTTGTTTGGCCTAGTCACCGGTAGTTGAAGATTAGTTAAGGTGAAAAATATAGGAAACCTACTATGTAAAATTGTCAAACTTAGCTCTGTGAAATAGATTAATTTTGAGTCAATCATATACATGGCTAAAGTGAAGATTATATAAGATTATCATATGCATTAATATGTTGTTGGTACACCATACTTGGGGGCCACATGTACTGTCACAATTATCAGAAATTTGGACATTATTGTTGCAGATTTGTAATGTAGTAATGTAAATTGTAACTCTCTTGTATTGTGTTGTATTGATTATATGAGTTTCAATGAACTGCAGCTTCTCTGTTAGGACCATGCAAGTCAACTGTGGTAACGGTGGGGTCCACACAGAATTCAACAAACTCACCACAACAAATAAATCATCAAATTACAGTCACAACAGCTAGTAACATGCGTAATAACAACACTGAAAATAAATGTATACCAAGGAGAAGTACTAGTTTTGGAAGATCTTATTCATGGCTACTTGACCCTAAAAAAGTTCTTCTTGCATTTGCCACATTGTAATATTCAACAACTCTTATAATATAACTCCTTATTTTGTTTCTGCTTTTAACTTGAGTTAGTTAGTCCTTAACATAATTTTATATGTTTTTTGTAACAGCTCGAGCGTGGGAACGTTGTTACTGATATACTTGACTCTTACTATCAGCAAGCAAAATGGAGTTGAATATGGAAGTGATTTGCAGTAGTTATACATATTCCGCCAACTTATACCGTATACGATGGGATTTTGCGACGCGCCAAAAAATTTGAAGAAGGCAATATTGCACAAGTTGCAAATGCTAAGTAGAATTTCCACCATCTTTATGTTAGAATCAGTTACCTCTTCCGGCGCTACAAAAGGCAAATACATAGATATATTATGCACTATGATAGAGGGGATGGAATATTTCTTTTACAACATCTGATAATGAGATAAAGATCACATGGAAGAGGATGAGAAAGATCTCTTTAGTTTATTTGGTGTGTTATTTTAGGGTATAGTGGATTTGGAGTATGAGAAAGTTACTTTTTTCTTTTTCTCTCCTTAGGAATTATATATCTCATCACCTGTATGTATCATTCTGTTTTGTTTTGCTCTTACATGCAATCCTAATAGCAATTGAACCTTTTTCCAGTTTTGTAAATTTAAAGTGAAGGAATATAAGGAAAAAGAGTGCAACTGCAATGCCATGAGATTATGAGAACTACCTACAAGATGCAAAAGTGCAATGCTGTGAGCAGTAGGCACAAAAAGACATGCACGCTCAATGAAATTTTTGGTCTTTATCAATAAAGCTGTAATCCACTAGTTGTTTTTCAAGGGACAAATAATGTAATGATGATATATTAGGAAACTTTTTTGAATAAACTAGGTGAGTCATGTGTGAATCATTTAACTTAATTTGGCAAATATTGTATGTTGTGTGTAGTTGGGGTCTACATAACTAGAAGAAGCATGTGAAGTGTGAATCATTAGATCCTTTTCAACAATGAACCTTTTATCTTAAGATTGATGTTTGCCAATAATACAAGTTAAATAGTTATACTAGTTTCAGAACCAAACAAACATGATAAAATTTCAAATCCTTAGAAGAGCAGAAAACACACTTGTCCTAAGGTTGCAGTAAAAAATTTAATCCATACAACCCAATTAGTGTATGTTTGGTATCACAGTAATTATGTCAGACTCACAGTGAGTCAATGTGATTTTGCAGAAGCTACTAAGTGTATGTAGCTTTTAAAAAATCACGGTGAGTCACTGTGATTCTGATATATCGAATATGTGATACCAAATACTATAGGCTTAGTTGAATAAGAACGAAATATTAGCAACTCGAGCTACAAAATTCATAGTTGTAATTAAACTTATCAAAGGAAAGGTAGGAGAGAATTTATGAATGACACTCACCATTCGCATGTACATGTTTCTGTGCCTACCTAAGTACCTATAGGAATGTTTGGTACACCAGTAATGTTACATAAATACATTATAAGTTAAATGCATATATAGGTTACTTGGAAGTTGGAACCTAAGATTTTCAATATTTTTAGCATGCAATGTATTGTTTTTCAACAAGTGAATGCAAACACAATGCATGAATATTAAATTGCACCAGATAATTTGGTAAGAAAATACTGTAGATATCCTACATAACAATTAAGTATAATTGGATCCACAAAAACAATTAGAGCCATTTAGGCAAGCAATAAAAAAGGGTCCCTAAGACAAATTGTCTATATCTGACTTTGAAAACCAAACAATAGAGAAATACTTTACCAATTTGGCAGGAAAAGAGTTTCCTTGCCCTTGAAGGAAAGAAAACTGCAACTCTACTTATTCATTGTATTCCACAGTATTTTTCACGAGAAGTCACCAGCACCCACCAAATTTAATGATGGAAGTTTTACAATTATCGGTAAGTTCATCCGAGCAAAACAGCTTTTCAACAGCTGGGCCTAGTAAGATACTGTTCAAGATTAACTAACATTCCTATTTTGTAGAATTGAAATACTTGTACATGTTTTGAAATTGAAATACTTACACAAGTTTTAAATTAGTGATTTGAAAAAGTATGGTATATGATAGTATTAAGTTAATGAGCAACTTGGTCCTCGAAATTATAAATATTAGTCAAAGCAGTCCATAACTTTTACGAATTAGCAAATACATCCCTGACAATGTGTCAAAATATTCTTTCTATTAACTTTTATCGTTAGAGACTATGACGTAACCCAAGCCTTATAACTTCGACATTTTCTGGTCGGTCATCAACTGCTGCTGGATTAGATTTTAGTGACTCCAAGGCTGATGCATCTTCAAAGAACTAAAGGGATTATTAGTCTCAAAACCATTAGATGTTACTTCGGCTGACGCTGCAATATTCGACCAAATGAGGAAGCTGGTTGAAGAACTTAAGCCTGTCAAACAACAGCTGCCTCCTTCAAGTCAAAGCACTTTGGAGCATATTGGCAATTTTCTATCCCTTCATGCCTACAAGAGTTCTTTCTTGACAGCCACCCTTCTTGCTTACAAGCAAGCAGTAATGTTGTGGCAATCAGTAAACAAAGAGAGGTAGTTAAGGTCAAAGCTGAGGAGAAGGTCAACCAGTTAAAAAAGCAGTTGGCATTGGCGAAAACAGAACTGGTTGAGGCTAACACTATTGTCACCATCTTTATCGACATGGAAAAGGAGCTCATCAAAAGCATCGCCGCTCTTTGTAGTGAAGCGAGTCAGGCGTCGACTACTCTAAAGAATCTTTCAACCTGACTGACTATGAATCAACTATGTCGACAAAGAAGCAGCTTGAAGATATATTGTTGGACATAAGTCAATCCAGTTTGTGTCCATTTAATACTGTCCACAATTTGCTTAACTTAATGCAATATTTTGTTTTGAATTTGCCTTGGTCGGTGCATTTTAACCTTTGGCATTTAATGAATTTGATTGATAACTCTCTTAAGTAATTAAATCTGACCAACATTGATGTGGTTGATGAGTTTTACTTAGGTAATTCTGTCTTGTACCCGTTACTACTGAAAGCTCAACTAGTATGAATAAGACCAACCTCAAACCATTTTTTCTCACTTCATTTCAGAATTTCTTCATGGCTTTTTTCCTTTCTCCTCCCTTGTTTCTTCTCATTTACTCCTTACTTTCAATCTTCTTCATCTACGAAGGTCTTTGTCTTAACGGTGAAACAATCATGAGGCTAAATTGCTTTCCTCATGTGGGATTTGAAGATATATTGGTTTCTCCTCATGAGAACTATTTTATCTTTGATAGCTCAAATCGAAAGAGAAGTAACTGCCAACGCAATAACAGGAAGTTGTTTGCGGCACTCGCTGGTTTCTTCCGAATTCATAATGACAATTGCGAGGCTTCAGAGTCAGAAAAGATGAACATAGGTTCTCAGAGAATCTTGGTTTCAGATCATATAAACACATATCAATATTCTTCTGAGAAAGTAGATAGCTTTGTGATTGATATGGGTTCTTTCTCTTCAAGCATCAACAAAGACATCACCAATGCCAATTCAAGAACTACAATAAGATTAAATATTTTTCAAAAAAAATATCATTTTAATTTGCTTATGATTATTTTAATTTTATATTATTTGTTACATCTCACGAATATAACATAGCAAGGACCGTGATTTTGTTAAGCTCAAAAATGTAGGTTTTGTCCATGGTGACTCACTTTGATTCTGGCCAATTCACCGCAAATTCAAACATGCACTTAGAGTTTAATGGTAACATCCGATAAGAATTGATTATATTGAACCACAAGTCCACTTTGTAATCAAAATTTATTTGCAAAACGTCGAACATTTGTGTAAAATTAGTTCACCTGACTCTGTATGTCCATTTTAATTTTATTTTTATGATGAAATGCACTTAATAATTTCATTTACTTGATTTATTTTAAATTATATATTGTTGCAGAAGAGCCTTTCTAGGAAAGGATCTCACAATTGGGGTGATAGGAATGTGAATGGCAATGTCACACTTCAAGACAAGGACACTGTCCCTACTACATATACTCTCTGAAAGGTACCATTGCCATTCCAATGTGTTACCGACCTCTTCATTGTATTCTTCTAACTTTATACATGATAGAGTTTTTGTTTTTTCATTTATTGGGATTTGGATCATCTCAATTTGATTTTTTTGATGTCACATGGCAATTTGAAGACAAATTTGTGACATTAAATACAAAAAAAAATACAGTACATGATAGAATCCAAATATATTTTGTTGTTTTCACAGTATCTTATGAATCTGAATCGACTGATTTGCCAACTTGGAATTAGTTTTCATGCTGCATATCTTGCAGTTGGAAAAAGTTTTTATATAATTGTCAACTTTATGATGTGACTATTTTCATTGTTTGGCCCTTATGGCACATTGTTGAATACTGGTAACTAAATTCAAATGGTAAAATAATTCATCACCAGCCTGTTCTTATATAAGTTATATCAGGACAAGGTTGGTTTCCCCTGATTCCTAGGCCTTATTATCTGTACTAGCATTATAGTTGTCATTTTCATTATCTCAAACCCAATAAATATGAGATTAATTTTGACAGAAAATGTTTTATACTATCAACCAATCACAAATAATTTCTTGTATTGCTTTTAAAGTAAATATAATTAAAATCAAATATTATTAATAATTCAACTATTATGATTGATAGATAATATCATATAAAGAAAAACTTCACAGTAAAAATTGAATACACTGTGGTTTTGAAATATCAAACAAGATTTATTACATAGTGATTTAGTAGAAATTGTCTGGCCTGGTCACCGGTGGTGGTTGAAGATTAGTTAAGGTGAAAAATAGGAAACCTACTATGTAAATTTGTTAAACTTAACTCTCTTGAAATAGGTTTCATATATGTGCAAGGCAAAAGTGCTGTAAGATTAGTTTATAATAAGATTATAACATGTAATCAATACTGTATTTTGTTGGTACACCATACTTAGGGACCACATGTACTGTCAATTATCAGAATTTTGGACATCATTTTAGTGAATTTTGTAATGTACTCTTGTAAACTGTTGTATTGATTATGGGTTTCATTGAACTGTATCTGTAAGTTAGGATCCTACAAGTCAACGGTTGTGGCGGTGGGGTCCACACATAATTCAACAAACCCACCACAGCAAGTACATCATCAAATTACTGTCACAGGTTCACAATAGCTAGTAACATGTGTAACAACACTGAAAACAAATGTATAACAAGGAGAAGTTCTTCATGGCTCCAACTCCATGACCCTAAAAAAGTTCCTCTTCACCACATTGTAAGATTCTCAACTCTTATAAGTTATATACTACCTCCGGTTCTTTTTATATGAGATAAATGAGTCGATAAAAGTTGATGTATTTAGTTTATAATATGGAGTAAATACATCAATTTTTGTTAACCAATTTGTCTCTCATAAAAATGACCAGGGGGAGCATAGCTCAATTATTTTGGTTCTTCTTTTAACTTGTGTTGGTCCTTAACATGATTGTATGTGCCTTGATTTATAGGCTGTGAAACAGGTGAAGCTTGGGTATATTGTTACTGATATACTTGACTCTTACTATTTTCAAGACAAATGAAGTTCAATATGGGAGTGATTTGCAGTAATTACTGGTGTCACCGACTTATACCGGATACAATGCGATTTTGGGATGTGCAGAAAATTTTGATTGCATAGGTTGCAAGTGCTAACTAGAATTTCCACCAACTTCATGTCAGAATCAGTTACCTCTTCAGGAGTTGCAAGAAGCTTGATATATATGAACACTGATGATAGAGGGGGCAGGAATATTTCTTTTATAACATCTGATAAAGATCACATAATAGAGGGGATTTCTTTAGTTTATTGGGTGTGTTATCTCAGGGCATAGTGGATTTGGAGGATGAGAAAGTTGCTTTGTACTTTTTCTCTCCTTAGGATTTACACACCTCAGCTGTATCATTCGGTTCTATTTTGCTCTTGCATGCAATCCTAGCAGCAATTGAACCTTTTTCCATTTGTGTAAATTTCAAGAGAAGATAGGGAAAAGGAGAGAGGAAAGGAAAACAGTAGTGCAATGCCATGAGAGCTACCTACAAAAGTACCTGCGTGAGTGCAGTAGTCACTAGAAGACATGCACGCTCAATGAAATGTTTGGTCTTTATCAATAAAGCTGCAATCCACTAGTTGTTTTTCCAAGGACGAATCATGTTTGATGTATTGGGAAACCTTTAGGAATAAACTAGGTGTGCCATGTGTGAATCATTTAGGAAACCTTTGGCAAATTTCGTATGTTGGTCTAAATAACTAGAAAGAAGCATGTGAACATTATATTTTTTTTCAACATGTGAATGCAAACACGATGCATGAATATTAAATCCCACTGGATAATTTGGTAAGAAAATAGATATCAATAAACAGTGCCGGCATAACAATTAAGTATTACTTACTGGATCTATAAGACAATTAGAGGCAATATAAAAAAGGCTACTTAGGAGGCTAGGACAAATTTTCTAGATCTGACTTTGAAATCCAAACCATGGAGAAATACTTCACCAATTTGGAAGGAACAGAGCTTCCTTTCCCGTGAAGGAAACTGCATTTCTATGTATTCATTGTATTCCACTGTATTTTTCACAAAACAGAAGTCACCAGCACCCACCAAATTTAATGATGGAAGTTTTACAATTATTATAGGTATATAAGTTCATCTTAGCAAAACAGCTTTTCCACAGCTGGACCTAGAAAGATACTCATTCTGTTCAAGATTAACTAACATTTTGTTTCTTAGAATCGACTTACTTATTATACATGTTTTGAACTTGATAGTATTGTTCCATAATATAACATAGAATGATATATATGACACAAAAAAGGCATACCTGTTGGCTAAATATACAATTGCGTATGATAAATGATTTATGAGTAGTCAGCAAATTCTGCATTGCAATAGTATAAAACTTTGATGCTTTACAATATGGTGTTCAACGAGTGAAAATCGACATCTTTAGTAGCGTTTTGAGATGCTAGACATTGTGTACTTATTCTTACGGTCATGGAACAGCCTCAATACAACTGCTGCAGTTTCTTCTACCGCTTTAGCAGTCACATCTGTATATATTGGTGGAAAAAAATTAGAATCCATCAGCATTAGCTTGAGTCTAATATTTTGCAACTCTTTTTGAAATCATCTAAATCACAGTTTGCATTTTAGAAATATGAAATCGGGTATAATTGAAACTCATTACCAATAACCGGCCAGACAGGGTTCTGTGCAAAGAGCCTTCCTGCGAATTCAAGTTCCCCTCTAATATAATCCATTTCCGAGTAATTAGTCCTTGATCCTGAACTAAATCCCAAAGTTTTAGCCCTTGTTTTTCTAATATCCTGTAAAACACCATGATTTATAGTCAATCCAAAAACCTTCTTTGGATCAACCTCAAAGAGAGTCCTAGGCATCTCCACCCCCATTACAATCGGTACATTGGCGACCTTATACCCTTTCTGAGCAAGATAAATAGACAAAGGCGTTTTCCCAGTTCGGGAAACCCCAGTAAGAACAATATCAGCCTTGGCAAGATTCTGTGGAGATGCCCCGTCATCTTGCTTGATAGTGAATTCAATAGCTTCAATCCTACGAAAGTAATCATCGGAGAGAGGAACGCCAGAAGCACCACGAGGAAGGCCAGAGGGAGACACGCCCAAATGAGAAGCAATGTCCTCTGTAATGGGTCCCAGTACATTAGTAGAAGGAACACCCCATAATTTGCAGGCCTTCTCAGCTGTTGAAGATAATGAAGAATCAGCTAATGTATACACAAGTAATGCACCGTCCTTCACCGCTTGCTTTATTATCTCCATTAACCTCTCCCCATCATCAATCTAATCAACAACAAACTCAACATAAATATAAACAAATAACTAAAAACAAAAACTGTGATGATTAAAATTCATGTTTTGAAAACAAAATGGACTAATTATAATTTATAACTAATTAGCAAATGCATCCCTAGCATGGTAAAATGTCAATCAAAATAGTCTTTATTAAGTTTTAGCGTTAAGGACTATGACGCGACAAATTAATCAAATATGTGGGCCATCTACGCTCTTCTCACTTCGAGTCATTTGACTATAAAATTTTGGTCTCTCAAGGACTAATCTGCTAGTAAGTAGTAACTAGTCCATGCACAATTGCAATTTCTGACGAATTTGTATCTTAGATGACACAATTTGCATAGGCAAATAAGCCCCAAGTGAGCTTATATTAATGTGAAATTATTGTGACATGTCCAAATTAGCACGTCACATCATAAGCCTATAATGATAGAAGTTAGCAAAAGAACCATTTCAAACGATATATTTGCCAATTCGCAAAAAAAAAAAAAAAGGAAGGATTATTTTGGCAGATTATATTACAATTTTGATGACTAAGGCTCTGTTTGGCAATGCCAAATTTTGAGCTTAAAGCTTATAGTGTATAAGCTCGTATAAAAAATGAAGACCCGTTAGAAACGCTTTTTTTTTTCTCACAAGCTTATAGATTATAGCCTTTCTTCGCAAATTTTACCCGTCACCTCACTTGCAAAAAATTGAATATTAATTTAATTTGACATAATTTGTTATGTTATTTCATATTTATAAGTTAGTTCAACACTAATTTTACCATAAACACTATAAATTCAACTAGATATAAGCTAACTTATGAGTCATTCGCTATAAGCTAATTTATGAGCTATACCATCAAGCAAAGCCAAAGTGATTCTTAAAAGTGAAACAGGAACTATCGCTTTCTCTCTCCTCGTCGAGCCCAAATCTACCAAAGGCTTTCAACCCTAAGCGCCGCCGCGGTTTCTCCTTCCCCAATATCCAAATCAAGCCGCCGCGATGTAGACTTTGCCCTCGTGGTGGTGCGACGAGCCTGGTGGCTCCGTATCACCAGGCTTCGTCCGTCTTTGTGCCTCTTACCTCAACTCTGGCCGGTTTTCCCCTCTCTTTTCCTTTGTTCCGTTTGGATTCGCGTTTGGCTTGGTGTTTGTCTGGTGTTGCTGCGCCTCTGGTGTTAGCATGCGGTTCTGGTTCGTTTTTCCCTTGGGGTTTTGTTTTCTGGTGATTCGTTCTGGCCTTGGTCTGCGCTACTGGCTGCTTCTGCTGTTTGTTGTTGTTAGGTGCTGGCTATGCTCCTCGCCGGAGCTCTTCTTCTCCGGCGGTGGGGCTCGGTTTGGGAGCCTTTGTAGGCTATGGTGTTGGGAGTTGGTGGGGTTTCGCTGCTTCTGTGGTTTGGGTGTTGTTCCTCGCCGGAGTTCCTCCTTCTCCGGCGATGGGTTTTGGTGGTATTGGTTTCGGGTGTTTTGTGATGTTAAGGTGTTTGGAATAGGAGGTGGCTTGGTTGTGATGGTGTTTGTTGGAGGTGGCAGCGAAAGGGGCAGTGTAGTAGTCGAGGCGACTCGGTGTCGTGTTGGGACAAGTGGAGGAGGAAAGAAGGGGTTGCTGTTTTTGGTGTGGATGGGTGTGGATGGATGGGGTCTTGTGCAGGGGTGGAGTGGCCGGAAACGAGGTGGTTAGTGGTAGAAGGTTGAGGACGGTTCTTTGGGTCTTTGTTTGGTGTTGGTGCCGTTGGTTACGGTGGAGGTTGTTTGGAGCTCTCGGGCAGTGGCGTTGGTGGTTGGCGGAGGTCCTTCCTTGGACTGGGTTTTTGTCCTGGCATGCCTGAAAGGGCGAGGTACGTAGACTCTCCGTGCTGACGGACGATGTTGCTTTATCGTACCTCTAGGACGTTTCGGTGATGGAGTGGTGTAGGATGGTTAAGGCCGAGTGTGTGTGGATTCTCCTGGATACAAGAGTCTCTGACCATTTTCAAATCTGGTGAGATTTGCAGGACTCTTGGAGTCGCTGAGGGGTATTCAAGTCTGTTGAGACTTGCAGGTCTCTGGTATCTGGTCGAACTCTCATGCATTAGGCGTTGACCATTGATTCTCTGACTACTGGGGTCCCCCAACCGCTGACTTCTGGGACTACTTTCTGGAGCTGATGGGCTGAGTAATTTTAATTCGAGTTCGGAAGTTAGAGCCAGTTGGTGTCTTCTAGGGTTAGATCGGGGTTTTCTCTGGGGTTTTTAGCGAATCATTATTGTTGTATTGGTGTATGGGTGTTGGGGTGTTTGGTTTGGTGTTGGTAATTGTGTTATATCACATTACCGTTTCTGTATGTTTCTTTGACAATTCCTTTCACTTCTTGTGGAGGAATTGTCTCTTAATAAAATTTAGCCGTTCAAAAAAAAAAAAAAAACCATCAAGCAAAGCCTAAATTATCTATTCACATCACAGTTATAGTCTTATTGTATCGCTGCATATAAAGCAAAATGGATAAAGAATGAAAGGTCAGAAAAGTTACCCCAGAAAACATATGAGTGCAAACGGGGCAACCACGATCAACCAAGCAATAATCGAACTGACCCAAAGCGGCGTTAACACAATGTTCAGCGGTCCAACCGGTTCCATCGGAGACAATATAGATGGACTTGGCCTTAAACTCCGCGCCGTCATCTCTGACGGTGTCATCTGCGTCAACAGCGAGGGGAAGTGTAGTTGGAGAGTGGTTGGGTTCTAGGGTCTGGGTTCGGGAACTAGACCGGTCCAATTTTCGACCGGAACGTATTGCACGAGCCCTGGACCACCGGTTCAGTTGGGGACTTACTTTGGATTTCCCTGTAACTGATTTGGATCCAGTGTCGTTGTTGTTGTTGGTGGTGCACGCTCTGATTTGTAGAACTGGACGAGTGTTTGGGCATAGTTGCGAAATTGGCATGGCTAAGGCTACTGTTTGAGATTATTAGTATTTTATCATTTCCTTTCTAATTATAGTTTTCAAAATATTTTCTACTTAACAAAGAAAATTTATTTCCATTTTTTTATGGAAAACAAAGAAATTTTGTTTTTTTTAATAAAATTATTTATTTCTTTCTTGTTGTATTATTAACAATTTTGTTTTTTTTTTTTTTTGAATAGCAAATTTTATTAATAACCAAGACTCTGCACAAGACGAATAGAGTCCGGTGAAACAGGAACACAAGAACATAGGTGCCGTATATATGCGGAACACCTAAAAAGAAAACTCCTAAACAATCACCTAATCGAAAAAGCAACTCCTAATCCCCAAAACAGTCAAGCATCCCACAGATTCAAGACTACCAGAGCAGTCACCAATCTCACTTACAATGTTACCACAATTTATTGATTATTGATAGTTGTTGAGAGATTAGAATTTGAACCATGGATTTCTACATAAATTAAACTTTTATGATGAAGGTGATTATGTATCTTTTACCGTATAACACATACATAAATGATTTGGTATAGCCGTTCAACGACTGATTTGCTGATTTAAAATTTTATGGGGTAAAATTAAACCGTTTGAAAAAATTATTTTTGGTTTCAATTCTTACATAAAAAAATACTCTTATGTATTTTAAGATTTGTAAATGGAGTTTTACTCACCACCTACTCATTCAATTTTATTTTGCTTTGTTGTTTTTTTTTTTAATAAGCACAATTTTATTATAAGTACAAGGGATCCGGACTCAGCATCATAGTAGAAGAAATTGATCTACCTTTTATAAAGGGTCGCAAAACTCTCACCAAATCATATGTTCAAAAGTCGAATACAAATAATACAAATTCTTACAAAGATGGTCTAATACATTGTAACAAATACACAAATGTCACAACAAACATTTTACAAAGAAACACTCATGCTCACTGAAATCCTTAAACTACCAATTGTGTCATGTCCTTGCCATATCTCTTTTGCTTTTGTTAATTTTCGCCATCATTTCTAATATGTTTACTCTTGAGATTCAATTTTTATATTGAACATAAAAGAAAAACAAAAAGAAAGAAAAACATATCACTCGTTTTTTGTAAAAATTTTATTCATTTCATGGCTTACGTAGCATAGGATTGAACTGAAAATGGTTTAGTTTGAAGTTATCCCCTCCTAACCCTATAAATCGAACTAAATTTATTTACTACATACTTTATGAAAATTTGTTACATCTTTAAAAGTCAATATTATTTTATCTGACTTATGATGAAATACAAAAACAAATTCTTTCTAGTATAACTACTCATGTCTTTCAACTACTTTATTAAAATTGAAAAAAAAAAGTATATAAATGAAAAAAGTTTATAATATTCCGTCAAACCAAGTTAACCAAGTGTATACTAAGTATATTAACGCATAGACTATACATATATGGGTCTATTTGGTAAAATTAAGCTATAAGCTAGCTTATAGTTGATAAGCTAGCTGATAGCTGAAAAGGTAGCTTATAGCTGATAGCTGAAAAGCTATCTGATTGAAATTAAAGTGTTTGGTAAAATTAGCTTTTAAAGTGGTTAATAAATATAAAATTACATAAAAGGACATGTAGTGGGTAGTTATTCTCTTTAATGGATAATTTTTTATTTTATAAAAAATAATAAAATTAAAGGTTAAAAATGGAAATAACTATAAAAGCTATAAGTTCAAACGCTACTTGAAATAGCATATCAGAAAAAACTATAAGCTAATGAAAAAAGTTTTTTATCAAACACATCTATTTTTTTAAAACAAGTTTATAAGCTAATCCAATAAGCTATAAGCTGCTTATTGGACTTACCAAGCACACTCATATTACCTAGTTTCAATTGAATTTTTTTATTGCTCTCTATAATTTTGGACTGGTCGCAATAATTTTTATTCATTTTTTGACTTCGTTACAATATACCCCTAATTAGGAGTATATTTCTAATTATTTAACTTTTTTTCTACAATTTATAATAAATAAATGTTATGATACTAATATAAATAAATTTATAAAAATATCATTTCCTCTAAATAAATTTATTATTATTACCAATTTTTAAATTATTTTTTTATTTAATCAATAAACTCTTATATTTATATTTATGGACGAATATTATAATTAACTAGATTATTTAGACTTAAATATTGCCACTTCCCATACCCAAAAAAAAAATATTGCCACTTCCGCATAAAAAAAAAAACTAATTAATTAGTCGTCGTTCAAAATTGTGTACCAAAAAAATTAGTAATAATTAATTAGAAGACCATGTGAAAACTGAAAAACTTGTCTGGATATAAAAAACGAATCGGAAACAGCATTTGTGTAAGCATAAAAAAGTGCAGTACATCAATTCAAGTCGGATCTTGGAGCATCAAAGATCCGAACTAGATTCGGATTTGTGATTATAGAGAACAATCTCAGTTCGGTGTTTGGGTCAACTGAATAAACTCAGAAAAGACACCGAATTCATTCCGACGAATCACATTCAGCAAAATGGATCCGCCGCCGGCACAATTCCGGTGGCGCACAATTCTCGCGGTGGTTTTGCTTTTAGCCACCATTTCTCCTTCTATTGCAATCTACTGCGACGAAGACGATTGCTATGATCTTCTAGGGTCAGCTATTCCAACCTTGCATATTTCTTTTCCCAAATTGTTTCTCAATTTTCTTGATTTTCAATCTTGTTTTTGTCTGCAGGGTTACTCAGAGTGCTAATTCTTCTGAAATCAAGAAAGCATACTACAAACTCTCCTTGAAACAGTACCTCTCTATCTTTCTGTCTCTAAGTTTCTTTCTCTCTGTTCTTAATTTGGTGTTCTTTCAATTTCAATTGATTTGTTTATTTTTTGTTTTCTATTTAAATCAGTCATCCAGATAAAAATCCTGATCCAGAATCACGAAAGATTTTCGTTAAAATCGCCAATGCTTATGAGGTGACTTTGGTTATCCTTTTGTTCAATATATGATGTAGATTTGAGAGTTGGAGTGCATTTTTATTAAAATTGAATGTTTTGAAATGTGAAGCTAATTAGAAAGTAGTCACATTGCATTATATATTGGTGTGAGAATGATGGAATTATAATGTTGTTCACAGATTTTGAAGGACGAGGCTACGCGAGAAAAATATGATTATGCAATTGCACATCCGGAGGAGGTATTTAGATTTTTCTTATGCATAAGTTTGGTGTCTTTTTTAAAATTTGGGGTCAATAACTGTGATTTGTTAATAATGTTCATTTATTGAAGTAGAATTGAGTTTTCTTTCTTTGATTGCAGGTGTTTTATAATACTGCACAATACTATCGAGCGTACTATGGTCACAAGACGGTGAGATTTGCTCAGTTTCTATTGCTGACCAATTACATATTTTGGTTCTAATAATTGACTTGAAATGTTGATTAATTGGCTTGGATGATTTTGACCCTTTAATCTGATTTGTTAGTATTTGTGTGCTTTAATTTGGTAGGATCCCCGTGCTGTATTGGTTGGCCTTCTTCTTATTCTTTCTGGTTTCCAATATCTAAATCAAACGACAAGGTATAATCAGGTACTGTGATGTATTAAATGTAATTTAATTTTATATAAGACCATGTTTTGTTATGGATATTTAATAGCTTATATAATATACTTCCAATAGTTTACAAATTTGTATTTATGTGAAATATGCATTTATCCCACTCCATGCTCTAATCGACTAGCTAATGGCTGAAGAGATCTATTTATGGTGTTAAGTATTGTATTCAGCCTACTTATGCGGTTATGCCTAGTAGTCTGGCACAACGTTGTAAGAGGTCTGTTTGTGGAATATATATTAGCAAGGAAGCTAGGTCTTGAAGTTTAGTGTTGCTACAACCCATATATTGTCCGATATATTCAGGTGTCATTTTCAGCCTACTTATGCGGTTATGCCTAGTAGTCTGGCACAATGTTGTAAGAGGTCTGTTTGTGGAATATATATTAGCAAGGAAGCTAGGTCTTGAAGTTTAGTGTTGCTACAACCCATATATTGTCCGATATATTCAGGTGTCATTTTCTGCTAAAATGTTTCAAAATCTCTATAGTCTTGGATGCAAGATAAAGACTTGAAGTAGGTTAGGTTTGCAATGTACTGTACTGACTTTTGAAGATATATACAATTGAATTGTGCAAATAGGTCATTTTTTATTTGTGAAATGTTTTCAGAAGATAAAATCCAGATTCATTGCACTGACTTTTTTGTGTTAATTAAGGCTGTGGCCATGGTTAAGAAGACACCTGCTTATAAAAATAAACTAAGGGCGTTGGAACTTGAGCGCAGTGGTGGGATTACAAATAAGAAGAAGAGTCAAAAGAATAAGGACAGGTATGCTATGGTATCATTCTGATTCTGTATAGTCCTTGTATGTGTTTCCTTATTATGTCGATTTGGTTGTCCTCTTTGCGAACTTTCATTTCCTCTGTTAAATCAGTTTGTCTTTAATTCATAAGAGTTGGATTCATTGCCTGTAGTATCTTTACTTTTGATACACAATTTGAATGACCGTTATATACAGAAAAGTGGAGGAAGACCTCAGTAAAGTAGAGGAAGAACTTGATCTGCAGATATCAGGAACTGAAAGGCCCTCCATATGGAAACTAGTTGGCATCCGCTTCATTCTTTTACCTTATACTTTAGGAAAGGTTAGTGCTAAAATATTCTATTTGGAAAATGCACTGTATACTTGGAAGCTCTAATTACTCTATTTAATACATGAAATTATTTCCCACTTGTTGTAGTGTTGAACTGTGAAAATCAATATTGTTTTATGTGTTACTATTTGATTAATTATGTGCTCTATCCAGCTGCTGCTATGGTCGGGCTGTTGGTTTTGGACATACAGGGTAAAAAAGAGCCCTTATTCTTGGGAAGATGCTTCTTATCTGACACAAAGGTCCCTTGGTCTTCATGACGACAGATGGAGAAGTATAGGTGATTACAATTTCATCACAATGAACCTTCTTCTTTAGGCACTAAGAATGTAGTGGAATTTGTGTTCCAAACTTATTGAGTTTTTACTGATTTGGTGACTGTTATTAATAGATGAAGCAACAAAGGAAGATCTTGTGCTAAGATGCTTATGGGAGAAACCAAATATGGAGAGCTACGTAACAGAGATGCGGAAAGAATCAAAGCGCAGAAGATAGCTCCTATAGTTGCTTCACCTGCTGTTTTCAAAGTGCAAAATTTTGTTTTACTCCTGAAATTGAACTGAATTACAATGTGATAGTTAAAATTATAATACTGCAAAATTAATTTATTTTGGGTAGCTTTATTAATATTTTTTGAGGGAGGAGAGGAAAATCATTCACGTCAACCACAAAATCTTAGAGTTATAAACAAAATGTACTAAGTTCGGACATGAAATTTAAGTAGGTTGCTCTTTGACAGTCTGTAAACAGAACACCAAAGGAAACTGGTATAACTATTGCTACATTGTTTCAATGAAGTGGGTACTTATCCTCAATCTTGCAGCAATTGCATGTTTGTGTTCAATAATAAGTATGAGGAGTTTTATCAGAAAGCGGCATGTGGCAATGTGGCATGCTATAGCAGAGTTATGAATTGTGTGTAAATATACTAGTTTGGATGCACGGGTAAACTTATATCTGATTGTTATGAAATATATGTTATGTAGGTATTGTTACAATATCAATGTTATTAATGACAATGTTGTGTTTATTTTGGTTGGCCAACAATGGATTGATCAAGTGTTGAGCGACATCAGATCTTAAGAATATTGGTGTGTCCTTAAGCGACATTACTGCTAAGCAGAGGTGCAAACTTGGTACATATAACATGATAATCCATGACTTAAAATTACGTTCAATCCTCATTTTAAATTGCTTTAAAAGTGAAGAAATATAAAATTAAAAAACATCGAATCATAACACAGAAGATAGCTCCTACAAGTACACACCAATACTGCTGGCATTGCTCCTCAACACAAACAGAGACAATGAAACACAGTACATAATTACTCTCAAACTAGACATCGGAGGCAACACTAATGATATGTTTGGTTATAAAGAGAAAATGAGAAGAGAGAAAGAAAATGAGAAGAGAGAAAGATGTGAGAGAGAGAGAGTGAGAGAAGAGAGAAAATGGTAAAAAATAAAGTAGATTTGACACATTGTTTGTTACAAGAGAGAAATAGAAGAGAAAGAAGTATGTGTACTTTTTAAAAAGACCAAAATATCCTTACTATAAACCATATTATCATATTTGTATTTAATTTTGTATAAAAGTTAATGTAGTTTTATTTTAATTTAATCAATAAATTAAATTAATTGTTTTAAATAGAAATAAATAGCTTATTTACTTTTTCATCAAAAATTAAAACTTATTTACTTAATAAATTATTTAAAATATTTTTATTTGGTGAGTTAAAATAATTCTTTTTTTTATTGAGTGAATTAAAAATAGAGGCAAAGAGTTGCATATATAGCTTCTTTCTCCGCATGCTAAGCAAAATATATTTTTTGTAACAATTACGCAAAAGAACTTACAATATTGAAAACATAATTTTTTTTTTACGATAAAAAACATAATCGACAGTGAAGGCTTCAGTGGAATTGAGTTTTTTGTAAACCCTCCCCCTAAGGTGATGCAAATTGTTGATGATGATGTTAGGGTGTTTTCTTCCCCATTTAATTTTAGTGTAATTTTTTTTTTGGCTTATGCCCCATTGAATACCAAAGTAAAAATAAACTTAAAAAAAATGTAATGTACCCACCACCAGGGAGAAATGTGGAAAAGTATAAAATGTTCATGCTTTCACTCCTTTTCTTTGTTGTCCCAAAGAGAAATGAAAAAGGCATGAGTCCCACATAATTACATAATTATGTCTCTCTATCCAATTTTTCTTCTAAATGAAATAGGAGAAATTGCCTCTTTCTCCCCAACTTCTCTCTCCCCTCTTTCTCTCTTCTTTATTTTCTTCTATCAAACACGGGCTAAAAAAAGATTCTTGAATAACTAAATGGATAGCCACGGGCACATGGAGGATAACTTAATGGATAGTCACGGATAAAATAAATGGATATTTTAATTATCCGCATTTAATAGATATTGGTGCAGATTTACTACTATCCTGCCCGCAGATATCCGTACATGTTAATAAATTAGTAAAATTACTTAAAAATCTCTACTTAAATATAAACTCTGGTATTTCTAGCTTGTAAAACAAAATAGTCATATTGATACGGTTTCTGTTCATATTCGGTGAAGAAAACATTTCATTTTCTTTTTTAATCTTTTGAATCACAACTTTTCATATTCTTGTGTTAAAGTTCAAGTGGATAAAGAGCTCCCCTAGGATGAATTTTCGGGAGATTCCAAATTCAAATTTTTTATGGAAATTTTTTTTGCCAGCTTTTACTTACCTCGCAAACAAACTCTGAATTGTCGGGGCTCTTCTCGTAGGAAACAAATGATTAATATAAAAAAAATAGAATGTTGAAAAGAAACAAATTCCATCAAATAAGTATTTAATTTTATAAAACAATTTGGCGAAAGAAAAAAAGATAAACAATTCCGATTTCAAACAGTCTAGATTTTGTGTCGTTATGCAGCTCATTAATGTGGTAACATTCTAAATTCGAAAATCTTAAAATCTTAGGATGCAGAAGTTTTTTATGCTTTTGGTGTGCAAATCATACCAGTACTATGTGATATGGTTAACCAATATGACAAAATTTGGCGTTTGGTGGTGGTGGAGTACCGCGAAACAAAATTGCTCTTTACTTTCGATGGAGTTTTATTCTCCTTCAGAGGTAACAAATTTAGTGGAGATCTACCATTGAAAAAGGTGAAGGTTTACCATTTTGCTTTCGTTGCCACCGTCGTGCTCAAAGATAGCGACGGCGGTATGCTATCGTATAACATTCCAACATGTAGGAGACTTTTCGAGATCAGTCGCAAAGAAAATATCACGACGTCTATGAAGTCTTTAAAGAAAAAGGATCCCTACTTTTGTGACCAGGCTTTATTTATTTTATGGTCGAACTCTTCTTAATTACCAAGAGGGTTAATACCAAAAAAATAGAATATATACTCAATTGGTATGATCACGTGGTTTGATTTATGTCCTAGTATTTTGTATTTCCTCTTTAATTTTCATTTTATTATATTTGGGATGTTGTAGAGAGTTTTTCATAAACCAATAAAATACAATGATTTGGAGTATTTTATTCATAATAAAGAAAAATTTCCAAAAAAAACAATGCAACAAAACCAATAAAATAAGGAAAAATTTCCAAAATATAGTGATTCGGAGTACTTTTTTGTATTTTTTTTACAAATTAGTTGCATGGATTGATGTAAAACCAATTCTTTTTTGTTATTAGTTATGAAAAAAAATGAGATAGTAAATTAAATGCGCATTTAATTTTATGCGCTTGTAAGTAAAAAAAATTATTGAAAAAGAAAAATGTCTTTTTTTTCTTTTATAGTTTAGGATAAGAAAAATGATTTTTTCCTTTCTCTTGGAGTAAATAATTGGTTTTAAAAAGTATTGATGATCTAGTTTACTTGAGAGTTGTAAAAGTAGTAATGATTAGAGATTGCTCTCAACGTTCCAAATTATAAAAAAAAATCACACTTATTAAGAAAAAGTAAAATATAATAATTTGATTTGTCAAAAAAAATAGTATAATAATTTCAAGTATAGAAAAATGTAAATAAATTTTTATTGGTTTTGATTATGGGGAATAAGAGAAAGACTAAATTAAATGCAATTTGTATTTACTTTTATGAGAATGAGCTAAAGTAAATTTTAAAAAAGATAAAAATTGTTCATTTTGCTTATAATTTGGTATAAAAAAAAGTGTTTTTTTCTTTTATATTTTATAACAGAGAGAGTATATAAGAGATACATAATACATAAATATAATAGAGGATATAATTTGCAATTATTTTTTATTTCTAAAATATATAATATTTATTATCACATACATGCGTGACTCTAAGAGTCATTTAATACATGAAGATTTAGGAACTACAAATTCTTTTAAATATACATTGGTCGTGTTGTGCATATTGTTGGTTGACGGTGTTCTTGGTGATTGATATGTGTGACTATTTCAAAAGTCATACTTAATACATGAAAATGAGAAAGAAAAAAATTAATTATATACGATTTATTAATATTCAAAAGTGTTAAAACATAACAATTATTTTAAACTTCATTCGGGTGTCATACATGGAGTTTGTTGGTAGTGTTTTTAGTGATTGATAGTTTGTTGCTCATGTATGTAGGATTGGTTAGTTAGGGATTCAACTGCAATTCCATGTTGTATTGAATCACAACCTTTGATTTATGATGAAGATGCGAAGATTACACACAATTAATTTTATACAATTAAATAATCTATCAATTAATTTAGACTGAACGACTAACAAATGTACTGTATCACACAATTCCATCACATAATCTATTTCCAACATTAGCTAGTTATTGATAACAAATTCTTTTCGTTAACTAGGTGAGATTTCTATTTTCATTTACAATAATATGGGCTTTGATTGAACAATCCTATTTTCATTTATAAAATACTTTATTGAATCTCTGTAATGTTAATATTATAGTATATCACAACATATATTAATTATTAATTGGGATGGAATATATTCTAGATAGGTAATATGTTGTAAATTTTATACGAAATATTAATATGGTATGACATAGTTTGTTAACATATCCAAATAAAATGAAATCCATTGTGATTGGGGTTTTGAGTGAAGCTATATAAAAAGTCATAATGTTGTAATATCTTTATTAAAATTATTATGAATAATCATAGGTGGATGTTCATTAGTCATAGCCCATTTCATTAGCCCAATATGTTATCCTATAAATAGAGTTTATGTTATAATGTAAATACACACTTGTGAAAAGAATAATACAATATCTATTTACTCTCTCTTCTCTCCTAAAGATTCATAGCATGATGAAATTTTAAAATATGAATCCTGAATATTCATATCTTTATGTATTTGGATGTTTGATATTGTTCGAGTATCCTGACCGACAACAGTCTGGTGAAACATCTTATGCTTCGTGACCGACACATGTATGGTGAAACATCGATATTTCGATCATCCAAAAGAACATAAATATGTTTATTTTTATTTATATGATACAGTTCCTGAAGAACTTGAAAACTCAATTTTATATACATATATATATGCATCCCTGAAGAATTGCACAAATAATTATTCTTATGTTATATATATAGTTCCCGAAGAACTTAAATTCAATTTTTTTTAGTCATCCATGAAGGATAGACTAATGAATTTTATTGCAATTTATTATTATTGTGTATTATTTCAATGGACATAATATATTGTCGATTTTAATTCAATATTGATATAACTTTTATCATTATATTACTAATATTGTTGTTAATATGAACAATCCTAACCAATTAATTCTGACCATATAATTCTATTAATAAGTTTAACTAATTGATTCCATTGAATACAATTGAATGACTTTTATTACTAATATCACTCATATGAAATATGTTGGAATGAAATAAGGTACTAAACACATTTTATATGAAAAGATATAATTTGTGTATCGATGTCACTTAATGTGAACAAAGATTATCACATGTCTCAAGAAAATGATGACTTAATTGAATTGGTCCTGAAGTACCACAGTTTAATTCAAATGGAGACAAATACATTTTTGACCTATTATTTGTTATTATTATATCGTCAAGTATATATTTTGTTATTTTGAAATATGCAGGTTATTTGTCTAATCCTCATAATAGTAAGGATAACAAACAACTATATGTTTACATGAGGTACAATCTCTCATAGAAATTTGTGAAACAAATCACAACAACAATCTCATGAAATGATGAAGAACTTTACCGCTCCGAGAGATGAGTCAAGAATGTGTTTTGATTGAAGGATAGTTTTCATCACATACAAGAGATTTGTAATTTTTTCTCCTAAAGGGTTCCTACAACAATTCAATATGAAGATAATGTTGCACAAACTACAAATTTGGAGGAGATTATAATAAAGAAGATATGATAGGTCTTTCTACGAAGTCAACTTCAAATAAAGTTTTTGAGAAATTAATATGGAAGATTATTTGATTTTTCTTCACCCTATATATAATTGTCTTTATGAGGGGGAGACATGTTCTGCACTCTTTTTCCCTTCACCATGGTTTTGTCCCACTGGGTTTTCCTGGCAAGGTTTTTAATGAGGCAGTTCACACGCAAAGGATGATGTACTCTTTTTCCTTCACTAGGATTTTTTCCCAATATGTTTTTCTCTAGTAAGGTTTTAACGAGGCATATCTTTCATGGACATCCAAGGGGGAGTGTTATGAATAATCATAGGTGGATGTTCATTAGTCATAGCCCATTTCATTGGCCCAATATGTTATCCTATAAATAGAGCTTATGTTATAGTGTAAATACACACTTGTGAAGAGAATAATACAATCGCTAGTTACTCTCTCTTCTCTCCTTTATCTTTTCTTCTCTATTATTTCTCTAGTTTAGAAATAGTTCATAACAAAAATCATTTTTTTTTTGTTTGTTTCTTATTTTGGCTTTTTTTATGTTTTTCTTTTTGAAAAAAAATATACTGAAAACGAAAAAAAAAATAGACCATCAAACTGGCCGGACCGGCCGAGTCACCATTTTTTTTCCCGATTTTCCCGGTTCCCCTGCCGAACGATTTTCTACATCAACTAGACCGGATGCAGGTCTGATTTCCGGTTCGATCGGTCCGACCGGCTGGTCTGATTTTGACAATTTTGGTAGGCTATGAATCAATATCCAACAGGAAAAAAGATTAAAAAAGAAATAGAATTAAAAAAAATCACAGAGAGACAATTAATATAATAGATCTATATTATTTTTAATTTTATGATATTATATCAATCTTTAATTATTAAGTAAAAATACAAACATAATAAAATTTACACCATATCATATAAATAAAAATAAACATGCTTATGTTTTTTTGGATGACCAAAGTGTCGATGTCTCACCATACTAATGTCGGTCACGAAGCATAATAATGCTTTACCAAACTGTGTTCGGTCACGAAACTCAAACAATATTGAACATCCAAATATATATTATAAATAAATAGTCGATCAACGTATTTATGTAATATAAATGATTAAAGTGTTATGCTTCACCATAATAATGTACACTCAAATACATAAAGACGTGATGCCAATTTATTTAATCATTACTATTATTATTATTATTTGATCTTTTTAAGTATACAAAGTTCATACGATTCATAATCATATAATAATCAAAACAAAAGCTACTCATGATTTTATAAGAATATATTAAGAGTTGCATACCCCGGTTGGTAAGCCCGTGCTTATAACATGTTATGAAACTAATCTAAACATGACTAAGAATATAGAACAATAGAGATGAAGGAGAGAAAAAGAAAAGAATTGAGATTATATTATTCTCTTCAAGTGTGTATATCACATAGAAATGATAGTCCTATTTATAGGACATTCACCTATAGTTTGGGATCTATTTTCCAATTTTTTTTGCCTTGAATACGAACTTCGGAACGTGTTTTCCAAATTTTTTTCCGAATTTATACTAGGAAAAGTTCAGGATCTAAATTTCGAACTTTTGTTTGTCTTGGTTAAAATGGAAAACTGGGGTGAAAAAGAGTTGGGTGGTGGGAAGAGAAAAATTCATTCATCAAAATTATAAAAAAAATTATATAATTTCATAGCAGCCGGCCGCTAATGATGGAGTGGAGCCCAGCCCATATTACAAAACAAAAGACGTGGGCCCAAAGAAAAATCAGTGACCCAATAATGTAACGCCGTTGTAACTTCTAATCAAAAGTGGACCATATACATTTGACTCCGTCAATTTTTAACGTCAACTACTCTTCCCAAATTGCAATTTTTTCTTTAATAATTTCCGGGAAGGACCGTTCCGAAAGCAACGGATAGATACCAAATTTCACCGTGCTACAAAAGGAAGCCAACAACTAGCACCGAATAATACGTCATTAGAACGACACGTGTCACAATCTTAGCGGTGAAGATCTCGACTCATTTCGCTATAAATCGACACCATTGCACCCTTATCAATTCGCAGTTCTATTCTCATCTAACAATTTCAATTCATTCATTCCTCAATTTCTCAACTCGTTTCTTCGTGACCTAACGATTCCTCAAGGTATTTTCCCTTTCTTTTCATGTTTTCTATTCAATTATGTGTTCTGTTCCTTCGTTTTTCAAGATCGTAGATCTGTTGAAATCGATGTGATAGGGTTTGTATCGGTTAATTGTTTTGTAACTTGTCTCAGATCTGAGTCTAATATGATTTGTATCTTGTGTTAGAAATTCGAAATCGTTGATTAGGTTTTATTTGTATCTAGTTCATGAACATGCTTTATGTGAACGAATATTCAAGGATTCTTTCGATTTTCTTCGGATCTGTTTGTTGAACGCTGTTTTTGAGCTGTTGTTTAAAATTCTGTTTGATTTATATGGCTTTATATGATCGAAACTATCTTAGTTTATTTCGAGTTTCTTCAGATCTGTTTGTTAAAGATTGGTTTCGTTCTGTTGTATTTAATTCAATTCGATCTGTGGTGTTATCTTCCGATTCATAGATTCTAGGTCAAATTTTAATTCATGTTCTGATGTTTGATTCTAATTTATCTGTTGCTGATTTTACAGATGCAAATCTTCGTGAAAACTCTCACCGGAAAGACCATCACCCTTGAGGTGGAAAGCTCTGACACCATCGACAACGTCAAAGCCAAGATCCAGGACAAGGAAGGAATTCCTCCTGACCAGCAACGTCTCATCTTCGCTGGAAAGCAGTTGGAAGACGGAAGGACTCTTGCTGATTACAATATCCAGAAGGAGTCCACGCTTCATCTTGTTCTCCGTCTGCGTGGAGGTATGCAGATCTTCGTTAAGACTCTCACAGGAAAGACCATCACCCTTGAGGTTGAAAGCTCTGACACCATCGACAACGTTAAGGCTAAGATCCAAGATAAGGAAGGAATCCCCCCAGACCAGCAGAGGTTGATCTTTGCCGGAAAGCAGCTTGAGGACGGTCGCACCCTTGCCGACTACAATATCCAGAAGGAGTCAACCCTTCACCTTGTGCTTCGTTTGAGGGGTGGTATGCAGATTTTTGTCAAGACTTTGACCGGGAAGACCATAACCTTGGAGGTGGAGAGCTCAGACACCATTGACAATGTCAAGGCTAAGATCCAGGATAAGGAGGGTATTCCCCCAGACCAGCAGAGGTTGATCTTTGCAGGTAAACAGTTGGAAGATGGAAGGACCCTTGCGGACTACAATATCCAGAAGGAGTCTACCCTTCACCTTGTGCTGCGTCTGAGGGGTGGTATGCAGATTTTTGTTAAGACCTTGACTGGTAAGACCATTACCCTGGAGGTGGAGAGCTCGGATACCATTGATAATGTGAAGGCCAAAATTCAGGATAAGGAAGGTATCCCACCTGATCAGCAGAGGTTGATCTTTGCAGGCAAACAGTTGGAGGATGGAAGGACCCTTGCTGACTACAATATTCAGAAGGAGTCCACCCTTCACCTTGTGCTCCGTCTTCGTGGTGGTTTTTAAGCTGTGGCTGTGAACTCTCTTTTAATGTTGGTTGTTTTGAAATGAATATGTGAACTTGTTATGGATGTTAATAGGGTCTATGATGGCCCTTAGAATAAATTTGATCCGTTGTGAACTCTTGTTTTGTGAATAATGAATTTAGTATTTTTCGTTTGCCGTAATCAATGTGTTTATTTTACAGTTTTATGCTATGATATTTTGTGATTGTGTTTGTTTGAATAATTCATCTTGGATGTGTTTGTGTCTGCCTTTGTTGAGTGAATTCATGTAAATGTGAATTGCTATCAAATTTGGCCATGTCTCTATCATCATAGATGCTTGATGAAATAATCTTTCTGCTCTGAATCTTTGTATCAGAAGATTCTATCAATCAATATGCTCGATATAAAACAATCTATAGTTCATTGGTGAGTTAAGATGCAAACCAATGCGTTTCTCAAAACATCAACTAGATACTTTTGATTTCATTATAACACTAGTTTGTGGTTAAAAAAGATAATTTTTTGTTCATAGTCATGGCCCCAATCTTCATTTTATTGTCAATAGAAATCCTTCCAATTTAGCCCTCCATGCATACAACATCTGGAATGAAGTTGTATATTATTGTCACACGGGAGTTAAGCTAAGGCCTGTGGTTCACATGCTAGATCGAAACCACTTCCTTGTTTATAGAAAGTTTAACTATCGTATGGTACCCAATTGTACAACACAACCGCAAAATCATGCAAAGATCAACGAAGTTATTATGCTTTTACCACTAACTTTAGCTGATTGTATACATTTTCCATGATATTGGGAAAAAATATTTCACCAAAACAAAACAATGTTCTCTTGTTTGGCTGCCCGTTTGTTTTAATTAACATAAGATTAATTAACATAAGATAAAATAAAAGTAGTTTGGAATGCTTCAAAACTTCAATACATCTACCATTTCAATTTGTTTCTTGAATAATTATAATCTACATCTAAAATAGTCTTCAAGTTCTAGCACTTAACCACAAACAAACTGTAACCATTGATAATTCTTTCCTGCACCTATTCATTCATTCTCTGAAAACAATAACCAAATTAAGCCATGTATAAAGAAGGAAACCGAAAAAAATGGTGGAAAAAGAAAAACATGAATCTAAGGAAGTGAACATCATTCTGCTGTTGTAGGTGAACGACTTGGGAAGTAATCTTTTTAAAAGCAGGAACTTGTTCGACCAAAAAAAAAGTAGTAACTTGGAGACTAAACAACTCCTCTCATTGTTTCGGCAGGACCCTGAGATTAATGCAAGCAGCCACTATTACTAATTAGTGTAAAAAGTTGAAGCCATGTTTCCTTGTCAATTATCACTCCAAACCTTAATTACTTTTTTCAAACCTACTCAATAACCTTGTAACCCCAGACAACAGCCCCAATTTGAAAGCATAGCTCTAACACCTCTACATATTTAAGGAACTTCTCAACAAATAATCTTGTATTCACAAGTTGGACCTTTATTTTAGACAATCATAACTTTCTCAATCAATGAGACTAATTTGTGTATTGTATACTGGAGAGTTTAATCTATGACATCTTTTTATCACTTCGACCCTTATTTCCCATCCTTCAAACCAGCTCAACTCTCTTATAACCCAGACAACCATATCATTTTAAAAGCATAACTCTACCACATCTAAGTATTTAAGATTAAGAAGTTGCTTGCAAAGGTTTGGAGGAGGATAAGCATGTTATACTGGGAGAACTTTCCTTTGCAAATTTAAAAGGTTGCACTTGCATGTACTACTATTTTAGCATTTTAAGAGAGAATGACAGATGCACTACTATTTTAGCATTTTAAGAGAGAATGACAGAATGTTTGAGAATAAGGCATAACACCTACAAACATTTGTTTGCTTAACAACCAATATAACCTTCCTTGCACGCTCACAGAAATGAGCATCAGCTTTTGTCCGTTCACAGTCTTAACTCAAAGCAGACATTATCTCAACCTTCGGACATTATCTCAGCTTTTGTCCGCTCACAGTCAAACTCTCCTCCACAATCCCGGGTATTTAATATTCTAGCCAACCTTTATCGTGGGTATAGGAGTTGCGAGCATTAAACTTATAGAAGTTTTAAAAAATCATCCTAAATAGCACAGAAGATCCGAGCAATTGTCATAAAATGTGTGGGGAAGAAATGCTTTCGACAATAGAATAGGAGGTCCATACTTCGTTGGATTCATAAACGAAAATAAGAAAATCCCTGCAAGCATCTATCAAAATAAATCAATTTCGACTGAAACTCCCTCTCAAAAGTTTTGGTCATCATTGACTTTATTTTAACAAGATAATCAACTTCACAGCATCATAAAAGCTCAACAAAACATGATTTTAACGATAAAATAGTATCTTTAGATCGAGAATTAGCATTCAATAAGTAAATTACATATGACAGAGAAAATAGAAAACCCCCCTCACTCTCAGTCTCTCACTGTATTTATTTTTTACATCTTCAGTTACAGTGTTAGCAATATGACCAATTAGACTATATTGGGTAGAAACGAAATGCTATTATACACCTAGAAGAAGATGCATGATGAAGCACAGATCCACTACACATTGCTTTGTTTATAAAACTTGGTGTCAAGAACTTGCTTGCCACACATCGCACAAACTCCTGCAAATACAAAATACATAAGTAATTGAGTCATGTACACTTTCATGAACAATATAGCAGCAAATGCAAAACATCTGAACATTAAATATCACCTTTCGAGTAAGCACAGGTGTGACAGTACTTGCCATCCTGGTGCACTTGCTGCTTGCAAATGATGCACTTAGTACTAGTAGTTCCGTAAGGGGTCCATCTGCAAGGAATTAACTTAAAATAAGAACACTCTTCACATGATGAAAAAAATGCAGGATGTGTAACAAATAAAAAGTTACGATTTACTAAAGCAAAAATGGAACCCTTTAAACAACAGGTCAAGGTACGGATAATAATTGGACAAAACTTGCAAATGGTATTGAGAATAGAGTATAAATGCATAACATTTAGAAAAAGAAGTAATGGCACAACACTCCTTCAAGTGTACTTGGCACTTTGCTCAATTCCAAGATGTTACTCATTACAAACCCAAAAACTTGACAGTTTGGAGTTTTAGATATTAAGCCATGCAAAAAGCAAGGATTATACTTATTAGGCTTGTTCACAGTTCAGTTCACAGTAGAAAGCTGAAATGAACCAAAATAAACTCAAAAAACTGTTTAGTTAAACCGAGCTGAAATGATTTTGTTAATTCCAAAGTGCACTCATATTTGTTGTTCCGAACCAAACTGTTTTTGTAATACTGAACCAACTGCTTGCTAGCTCTATATTGGTTCAAAAACTTAACTATACTCAGTGGAGAGGAAGCAGGAATTTGAAGATGGAGAATTGTTGAATTTTATGATGATGGCTTAAAATGAGTAAACACCAGAAAAAAGCTCTTGCTGAACCTGCATAACATTTGGGCGGAGATCTCAATTTCTAGGGGTTTTGCAAATTGGGATCAAATGTGCCTGAGTTTGGATTGCACAATTGGAAGGTAAGAAACAGCTTCACAATGTTTCCTTTTGTTCAGTTTTTCACATCAACGACTCTTTTTTTTCCTTTTTTTAAATGATGTCATAGAAAATGGAATTGAGAAGTGGAAGTGCATGTTTGAGGGAGAAGCAGTGAAATAAATTGGACTAAGCCTGCCTGGATTACAGAAAAAATTACACGTGTCTATTAATCTCAACATACAATTACATAGTGGAAAGTCACGTTATTGCAGTTCAATTAAATTAATGTTTATTGACTCTATCAATTCAGTTCTTTTGGTTAACAAACTAAATCAAACTAAATCGAGTATAAAGGTTTAGTTTGTGAACTGTATTTAACAGGTCAGTTCAGTTCACAAAACTGGCATCAACAGTGTGGTTCTTAACAGATAGGTTTGATTCAGTTCAGTTTTTTGGTTTTGTAGAA
Organism: Trifolium repens; assembly: GCA_030408175.1. Classification (NCBI taxonomy): domain Eukaryota; kingdom Viridiplantae; phylum Streptophyta; class Magnoliopsida; order Fabales; family Fabaceae; genus Trifolium; species Trifolium repens. Next base: position 61,302,263 of record CP125837.1, on the reverse strand, counting down.
CAGCCCGAATACTTATTGTCACTATTATTGATATTGATATTAATTATAAGTGCACAATAAGTAAGTAGTGCTTATAGTACTGAGGATAATTTATAAGTCTAAAACTATGTGCATACATATTATGACGGGATTGACGGGATATGGACTATAAAAAGCTAACATGTGTGCTAACAGTTCTTAAGTATGAGCCATAAAAAGCTAAACTAAATATATAAAATGTTTTCCAAAAGCCACTTCAATGAAAACACAAATATCCAATTTTAAATGTACATTAGTAATGACAAAGAAAACATAAGTTTGGGAGGATAGAAAAACTAAATTATAGAGGGTAACATGAAGCGGGAAAGCGGCCATGGTGAAGCTATGAACCAAATACCAATTATACCCCGAAAAGGAGGATTTAAATAAAATGCAAGGAAATGCATATACTTACATATAGTTTTAAAAATACTAGTGACATCCAACAATTGTTTCACTTGTTCAAAATACTTAATCAAAATACTAGTTCTCCATCACTAACTACCACATGAAAAATAAAGCTGTTTCACAACTTGTAGCATACAAGCAATCATATCAAACCTACAGAACATACAAAAAAGAATTGCTCCAAAAAATAAATCAAAGAACAATAAGCTATAAAGCACCAAACCAAGTATGTGGTGACATAACACGTGTAGGGAATATTGAGACCAATAGTCCCAAAACAGAGACCAAATATGCATAGCAAGTCCTTAAACATCATAGCCTATTAGTCCATAGGCGAATCTCATCCTATCTAGTTCAACTCTGCCATTTCCTAAGAATTTTCCCCTCAACGAAGTAACGTTTTAACATAGTGTGCATTTGGTTTCACTTTTGCAGGAGGTAAAATTGATTATAAAGATGTAAAATTGATTTCGACATAGTTTGATGTTATGAAAGGTGAACAAAAAGAGCATCATGAATATGATTTTCCACCACCCAAAGTGATTTTTAGTTATATCAAGTAGGTGAAAACAAATTTACAATCCAAAGTTTCCAATATCAAACTACTAGTATAAATTATTACTTTTACTTTAGCATATTATCAACTAAATAAAATTAAGAGTATCAAAACCAAATTATCATGCTTTTCATACCCTAATTAAAAAAAATAAAAAATTTACGAATGAAAGAATGAAATAAATAAGAAAGTGAAGGTTAAGATTAAAGGGAACCTGTTCTTCTTGGAAAGAAGCTTGTTCTCGTTAATTTTGCGGCCACCGCCCTCAGTAGTATTGCTGGCACCTTCTTTCCATTTGTCTGGTACTATCACCTTCGATAATTTCTTCTGACCTGAAACCGAGAAATCAAATTCCCAAAAATTCAATTGAATTTTCAACAGCGAGAAATATGAATTGAATTGCTGAAAAGGATGAGATACTCACACTTGTCGCAGACCATTGATGGTTCTGATTACTGATTTGATTGTGAATTTACGAATTCGAATATATAAATTGGGATACAAATCAGAGCAAAACCCTAAATCCCTTTCCAAGCTAATTCGTGTCGTTTAACGTCGGGACTAATAATTCATCTGTTTACAGATTTGATTTTTTTTTTTAAACATACATTATCTTTTTTTAACTTTTTTTTTAATACAAGTTTTTTTGTTTGTTAAAATATCTCAAAACAAATGACATTTTATACAAGAATAAGGGTACGTTGGTCGGCCTTTTTTATGTTTTAAAAGTTATTGGTAATCTAAAAATAAAAATAAGATTTTTTAGAAAAAAGGTAAAACTGATTAGTAATTGTTGTATTTTTTTTTTTATAGAGTAATTGTTGTATTTTTTAGTTTTAAAAGTCTTTTATATATGTATTTTACTCATAAAAATTAAGGAATTTTTTTTCTATTAAGAGCTTATTAAAAACCTGTTTGACCCAGCTTCTCCTTTTATAGTGTATTATATTTTTGTTAAAAAAATTTAATAATTTTTTTTTATTTTCAAATGAAATATTGGTTTAAATATTTTCATTTAAAATGTAGTTTTTAATATTTTTTTTATTTTGTGACAAATTTTTTTATCATAATTTAAAAAAAAAAACTATTTTGAATAGCTTTTTTATAAAATATCTAACTTCAATAGTTAAGGTATAAAATATCTTTTAATTTATAAAAAAATAAAAATAAATAAACCACTAAGTTTGATCTAGTGGTGGAGGTTTCTGGATGTCAAATGTTCTCCTGGGTTCGATGCTCAGGGCCTGGAAACCAAAATTTATTTATAAAAAAGATCAATTTAAAATAAATTTTACTATTTTTACCACAACATACCTCTAATTAAAGTGCATCTTTTTCCATAATCTCTAATAAATACACTAAAAAATATTAACTAATTCTCTCTTAAATGATAAAATTATAAAAGCAATATCAATTATCAACAAATTTAATACCACAATCAACTTTATTAATCTCTGTATTATTTTAAAGGAGACTTATATTTAAGGATAGAGGTAGTAATATTGAATTATTGATTCACCATTTTGTAGAATTGAAAAATCATGGACCCATCCAATTTCGTATGTCAAAATATAATTCACTCACCTTATAAAAAAAATAAGTGTTTGTCTACATTTTTTCTAATCTACCTTTTTATAATTTGAATGTATTTACTCATCAACCAATAAGTCGCATACATAGGTTTGTATGTGGTCTCCACAAATTTGTTACAAGTTAGTTGTGAGGACCTTATACATATATAATCATTGGTTGATGGGTAAGGGTAAATACCCCAAATTATGAAAGAGTATAGTAGGCTTCACCGTTTGTCTAACATGTCCGATTTTTTATTTTATTTTATTGAAAAACAATAATTATTTATTAACAAGTTATATATTTAATATAAAATTCACAAATTTCATTATAAATTTACTATTTTAAACTTAACACCGGTTCAATGATGGCCATTGGGGACTAGGCATGGTGCTTAGGAGGGCTGATGGCCGCATAGTTGGGGCTGCAACGAGGGTTCATTTGGGTTCGGAGGACGTGGATCTAGCGAAAGCGATGGGTTTACTTGAAGCTGCTAATTGGATCCAAAACATTCAGGTAGAAAGAGTTATCATAGGAATGGATGCTTCTCGCATTGTCAAAGTCGTTCGGGATAAGATTGTTCCCCGGAATCAATGGGGAATGATGGTGAAAAACGCGGTTAGGGTTATGCAACAAAGCCACGAGATTACGGTGGAATTGATTGGAAGAGAAAAGAACACCGTAGCTCATACCCTTGCAAGATGGGCCGTTTCGGAACCCAACAAAGATTGGACTGATACCTATCCTACTTGTATACACCCCCTCATCCAAAAAGATAGAGCTTTTGTAACCTCCTCTTAATTAAATATATGTTTGTTTTGATTCAAAAAAAAAAAAAAAACTTACTAACATGCGCAAATTTGCACAGGATAGAAAAACCAAAAAAATAAATATATAATTTACACAACTATATTTATATACTTTTCATTAAAAAAAAATAGATACTCATATGGAGTAGTATCTTTAACATGTACTTATTGATAGAGATTTAGGTACTCTTCAAAAATCATGTTTCCATGCACTTCTGAAGACTCAAGGTGAGAATAATGGTAATGAATCATACAAATTAATGATTGGTCGTGATTTGTAAACGATGTAACTTCATCTATTAATCTATTATGAGATGTGCTTTTACATTACTGAAAAGAATATAGCAATAATGAAAAAAAAACTCTACTAACTAAAATATTTTGACACAAAAAAGATATATTATAATTAAAATAAAAAATGACATTTAGTCCCATGGACTCAATGAACACTCCTCAGGCAAAATTGGGAAACGTTTAGAATCATTACAATAATCATAAATGACAAGGTTTCTTTGAACCCAAGCATAATCCATTTTCTGATCACTAGAAAGATGCCAAGAATCATATTGATCCCACCAATTTTTTGTTGTGGTTGAAACACATTTAGGAAATGGATCTTCCCATTGACAAGCATCAACACTGAAATCTTTGTAAGATGACACAAATGGTGCTAATTTCCAATTTGTTTTTTCAAGTCCACCTCTTGTGGCCCATTCATCTGCATTCCATACACTTGAAAACAAGTACATTGGTTTCTCATTTGGGAAGAAATTGTTTGGTTTATCATTGTTCTTGAATACTCTTATTGGAACTCTATCCACAAAAAACCTGTTTCCAATTCATTTGCAACATATTCAGTTAAAGTTTCTAAAATAATTGCAACATTTCATTTTAAGTACTAATCATTTCTACCCTTGAATTTTAAGGTCCCTTTAAGAGAAACCCTCTTTCTTTGTTACTGTCATATAGCATATTATCATCATGTCATATTCAAATATCATAAACATATGAGTAGCTAGTAATCATAATTAAACTAGGCCCACCATGGTCCATAGTGTAGATTTTTCTTAACTAGATTCTTTTCTTTACCCTCAAAGTTTTGTCCTACACAACTTTTTGACAATTGAGAAAAAAAGCCTTAAACCGACAAAAGCATAAAGAAGGGAATCAATATAAGTTTTGGATTGACAGTGTGTTCCCACCGTGATTTTATAACGTTCTCAAATGTAACTTTTGTCAAATTCACAGTAGTTCATCGTGATTCTGTCAATCTCACCGTCAATATAGACATACATTTCATCGCCGTATTTGCAAACATTTTGTCATAAGATTAACACAAGCAATGAGAGAAATATTTGGACTTACACTATCTGGTGATTATTCCAAAGGATGGAATAGGTGTGATAGTCTTCGGTAGGATCAAACCATAGCATATGTCTCATCTCGCGATTACCAGTACCATTCTTGTACACATTTGTCTGAATCAAATAAGGTTGTCCTGTTCTATTTCCCAAAAACTCAAAATCAAGTTCATCTCTTGTTGGCCCTGCACCATTTTCTGTACACATCTACAACAATTTCACATTCTTGTCAATACCACACCAATTGGATTCATAGTAAACAAAAAAAGAAACTCATAAAGAAAGTACATTTAATAGTACTATATTTCAATGTTAATGTAATTGTATACACTTACATAATAAGCTGTCACAACACCAGCAGAATCACCTCCTACCAATTTCAGCTTCATACTAAACCACCCAAATCTATATCTTTGTTTTGTTTGAAATCCACATCCTGTGTAAAACATTCATATGCTTTAAAAGAAATGGCATCAAAATCTTAACTTTGATGCTAATAATTAAAACTATCTTTATCAGAGCAGAACCAAACAAACGCTAAGTATATTCTGGTTTTAATTATGTTTGAGTATTTTCTACTACTCTTTTTAATATAAAATATCAAATTAATCAAATCAAAGCATAATAATATAGAGTATGCTCAACTAAATGTTCATAATTAATGTTATGTTTATGAATATGATACCTGTATCATTGTCTAAGGAGAGAAACCAGATCTGTCCATCTGTAGAAGTAGTAAAATGGTCTTCAGACCACATTATGCTGAAATTATCTTCAAAAGATCCTTTAGACATAGCTGCTTCAGCTGAATGATAATAATTAGCAGCTATGATTGCTGCAATGAAAAAAAGAATGGAAAATGAAGAATAGGACCCTGCTGCATCCATTTTGATTTTGGTTAGGATGAGAATGAATGAAGGGTTTTCTCAGCTGGTGGATCTCTGAATCCGAGGTGTGGAAGTTCATTAAATAATCCTAACTTTGAAAATGATTTCTGCATATACAGTTGTAACATCATATGCTATTGTTCCACTTTGTTTGTTTGTTTAATTAATTTGCATGTGACAAATGTACAAATTTGCCCCTTCACTTATAACATCCTGACCCCAATGTCCACATATAGTGTTGATAATTGTTAGAGATACACTTATTTAAATTTTTCAATCAATAAAAGTAAAATATTAAAAAAAGTGTGATAAAGAATGTGTGACAAGCATTACTATATATTTCTAACATAGAGGTCATGCTGCCTCTTCAACACATCCTTATTCAACCAAAAAAGTATTTTCAATAAATGTAATTTTTAGAAAGAAAGAAAAAATAAATATGCTAGGGACGACAAAATTGATCGTAGTAAGCGTTACATAAGTATAATTCAAATGACACATTTGAAATATAAGGACGTGAATTCAAACCTCAAATTTTTTATTTATTAACACTTAATGTGTGTGAGTTTCGTGGTGAACTATCTAAAACGAAAAACAAAAATTGACCATGGTATAAATAATAAGATGAGAAGCATACAAGATAGGGGTATAATGGTGAATTTTTTATTTTTTATTTTTTTGACAAAGGGTATAATGGTGAATGAAGAATGATAATAATGCAGAATGAAAATAGTGGGATAGTGATAATGTAGAAAACAAATGTGGGAGTGGGACCATAGCCAGGCTGCATTTAGCAAATTGTAATGGTTGACATGACTAGAATCTATAAAATGCACAAGAATGAAAATAAAAAATAGAGACGGTGTTGAGGTTTTGTGATTAATGTATGTAAGAACGTGATAAGATCATTCTGAGCTGGTCTTTCAATAATGTAAAACTCATGATCCTCTCTGCTTTCATCATCATGGGGGATAACTAAATAATAATGAGTATTTGCGAGTGTGATGGTGTTCAACATCTATATAACACAACGGATTCGATTGGAGTTCTGAAATCATGTATTTACACGAAGTAAAAGATCTCACCTATTAAATTTGAGATTAGACGGCTTAAATGACACACAAAAGTTAAAGTAAAGAATATAAAATTGAAAATTGTTATAATCTCAGCCGTTTAAAATTGAAAATTGTTTACTATGAAAAAAGAAATTGAAAATTGTTTCATGCAAATGCTGCATGAAATCCATTCCATTTACCATGAAGTTTTTTTAGACAAAGTAATAAATACCACTTAAATTCACACACAACTCTTGAGTTTAAATTTGAATGAATGTGTGTTTATTGTCTAGTATAATATACTAATATTGGAGACATGAGATATTTAATGGGCCCAACCAAGGGAGGATCCGGGACTAAATTTTTGGTGTGGCTAAAATAATAATGTAAAAAATATTTGTCCAACAAATCAAGCGTATCGAATATCGATCAATTATAGTATACAAAATTTTGACTAAAAAATATATGAATTTTGTGTTTTTTTTTTCTTTTCTGCATGCCTATTGTCTCTATTTATAGAGAAACTTATGTCACTCGGTGAATATATACAACTCTTTTTCAATCTGTAACAGTTTTTGGTAACCATTATATATAAAATTATGTCTAGGATTTTGACCCTCTTGAATTCCAAACAAATATAAAAAAAATTAATTAATGGGCCAAATCATATGAAAGCAGTGATGAATTCTGAGCCCAACATCAAAGGCGTTGTGTATGGGCCAATCAGAGGGGGTGCAGATAACCAAATTGATGTTAGTTGTTCTGATAGTGAAAAAACGCATACTGAGCCGAAATGTGTTTTGGAAGTGGCCCGCAAAATCAAATAGTCCAGTTTTTTCAAGACCCCCTTTCTTTACTAGCAGCAACGCACGTGACTTCCTTCGATTACATATCAAAAACTTCAGGAATTATGTATCATTAAACATAGTTTATTTTTAATAAGACAGTTTGGCCGAGTGGTCTAAGGCGCCAGATTTAGGCTCTGGTCCGAAAGGGCGTGGGTTCAAATCCCACAGCTGTCAATTTTTGTTGCTTTTCATATATTATTTCTGGCTAATTATTTGATTTTTTATTTCTAACGCAGACTACTTTTTATTTTATTTTATGGAACTATCTTTTATTTTCTAGCGTTTTAACTTTGCATTGTTTTATTCTTTGTGACCGGATTTTGTTTTACTTAGACAAACAGTATAAGTGTATCTATGTCATCAAGACAATTTTTATTTATTTTATCACGATGAATATTACATCTCAACCACCACAACCACAAGTATATTACTATATGTTTCATGCATATGAAAAACTGGGGAGGGAATAAAATAGGCTTGCCAACAACCTTGATGATGAGCTACCATTGTCAAATTGGATGACAAGCTAGTTTTTTTACCAACAAATATATTATTAACCACGTCTCTACTCAAGATAAATAGAGACCAATAAAAAAAAACTACATAATAAAAACGCTGTATATATACGAAACATCGAAAATAAACGTCAAATTAAACACCACTTAATCAAAATCCAACTCATAATTCTATAATCAAAAAACACCCCTCGATTTTAAAGCCACAAGAGAAAACACTTATTAAGCCCAAAAGGAGGTAGAAAATAACTACTATATAATGTGTGATTTTAAAATGATTCATATGTGACCACCCATATCCGTTGCTTGTGAAAATTTTATATGTTCTTTTTGTGTTTATTTACCATGTCACAATTGCCTTATTAGAATTAAGGATGTTATGTGAGAATTAATATTCAAGGGATCAAAACAAGATGAATATTTACTTGGGAAAAAAATTAAATAAAAAATATATGGGCACATATATACATGAATAAAAAAATGAAATTAAAGAGAAACTAATTAGACAATATTGCAATAATATTTTTAGTTTTATTATTTTTTTCATTTATGAATTTGTGCCTAAATGATTTTCTTTTAGTTTTCTGTCCAACTAAGTATTCCTTTCAACACAAATACCCTACCACTCGACCAAAACATCTAACACAAAACATTACACTCCAACACCTAAAAACACAAGTGGAGGGACCACTAATCATTTAACACAATGATAATTTACTATTGATTTTCAATAACTACGACAGAAATTTAATACAATCAATACTTACTTAGAAGCAGCGGCAAAGGCAGAAAATTTATAAAGTTCGGGCAAAAACTTTATTTTAAACAAAAGTCTCAATTTTCCACTAAAATCTCAATTTTGAACGAAAAAATTCAATTTTGTCCAAAAATAATCCCTAAAAATCTCAATTTTCTCCAAAATTAACTCCTAAAATACTGAAATTCTTTACCGAAGCCCGGGCAAGTGCCCGGGCATGCTGGGCTATAGCTCCGCCCCTGCTTAGAAGACAATTAGAAATTAAAATAGATGATTATATTTTATAATTAAAGATAGAGAAATTATGCTATTATTATTTTCCTTTCCACATCATAAAATAAAGAAAATAAATTATATTGTTGTTCTTGACTTTTTGAGAAAATATAAAAAGGGTCTAAAGATTCTCAATTCTATAGCTGACACCTAATATGAGACAAATAGAATAGAATATAAAATAATACTAATGATATCTATTTTTTTTCTTCAAGTAATCCTTTTGTTAAAATTTCATTTCTTAAAATAATAAATAAATTTAAATTTAAACTTCTGCATAAATAATCGTAATGGAGTACAATATTTCATTAATAAAATCAGAGCCGTACCAAATAGTGCTCCACGACAATGATTAAGAGAAAAAATGTAAATAAAAGTAAAAAATTTAAGTAGAAAATATTAATTTTTAAAATTTAAAAATATTGAATTCACTATTACTATTTTTATTTCTTCAACCAAACCATTGTGAGCACTGTTTAGAGTTTATTTTATAGATATATTTTTTTGTACAAACTTTTATAGATATATTTTTTTTATAGATAGACGAAATAACAAATTTTTTATAAACTCACGCACAAATAAAAAAGTCGGAGTTGAAACACCGATTATAACATCCACTCCAACATTTTTTTTGCTTTCACCATCAGTTTAATTTGGTTCATGAGTCAATTTTGACATCAAATTGTTATAACCCCCTCTCGATCGTAATTGCGAGAGATCGAACTGTGACCCTCCCTATCAAGTTCAGGTGAATCAACCATGACACACTTCCACTTCCACTTCCACTTCCATTGATACTTTAATCAATGTCCTTAGGAAATCGGTTATGAAAATCCAACAATAATCAATGTACCTATTTGTGATGTGGATGTTAGCACTAAGAAAAAAGTCACACATATGGAGAACTACATTGGTTGAGAAAAAGGCAATAAAATTTCCCAGATATCAAATGTTTATGAACCGTTGAAATTCTATCTTCATTTCTCAAAAAAGCATACACTTCACTTTCATTACTATTTTTTCACTCACACTCACAGATATTTATTTCACACATCCCATTCACCACCTCATCAATCTTCTTTATAAAACCCATTCACTTCTCCTCTCACAAACACACCATTTCTCATTATTTCCCAAAATACCCTTTCCAATGGCAGCAACAATGGCCACTGCATCTCTCACCACTTCTCTCTCTTCAACTCCCAAATCCTCATTCTTCAATGGAAGACCAATTAATACTCGCACCCCCACTATCCTCAAATCCACCTCACAAAAACTCACCATGTCACTAACCACACCCCCTTACGATCTTCAATCCTTCAAATTCGCACCTATCAAAGAATCCATCGTCTCTCGTGAAATGACACGTCGTTACATGACAGACATGATTACCTACGCCGACACCGACGTCGTCATCGTCGGAGCCGGTTCCGCCGGTCTTTCCTGCGCTTACGAATTATCCAAAAACCCTGACATCAGCATAGCTATCATCGAACAATCCGTCAGTCCCGGCGGTGGTGCATGGCTCGGCGGTCAACTCTTCTCCGCCATGGTTGTTCGTAAACCAGCTCATCTCTTCCTCGACGAAATCGGTGTCGAATACGATGAACAAGAAGATTACGTTGTTATCAAACATGCTGCTCTTTTCACTTCAACAATCATGAGTAAACTTCTTGCAAAACCTAACGTGAAATTGTTCAATGCTGTTGCTGCTGAAGATTTGATTGTGAAAGAAAATAGAGTTGCTGGTGTTGTTACAAATTGGGCTTTGGTTTCAATGAATCATGATACACAGTCTTGTATGGATCCTAATGTTATGGAAGCTAAAATTGTTGTTAGTTCTTGTGGACATGATGGTCCTTTTGGTGCTACTGGTGTTAAGAGGTTGAAGAGTATTGGTATGATTGATTTTGTTCCTGGAATGAAAGCTCTTGATATGAATACTGCTGAAGATGCTATTGTTCGTCTTACTAGAGAAGTTGTTCCTGGTATGATTGTTACTGGTATGGAAGTTGCTGAAATTGATGGTGCCCCAAGAATGGTAAGTTGTTTTAAGCTTATAGAAATGTTTATCATATGTTCATAAGTTGTTTTAAGCTTATTTTGGTAAACTTTCTTAGGGTATCTTATGAAAATAGTTTATGTGAAAACAATTTGACTTTTTTGTTATAGAATAAACTTATGCATAAACATTTACTCTATGATAAGTGTTTATGCTATAAGCACTTAAGTTGTTTATCCAAATATGGGGCTTTATGTTGTGTATGATCTACAATTTTTTGTTTTTAGGCTTGTTGTGCAAATCTGATTTAGGAAGTGATTAAAGTAATTTGTAAATTGAATTAATTGATATGGGGGTTTTTAAATATTTTCAAGTGCATGTTGATTAAGATGTGATAACTATTTTGTTGGTGATTTTTTGCAGGGTCCAACATTTGGAGCCATGATGATATCAGGACAGAAAGCTGCACATTTGGCATTGAAGGCATTGGGAAAGAACAATGCAATTGATGGAACATGTGAATCTGTACCAGAGCTTGTTTTGGCTTCTGCTGAATCACAGGACATTGTTGATGCTTAAGTTTACAATTAAGTGGATTTAGTTTTTAGTTGTTTGGATCTTCAGTTTAATTTTAGATCCTGCATGTAATTTGGATTCAATAATGAATAAAGAAAATGTGAATGAGGTGCCTAAGCTATATGCCTGTATTATGTGGAAATGGATTTCCTCTGACGTAGTTACAGCTCTCGGCCGTTCGATTTAAATCGATGGTTGAGATCGTTTTACTGTGTAATTTAACTCTGCGATCTAGACTATCTAATCTTAAATCAACAACCGAGAATCATTGTGTGAATGTTCAACAACGGTCAATCTTGATCAATATATTTTCTTTCATCTGTGTTAGACAAACAACAAACAAGTTGCAGATGAAATTATTGAATTTATGAATTATTTAGGACAATAGGAGGAAATAGTGGAGTCAACTTATCAACATACTAATCTCCAAAAAAAAATAAAGCCATAGATAAATAACAACCACACATTCTAAAATATGAGCAAATGTTTTGGAAATAAACTAACTGAGATAACTGAATAAATATCTCCATAATTTTGGACATTTCTTGTCTGATTACTAAAACATTATCTGTAAAAGACAAGTCATAATACTATAATGACATAATACTCATTTATGATAGGGGAATGTTAACATGTGCCCTTGAGGCACAGGTTAAGGAAACAAATTTAGAAAGTATTTATTGAAATTAGTTGTGCATTTTATCTCCAAGTATTAAATTTTTTGTATCATTAAATATAAAATTTCTATATTAAGGTATCTTAACATATGCCCTTAGGGCACAAGTTAACATGACCCTTTATGATAAATGCTTATGTGTGGTAAGTGGGCCATATTTTTTTTTGCTACCATTGCATTTTGTCATTGGTGATGCATTCAAAAGATATTTTCTCGTGATGTATAGCATTATGCTCAAATAATTTACATCTCAACTTCAATCAGAAATATTTTGCCAAAAAAAAATTTAAGAGAAAAATGTTAATAATTGCGCAAAAACATATACTCCCTCCCTCTAGAATTTTGGATCCTCTCCAATTTTTCCCTCTCATGTTGGTCATGTGATAGATCTTAACCATTCATTTATTTATTTTCCCTCTCTTCTTAAGTATTTTTTAATTCTTTGTAATTTAACAACCATTGCATTAAGAAAATGAGAGAAAACATTGGAGAGAAAATTAGAGAGGATCCAAATCCAATTTTTAATCCTTTTAACTTTTTATATTTGTACAAAATTTGGTTCTTTTAAACATTATTCTTAAGATATTTGTTAGAGTGACTAATTAACAAACTTTCAAAATAGCCAAGAAGTTTGCTCAATTTAAGTCACAGTCACTAATTAATATAGATCATGGATGTCAATTTATGCGAACCCACATACTCGGGGGTCAAAAATTTCTAATGTTAAAGAATCTATATATAAGTTCCCAAAATAAATAGTCTCCAAACTAAAGTTGGCTCTTGTGTAAAAAAAACTAAAGTGGCTCACATGCCACAATTTTTTTAAAAGTATTCTTCTGGTATCCCATACTACTCTTAGGTCCTTTAAAAACTCAATTTTGTCCATAAAATTTTTTGGAAGAAAATTTTCAAACTTAATTTTGAATCATAAATTTGAATGGTATTAATATAGTGTAAAATAGCAAAGCAGTATGCAATTACGTTTTTTTAGTTTGAAATGATTCGGTAGATAACTTTTGGAATCACTAAGTTTTAGATTGTATATTTTGAAATGCACTAGGTCAAGAGCAGAAAACAGTACTAAGATACATCTTTTTACATTTAACCTCAAATTTAGTCTAATTAGACTTATTCTTCACATATAAACTCAGAGTTGTTGAGTAGATTTCGACCACAAATGCGAAGAAATTCGTAGATTTGAAGTTTTGATACGGTTTTAGATTATTTTTTTATAAAAAAAACGATGAAATGAAGGAATAAGGGGAGAGAGAGTGGTGTTGGGGGGGCGCTTATAAAATTTTTTAAATTTTTTTTATCAAGGAAGTCTATGATGGGCATGAGATCTTAAAAGGTTGTTCAATTTGAATATCTTATGTAGCGGAATTTGTCTCTTGCTTAAGTAGCGGACAAATATATTTTGATATTGTAGCAAGGGCGCACAATTAAATAAAGGGGATGCCAAAATAAACACTCTTAGATTTATGGCTCATCTTTTTATAAAATACTAAACATTCAATTTTCTATTCGACGTGAGACTTAATCCACATCACATTTGTCACAACAATCACTCCCTAAATAATGAGTTATTTTGGGCAGACCCAAAGATCAAATGACCCAAGTAAGAAATTTAGGCCTCAAAATTTTAGACCAAAACAAGGACCTGAAAAAGTTTAATGAAATTATAAATATATAATATGACAAAACATTAATGAATATTTAGCTAGCATATTTAGTAAATATGAGGGTTTGATATTCTAAGACATAGGTTTAAATCTCATGCTCAATAAAAATAAACAAGCTTAATCTTTCTTTATTTGAAGGCTTCATTATAAATTTGTTTTTGGCCTCTAAACTTGTTAAGTCAGTTCTGGCGCCATTGTCGAAGACTTTCGATACAAGGAGTCAATCGAACCATTGAATATGATACCACTATTGGATCATGAAGGGAGCTCAAAAGGTCATTCACATTGGATTTAAGAGTAACTGTGCAAGTGACTTGGACAATGGACACCATATCTAATACATTAGGTTTATAGGATCTCTCATTTATAAAGTGATCAATCTCCACTTTTTTAAAAATGCGGGACTTCTAACCTCACACATGGTACCCAACAATGGGACATAGTATGTGTTTGGTTACCCGGTGAAACCTCCCAAACGTGCGTTCATTCCTTTCAAACGTGATTCTGCTATGTTAGGTTTATACATTAGGATTATAGCATATGCATGTTGCTTCTTAAAAGATGAAGTCCACACCAATTCAGTACGAGCAATAACGAATCACTCACTTATCTAAAAGATAAAATATGTTTTTTGTCTATACAAATATTAAGATTTTTTATTTTAGTCATGTAAAAAAAGTAACATGTTTGTATACTCTACAAAACTTTTGTTTTTAACTTTTTGTTCCTGCTGCTAGTTCAACCAATGTCACGTAGATATTTTAAACCTTTTTAACACAAGCTCAGCCTTTTTAGTTTCAATTTTTATTTTATTAAAAATATTTATTAGTTTATTTTTTTGATTACAAAGAGGGTTAAAGCCCGGGAGAAAAAGAAAACTACAACGACACGGTTCTAGGGGTAGTAACCCCTTGCTCATCAGCATCTAAAAGATGCTTATAATGACCCAAGGGTTGGACAACCAAAGCAAAGGTTTTAGGCCCAAAAAAAAATAAAAAAATTATCAAGATAAAAAGGTCTCTCATAAGTCATAACGTCATTATTTTACAACAAGAGAAGGGCCTCGAAATAAAGACAGCTGCCTCCCAAAAAGAAAAAAAACAGTGTCACAAAAAAATATTTGAGATTTTGCATTAAAAAAAAAGCTTTTTGTTTTCTTTATTTTTATTTGACATGTAAGCAAAAAGGCCTAACTTTCAAGTTCGTTTTAGGCCTCATTTAGTGTTGGGCCGACCCAGACAAAACCCTAAAAAGGACTTAATAAATTTCATTTCAGAAGATGTTCACTCGTTTTCACATTACCCTGCGCCGCTGCTGAACCCTAGATCGACTAGCATCTTCTCCCGACCATCAATCAGAGCTCGCCTCCATCATCTTCGGCCATCAACCAAAGCCAGGATTCTCACCTACTTGTGCGTGTCAACCAGATCCATTATCTGAAAGGTGCGTCAAAGATTTTATCTTGTTATATGATAAATGTCATTTAATGCTTGGTTTTTTAATGGTATTCATGAACGCGGCCCCCTTGTGTTATATTCAAGTTTATCTCAATTTTAGATTTTTCACAAGATTCGTTTCTGGTTGCTGAAAAATCATTTATGATGTTTTGTCTCTTAGATTTCTTACATGCATGGTAGCCTGGTAGGGTGGTTTTGTGTCTGTCGCATGACTCAATATTTGATTTTTTTTAATTTTTTCTTTGCTTTCACCACTAGTTTAATCTAGTTCGGATGTCAGTTTTGCCATCGAGTAGTTCTAGCCCCCTTCTGCTCGCAGTTGCTAGGGATCGAACCAACTAACGATTGATATATTTGATTTTTTTTACGGACCATATTTGGGTGCGTTTTTTTAGTTACATTAAAATCAATAAAATTTGAATCTGAAATCTCAAGTATACAATGCAAATCCCTCATCACTAGACCAATCTTAGTGGTTTAATATTTGGGTGTAGTGTTTATGGTTAGGCCTATCTTATTTCATTCGGTGTTTTGAAGTATCTTTAGTAATATTTTCTCAATTACTGTAGTGTAGTTGTCTTTTAGTCTGACTTTTACTCGACCCTAGATTAGTTAAAGTTTGTTAGTTGGTAATTAATTTGTTAATTCCCTATTATATATGGAGGCGACATATCTCATGTACTCATTAATATTATTATGTTGTCTTTTAACAAAAAAAATTCTTATGTTGTCATCCATCTATGCTTATTGATTCATATTTGTTTTGAATTGGAATGAATTAACTTGAGTTATTTTCTTAATTTTTTCTTTCAGGATGAGCAGCTCTAACAACCCCTTGTACAATGAAGCAAAAAAGTATCTCAAAGAGGTGAAATATGCTTTTCGCAACGAAAAGCATATTTACATGTCATTCTTAAGACTCTTTAAAGATTTCAGGTGCCAAAGAATTGACTTAGAAAATGTCAAAGTAGAGGTGGCAAGGATGTTTCGAGACCATGGAGAATTAATTTCAGGATTCAACTACTTCTTGCCGGAAGGACATGAAATATAATGTCCCTTCCATTAGTTGATTAGTATGGGAGAAAACTTTGTCTTCTTGAATCATATCATGTATTCTTATTGTGTACTCTCGTTGTTTGTTCTTTCTCTTTTCTCTGTTTTGTATGGTTGTATTTCATGTTCAGTACTATTTTTAATTGTGATTTCACCATACTAGTGATGAGGACAAACCATACACTTATGAAGATCTATGATGGTTTTAAAAATAAAGTCTTTTGAAATAATAATATTTAGAACTAGTGGCGATAGATTTGAGTAGTGTGCATAACATATCAAGAACCTATTTTTTTTCTTCAAGAAATTCAGGTATCAGTCTGCTTTGGAAATTATTTTTCAAATAGGTTCTGCAATCTGACATAAACAATACCTTTTTAGAAGTTAGGTTATGAAACCCTCCATGTTCGGTTCGTAACTTCCGAAACTCATAATTCTTTTTTTTTTCTTTCCATATTTTGGTAAATATCGAAAGTTACCTTCTGAAACCATGCGTGTTCGGATTGTAACTTCTGAATAATGTTGAAGAGTAATTTCAAACATTTGAAGGGTCCGGGCATAATGTGGGGGTGCCATAAGAGCAATTTTCCAAAAAATCCCTAAAATTGGGGTTTGAGCTTCATTATGTAGGCCCAAAAATATAATGACACGGTGGGCTGTGGAAATTTTTTGAAAATTTCTTTTGGCACCTCTAAAGTTTTTTCTTGCGCGCCTTGTGAATAATTCATTGGTTAATTAACAAACTGTGTCTATTATTTATACTAGCGACCAGTCGTGCCCGTCAGGCCGCTCTTTTCATAGCGGACCAAACAGACACGTTTCGTACCCGTTTGTGTGATAAATATTTTTTATTATGTTAGCTTATATATTGAAGATGATTATACATTTTTTACACATATATTTTTTTTTTATGAATAGTTGACTTTTGAAAAACAACAAATTATACCCTTTGTTTTCACGTAGCAATGTGCAAGGTTGCACAAATTTCTTTTTAGAAAATGTCAAAATGCACCATCTTCCTTTACTCTTCGATTTTCCTTTCATGATGCTACGGAGTATTTGTTCTAGTTCATTACATAAAAAATAACACTCATCAGTCATCAATCATAGTGAACACATGTGACCACTCTGAATATGATTTTTATATGGCAAAATAACATAAAATACTTTGTTTAAAGGGTTAATAGGCTTTTACCCTGCAAAGTATGCGAGTTTTGCGTTACCCCCTGTAATTTAATTTTTTAGGTAAAAAGTCAACTGATACGTCAGCAAAAAACTTGGTTATCAACAAACAAAAAAATGAGGGAAGTGAGAAAAACAAAAAAGAAGAAGAATGAAGGGTTAACTTTGTGAACATCTTTGCACTACACAATTTAAATATGAATGCATAATAAGATGCATAACATTACAATCAAATATCAATAACAGTATAGAAAAAGGAATTAAGGAACCAATGAACTAACAAAGAGTGAAATGCATAGTCTTACATGAAAGATGAAATAAAAATAATCATGTACAAAATGAAAACAATAAATAGAAGAAGAAAAATTGAACAATGTAATTGAAGAACAGAGCGCATAAGCATGTTACCGTTGGCACTTGGCACCATCACCGCTATCATTGACCCTTATACTCATGTTCATTCATCCGCAGTCGACCAATCCAATCCATCACCACTTTGTGCCGGTGGGCAAGGATTCTACAAAGTACAAACCCCTCCCTTTTTCACTTATCTTTCTCCTCTCTCGTCAATACACTTGAGCGGTTCAAGCCTCACCGCCCATCTAGCATTGTTCGGCTTCTGCAGCGCTCTTGTGGTGAGACTGGAATGCTTTTATCTGGGCGGTGCTCCCCAACCGGTTCCAATTGTTTCCAATTTTGGGACAAACATCACATGTAATTGGTTCCAATTTTTTGAGATAGAAGTTGAGAATTGAGATTTCCATTCATGTGCTCCAAATTTGAAACGGTTTTCATTCCACTAACAAAAAGTTTCTTCTGCAATCAATTCATTCACATTCACCCAAAATAAGATTCATAATAATCAACTAATGGGAAGAAATGACAAAAAAAATAGATAGTATAAAACAAAGCAGGTGCAAAGTGTATAAAATGGAAATGTTAAAAAGGTGATAACCCTCTTGATCATACAATTATACAACAACAGAACATACTCATAATTTCACTATTCTTCAATTATTTGGTTTACTTTTAAGCAATTTGAATCCTTTGTACTTTCACTTATGCATATATGATATCTATATATGAATTGAAATGAAAAATAGAAATTATAAGAAGATAATGAAGTGATGTGAATTCCAAACTTTATTCCATGTTGAAAAATAGATGACCGAGGGAATCATGAGAAAATTATTAAAGGTAATGGATTGAAAAAGTAGATAATAAAGAGGAGAAATGGTAGAAGATATGTAAGTTAAGTACTAAAGGATGTGTTTTAGAAGCAATGTTTATGAGAAAAATGGATTGTGCAGCAATTGCAATTTGCAATTTGTGGATAATGAAACCGATGGTGTGCAATTTGTAGAAATTAAAAGTGTGAAAAGGAAGATATCATTGGTATGCAGCGGTTGGTTTTTTAGAAACCGTTGTGAAAGAAAGTGAATTAGGATGAAACTATATTATCCATGCAGTTTATATTTCTAAGTAGTATTTGTTTTTGGTTGTAGTTTATATGCGGTTAAGTAAATTGGTCTATTAACATGTTGCATAGAGCCTTTTTTTTTTTTCTTAATTGAAATTGAGGATGTGTCACAATTTTAAACATAGCAGTTGGAAGTTATTATATGTATTATGGTGTCAAAGGTAGTATTGTCATTATTAAAAGTCCACACCATAAAAAAAATGAGTCATCTTTATCTATAGTTATAGATGATCTATTTTGATCATATTTTCCTATTAATATGTATATGTAAATATAAACAAATGAGACGTTGTTTGATTTGTCCCGACAAATACTT
This sequence comes from Trifolium repens, assembly GCA_030408175.1. Lineage (NCBI taxonomy): Eukaryota > Viridiplantae > Streptophyta > Magnoliopsida > Fabales > Fabaceae > Trifolium > Trifolium repens. Next base: position 61,282,780 of record CP125837.1, on the reverse strand, counting down.
TTAAAATATACAATTTTTATATTATTCAATAATAGATAATTAAATATATTAATAATTAAAATTGTATATTATTAAACGTAAAGATGATCAAACAAGTCATTTAATTTGCGACGGAACAAAAATATCACAAACAAAAATGTTAATTTCACAAAGAAAAATAAAATCTAAAATGAGAATTATGATGTGTTTTTTGTTGAATTGAAGTAGTGAAGTGTAGATTTTGTCAAAAGTCTTTCTCCAAACACAAATTCCACACTCCCTCATTTCTTCGTCTTCTTCTTCATCCCAAAACCCTTCCTCCTTTCGATTCCCATTTCACGAATCAAACCATGGCTTTCAATCTCAACCTTCCAACAATGGCATTGTTTCTATTTCTCATCACCATAACATCTTCTCTCTGCTTCGCCACCGAATCAAACCAAGAACGAACAAACGAGCTTTTATCACTTCAATCAAGATCCGATTCATCCATAATCCATCTCAACGATCAATCCATCGCTCGTTACTTAACCTCCGTTAAAACCCCAAGACCTTATTCTCTTCTCATCTTCTTCGATGCTCATCAACTTCACGACAAATCTGAACTCCGTCTCACCGAACTTCACAAAGAATTTTCCATCGTCGCTTCATCTTTCACCACAAACAACGCAAATCAATCATCATTATCGAAACTTTTCTTTTGCGATATCGAATTTAAAGAATCGCAACTCACTTTTTCCCAATTCGGTGTTAATGCTCTTCCTCATATTCGTCTTGTGGGTCCCACTCATGGTTTGAAGGATTCACAACAGATGGATCAGGGTGATTATTCTAGACTTGCGGAATCAATGGCGGAATTCGTCGAAGCGAAAACTAGACTCTCTGTTGGACCAATTCATCGTCCTCCGATTCTTTCAAGAAACAAAATTATTCTCATTGTTGTTGGGGTTTTGATTTGGTTATCTTTTTTTGTTAAGAAGCTTCTTACTGGTCAAACATTGTTGCATGATCCTAGGGTTTGGTTGGCTGGTTCTGTTTTTGTTTACTTTTTTAGTGTTTCTGGTGCAATGCATAATATTATAAGGAAAATGCCTATGTTTCTTGTGGATCGTAACGATCCTTCGAAGCTTGTGTTTTTCTATCAGGGATCTGGAATGCAGCTTGGTGCTGAGGGTTTTACTGTTGGATTTTTGTATACACTTGTGGGTCTGCTTTTGGCTTTTATGAGTCATGGTCTTGTTAAGATCAAGAGTGTTAAAGTTCAGAGGGTGATTATGATTTTTGCTCTGTTGGTTTGTTTCTTGGCTGTTAAGCAGGTTGTGTTTTTGGATAATTGGAAGACTGGTTATGGGATTCATGGGTATTGGCCATCTAGCTGGCATTGATTTTCGAGGTTTGGCACGGTCTATTTGACTTATTTTCATCTGAAACTTGAGAATTTTGGGTATGTAAAATCTAAAAACTCATAGAAATTGATGTCTTATGTTATGCTAGAACTTTGTCAAGGATTATATGTAGCTTGTCATTGCCATTTTGTGGCAGTAACACAGATTTGAACTAGAATTTGAGTATCGGAAAGTTTTTATAATCTAGGGAGTACATTTTGTTTGGATGTGTTACTGTTATGTATGATTAGCACTTAGCAGTAATTGGAACTTGAATATGTTGCATTTCATTGTTATGGACATATTATGTTAAGTTGATTGTTATAGATCTGTCTTAAGTTGTGCCTTAAGTTGATTGTTATATTTTTGTGCAAGTGCATGAGAGATTTAGAGTATAGACATTAATCTTTAGGATTCAGATTGTCTGAAGTGCAGGGTGTAACTATGAATGACAAAATCAAGGGAGTTGGTTTTGATAAATACATATATCTCTATTAAGTTGCTTATCCTGATAAAAATTTGACCCACTTAGCACTTCACAGTTCACACTAGGATTTACTACATGGACTTAAGAATATCCTAATTCAGTTATCTTACTTTTCGCTAATATAGATTTGACAGAACTGTAAGTTTAGTAATAGTATGCTCAATACCCTGCTTTCCATGGTCATGCATGCATTCCGGTAGTATGATACATTGTGTTGAAGAAATGCCATTGTCGACCTTTCTTTTAATCCAAAAATTGCTTTACTATTTACTTTGCTCATTGCTTGTTATCTTGTGAAGTTTCTTGAAATTCAACTGGTTGTGTTGTGTTAGATAGAGTTTTATAGTAACTCCTCTGCTAGATTGGTTTTTAAAGTATGTTTGATGTTCAGTCTTTGGCGAATGGGTTTGATAACCTAAGTTCTCCTTTTTCACACTTTTAGTTTGTGTGGCCAATGGGAAGGTGGAAAATAACAAATTTATATATAACCTAAAGTGAAAAATAGTTATAATTCTATTTCCCCCTTTCTCATTGTTTGTCATACCAAACAGGATGTAAAAGGATTTTCATCCGAAGACTCTCACCTTCCCATTTTCAACCAAGTATATACCTCTTTAATGATAACAAGGGTATCTGTACATGCGACTTGGCAGTGAGTGATAAACATAAATGGGTAAGGGTGACATTATTTCGGGGGTTAGTTCTACTGGGAATGGGGCGTTCACATGCTCAATTTTGATCTCTTGCTGAAGAATTAAAAGCCATGGGAATAGATAACAATTTTTGATATACATTCTATACTGCATTTGATTTTGATATCTTCATTAAAATGGGAACCTAAGCTGGATCTGCAAATGGAAATTAAAGATACAAATTCATGCTTTTGGTTTACTGTTTTATTGAAAATTTGTTTTCGGTGATGTCATGAATAGGCATGTTACTTCAACTTGTTTGCCATAATTGATTCCGTATTAGATTTTAGTAGTTTGTAGAAGATTCTTGTGGTAGATACATGATAACTTTAACTATCATCTTGAACAAAACAAGTTTCTTCACAAGATCCACATATTTTTTGCACGCAGTGACGCAGGCATATAATGTCATTTATTGTTATTTCAATTCAGCCCCAAGCCCCCAATCACCTATTGTAAAATGTTTGTTTAAGCCAAGGTTGTGAAAACCGGACCGGCCGGTTCGACCGGGAACCGGACCTGCATCCGGTCCGAGTCGGCCGCAAAACCGGTCTGCGTATGAACCGGAAAACCGGCCGAAAACCAGAAAAAACCGGCGGTTCAAAACCTGAACCGGTTTAAAAAAATTACTTATTTTTTTAATTGAAAAAATTAAAACAATCCACAAATTAAGTGGGGTCAATCTCATACCACTAAAAGTCACATTAAATGATGACCAATCAAGTGGAAGACTTCAAATGCACTAAGAAACATCCCAACAAAGGCTTATTTATAACCAAGTGAGAGACTTCAAGTATGAGATTTCTCCAATGTGGGACTTCATAGAGTAGTTCATATACAAAGACATTCTATTTTTATTTACAAAACACATTTAACTTTATTTTTTATTAATAATTTGTAATGAGATTAAAAAAGGCATATTATTTTATTTTATAAAACATACTTAAATTTATATTTGTTGTAAATTACCAACAAATTTAAAATAAATATAAAGAAAAAAGCAACCAACTTTCTCAATAACTATTTTTTTTAATTTAAATTATACAATTATAAGCTTTTATATGGACTTCAATTTTTAATAGTGTAAAATTATATATATTGTCTAACTTTTAGTTTATTATTAGTATTATATATTATTTAAAATATAAAAATTATATATTTAATTAAAAACGGTCCGACCTCGGTTCGACCATTGAACCTTGAACCGGTAAGCTCACCGGTTCGATGACCGGTCCGGTTTTGACAACCTTGGTTTAAGCACACTTAGAGGGCCTTCTGCTTCTACCTTAATATCAGTAACTTATATTTTAATTTCATTGCTTTTTTTGACGGTCAAGCATGCATTCAAATTAATGAAAGTAGCATGTAAAATTGTACCTTCTCTAGCCTTTTTTTTTTGTTCAATTGTACCTTTAGCAAGTGAAATTTCCTCTGACCCCAGAACATTGCAGTAGCAAACAGGCAAGTAGCATGTAAAATGTGAGTTTGATTGGTGCATACAGATTCACTTAGAAATAATAATCTCATAGTATTATTTAAACTTAAATGCGGTTTTGGTCCCTCAAGTTTCACAATTATGCAATTTTGATCCCCAAGTTTCAATTTTCCTTAATTTTTTTTTTAAAATAATAAACTTTTTTTTTTTCAAATTGCTTGATTTTAACCCTCGAAGTTTTTTAAGCTCGATTTTAATCTCTCAAGATTCAATTGCTATGCGTTAAAAAAAAAGTTTCAATTGCTCGATTTTGGCCTCACAAGTTTATCCTATTTTGCATTTGCTAGCTCCCATTAACTTTTTTGACTAAAAAAAATGCTTATGTCTCATTTTAAAATTAAATGAAACAAAGTCCGTCAAAATTCAAACTTAATGCTGATTTTTCTGAAAATTCATTGATTAAGTTTTTTAAAAAATGCTTTTAAAATTTTAAAAAATTATTAGAAAAATATGTTTTTTAAAAAATTGATTAAAAATTGTTGTTTTGATAAAAGGTTTGAGAATTATTTCTTTTGTCAAAAAAATGTAAATAAAATTTAAAACTAGTTCATTAAAAAAAATTGTATACTATTTTTTTTATAACAAGATTATTTTATAAACAACATATAATAAAAACAATTATTTTATAAGTTATTATTAAAAAAAACAATTTGTCATTTATTTTAAATTTTTTAAAATTAAATATTTTTTAAGTTAAAATGCCATAAGCAACTTTTAGTTAAAAAATCCACGTGGACTAGCAAATGCAAAATTGATAAATCTGATGGGCCAAAATCGAGTAATTGAAATTTGAGGGGCTAAAATTGAGTAATTGTAAAATTAAACAATTGAAACTTTGAGAATCAAGATCGCACAATTATGAAATTTTTGGAGTTAAAATTTCATTTAAGCTTATCATTTACCCTATGAAACCCCTCATCAAAACAGGAAAATTTACACTTGTCCAGTTGTCCTCGTTTGTAGTTATCGAACTAGATTGAGATTTTTTTATCATCTCTTTATTTTCATCTTAAATTAAAAGCAAAATGCTTGTCTGAGATTGAGGGAATCCTTGATTTCTTGGGTAAAAGCAACCAACTATTTGTTTGCTGCACAGCACCTGTGTTGCACCCTGTGACTGATAACTAACACCAGCGGCTGGTATATCTCCTAGTCGATGGTTTTGTAGATGGAACATAATTTGATTAAGATTGGAGGGTTAAAAATTAATTGCCATAGCAATTGCTATGTCATACTTGAAAGTTTTTTATATATAAGAAAATCAATTCATTTTATTAAAAACTAGAGATAAACCCGTGCGTTGCACGGGTTCGATTAAATTATAGAATCAAAATTTTTTTAATTTTATTAAACATATTTTTATAAATAAAAAATAATAATTGTGATAAGTATAATCATATTGATAAATGATATAGACTATTTTTTTATACAAAATGATATAGACTATTTTAAAATATGATTATATTTAATATTAGTATATAGTTTTTTATTGATTTATATCCTAATTTTGTTTATATTTTAATGTTATAAATCTCGTATAAGATCTTAATTTTCTTTATATTAGTTGCAATTGTACAGTCACATGTCACTTTGCTTTTTATATTTTATGTATCCCTTATTTGCTATGTTTTTTCAATAATAGTTTGAGGCATACTTGTTGACAATATTGCTCTTGAGAAATGTTGAAATAAGCTTTGGTTATAGAATATGATTCATATATGATGACTCTGATTTTTTTTTTAATAACAGAATCTCGTTTTTTGAAAATCATGTTTCAGACAGTGTAACTGCTTACACCATTCTATGCAATTTAAGATAGGAAATCGCTTATCTACTTACTCTCCTACTGTTCTTTTGAAGTTTCTTCTCATATACTCTTTACTTGGTGGAATTTATCCCGACTTTATTGGTCCCGAATTTTTTAGTCTATTGTTTTGTTTACATTTGTTTTGCTTGGTCCTTTTTTTTTTTTTCTTGATGAGGTTTGTGTCTCTTCAAATTTATTGTTAGTTTTTATCTCTCTTATTTAATAATATTTGTTTGAATATTTAGTTTATTTTTGTTATTATATAAACTTAAATATTTTTTTTGCCAATCTATAAGTCTGGACGATGATTTCATATATTTAAATATTTGGCTCAGGTAAAGAAAGTTTATGTTAGAGATAGTCATGCTTTGGTATGTTAGAGGTAGTCATGCATGCTCTGTGAGGCTTATGTTCCTCCGAAATTTTTTAGTTATTTTTATTTCTCTTAATTATTTAAGAATATTTTCATTAATTTAAATTACAACTAATTAATTTATTAAAAACAAATTTGAAAGGCCAAATAAAAGATTAATTGAAATTTTGTATGAATATCATGAGTGAGTGAATACTCAGTTTTTTTTTTGACAAATGAATGATAATAGTTTTTTTTTTCACAAAAATGAATGATAATAGTTAAGGAGTAGAAATTAAGGGATTTTTTTTCAATAAAATAGTAGTATCTTTATTTTGAATTTAGTTGTTTTATGAGCCGATAAGACATAATATTAACTTGTACTATTTACTTGATCCCTTTATAATTAATATATTTCACTACTGATTTATTATTTATTTGGAGAAGCTATTCATTGTAGTTGTTATCAAACCTTTCGGGTTCCAATTCGCAACTCATGAACTAAAAATTTAGAGTAATTATTATTCATAAAAGATAAAAAGATTAAATATTTTGATAATTTAGGAGATACAAAAGCTCAATTAGCTTACATTACATGTATCCACAATTTATTTATTTTTTAGTTATTTTTATCTCTCTTAATTATTTAAGAATATTTTCATTAATTTAAATTTTGTATTAATATCATGAGTGAGTGAATACTCAGTATTGAGTAGGAGTTAAGGGATTTTTTATGCAATAAAATAGTAGTATTTTATTTTTAATTTAGTTGTTTTATGAGCCGATAAAATATAATATTAACTTGTACTATTTACTTGATCCCTTTATAATTAATATGTTTCATTGTTGATTTATTATTTTTTTGGAGAAGCTATTCATTGTAGTTGTTACGAAATCTTTCGGGTTCCAATTTGCAACTCATGAACTAAGAATTTAGAGCAATTATTATTCATAAAAGATAAAAAGATTAAATATTTTGATAATTTAGGAGATACAAAAGCTCAATTAGCTTACATTACACGTATCCATAATTTTGTTTTGTCTTAATCACTTTGTTTCTCAAGTTTCTCCCCTTGTTGTCTAACTCACTTACTTTTTTCTTTGTGACTTTTGTGAGTATCTATGTTTATAGGTCTGAGATCCACATGTATGAATTAAAACGTCCGAACAATCCACTCAAAATTGACTTGGTTGCTATTTCTTATTAGAATGGAAAGAATTAATTAACACGACCTTACTTTGATGCTATTGCTTGAGATGCATGAATAGAGTTAATTGCTACTTTTTATAAGAAGATAAGAAACTTGTGATTTTTTATAAACATATAAAAGCAATGAATTGAATCAAAAGAATCCAAAATTCTAATATTCTTGAAAACATAAGAAAGAAAATAAGAAAAAAGAATAACCTTATATAGATTCTCAAATTCAATGTAGAGTTGAAATATTTGGCTAATTCATATAATTGAGTAGCTTGAGTATCTATCAAGTGATATAAACCGTTGATGAATAGTCAAGGCACATGTGAGAAGGAAGAAATACAAACAAAAATAACAATACAACTACCACTCAAAAGTTGTTTGGAAAAGTAGTATATATATGGAGCAAAAAGAAAGACTCAAAAGAAAAACTTAAACATTACATACTACCTTTTTATTCTTCTCTAGCAGGATTGAAACAATATATTTTCAATTATAAAATACACCAAACCAATCAAACTTAAAATATGAACACCTAACATATGTGATCCCTCTTGCCAAAGACACACTATATATAATGAAATTGAAGGTTATTTTTTATGTGAAAATGAATATAGAGTGTCTTTAATTTAAATGCTATGATTCATGGCATTCCATCTACCATAACAGCCTAATAAATAATATATGTTATACTTTTTTTTTTCTTTATGCATTATTATTACCTTATCTTGATGATGATAATACCATTTGACATTTTTTTTTTGATATGTTTGGAATTTCTAGAGTTGTAGAGATTAAACTTATATAACTTTGTTATTATTATTACCATCATCACTATTATTTACATTTATTTATTTATTTACTTATACTTAATTTAAGAAGTTGCATGCAATTGTTTTAGAGGTGCCACATCATCACAATGCTTGCATATGAGTTAATGTAGAGCTTCCTTTTATAAGTAAAAGATTATAAGGTTACTATATTTTTTTTACTAAAACATAACATTCATTCAAACAGATAGATATATCAGATACAAACACAAATTCAATAAATTAAAAACGAAAAGGATGAATCTGCGAGCAAACCCACAACATCCAAGTTAATAGCATAAAATGGTATACCGAGGCCTACAAATAATGTGACAAAATAAAAATTACCGAAATACTCATGTCTTCAGATCTTCATCATTGATGACTTTGTCATTGATTGAATCTGTAGTTGATCAAAGTAGATCTGTCAATCTGAATCAAGCGAACACCGTAAAAAACAAGACAGCAACGCCACACAAAAACGACGACCAACACAACGCCGCATAAAACGAAGACTAACACAACACCGCACAAAACGAAGACAAAATTACAAAAAAGCTCAAAAGAAAAAACTTGATTTTTGTGATAATCACTTATTTATCTTAAAAAAACAGGAAAAAAGTGTATAAAGAGGGTGATTCTAGGCCAAAAATAACCCAAAACCACCCCTCTATAATGAATTAAAAAAAAAAAGAGAATTAGGAGACAATTTTTTTTTTTCTCAACTAGGGCCGGCCATAAGCTTGAAGAAGGTTAATACATGTTGAAATATCATATTAGTCTCTTCTATAAAACTCCACATGACCACTTATATAGATGGAAATAATGGCGGAACTAGTATATTTTTTTTTCTTCAGGGGGGCCACTAAAAGAGTTTAACATATAAATTAAATATGAAAATTATATTGTGTACAAAAATGTAATTATTAATAAATTAAATTATATACTTTAAAATAATACTCTATGTGTATCAACTATCAAGCAGTGACGACTCCAGGAATAATATTAAGCCTGTGCACAATTTTAACCGCAAATGCACAAATGTTTATTGGTTTAAGGTTTTCGGACCGGGTTTCAACCGGATCGGACCGTTTTTAACTAATAAAAGTAATTAATTTTAAGGATTTAATCTAAATATTTGATATTTTTAGTATTTTTGATAAAGAAAATAAAGTAATATATATAAACAAATAAAAGAAAATGAAGTAAAAAAAACAAAAAAGTAAAAAAAAAAAAAGGGGAAGTTGAGAGTTGAACCCAAGTCCTCTATATGCTCAACCAATAACACAACCACTAGGCCAATGAGCATGTCATGTAATAACAATGACTTAACTAATATATGTATTAAAACAACATTTTATTACACTGTTCATCATCTTCAATCTCATGCTCACCAAAGAATATATATGCCGAGCCCGGGCACGTGCCCAGGCTTGTTGGGCGGGAAAATCGCCCCTGCTATCAAGTGACTTGAAACAATAATCAATAATTGATTTTGAACTAATATTTGTATAAAGTTGATCAATAGAAAATCATATTTTATATTATTATATTACACATATACTAAAAAGAAAATTCGTATTTTTAATTGAAACCATTTTTTTTAAAAAAGTAAATACAAATTGTGCATTTTTTGTATTGATATATACTTATGAAAATTAATTTTGTTTTTTGTTTTAGGAAAATGTAGCTTGAGTATTTTTTGGTAAGGGTTTAGTAGCTTGAGTTGAGAAAATGTTTTGTCACCAGTTGAAATAGCATTCTTTTCAAAATAAAAGGAAAAAATCTGAATCTGCATTTAGGAGAGTTGAAGCCGTGTGCTCCTAGAAGCTGGACGCTGAATATATCCGCTCGGCTACACTAAACTATTGATAATATTTCTCCGAACGTAATATATATAATATATATTTGTAATTTTATAAAAATACATAGAATATAGTAATTTCTTATTTTTTCGGGGGTGGCCGTGGCCACTCTCAGCCACCCCCTACTACCGCCTCTAGATGGAAAGCAAAGAAGTTCGACAATTAAAAATTATCCACCATGGCACCATCATCTTATTCTCAAGAAGACCAATTCTAATATGTACAAGTCACTTATTTTCTGTGAAGTCTCGATACTCAAAAAATGGTGACGAATTGTGTTCGATATGTACTCAATACTGATCTTCTGATACATTATGACACTCGTATAAAATATAAATTAAGTTTTATGCTTTTTTATAAGTTCAAACTAGTGAAAATTAAATTTTTATAAGCTATTTTATCATAAACTACTTTGTAAAACTTATAATAATACATAAAAATTGCATAAACTGTTTGCATAAGCTCAAAAATAAGCTAGGGCAAACGGACCCTATATATAGAGTTACAAAAGTAACAAACTTCTAAATCGTATCTTTTTAAAAAAAAAAACTAATCCTTAAAATTCTAAATAGAAATATAGATCTCAAATTCAAATAATATTTTAAATCTAAATATAAAATCTTCGAAAGATATTTATGAATTATTCTCAACAATCCTCCTTGACTTTTTGTTGTATCCAATTCTAAATTTGAGTTGAAAATTATTTTCTGATTTGTTTTTTGTTTCTCGATCCCCTTCCTTGACTAAATATCTTTATGTTATTTCCAACCTGAGATTTTAGTTGAAAAATCTTTTGTTGTTGTTGTTGTCGTTCAACACTCCTCCTTAACTGAATTAATTTCTTCAAAGCATCTGAATCTTCTATATGATCATTCTTCATCAAATCTAAAATAAATTTATTGTCTTTCATCTCAGATGTGGTCACTTTTTTATTGTTTTGATCTATAATCACACAACTTTTATATTCAAATATCACTTTATAACCTTTCTCCAACAATTGAGCAACACTTAAAACACTTTGATTAATTCCAGGAACATATAAAACATTGGAAATTTGTTTCATGCATGCATGAGTTTTAATTGAAATTGTTCCAATGCCTTCTATTGCAGTTTGTTCTCCATTCGCAACCATGGCTGTGGAAATAGAAGTTTTATTGAGCTTTTTGAAAAGATCTCGATCATAAGTCATATGATTTGTGCAACCACTATCAATAAGCCATTCATTTGACGGTTTGTTGAGTTGAAAAATCTTTTGTTGTTGTTGTTGTTGTTGTTGTCGTCGTTCAACATTTCTCCTTAACTGAATTAATTTCTTCAAAGTATTTGAATCTTCATGATCTTCTATATGATCATTCTTCATCAAATCTAAGATAAATTTATTGTCTTTCATCTCAGATGTGATCACTTTTTTATTGTTTTGATCTTTAAGCACACAACTTTTATATTCAAATATCACTTTATAACCTTCCTCCAACAACTGAGCAACACTTAAAAGATTTTGATTAATTCCAGGAACATATAAAACATTGGAAATTTGTTTCATACACCCATGAATTTTAATTGAAATTGTTCCAATGCCTTCTACTGCAACTTGTTCTCCATTCGCAACCGTGATTGTGGAAATAGAAGTTTTATTGAGCTCTTTGAAAAGATCTCGATCATAAGTGATGTGATATGTGCAACCACTATCAACAAGCCATTCATTTGACGATTTGTTGGTTGACATTGCAAGTAGTAGTTACAAGCACTATATGATTTTTTGTGTTTTTGTATTGCGGAATTTGGTGGTATATATTTTTTATGTGGAGAAACTCTAATTCTTATACTTATTCATAAATCATAACTATATGACTCTATATATAGAGTTACAAAAATAACAAACTTCTAAATTATATCTTTAAAAAAAAAAAACAAACTAATCCTAAAATTTTTAAGTATATCCTTAAAATTTTAAACATAAATATAAATCTCAAATTTTAATAATATTTTAAATCTAAATCTAAAACATTCAAAAAAAAAAATTCAAAAAAAAATTAAAACATTATTCTTAACATTAAATTCGTCATGCAAATTCAAAAGTGGCTTGATAGCATACCAAAGGTGCAATAATACATGTCATACTTCAAAGTTGATGAGAGTAAATTTGAATGAAAGGAATATAATTTTTTTTAAAAAAGAATTACAGAGGTGTGTTATGCTTTGACTCCTCTGATGACGTAATCCAACAGAAACTAAAGTGATAATTTTATTTTAGCAAAATGTAATTATTTGATTGAGCAAAGTTTATAACACCAGATATTGGCACACAGGTACACACATCTTTAATTCCCAGAAGATGGCAATATTGTTACTACTTTTAGCTGTTGGTTTCAATTCTTAATTACAAAAGAAAGTAATAGCAAATAAGATCAAAACGTGCATGATTCATCGTGACTGGTACGCAGCAGGGGTGTTTCTTAGGTGTATCCATGTCGGTAATCAATCCTTACAAATTCTCCACAACAAATGTTTTGCTTTTGGTGGATTTTTAATTTTCCAAAGTTGTCCCCATTGCCTCCCCTCTCTCGGCCTCCTCCTTTCACCCAAACTTGAGCAGAAGTATTGTGTTGCAACCTAGGGTAATTGAAATCTTTGGTCCAAGCAAATAACTTGCGCATACCAGGGTTAAGATTCCACAAAGGAATGGATCTTACTCTTCTCACATCTTCTAGGGTTGAAAAGGTAAATTCGAAAAAACCCTTACCAAGTGATATCAAACCCCACTTTGAAAAATCTTTCCATATTTGCGATAGCTTAGCTTTCAAGGCAACAACCGACAGAGGTGTGAAACCCTTTGCCCAAATGATCATACCATGGAGATTATGTTTGCATGCATCTAAACTTGCTTGATACGCAACCTCGGAAATCTCAATAGCTAAACGATCACCCTTTACAACTGGTTGAGGAAGCTGCGATAGGGGAATATCACAAACATTTGACAGGGGAATATCACTAAAATTGAGTAATTGTGAAACTCAGAATTAAAATCAAGCAATTGAAACTTGGAGAGCCAAAATCGCACAATTATAAAATTTAGGGAGGTTAAAATTGCATTTAATTAAGCCTATCATTTAAACTATGAAACCCCTGATCAAAACAAGAAAATTTACACTTGTCGAGTTGTCCTCATTTGTAGTTATCGAACTAGATTGAGATTTTTTTATCATCTCTTTATTTTCATCTTAAACTAAAAACATCCAACTATTTGTTTGCTGCGCAGCACCTGTGTTGCACCCTAAGACTGATAACACCAGCGGCTGGTATATCCCTGCACGATGGTTTTGTAGATGGAACATAATTTGATTAAGATTGGAGGGTTAAAATATAATTGCCATAGCAATTGCTATGTCATACTTGAAAGACTTTTTTTTATATAAAATCAATTCATTTTATTAAAAATTATAAGGTTAATATATGTTGGAATATCATATTAGTCTCTTCTATAAAATTCCACATGACCGTACGTTGTTATAGATGGAAAGCAAAAAAGTTCGACAATTAGAAATTACTAATAAATCTTAATTCAAAATTATCATACACTTTGGAATTGAGAGTATCCACCATGGCACCATCACTTATTCTCAAGAAGACCAATTCTAATATGCACAAGTCACTTATTTTCTGTGAAGCTCCGATACTCAAAAAATGGTGACGAATTGTGTTCGATATATACTTAATACTGATAATATTTCCCTAAACTGTGAGATTTCTACTCACTCATGCAAAGGCTCCAAATTGTAATGATAAAAATATTCCAATCTTCCTAAGAAAAACCACAAAGCAAGAAAATCCTATTATTACGTGGAAAAACTCTCAAAATATAAGACCTAGTTGACTATTGCACGTACATCAATATACAATTTTGATCATCAATATTTTTAATTGTTTATTAGTAAAAATTATAAATATTTAATATTTTGAAAATACTTATCAAAACAAATCAAGCAAAATCTTACTCCCTCCGTTTCTTTTTAATTGTCCTTTTAGAATGATAACACTAAATTAAGGAAGTGTATTTTTGCACGTTATCTTCCTGTTATACCCTCGTTTTAATCCTCAATAAATTCCTATTTTTTTGCCCACAATTTCTCTTTCCAATAAATTTAATATATTATATACAAAAAAAAAACAAAATTTAATATGTTATGTACCAACAAAAAAAAATTTAAAAAAAAGATTTAGTTTTCCAAATATATAGCATTAATTGGTTTTATGGAAAAAGATAAGAGCAATTAACAAAGGGTATAATTGACAAATCATACCCATAAAATACAAAAAGGACAATTAAATAGAAACACTAAATATGATAATAAAAGACAATTAAAAAGAAACGGAGGGAGTATATGCTAATATTTGCATCTATATATTATTAAAAAATTACGATCGAAACAAGATAAATGAATAATACATTTAATCAAAGTAGATCTTATATATTGGGACAGAGAGAGTAGTCATATGACTCTATATAGAGTCACAAAAGTAACAAACTTCTAAATCATATCTTTAAAAAAAAAAACAAACTAATTCTAAAAATTCTAACCATATCCTTAAAATTCTAAATAGAAATATAAATATCAAATTCTAATAATATTTTAAATCTAAATATAAAATTTCAAAAGATATTTATGAATCATTCTCAACACTCCTACTTGATTTTTCGTTGTATCCAATCCCAGATTTGAGTTGAAAATTATTTTCTGATTTGTTTTTTGTTTCTCGATCCTCTTCCTTGACTGAATATTTTTGTGATGTTTCCAACCTGAGATTTGAGTTGAAAAATCTTTTGTTGTTGTTGTTGTTGTTGTTGTTCAACACTCCTCCTTAACCGAAATTTCTTCAAAGCATCTGAATCTTCATGATCTTCTATATCATCATTCTTCATCAAATCTAAAATAAATTTATTGTTTTTCATCTTAGATGTGAACACTTTTTTATTGTTTTGATCTTTAATCACACAACTTTTATATTGAAATATCACTTTGTAACCTTTCTCCAACAACTGAGCAACACTTAAAATACTTTGATTAACTCCAGGAACATATAAAACATTGGAAATTTGTTCTATACATGCATCAGTCTTAATTGAAATTGTTCCGATGCCTTCTACCGCAGTTTGTTCTCCATTCACAACTGTGGCCGTGGAAATAGAAGTTTTATTGAGCTCTTTAAAAAGATCTCGATCATATGTCATATGGTTTGTGCAACCACTATCAATAAGCCATTCATTTGACGGTTTCTTGGTTGTAAAGCCTGACATTGCAAGTAGTAGTTATCAGCACTATATAATTTTTTGTGTTTTTGTATTGTTGTGAATTCGACGATAAACTCACACCAATAACTTTGATGTGTGGAGCAAATAGAACCAAGTAACCAAATATAAGTTGATAGCGTTGATGATGCAATATTCAAGAACAAATAAAGAACGATAAAGGACACGATAATATTTGTTGACCCATTTCGGTGTTAATGAACCTAATCTGGGGGAGGGAGCAGCCCTTCCGTTCTACTATGATCAATGAGAAACTTACACAAAGAAATCCCACAATTGGGTACAAGGAATTAGCAACCGTAATTCTACCCTAATCCCAAATCTCTTCCCGTGACCAAGAGACTCCATTGACCTAGTCTACCCAAGGTGATCCCACAAGATGATCCCAAAAGTAGTTTGCCCTAGGATTCAAAACCCTAGCCTTTTGTGGTGGCAAACCCCAACTCTCTACATCTTGTCTCACTCTTTGCTCTCCCTTATTTTTCTATGAATAAAACAACCTTTATTTATAGAAAAATATATGCCTATTATTTTAAAAGTAATCTTTTAAAATAAAATAAAATCTCCTATTATTTTTAAATATATCCTATTTAAAAACAAACACAATCTAAGTCAGATATCCTCCGAAAATATATTCCCAACAAATCAGCAAAGCCAAGCCTTGCCCGCCACGCATCTGCGCCCCGCGCCATATGGCAGAGGCTACAGCCTTAACCAGCACACTCCTGGCGCCCCGCGCCATGTCTTCCGCGCCCGGCGTCAACACGAGATGCTCCACCTCTGATTTCTGACTTCATGTAACCGAGATTTCAAGGCATATCCAACATGTATCACAGAATTTGGTGGTATATATTTTTTAAGTGGAGAAACTCTAATTCTTGTACTCATTCATAACTCATAGCTATAGCCTATAAAACTCTATATATAGAGTTACAAAAATAACAAACTTCTAAATCACATCTTTAAAAAAAACAAACCAATCCTAAAATTTTAAACATATCCTTAAAATTCTAAACAAAAATATAAATCTCAAATTCTAATAATCTTTTAAATCTAAATCTAAAATATTCAAAAAATATTTATACATTATTCTTAACATTAAATTCGGCATGCAAATTCAAAAGTGGCTTGGTAGCATGCCAAAGGTACAATAATACATTGGGTTAATAGGTCTTTATCCCCTGCAAAGTAGGTGAATTTTGCGTTACCCCCTGGAATTTTTTTCTTTGAGATTACCCCCCTGCAAAATTTATTTTTTTTATTTACCCCCTTGGATGCACTTTTTAAATCGGTTATTTTGTTCAACCGATTTAAAAAGTGTTGTTTTTAAATCGGTTATTATGTTTTTTTTCCTGCCACGTCAGCAAAAGGGGGGTAAATCAAAAAAATAAATTTTGCAAGGGGGGTAATCTCAAAGAAAAAAATTCCAGGGGGGTAACGCAAAATTCGCCTACTTTGCAGGGGGTAAAAGTATATTAACCCTAATACATTTCATACTTCAAAGTTGATCAAAGTAAATTTGAATGAAAGGAATATAATTTTTTAAAAAAAGAAATACAGAGGTGTGTTATGCTTTGACTCCTCTGATGAGGTAATCCAACAGGAACTAAAGTGATAATTTTATTTTAGCAAAATGTAATTATTTGATTGAGCAAAGTTTATAACACCAGATATTGGCACACAGGTACACACATCTTTAATTCCCAGAAGATGGCAATATTGTTACTACTTTTAGCTGTTGGTTTCAATTCTTAATTACAAAAGAAAGTAATAGCAAATAAGATCAAAACGTGCATGATTCATCGTGACTGGTAAGCAAAAGCAGCTTCCAACTTAGCAAATACACTTTCAAAAGGATCATGCTACATAATTTTCTTACAAGTTACAACTACAAACATCTTACTAAACTAAACATCCTAAACTTGCTTATATTCTGTCTTTCTAAACTGTCACAAACTTCTCATGTCCATTTCAAAACAACCACAAAAAAACAGTCTATTTAATGAAAATTAGAAATGACAGCAATATCCATATCAATTATCAAGGTAGCTTAAATCCATCTAATATCTTTGGCACTAGGGATGAGCATCTTGGACAATCCAAAATAACCGTCCATAACCAATCCATATCCATTTGTTATAATTGGACATTAAAACCAAATGTCATAACCGGTTATAAAACTGGTTATATCCATAACCACTTTTATAACCGGTTTTTACTTTTAAAAACCGGTTTTTGGTTTAATAACTGGTTTTTTTTTCCAAAAAATAAATAATAATAATAACACTAAAATAAATAAAAAACAAACAATCGGCCGAAAATTCAAAAAACCCAAAAATCAGCCGAAAACCAAAAACAAAAAAAATCGGCCGAAAACCCAAAAATCGGCCGAAAACCCAAAAAATCAGCGGAAAAACCGAAAATCGGCCGAAAACACAAAAATCGGCCGAAAAAAGGAAAATAGGCCTAAAACACAAAAAATCGGCCGAAAACTCAAACAATCGGCCGAAAACACAAAAATCGGCCGAAAACCAAAAAATCGGCTGAAAACCCAAAAAATCGGCCGAAAAACCGAAAATCCAAAAAAACGGCGGAAAACCCAAAAAACGGCCGAAAAACTGAAAATCGGCCGAAAACTCAAAAAATCGGCCGAAAACACAAAAATCGGCCGAAAAACCGAAAATTGGCCGAAAACCCAAAAATCGGCCGAACCACCGAAAATCGGCCGAAAAACCTAAAATCAGTTTTTCGGCCGTTTTTAGGTTTGTTGGCCGATTTTTTGTGTTTTCCGCCGTTTTTTGGGTTTTCCGCCGTTTTTTGGATTTTCGGCCGATTTTTTGGGTTTTCAGCCGATTTTTGGGTTTTCGGCCGTTTTTTGGGTTTTCGGCCGATTTTTTGAGTTTTCGGCCGATTTTTGGTTTTTCGTCCGATTTTTTTGTTTTCGGCCGATTTTTGAGTTTTCGGTCGTTTTTTGGGTTTTCGGCCGATTTTGTGAGTTTTCAGCCGATTTTTCGGTTTTTCGGCCGATTTTTTGTTTTTCGGCCGATTTGTGGATTGTCGGGTGTTTTTGGGTTTTCGGCCGATTTTCAGTTTTTCGGCCAATTTTTTGAGTTTTCGGCTAATTTTTGGATTTGCTATTTAATTTGACGGAACTGGGCGATGGATTTGGGATTTGACGGAGAGAGGATTTTGAGAGAGAGAATGTATTTGGGGATTAGAGTTCATCTTTTCAATTTGGGAGAAATAAAAAATTTGGTTATGGATAAAATTTGGACATTGAGTAATTTAATCATAAAATTTGGTTGTGGTCATGGTTATGGATATCTAAATAAAAAACTATTTGGTTTGGTTATAAAATCCAAATATAAATAACTGGTTTTTAAAATTGGATATGGATTTGGTTATGGTTAATCCATGATAACCGGTTAAAATGCTCATCCCTATTTGGCACCCACCATGAGTAGTTGTCCATTTTTCTCCACAAGCATAGCAAAACTGAAACTTGCACCTGCAAACAAAAATCACCTCTTATTCAGTAATTCACTAATTCAATTCTAAGACTAAAAACAATGGCTTAGTCATTTTTTTTGACCTTTTGACTTAATCTTAATTTTAACATTCAAGTTGGCTCTTAACTTTAAACAATGTCAATTTGGTCCTTCAACTTAACTATGTTATATCATAGAAAAGAGTGACAATTATGACTAAAAATTAACTTACCTGCAAGTCATATGCAAACAACCATCCCTTTTCTCAACATAGAATTTACATCTAGGACACCTTTTCCATTTCTTCTGATTAGCAAGCTCTCTAAGAAGAAGATCTTCCCTCCCTCTTTCATCCGGATTCATTTTCTGGTACTCCTCACAACCAACCCCAGGATGCCAAGTAACATGACACCTTGCACAAAACAGTCTATGACAAAAAGGGCATTCAGATTCTCTAATATCTCCCACACCTTCATTCTCAGTAAGCAACATTGCAGAACAATCCTTAAAGGGACAGTAGAACTTAGGAACAGTAAGTAAAAGAGCCTCAGATAATGCATCATCCCACCTATCAATCAATTCTTTGGGAAGCAATGACCGACAAGATTCAAGCTCCAAGAAACCCTTACAGTTCAAACCAGGACAAGACACATTTGTTATGTTGTCTTGGATTTTTGTTGACACTTGTTTGACAACACATTCACAACAAAAGGAATGGTAACATCTCTGGTTCCTGAACATTTCATTGGTCCTTTTTGCTTCAGTACAAATCTCGCAAATAACTATTGATGATTCATCAGCTTCTTTTTCGGTGAGAACAGTGTCATCAATAGCCTTTGATGAAGATGCTACGAATGGCGGTGGTAATGTGGATGAGGAGGAAGCCATAATAAGGGTTTCCTCGAACAGTAACTCTTCATGGACAGTTTGTGATGAAGATGCTACGCACGGAAATGATGGCGGTGGTGACATGGAGGAGGAGGGGATTCGGTGAGAAGTGATGAGAGATGCCAACAAGGTTTCTTGAAACTGTAATGCTTCAGCGTACTTGTCATCAGTGACAGGGAGGTCAGGGTTGATTTCATCATCGGAGACAACAGAGAAGTAGAAATCGTCTACGGTGTCATCAATACCAAGGAATGAAGATGAGGATGATGCCATTGTTGTTTGTTTTGAGTTTAGTTTATGGCTCAGTTCATTTGAAAATGGGAGAAGGAAAGAGGTTTTAAAGATTTTTTAACGTTGAGCAAGTGGAGAAGGTGATGGGAAAGGGCGGAGATAATTGGAAAGTAACTCCTTCCTCAAGGGGTTTAGTTACTACTACTATTACTGGTTACTAGTACTAATTATAGCAAAAACAGCACCTAAAGGTAATATAATAATGCAGGTAAGTCGTATAACTTTTTTTAATAAGAGATATAATCTTTTGACAGTAAAATAATATATTTTTATGTGTATATTTAAAATGTGCAGAAAGTAAAAATACAAAAGAAATGAGATAAATACATCGTCTATGTTCAGTCAAATAAGCTAAAAGTAAAAAATAAAGAAAAAATAAAATGAAAATAATAAAGGCAAAAATTAAATAAAATGTAAAAAACTATAAGCTATAATCTTAAATGCCGGTTGAAATAGCATCTCAAAAGACATTATAAATTATAAGCTAATTAGATAAGCTTGTTACCAAACCCGACTATTTTTATCAGACAAGCTTTTAAGCAAATCCAACAAACTATAAACTAGTTTATTGAACTCGACAAACAATACGCAATATTGTAAATTTTTTGTTGCTTAATAAACAAAAAAATCTTTCTCCCACTAAATCTGTCGCACCCTCATTAATAATTATCTTAATGAGGACAATCCTCTAAACTTCAATTGACTGGAAATGATATAATGAGTGCCAAGCCAAGAGCAATGCATTGGTCCAAAGGTACGAAACTTAATTGCCAGAAAGAGGCAAATATTGTTACCTTTTAGTTGTTGGTTTCAATTTTTAATTATATAAATAAAAGAAAGTAATGGCAAGTAAGGTGCATGATTTCGAAAGGATCATATATTTTCTTACATCCACAATCATCTTAGGAGTATTTAACTAGACATCCCCTTCCCCTTGCTTATAATCTGTTTTTATAAACTGTAACAAACTTCCCCTGTCCATTTCAAAACAACCACAAAAACATTCTAGTTCATGAAAATTAGAAATGAAAGCAATATCCATAACCATTATCACGCTAGCTTAAATACATCTAATTTCTTTGGCACCCACCATGAGTAGTTGTCCATGTTTCTCCGCAAGCATAGCAAAACTCAAATTTGCACCTGCAAACAAAAATCACCCCTTATTCAGTATAATTTACTAGTTCAAGTCTAAATACAAATTCTTAATTACCTTTTTTTGGTCTTTTGACATAATTTGAACTCTCAAGTAGGTTGTTAACTCTAATAAGTGTCAATTTAGTCTTCAACTTTACTTTGTTAACTCATATTGGTTCTTTCAGTCTTAATCATTAAACCAACTCACCATAATGGTAAGTAAACACTCTAGACTGAGAATATATTGCAAATTTCATAACAATCAATAACATTACAGCATAACATTCATCCATGATCATAGCATGGTAGTGTCATCGAAGATAAACAAACCCAGAGGCTTGCCATGACCACCTTCAAGCTGGTCTTCCATATTATCCTGTCTGCATAATCAATTTTTTAACTACTAAAACAATCCAAGATATTGATCTTTGGAGTACTTGTTCAAGCAACGAATTAAATTCAAATAGCGCCTTCCAATCAAACATTGGGACTCTCCTCTCATATTTAACTTCCAATAGCACATCCAACAAGGAATTCTACAACACCGCATTGACGGGCACAGACGACTAGGATGTTTGTTCAATGTGAAAGGGAGTACCAAAATTCGCAAAGATGAATGATTTTGAAGAAGATTTTCACAATGCATTCCAACAACTAGTTTAGGATAAAAGCCATGTCAAATGTCACTTCATCTTTCATTAAGGTCTAGTTCGTGATACAAACCACCACCAACTACTGGTTTATATGTATTTAACGGAAAGGACTATAACGAGATCAAAGTGAAACAATTTAATATCGAGACCAACTTGAACATCAAAGAGAAGTTAAGTGACAAAAAAAGATACTCCTATATATAAGGAAATGTTTATTAGTTAAATTACCATTTTGATTTAAAACTTGTATGCTCATGTTTAAAACCTAAAAAGCATACAATTCTTTTGTTTCTTAGTGTACGTTTGGTTTCAATTTTAGAGGAACTAGAATTGATTCTAGAAGTCTAGAATTCATTCTGGCTTGTTTGGTTTCTGTAAAGTAGAATTGATTCTACTTGAAGCTAAAAATTGGAGCTTCTAATTCTAGAATTGATTTTGACAATCTAATTTTTTGTTCAACTCACTTTTGCAGAAATATATCCAAACATGTACTCACTTTATCTTTGAATCAATTTTCAGCACAATCAATTTTAAAAAATCAATTATGTCAAAATCAATTTTTTTCACACTGCCAAACCAAACATACACACACTAGCTTTTCTTATGCTTCGAAATAAAGAAAAGAGTGACAATTGTGACTAGAAAATAAGTTACCTGCAAGTGATATGCAAACAGCCATCCCTTTTCTCAACATAGTATCTGCATCTAGGACACCTTTTCCATTTCTTCTGATTAGCGAGTTCTCTAACAAGAAGATCTTCCCTCCCTCTTTCATCCGCATTCAATTTCTGATACTCCTCGCAGCCAATCCCAGGATGCCAATTAACATGACACCTTGCACAAAACAATCTATGACAAAAAGGACACTCAGATTCCCTAATATCTTCCACCCCTTCATTTTCATCAAGCAACATTGCAGAACAATCCTTAAAAGGACAGTAAAATTTAGGAACAGTTAGTAAAAGAGCTTCACACAATGCATCATCCCATCTATCAATCAATTCTTTAGGAAGCAATGATCTACAAGATTCAAGCTCTAATAAACCCTTACAATTCAAACCAGGACAAGACACATTTGTTATGTTGTCTTGAATTTTTGTTGCCACTTGTTTGACAACACATTCAGTACAAAATGAATGGTAACATAGTTGATTCCTAAACATTTCATCAGTTGTTTTTGGTTCAGCACAAATCTCACAAATGATCATCGAAGACGATTCATCATCTGCTTCTTCTTCTTCTTCTTCAATGTGGACAGTGTCAACATGAATAGTCTTTGATGAAGATGCTACACAGAGCAATGACGGTGGTAACGTGGAGGAAGAAGCCACGCAAGGCAACGATGACGAAGAAGAAGAAAAGGGGTTTTGTTGAGAAATGATGAGAGATGACAATAAGGTTTCTTGAAACTGTAATGCTTCAGCGTACTTGTCATCGGAAACGGGGACGTTAGGATCGGTTTCATCGTCGGAGACAACAGAGAAGTAAAAATCGTCTACGGTGTCGAGACAAAGGAGTGAGGAAGAAGATGATGATATTTGTTGCGCCATTGGTGTTTGAGTTTATGACTGACTCAATTTTTCATTTTTTTGAGGGAAAATGGATAGGAACGAGATTGTAGCGAGAAAACTTAGTAGAGAAGTTGCCGTTTTGATTTGAAAGGGCGCAGAGAATAATTGAGTCCTTCGTCAAAAGGTTACGTTTCCCGAGCCTTCCAATTTTCCAAATCATTAAAAAACGGATTTATTAGTAAAAGTAATTAGGATTTACTCCCTCCGATTCTATATATAAGAAAACATTTACTTTTTAGATTCATTGTAAAGTTGATGTATCTAGACATCAACTTTATAATGAATCTAAAAAGTCAACTTTTTTTTATATATAAGACTAGAGGGAGTATAAAACAACAATTTACGAGTTATTGGATTCGGATTTTGGAGTTTGGACTACGCGTCACCGCCAATTCTACCTCTTTTTCACTTGGTCAAAAAGATAATGAAACTGACTCTCTATTAAAGAAATAAAAATGATAATATAAATTTAAAAGTTGTGTATCCATCGGTCTCATACAGGATATTAGTAGTAAAAATTATCTTTTTAGATTTATTGAAAAAATAATGATTAGATACATTATATTATTAATGAATTTTAAAAAAATAACTTTTTTTTATATATGAAACTAGAGTTGTATTTAATATTTTAAAATTTTTTAAAAAGTGTTTTCTTATTTGTCTTCTTAATAATTGTCGGGACACTGTTTAACACGACTCTTTATTATTTGTATTAAATTCTTTGAGAGGAGTATATCAATTTGGAATTTATTTAGAAAGTAAATATGACAAATAATTTAAATTCTATGTATTTTAAAAATATTACTTTTCAAAAAAAAAAATTGTAAGGAAACAATGATTTTTATCTTACAAATTTAAATTGTCTTTTTTTTTAAGGAATAGTCATCTTTATTAGCTTTAGAAAAAAATTCAAAATAAAACCGATCCAAAAACCATACAAAATTGGATTGGATAAAAAAAAAATTAATTAGCGCATACATGAACTAAACCGCAAGTAATTTTATACTTAGATCGAATAAGTTTTTTGCATAAAAATAGATTCAAACTGAACTGCGAACACCCACCTCTACTTACATGCACATTCTTTCAACTGTTTCTAAACTATAGTCAATATTTTTCTACCAAGAAGATTAACGTTCTGTTTGGTAAAATTAGCGGTTGGCTGAGAAGTTAGTTTATTGCTGATAGCTTATAGCCGATGGCTGATGGTTGATAGCTGATAGCTTATGGCTAATAAGCTAATTGAAGTGTTTGGTAAAATTAGCGGTTCAACTAGCTGTTAAATGTAAAAAGACATAAAAGGGCATTCTTAATTAAGATAGTAATTTAAATTTATTAATTAATATATCTCTTATATTTAATTATTAAATTAATTTGTGTATATTAAAATGTTATGTATAACAATTATGTATAATAATTATTTAAAATCATGCTTATTTGGATGTATTGTCTCGGGCATGATTTTTCTAGATTTTATACCAAATTACCCAAATTGATTCAATTGAGGCCGAATATTGCAAATATTATCCAAATATTGCAAATATAGTAAAATTATATATTTTTTCTAACTTGTTTAAAGATTCGTTTGTGCAAAGAAAAATTGTTGCAATATACGCATATAATACCAATGACAAAACAGGGTTTGGTGTAATAATTTTATGTTAGAATTAACTAATCAATTTAATAAGATACCTCCCAACACAATGTTTAGATGCATGTCTCAAATCAAAGTGAAAACAGGGTAAAGGTGTATCCATGGGTAAAATTGGGTTTTTATTAAAATAATAAGGGTAAAAATGGAAGAAAAGATGATAATCTATAAGCTATAAGCTTATAAGCTAATTGAAATAGCGTCTGGAAAATAAGCTATAAGTCAGTGTTGAAAAGACTGTTACTAAAACAGGTCTTTTAACTTATAAGCTATAAGACATAAACTATAAGTCAGTTTTGGAGGCTTGCCAAACAGACCCTAAGGCATTTAGAAGCTTAAACACAACCAAATAGTGGCATTTAAGTTGAGCAACAAAAAGTAGAGTCCTGGTCAATGTAGTCAGGTTCGAG
This sequence comes from Trifolium repens, assembly GCA_030408175.1. Taxonomy (NCBI): domain Eukaryota; kingdom Viridiplantae; phylum Streptophyta; class Magnoliopsida; order Fabales; family Fabaceae; genus Trifolium; species Trifolium repens. The sequence goes on along the minus strand of CP125837.1, from coordinate 61,257,314 downwards.
ATCCTACGTAGGTTCGGTAGGCTGGTGGAGGATCGTAAGCTCGAGTTCGTAGCTCGATTCGTCAGAACCTACTCAGGGGTAAAATTGTGACTTCACATATATACATATACACACCAACACATTTCTGCCTCAAATTGGCCCAGCTCATTTATTTTTTTTAAGAACCCACTTAAAAAACGAGAACCTGATTACAGAAACGTCAAAAAAAGAACCAGAATAGGTTCTAAGCTCGTTTAACCCTGACAAGCTCGTAGGATCGTAAGAACCTACGCCCCGGTGCGAGAACCTGACTACACTGGTCCTGGTAATGAGAGGGTGATGCTACAATGTAAAGTAGAGAAGACTTTACAACTCACTAAGCACTCAGAAAGTAATTTATATTTTACCTTCCTCTAAAGAAAACTAAAGGTAGAGTCATGTACTTGACAACTTGATTGAAACCACTTATCATGTAAGTCTCCTTTTCCATATTCAGTGCCTATTATATTTATACCATGCACTCATACTCCAAAAATGAATTAGATCAACACTCCAAACAAGAGAAACCTTCATAATCAGACTTTGGCTAAGTATCTAAGTAAGCATTATGCATATACAAAGTCCAAATCAGACAATCAATTTTGCCAACACTTTAGATCAAACTCACAACAACCTTGTAACACATTAGATCAAACTCCTTAGGGCCCTTCATATTGCTTTTTCACCAGCAATTGGCTACAACACAAGACCAATTATATAGACATAAAAATCAGATGAGCACACAGGGCAGACTGCTGTCACCACAAAACCACCGCCGGCATGCTCCGAATCCAATCCTTGCATATCAACTAGCTACAAACCACAAATCTTATTAATCAGCTCAATGCCAAATACTATATGTGGTCTGCTGTTGCACAAGTATCTCAAGGATCATACAATCTATTTAAACAAAGTGTCATTGAATCCCTTTTCATCACAATATATACTCCAACAGTTTCACATTTGATTCTACAATAATGGATCACAATTAAACTTTTTGAATCTTTTCGATACATCTACATTATACCAATTCTGATGCAGTATTTTCATTCTCAATAAGTATGACGGCATACTCAAATCTGTCATATCAGATTTTAAATTCATGGTTACCTTGAATTCCTCAACGTCATCTAGATCATTTCCTGTTACAAGTCACTAACATCTTAGGTTTGTTCTTCACCTTCACATAAACACCATTCTCTATTACACATTTGGAAAACCCTTGCTCGAACAAGAAAGATTATCCTCTTGTCCTATATTCTTGGTGCTTGTTTTAGCCCGTTTAAAGTTTCTTTAGCCTTTACACTGTGTATTTGCTTCCATCGACCTCTAATCGAGGTGGTTGCACTACATAAACTTCCTCTTCTAATAGCCTATTTAAGAAGACAGAATTGCCGGATAAAAAAAGAAGAGAAATTTGACATCAAGATGAAATAGTGGCAAGCTTCACCTACTTGTGAAAGCAATCACCAATCTTATTGTTGTAATTCTAGTTGCTAGTGCAAATAAAGAGTAGTTTTTTACAAGAGGGATCAAATCAAAATCTAAAATACACAAATGAAAGAACTATAAACTTAATCAAGTCTGTGACTTTGCATATATTTTTACCGAACGCAATGGAACATCATTGATTTTCAGTATAAAACTCACCCTTATGATTAAAAACACAATTTATTCAATGAAAATTAAAAGGAACAGCAATGTTCATATCAATTACTTAAATCTATCTAATCTGTTTGGCAACCACCATGAGTAGAACTCCATTGTTCTCCACAAGCATAACAAAACTCAAACCGGCACCTGCAAACAAACACCACCATTACTCACTAATTCAATAGTATAAAGTATGAAACCCAGACACACCTCAGATTAGCTATGTTTAAGTGTCGGACATGCGTCGGTGTCAGACACCAACACGACACTGACTCTTATGATTACACTAAATTATGTCATTTTCTCAAATTATTAACGGTGTTGACGTGTCAGTGTCCGGTGTTAGTGTCTGTGTCCGTGCTTCATTAAAAACAAATAACACTCATGATGTAAAGGTGAATAACTGCATAATCATGTTTAATAGCATTATCACAAACAAGAGTTATAACTAGGACTAACATACCTGCAAGTGATATGTAAACAACCTTCATTTTTTTCAACATAGAATTTGCATTTAGGACACCTTCTCCATTGTTTCTGATTAGCAAGTTCTCTAACAAGAAGATCTTCACTCCCTCTCTCATCCAAAGTCAATTTCTGATATTCCTCACAACCAATCCCAGGATGCCAAGGGACATGACACCTTGCACAAAACAATCTATGACAAAAAGGGCACTCAGATTCCCTAATATCTTCTTCTTCTCCTCCTTCATTCTCATCCAACAACATAGCAGAACAATCCTTAAAAGGACAATAGAATTTAGGAACTGTAACAAAAAGAGACTCACACAATGAATCATACCACTTATCAATCAATTCTTTGGGAAGCAATGACCTGCAAGATTCAAGCTCCAACAAACCCTTGCAATTCAAACCAGGACAAGACACAATTGATATTTTGTCTTGGATTTTTGTTGTCACTTGTTTGATAACACATTCAGAACAAAATGAATGGTAACATGTCTGAATGTTAAACATATCCTCAGTATTTTTTTGTTCTGCACAAATCTCACAAATGATGATTGAAGAAGACGATTCTTCTTTGGTCATAAGCTTCCATTGTCCAGATGAAGAGGATGAGGGGGCATTTTGGGAATGAGAATTAGAAGTGATGAGTGAGTCCATAAGGGTTTGTTTGAGTTGTAACTGTTCAGCATAGTTGTCATCATCATCAGAGATATAGGGGACAATATCTTGTTGTTGCTCCATTGGTGAGTGTGTGTGTTTTGGGAAAATGAAGAAGAAACGAATGGGTTTGTTTTGTTAATGGAAGAGAGAAAGTCAACTCTTATACTCTCAGTTTTCTCTAACTTTGGAATCTGGATGGAGCTTGCCGAGAAGGATTGAGGCTAGAGTTGACCGACTTCCAGGAACTACCGCAACGCCTACCATAGGAATTGGAAATTCTTAAAGAAGGGCTCATTTTAACCGATTATCATAGATTAATTATAAGGGTTTCTTTGGTTCGAGGGTTTTGGAGGGGAGGGGAGGGAAGGGGAGATGATATTTTAAATTTTTATGTTTGGTTCAACTTTTTAACAAGGGGAGGGGAGGGAAGGAGATAAGTAATTTACTTTTTTACCCTTAATCTTATAAACTCAAAATAAGAATTAAATTATAATGGATATATTACGTCAAAAACAAAATCTAATGGATATATATAACAAAAAAAAATCTAATGAGTAGAAAACCTAAATTTTTTTTGTTGTAAAAAAAAATATAACTTAAAATTTTAATATTCAAACAAGGATAATCTAGAATTTTAATAAAAAGGTGAGGATAATTTTGTCAACATGATAAAATATATTTTATCTCGCCTCCCCTTCTTAAAAAACCCTTCCCTCACCTCACCTCCCCTCCCCTCCCACTCGGTTGAACCAAACAAGCCCTAATGGAATTTCAAATTCATATCCCATTTCGAATTTCCAAATTCAACTCAATTTTTCTTGATTTTTTTTTTGTGAAAAATATCCGAAACTTTTATTTTGAATAAAATATCGGAAACTTTCTTTCCAGAAAAAACTCCAAAATTGTTTTTATCTGAAATCGAAACTTTATTCCCAAAAATAATCGGAAAAAAATCGAAAAATTTTCGCAGAAAAAGATCAAAACTTTTTTCCGAATAAAATATCATAACTTGTTTCCCGAAAAAAGACCGGATACTTTTTTTTCCTGAAAAAATCCCGGAATTAAAAAGTGGATTTTTTAAAAATCAATTTCGAAAATTGAATGTTTTACTCAAAAACCGATTTTGAAAAAAAATCTGTTATTAAACCAAAAACCGGTTTTTAAAACCAAAATCCGATTGGCAACGGAGAGGTATTTGGAAGGCGAGGCATATTCTTATGAATGGTTGTAGGTGGAGGATTGGCAACGGAAATAGCATAAAGATAATGAGCGAACCATGGTTGAGAGGCATAGAAGGCGCGTGGTTACCTTCTCCACAATAACAAGGTGTGCATAATTTATTTGTTAATGATCTTATGTTGCCTAATATGAAAGTATGGGATAAAAGGAAAATTGAGTCTTTATTTCCAATGGATGTTGCTAATCGTATTCTTGACATTCCTCTATTTGACATGTTTGGTGAAGATAAACTTGTATGGGTAGATAGTCCATATGGTCATTATAGTGTTAAGAGTGGATATAAATTGATGTTGAATATTATAGGGAAGGATGTGAATGCTTCTCAACAAGAGGATTGGCATAGTCTTTGGAAAATTCTCGCTCCACCAAAAACTAAACACTTATTATGGAGAGTTTGTAAAGGATGTTTACCCACTCGTTTAAGACTCCAAGAAAAGCATGTGCCTTGTACGTTGTTATGTCCGTTATGCAATCAAGAAGAAGAAGATGAATGGCATACATTTTTTGGGTGTGAAACGAGTCTACAAGCATGGCAGGCGGCTGGTTTGGGGGCTGTTATTATGCCGCGGTTGCAGCAGCATTTTGGAGCCAAAAAAGTGTTATTTTCGGTCTGTACAGGTGAGGATCATATGACAGCAGGGCTGGTTGCTACGGTGGCTTGGGTTTTATGGAATAACCGTAATAATAAGGTGTGGAACGATGTTGCGGAACCGGGTAGAATTCTTGGTTTTAAAGCAAAACAAATTTATGAAGAGTGGAAGGCGGTTCAGCACTTGCACAATCAAGACCAACAAAGTGTACAGCAGCATCATCAACATACATGGCAGGTACCTCATCATGGATGGCTCAAATGCAATGTTGATGCGGGTTTTCATAGGGGCGTGAATAAAACAAGCTCAGGTTGGTGCTTGCGTGATCATATGGGTCGATTTGTAAGGGCGGAAACTACTTGGATAGAAGGATGTTGCTCTATAGTGGAAGGAGAGTCCTTAGCCTTACTTGAAGCCTTGCATGCAATGGAACAAAGAGGACTCACTCACGTTGTTATATAGACGGATTCAAAAAGCGTTGTGGATGCACTTCGTCATTCTCGTAGTGGTAGTTCGGAGTTTATCTTTATTATTTCTCAAATAAAAAATATTTTGTGTCGTAATCCAAACTTTGAGGTTAAGTTTATTAAGCGGCAAGCGAATATGGTAGCTCATACACTTGCTAGGGCGGCCATTGCTTGGTCTCGTCGCTGTACTTTTGACTCTCTACCTCCTTGTATCTTGACTTTGTTGAATAGTGAAATGAATTAAGTTTTTGTTTGTCAAGAAAAAAAAAAACCAAAATCCGATTATAAAAGTGGTTATGAACATAACCAATTTTATGAGGTGGTTATATATCCAGTTATGACAAGTGGATAAAATATAGTTTTAGATTGATTATGGTTATTATCCGACCATGATCAACCCTAAGTCTTACATTAGGAATTGGAAATGTAAACACGGTGAGTGAAAAATGATTTTATGAAGTGGTTATATATCCGGTTATGACAAGTGGATAAAATATGATTTTAGATTGATTATGGTTATTATCCGACCATGATCAACCATAAGTCTTACATTAGGAATTGAAAAAGTACGGACACCAACAACACATAGGTTCCCTTCCATCCTCAAACACCCCACGAATAGTCAAATTCCACTTAGTTGGAAACAACCATGAAATAATTGCCAAGAGAAAACAACCACTTTTCATCGATTGGTTTTTGATCCCAAGGCCTTGTACATGACACTACATCTCAAACAACAAATAAGTCCCCACTATGACACCATATTTTTCACATAATTTATTTTGATCAAACAAAAATTATGAGAACCGGAAAATATTGATAAAGGTGTGCTAAAACCTCTCTTTTTGAACCTTTAATTTTCCACTTTTTTATAGTATGAGTTTAGCCACCAGATTAGTTGGAGAAAAAAAAAACACAAACACTCTTTTACACATTACTGTATTTTTTTATACTCACTTTCAAATTGGATGAAAATGAGCCTCACTTTTCAAAGTGAAAGAATCACATTAATTTCAACTAGAGTGAGTGTTCGTTTTTGATAACACTGAATTGAGGGATGGCCAACCTTGCATGCCGAATAAAGATTATCGCATCCTCTAGACTTCATTTGACTGGAAATGGCATAATGAGTACCAAACCAAGAGACAATGCATTGATTGGCGCAGGTACAAATCATAATTGCCAGAAGCAGGCAATGTTGTTTGGTTTCAATTCTTAGTACAAAAGTAATAGCAAGATCAAGACGTGCATGATTCATGGAAACTGGTAAGGAATATCAATTCCCAACTTAGCAAGTATACTTTCAAAAGGATCATGCTACGTATTTTTCTTAAAACCACAAACATCGTATTAAACTAAACATCCTACCCTATCCATTTCAAAACAATCACAAAAACAATCTAGTTCATGAAAAGTAGAAATGACAGCGATATCCATATCAAACTAGCTTCAAGTATACTTTTTGAATACATATGCATTATACCACTTCTGATGTAACCCAATATAGCATACCCAAATCTGTTATATCAACTTTTAAATTCATGGTTACCTTGAATTCCTCAATGTCATCTAGATCATTTCTAGTTACAAGTAAGTCATTAACATCTTAGCTTTGTTCTTCACCTCACATAAACACCATACTCTACTGCACATTTGGAAAACCCTTGCTGGAACAAGAAAATTATCTGTTTGTTCTATAGGTCCTTAGTGCTTGTTTTAGCCCATATAAAGCTTTCTTCGGCCTTTACACCATGTATTTGCTTCCATCGACCAAATCAAAGTAGCTACACTACATACACTTCCTATTCTAATAGCCTATTTAAGAAGACAGAATTGCCAACATATTTAACATCAAGATGAAATAGTGGTAAGCTTCACTTGTCAAAGCAATCACCAATCTTATTGACATTATTTCGTAGAATTGATTACTAAAGAATTAATAACCTACTCATCACTTCTCATTATCGGGATAGAAAGAACCGCCTGATTGGGTCTCAACTATTAGTAAAGCGGTCATACTTCCTTCACCTAACTAAGAACTTAATTTAGTGGCTCTTTGTTTATATTGATCGTTCTTGGTTGAGACCAAACATCAAAAAAACATTGTCATAAATGAATAAAATAGCATTTCCAATTATTCAAACACCAAGTTGGGTAGGATGGCCTTTGCGTAAAGATTATATCGCCCCCAATTTTTATGCTAGGAAAGCTATATTGTTTCTTACTATACCAATACGGATTGAAACCACGACTGGAATAGCAGAAATAACAAAACTTACCCTTATGTTTAATGAAAATAAAAATAGCAGAAATGTCCTTATCAATAATAGTATATCTAAATCCATCTAATTTTATTGGCAACCACCATGAGTAGAACTCCATTGTTCTCCACAAGCATAACAAAACTCGAATCGGCACCTACAAACAAACAACACCATCACTCACTAATTCAATTCTAAAAACAAATTACCCTCGTTATGACAAAGATAATAACTTCATAATCATGTTTATTTACACAATCAAAAACTAGAACTAACTTACCTGCAAGTAATATGCAAACAACCTCCATTTTTTTCAACATAGAATTTACATGTAGGACACCTTCTCCATTTTTTCTGATTAGCAAGCTCTCTAACAACAAAATCATCACTCCCTCTTTCATCCACATTCAATTTCTGATACTCCTCACAACCAATCCCAGGATGCCAAGGAACATGACACCTTGCACAAAACAACCTATGACAAAAAGGACACTCAGATTCTCTAATATCTTCCACACCTTCGTTTTCATCAAGCAACATTGCAGAACAATCCTTAAAAGGACAGTAAAATTTAGGAACAGAACAAAAAAGTGCTTCACACAATGCATCATTCCACTTATCAAACAATTCTTTAGGAAGCAATGAAATGCAAGATTCAAGTTCAATTACACCTTTGCAATTCAAACCAGGACAAGAAACATTTGCTATTTTTTCATTGATTTTTGTTTCCACTTGTTTGATAACACATTCAGAACAAAAGGAATGTGAACAGTTCTGATTGTTAAACATCTCTTCAGTCTTTTTTGTTTCTGCGCAAATCTCGCAAATGATGATTGAAGAAGAAGAAGATGATTCATTTGATTCTTCTTTTGTCTCGAGTTTTATCTGTTCTATGTTGAGGATAATGGAAACATCAACAGGTTTTGATGAAGAAGATGCGACGCAGAGTAACGACGGCGACGGTTGCGGCGGCGGCGGCGGCGGCGTGGAGGTGATGAGTGAGTCAGCAAGAGTTTGTTGTAACTGTAACGCTTCAGCATAGTCTTCATCATCATGAGACATATTTGGAATAATTTCTTGTTTATTCGCAGAGAATAAAATCGTTGGTGACGCTTTTTTAGCACGGGCTTTATTGTGTTGGGCTTTATTGTGTTGGGCTTAATTGAGCTTTTATTGTTCCTATCTTTTGGGCTTTTGATATAACAACGGTCGTCGATGTAACGGTAAGCACGACTTCATCTCTGTATTCCATGAAAAATAAATAAACAAAAGGGTGTTACTTTTATCACTTTATTATCAATTTTCTCGAGGGTCTTATGATTTTATCGAAATACCTTAATTTTTTATTTAGGTACTGGATATACCCAAAATATTCTATCAGAATTTTTTTTTATAATGTTCGCTAATTAAAAAGGAGGGGGCTGGAACCACTTGATGCCAGAACTGACCTCCGAACCAGATTAAACTGGTGGTGAAAAATAAAAAAAAAAACAAAAGGACGATTTTTTTTAAAAAACTCTCATCATTTAACGTTCGCTACTTAAGTAACAGAATGGTAAAATGGGAAACAGAAACCGGTAGAGTGACGTAAGTGAATCTTTAAAAAAAATGGCTACAAAAGATGAACTTCATTATATGAAATCATTTTACTTACTACCAAAAATGATTGAATTGACATCTACAAATTCTAGCTCCCCTGACAAAAATATCGAAATTGTTAAGTTAAATGTTACGATCAAGGTTCAAATTTCAAGAAAAAATGTTTTTTGCCAACACAGGTCTTGGGTTGAGTGAACCAATTTGCATATCAAAGATTATAAGCCCAATATTATGTGTTAATGTGTTATGTAACTACTTCTTCTAACTCACGGTATTTGCTGTTAGAAAGTCAAAAGTGTCAAATGTAAATTGTATGAAATCATGTTGGTTGTCGGAACATGCTTTCTCATTTTTTACCACTTTACTTGAAGCACCTTTAAGAGTTGTCTGTTCCGCACTGAAAGTCTCAATCCTCAATCCAACAAGTGGTGAAACTCTAGTCAAATCCACACATGCATGCTTTCAGTCAACCCACCCATACACTATATATGTTGGTCTAAGAGTCGACCGTCCTTCATGTGGGTCAGTCAAAAAGTTCACAGACATCTTTTTTTCATAGATATTCTTGCACGCCTAAAAATATAAAAAAATGACATCTCAGACAAAGTCATGTCTGTATTTGAAGCCAAAAAGCTCTCTACAAGGCACGCCTTACGACAAACAAAACAAACTCATCAATAGGAAATAAAGGGATAACAATGCGATATTTAAGGATAGTACAATAATCTACTGGCGACATATGCTGACCTAATCCATAAATAGAAATAGCAAGAAGAAAATTCTGAGCATATAACTTTTTGTGTTTTCGTTGAAATAAATTTCATGGGAAGATGAAAAAATTAATTATTTATTATTGATTATGGGCAAAATAAGAGAGAAAAAATTAAAGTAAATCTTGAAAATGATAAAAGTTAGTTGTTTTTCCTTATAATTTAGGACAAAAATTAATTATTTTTTCTTATAATATGGGACTGGGGGAATATTTTATTGGTGAACTGTGAACTCTCTATCTCTTAATTAATCACCTTCTTTATTAAACTCCTTGCTCTAACCATCAAAGTTCGAACAACATAAACTGGCCAATCCACATGCACAACTGCATGAAGTTGAGTATAATTTTTGGTGAAGATGTACTCCCTTCGGCTTTATTTATAAGCAAAAGTCAATTAAATAATTGACCTCAAATATAAGAAAAAGTTAAAATTAAAAGTAACTTTATTAAATACCCCTATTAATTGTTCTATGTTTGACATGATTGCATAATCCCAATGCAAATTTAATATATTGTAAGGGTAATTTAGTAAAAATAACAAACTTCTTAATATATGTGAAACAATATAATTTTGCTTATAAATACGGTCAGAGAGAGTATAATCTAAAAATTATATAATAATATCTATTATTAGTTGAGATATGTCTTACTCTGAAAAATTCAATATTTTATAAGATTTATTGCATAAGTGTTTAATTAGAATATTCTGACAGTATAAAGTAATTTTACACTGTCAACCAACTAAAATCATTCACTTGGACACATCACCTTAGTGTTAAAAATAGAAAATATCATATCAGATCTTTCCTAATATAACATCATCTTGCATCCCATTCTTGTTTATTTCATCATGTATGGCAATTCTACTATTTTCTTTTTTGGCATATTTTTTGTCGAAACCCTTCCTTTAAAGAAAGAAACTCTTGACCAATTTTTATTCAATTTGTTATTGATTTAGTAACACAACCCATACGAAAGCTAAATTATTTGTTCTTAGTATACCTTGTGTAATGATCCCATGCCTATTCAATTGATGCAAACTCCATTCCTTCAAAGGGCTCTAATGGTAGTCCATTATTGAGAGGGTCAATGTCAAGAGCAGTTTCAAGTACATCATTAGAATCAATCATGGTGGAATCATCATGCATATTTTTCGTCTTTAATTTGTCACAATGACACAAACAATCCATATCACAAGATGAACTGCTGCTACTCAACAATTGTTATATATTTAGTAGTATTGTTTCAAGAGAGAGTGATACTAAGAGTGTGAATATATAGAGAGTAGAGATCAACCTTGCACAAATTGATGTAATGGAATATTTGAAGGGGTCGTACTGGTGTGGTGCAAGAGAGATGATGAAAAAAATTAGGTATAGAGGTTTAAAGGAGACAAAAGCTTAAAATAAATATGGGAAGAAATTTGTTTTAAAAAAAATTATGAGAAGAAATTAATTATTAGGAAAAATTTAATATGATATTTTCTATTTTTAACATTAAGGTGATGTGTCTAAATGAATGATTTTAATTGGTTGACAGTGTAAAACAATTTTGCACTGTCAAAGTATTCTAATTAAACTCGTTGCATAATTATTGTATCTAACTTATTACATAAATCAAATACATTAATTATATAATGCACCTAAAAATGACATTTTTTTCCTTATATTTTACTTCGTATCAAGGAGAGAGTACATACACATATTTTTGACACTTTTTTTTCTTGGTCATGTAGCCAAGTGGTTTGAAATTCCACCAATAACGTGGATAAGTTGGATGACCGGAGTTTAAACTCCGGCCTCCTGCATATATAATGCAATGTCCTACCAACTGAACTAAGTTCATGGGACCATATTTTTGACACTTTATTAGTACTTTTTATGTTAATTTAGAGTGGAGACTCGTTAGTCTCTAACAAATTTTTACGGCCTAATTTAGTTTCTGACAAAAATAAAATTTAATTTAATCTTCGATACTTTGATATTTGAACAAACTAGTTCATGATTTGATATAATAGGCGGATTAATTTATCCCCGGTATAAAAATATTAGAGAACAATCTGTCTTTTACTTTTGTTAATGAGTGGATTAGACGGTTAGAAAATTGTAAAGGATAAAAATGAATACTCGCTCATTAATTTATGTATGTTCACAAAAAAAAATTACAACAAAAGGAAAATTTTTAATTAATGTATTTTTAATGACCATTTACTGTTTTTAGATTCTGAATAATGTACCTTTCTAAACTCTTTTTTTTAAAAAAATAAATTTAATTTTGGAAATAAATTTATTTCAAAAATTTCTATATTAAAATAAATCTAATTTTAGCAATAAATTTATTACTTTGAAAATTTAAAAATTAATTTTACCAAATTGGTTTTATTTTGGATATTTTATTATGTTTCCATTCTAAAATCTCTTTATTAAATAATTTTACTAATCTGCTTAGCAATAAATTTGTAAATTTATTAGTTTGAAAAATTTTAAAAATCAGTTCAACCAATATTAATTTTTTTGAGAGTTTTACCGTTCAATGTGATTTTATCTGGCCGAAGAGATCAGCTAACTTACGAGTAAGACAACTCAAATAAGAGTTTTAAGCCTCTGAAAAAGAAAAAATATCTCTCATAATTCATAAATTCATTAGTCCACAATAGTAAAAAAGCTTTGGAGAAAAACATAAAGGGCTTTGAGAAAAAACTTATAAAATTATATCCTATCTTAGAACTAAAATTAATAAAATCTTATTTTAGATCAAAAGTGTCTCAACAAAGATTAAATGTATAAACTAATGATGAGATTTAAGTAGTGTAGATAAAGCATTGGTGTTGATCTTCTGCTCATTATAAATAAAGAAAAAAAATTGTTTTAAGTCTCATTTAATATTGATCAAATCCAATAATTAATTCTACATAAAAAAATCCAATTATTAATTCATACCATAACAAAAATGTAATGTCCTTTTTAACCCGTACTTTTCTTCTCTCTCAATATCATTTCCCACTATTTATTCACAAGATTGCAAATTTCCATTCATGGATACCCACCTTCTCTTCTCAACCTCTTAGAGTCAAACCCTTATTCATCCTCTCTTTCACTTCATACCCCACCAATCAAAATCTCAACTTTCACATACCCATTTCATTTTTTCACAGATTTTCCTCCAAATAACACACCAAAGACAAACACTTTACATGTGTCAGAATGAGTTTCACATAACAATCATCTTCAGGTACTTTACATTTTATTTGTTTTATCTGCTTTTTTTTTTCACATAGAAATTTTCCCTTTGAAAATTGAAGTTGTATATTGAAAACTGTTTGAAATCAAAGTCTTCAAATTAATGAACAATATATTATAGGTAGCATATTCTTTTGTATTCAATTCAATATATTTATATTGAGATGCTTATCTTTATTCACAGGAAAACTTTGATAAAAGCTATTGGAATTGAGTATTATATGTAATAAAAGCTATTGGGATTGTGTGATCTTTCACCATGGCAACCACATTTAAAGGGCTTTGCAAGAGTTTGAAATACATTACTCAGATGTTTGGTAATAAACTTTTATGCACTATTGTGTGATTTCTGAGTTTTGTTTTGTTATTGTTTGGTCTAATTTATGAAATGGGTCGTTTTTCCAGTGGTGAAGGAGCGGGAGATGGAAATTGGGTACCCGACGGATGTTAAGCATGTGGCTCATGTTGGATGGGATGGTCCCTCAGGGAATGGTCCCAGCTGGGTATGGAGATAACTTCTTCAATCGGTTTTTTTTATATCTTGATATATGTTTCGTGCATGTTTGGATTGACAGTGAGTTTGGCAGAATCACAGTGTTACTGTGATTTTGTCGAACTCGCTATAGTTCTAGACATTTTGTCTATTCTTTTGTTAATTGCCCTTTTATTTATGCAGATGGATGATTTTAAGAAAGTTCCTGATTTTTCGACATCAATTGGTAACTTTGATGAAATTAGGGACTCCGATCCAATGGCTGTCACTTCACTATGGTCCTCCCTAGGTATGATTTGGTTCTTATACACACAAATGTTATTCATGGATTAGTTAGTTGAAAAAGTAATGTGTATTTGATTATTATTGTGTGTGTTTTGGACATGTTTGATAAAAGTGTGGGGCTTTTGAAAAGCTATCTAGGTTCTTTGCTCCCTTAGAAAGAGTTTGGCTGTTCTGTCACGAGCAAACTCATCTCCAACAAAGAGAATCTTATGGTTTTGGATTTACAATTAACATTGTTTTAAGTGTGGTCCACACCAGAATTTATAAACATAGTTCTTTGGCTGTATTGAATTTAGGGCACCAGTGTGCTTTATAAGTACATGTTTTCTTAGATTTTGGGTTGGTCCAAACTCGGTCAGGACCTGACATATAGAGCATGATCCGAGTAGCCCGATAGTGATGACCTGATAACAGGTGGTCCAACAGATCTTGGTTTGGCTTTGATATGTTTGTTAGTCCTTTTGTTTTCCATGTGAAAAGCTTCCTCGATGTGATAATTTAATTTTTTTTTGACAAACCTCGATGTGATAAATTAAACCTTAAAAAAAATGAGATTTGTTCTTCTCATTGCTAGATTGAGATCGAATCATCATTGGTAAATGAATATTAATGTGGCATTCTAATATGTATTCGGGAATAATGCAACCATCACACATGAGCAAGGTTTATGATCATATATTACTTATAGGTGTAGTTCTTTGAACATTGTATTTTGGTAGTCATGAAACACGGTTATTAGTCTAGCCAAGAAGAATTCGGCCGTTATTGGATATATTAGCTGTGATAGTGAGATACTTTGCCTTTCTTGAAGGGGAAAGTATATAATGTGTTGTCTTCTTGCAAAAACAATATATTCCAAGGGTAGGTCTAGTGCTAAATTTGGAGTATCTTACTTACTCACTCACAGTTAAGAAGTTACAATCCAACAAGGTAGTAATATTCTCTGTCTGAAAGATAAAGTGGCACTGAGGCACTCTATGCATGGATGTAGAAGTTGCATATGCCAAAAAAACGTGTTTAATAACTTCACAATTTAGTTTTCAAAATATGATGTCTATCTTCATGATGATTTTCCTTTTATGAAGGTTCTATGCTTTGTCCGAATTTTACCTTTGACTGCAATTACTATATATACAATACTGATTCCACTCTAATGATTATATCATAAATTCATTGTGTGGTACTAATGACGAATTTAATTTATTTCCATCATTTGCATTGTGGTTATATTTCCTTCTAGTTCCAGGGAGAAAATCACGAACAATAGACATCATAATTTTTATATTCTTATTGAACGTCATAACTAACTTGTTTCGAGTATGACAATGAGAATTTCCTAGTGCTCTGCTAGGGTTTGCTTTTTTCTTCTCCTACTGAGAAGTTTTTGATTTTTCCTACTCTCAAAGTTCACTTTTTCACTTTTAGTAAAACAGATTTTAACGCTTTCGCATAGCTACCTTCCAATTTCCCTACTATGGAACAACCTAATCTTGAGGGTCTATCATTGCATGAAGAGGAGGAGGGTTTTCGTTTTGATTTTGATGAGGATGAAGACACACAATTGGATCTTCGTTGGTGTCTTGTTGGACGATTTTTGTGTGAAAGGGCCATTCACTTCAACTCTATGAAGGTGAGGATGGCGGACCTGTGGAAACCGGTGAAAGGTGTCACAATTAAGGAAGCCTCAACTGGAAAGTTTCTTTTCCACTTTGCTCACCCGCTTGATATGGAGGCAGTCCTTAATGGAGGACCGTGGTCGTTCGATAATAACACGCTTATTATGGAGAGAGTTCAACTAGGGATGCAAATTGAGCATATTCCACTCCACTTTGTTCATATGTGGGTGCAAGTTCATGATCTTCCAATGGGACTCATGAAGGAGAGGGTTGGTATTCAACTGGCCAACTATATCGGTACTTTCTTGGAATATGACAAAAACAACAATTCCTCTTTCTGGAGACAACATATGAGGATTCGGGTGAAGATCGATGTCCGGCTACCACTCAAAAAGGATACCAGGGTGATGAACAAAGAAGGCAAGTGGTGCACGGTGAAATTCAAGTATGAAAAATTGGGTATCTTTTGCTTTGTTTGTGGTATTATGGGACATGCCGAGAACAAGTGTGAAATTCGCTTTTCAATGGAGCATGATGACGGTGTCAGAAATTGGTCAGCAGAAATCAGAGCAGATCATAGACGGCAGGGAGGGAGACAAACATCACGGTGGTTAAGGGAGGAGAAAGGTGCTCGGTCGGAGGCAGGAGGGAGTTCGGTGGCGAGTCAATCTGGTCCGGCGAATTCTAACGCTGGGATTGCTGCAACAGATGCTGAGCTGGCAGACAACATTCAAAACCCATTCCAAAACAGTCACACAGCAAATTATTCACCAATTATTACCCCCATTAATACCCTAGCCCACACTAACAGCCCAATTATTACAAAGCATCACGTTCCAGTCTCTCTCATCCATACAGATAATTCCATTTCCTCTCAGCCTTTAATGACAGTGCACACGCCAGCCAAAGTGGAATTAATGTCAACCTGTCCAATCCCAGCAGTTACCCATGGCCATCATTCTCCCATCATTACCAATCATTCCAACATTATTACAAATAATTCCCTTCCCATAACTATTCATAAGCCAAACACGGAAACCATTACCCCACATTTATTAAGCCAACACATCATGTCCTTCACTAGTCAACCTAGTACACGGGCCCCTCTGGAGAATAAACTAACCATTCACAAACTTCCACGTGGCCATAAAAATACAGCCGTTCGAACCGGATCAAAGCCCGACCCAAGTTCACACCAAGCTAGACCCGACAAAAAACCCAAAACATATGATATCTTCCCCAACCCGACCCTGAATGCAACCGGTTCTACGACCCAACACTCCAACCCATCTGACCTTGAAGCTCAGTCCGAAAAAAAGAGGAGGAGGGAGGAAGAAACCACCGCAAAATCAATCACCGTTTCAGAAGATGAGCATTTTTTAACGGCAGGTCCTGGCAGCCAGGCCTGCCGGGACCAATGAAGATTCTTAGTTGGAATTGCCGGGGATTGAGCACACCGAGTGCAATTCCAAACCTTCGTCGTCTTGCTCAAGGTCACCATCCTGATATTCTTTTTTTATCTGAAACTTTATCTAAAAGCCATACCTTGGATCGTGTTCGTGTGAATTTAAAGTATAATTCTTGTCTGTCAGTAGATGTTGAGGGTCGTAGTGGAGGTCTCTCTGTTATGTGGAAAGATACGATTAGTTGTAGAGTTATGAATTACTCGAGAAATTTTATTAATTTGATAGTAAAGGAGAATGAGGAGGATGAGTGGAGGTTAACTTGTTACTATGGATATCCGGAGAGAGGTAGAAGAAGACAAGCTTGGGACCTCTTACGAGAACTACGGGATATGTCTGACTTGCCGTGGTGTATTGTAGGTGATTTTAATGATCTTTTGTCACAGGAGGACAAGAGTGGGATTCATCCCCACCCAAATTGGCTGTGTTCTGGTTTCAGGAGTGCTGTTTGCGACTGTGATCTTTCAGACATTTATCTGGAGGGTTACCCTTATACTTGGATCAAATTCAGAGGATCATCCGATGTTGTCGAAGAACGCCTTGACAGAGCCATGGCAAACTCTCATTGGCTTTCGAAATACCCAAATGTCAGGTTGATGAATCTTTTAGCTTCGCACTCGGACCATAGCCCTATTCTGCTTCAAACTTCGTCCTTGCATATAAGTGGGGGTCGTCACTCTTTCCGGTTCGAGAATAGTTGGTTGCAGGAGGAGGATATTGTTGAAGTGGTGGACGATGGATGGGGTAGGGAGAGAGGTGGAGATATTACTTGTAGAACAACACGGTGTGCAGAGAAGCTAAGTCGTTGGGGTAGACGTAAAAGAATGAGGTTCAAACAGGAGGTGGCAGAGTGTAGTGCGGAGTTGGAGGGATTGCGGGGCTGCCATGATGTGGGCAGTTCAGCGCGATTCAAAGATGTTCAAGAGAAGCATGCTCGTTTGTTGATTCAAGAAGAAGCTTATTGGAGACAAAGGGCTAAGACACATTGGCTACAAAAGGGCGATCTCAACACTAAGTTTTTTCATATGACAGCTTCTTCAAGGTACCGAAAAAAGAAGATTGAGAAACTTGTAAATGAAAATAATGTTGTGGTAACCTCACAAACTGATTTGTGTGAAGTTGCTATGAATTATTTTAATTCTCTTTTCAAAGCAAATTCGTCTTCTCATGAACCGATCCTCTCCTTGATATCTCCAATAATCACACAAGCGGACAATGATCAGTTAGTCATGCCCATAACACGGTGTGAATTGAAAGAAGCCTTGTTTGACATGCATCCTGATAAGGCACCGGGTCCCGATGGTTTTAATCCAGCTTTTTATCAAAATTTTTGGGATCGTTGTGGAGATGATATATATGAAGCTGCTAAGGATTGGTTAGAAAGAGGTTATTTTCCTACTTCCTTGAACGACACTAATATATGCTTGATTCCAAAATGTGATAATCCGCGTTCTATGAAAGATTTGAGGCCGATTTCACTTTGTAATGTTCTTTATAAAATGGTGTCGAAGTTGTTGGCGAATAGGTTGAAGCGTTGCCTTGAGAAGTGTGTATCGGAAGAGCAATCAGCTTTTATTGAAGGGAGGTCAATTTTTGACAATGCTCTTATTGCTATTGAAGTCATTCATGCTTTAAAAAGAAAAACACGTGGTTTGCGTGGTGAGCTTGCTCTTAAGATTGATATTAGCAAGGCCTATGATAGAGTTGATTGGGGATTTCTGCGTGGTATGCTTGAGAGGTTAGGTTTTTCCGAAAGATGGGTTCATTGGATGATGCTATGCGTTAGTTCTGTTAATTACTCTGTTTTGGTGAACTTTGACAAAGTTGGTCCGATTTGTCCTGGCAGAGGTTTGAGGCAGGGAGACCCACTCTCTCCTTATCTCTTTATTCTGGTCACTGAGGGATTGACGACACTAATAAAAAAATCAATTGCTTGCGGCGACCTTCATGGAATTCAAATATGCAGAGGGGCACCTGTGGTGTCCCATTTACTTTTTGCTGATGATTGCTTCTTGTTTTGCAGGGCCACCATAGCAGAAACTAAACATTTGATGAAACTCCTAAAAATTTATGAGGAAGCAACAGGACAGGAAATCAATATGTCGAAGTCTGAGGTTTTCTTTAGCAGGAATCTGAGCATAGCTGCACAGGAAGATCTTTCTCGCATTATGGGAGTCAGACACGTCCTTGGAACGGGTACCTATCTTGGTCTCCCTTCTATGATCGGCAGGAAAAAGAAGCATGTGTTCGCTTTTATAAAAGATCGTGTGTGGAAGAGAATTAATGCTTGGAGAGGTAGAGCCTTGTCGAAAGCGGGAAAGGAAGTGATGATAAAGTCTGTGCTTCAAGCTATCCCTTCTTATGTTATGAGTGTGTATCTTTTGCCGGACTCGATAATTAAAGAGATTGAGAGAATGATGAACTCTTTTTGGTGGGGTGGTGGAGCTAATAATAAAGGTATCCGGTGGTTGGCTTGGGACCGTATGGCTCTCCCAAAGGCGCATGGTGGTTTGGGATTTCGTGATTTACATGCCTTCAACCTAGCAATGATAGCCAAGCAAGGGTGGAATATGTTGACAAAGCCTCAAACTCTAGTTGCAAGAATTTACAAAGCAAGGTACTTTCCAACTTCCACTTTTTTCGATGCAAAAATTGGCCATAATCCGAGTTATGCTTGGAGGAGTATTTGGAAAGCTAGGATTATCCTTATTAATGGTTGTAGGTGGAGGATTGGAAATGGAGCTAGCATAAAAGTCATGAATGATCCATGGTTGAGAGACATAGTTAGTGCTTGGATTCCTTCCCCACAAAATCAAGGTGTGCATAATTTATATGTTAATGAGCTTATGATTCCAAATGTTAAAATGTGGGATAAAGAGAAAATTGAGGTTTTATTTCCCAGTCATGTAGCTAGAAATATTCTGGATATTCCACTATTTGATGCATGTGGTGATGATAAAATAGTTTGGGTGGATAGTACCTACGGAGACTATACTGTTAAGAGTGGCTACAAGATTGTGTTGAATGTTTCAGGTTATGCAGCAAGTAATTCTCCTCAAGAGCAATGGTCTAGCATTTGGAGCATTCTTGCCCCTCCAAAAACCAAACACTTACTATGGAGAATTAGCAAGGGATGTTTTCCAACCCGTAAACGTTTAATCGAGAAGCATGTGCCATGCCCGGTCACTTGTCCGATCTGCAACCTTGAGGAAGAAACTGATTGGCATGCGTTATTCTCTTGTGCGGACAGTATGCAGGCCTGGTATACCGCGGGATTGGGAGAATTTTTAGCGCAAAAGATACAGCAATTTTCGGAGGTTCGGTCAGTGATTTTTGATGTTTGTTCGCGCGCAGATAAAGAAGTTGCAGGGCTCTTTGCTATGGTAGCTTGGGTTTTATGGAATAATAGGAATAATAAGGTGTGGAATGAGGTTGCAGAATCGGGTCGAAATCTTGGTTTTAAAGCAAAGCATTTGTGGGATGAATGGTTGAGTGTCAACAAACAGCAGCATGGCAACCAACAACAAGCACGACAGCAGCATGATCTAACATGGAAGAAACCTCTACAAGGGTGGTACAAATGCAATGTTGATGCGGGCTTTCACCAAGCGATTAGCAAAACCAGTATGAGTTGGTGTTTACGTGATCATATGGGAAGATTTATAAGAGCTGCAACTACTTGGAAAGATGGGACTTGCTCTATCATGGAAGGGGAGTCAATTGCCATATTAGAAGCCTTACACGAATTACAACAACAAGGCTTTTCTCATGTTATTATCGAGTCGGACTCTCAAACTGTTGTTGATGCTATTCGTCATAGTCCGGGGGGAAGCTCTGAGTTTAGTTCTATTATTTCGCAAATTAATAATATTTTATCTTGTAACCCAAACTTCATGGTTAAGTTTATTAAGCGGCAAGCGAATATGGTAGCTCATTCACTAGCTAGGGCGGCCATTTCATACCCTCGCCGCTGTACTTTTGAAACTTTACCACTTTGTATTTCGACTTTGTTGATTAATGAAATGACATAAGTTTCTGTTTGTCAAAAAAAAAAATTTTATATTCTTATTGATAACTATTCTTCTTATTTTTTCTAAACGCAGACAGTCAACAATCATCAAACATTTGCAAAGGCATCTCATCTGCTGCAGGAGATCCTCATATCGCAGAGAAGCCGAAGCATAAAAAAGTTAAGTCAACTTCCTCTTCTCGGTCATCTTCTTCATCAAGACGATCAAGAGCATCAAAATCAAAGGCTACGTTCAGCGAGAACGAGGCAACAGCAATTGCTATGGCGTAGCAGATTCAACACTAGGAAATTAGCGAGATATTTGGCATCACCATATTTAAATGAAATACTTCTTTTCGGAAAAACAGGGAAGAATGATAATAAAATATGGCAGTGAAAATTTTCCTGGCTTCTAGTTAGTAAATTATAATCTAGTCCAGTGGGAGAAAAACCAAATTATTTGTTTACAGGCAGAGAATAATTCCATGAAAAAAAAACTAAAGGTTGTTTTTAGTAGTTTGGCTTTCTCCAAATCATATGCTGACCTTGAATTTCTAAGCTGTATTGTGTTGTCAATTTTTGAACATTTAAAGGAATGGCATGGTGGTGTTTACTGTTTAGTAGTTTAATATGCATTCTGCAACATGTTTTTTTTCTTCTTGTTTACAAGTTATAATTGTGCATTCATAGAAATCCTATGAATCTTTGAGCTTGTAAATGCTGTGTTTGCAGCCTACAAACGGACCTAGCTAGTAGATTATAGCACAAAGAGCTAGTCTCCTACAACGTTACAAACCAAACTTTGAATCTTGGCTAAGGGCCGACAGAGGTGTCTATAATTTAGTGTCGAATAGGATTATCTCTCGAGGAAGGGTTGCCTATTTTTTTCATTCGAATCTTCAAATATGACGTCAAATTTACATTCTTACGCCTTCAATAATTTTTTGTTGTTTGCTTGCGAATCAAATCAATCAAATTGTTGAATCATTTTATATTATGTCGATGATCCTGTATACAAAATTTAGAATCTTAATGAACATGTTTACATGAACATACGCAAAATATTCAAAATCACATTATTTATTAATCTCTTTTGGTTTTTTCTAACTATTATTTTTTGTTAATATCTCAATCTATTTATGAATAATCATTGTATAAATCATTGACTTTATTATTTCTCCCTCATTGTTGCTTTTTCTTTTCTTTCTTATACAATTATTTCTGCATCATATTCTAGTAATAACGATGTGTGTATGATTAAAATTGATGATTTTGATCATTAAAAAAAATGTAGTTCACACGTGAATGATCAATGGCTTTAATTAAGCCACAGAGATGAATATTCAGGATAATATCCACTAGTAAGTAACATCGTATTCGAACCAATCCAAAAGTAAAATCGCAAATCGAACCAATCTAGACCGAAAACCGTAAAAACCGTATTTGGTTTGGATGTATCAGGATGAATTTTTTATTGAACCGCGAACCGCAAAACTGCGAACCGTAAACACCGCGGTTAACTGCTAAAATCGCATTAAGTTTATATTATATTCCAATATACATAGCTCAATTACCAAGTCAGTCCACAAAATTAATGGAATTTCAAGTTGTTCTTATTTTTTTGTACTGTAATGTTACTTTGGTGTTGTAATATTATTTTAGATCAACAATTTTTATCGGTACTGTGATATTATTTTGGAACCTCAAGTTCTTTTATTGGATATTTAAAATTGTAAGGTATTGTAATATTACTCTGGATAAACAACTTTTATTGTTATTAGGGGTGTCCGCACTGTGATGTTATTTTGGAACCTCAAGTTCTTTCATTGGATATTTAAAATTGTAAGGTATTGTAATGTTATTATGGATAAATAATTTTTATTTTTATTAGGAGTGTCCGCAATTTAAGTAACGAACAAAGGTAATTTGGTAAATTTGTAGGGCGCGCGAGAAAAAAGACGGGGAGACAAAAGTGATTGTCATTTTAAAATTGTGTTTAGGCCATCATTTACAATGCTGATAAACGTGGAAAGCGTCAAGTTATGATTAGGCCATCATCAAAAGTCATTATCAAATTCCTCATGGTCATGCAAAAGCATGGTTATATTGGGGAGTTCGAATACGTCGATGATCACAGGGCTGGAAAAATTGTGGTTCAATTGAATGGTAGATTGAATAAATGTGGTGTTATTAGTCCTCGTTTTGATATTGGCGTCAAAGCAGTCGAAGGATGGACTGCAAGGCTGCTTCCCTCAAGACAGGTCAGTTATAAATGATCATGAACTAGGCACAATCTGTATGTTTGATTTGTCGCGATCCATTTTTATCTACAACATTGCCATTGGAATCTTGTATTTTGTATTGAAGGGACACTTTATTTCTTATGTTGATGTTAAATTGAACTCTTAAGTTGATATCATTTGACTAACCATTGAAATTTATGTTGCCTGTTAATATGTAGTTAGTATCATGTGATTTTTCTGGTGGTTTCTAATGATTTATTGTTCAAATCATGCAGTTTGGATATATTGTTTTGACAACATCTGCTGGTATCATGGATCATGAAGAAGCTAGGAGAAAGAATGCTGGTGGTAAAGTGTTGGGTTTTTTCTACTAGGCTATCAGGATGGCACCCTATTTCAGATTTTTATGAGCTCATAAGTTTTTGAGTGTTAGAGCTCATAAGTTTTTGAGTGTTAGAGCTCATAAGTTTTTGAGTGTTAGAGCTCATAAGTTTGAGTGTTAGGACCATATGTTTTTAATTTGCACTTGTGCTTTTAATCTGCACTTGTGGTCTTAATTTGTGTTATGCTAAATTGAATTTTGCGTAATCTTGGTTCGTATTTTTGCATTTGTTGCTTTTCAAAGAAACTACTATTATGTTCTTGGTTCCTGGCTGGATCGACTCAAAAAAAAAGCAATGTTATTTATTTAGGAAAATGCTAAATAGTGCCAAAACAGAGGGGCTAATCCCCAAAAGAAACACCAAAATAAAAACCTCTTAAGAAGCTAAACACAATGTCCATCTATTATACTTGATTAGCTTTCTACAGCTAATGGCTCCAAATAGTCCTTTTGTCAAGCCAATGAACATGATAAATAGCCTCCACCAGACCATTAAAGAGAATGAGTTCTCCAATATCTCTTCCAGCAATCCTATAGTAGACTTGTAATGTATATATCATATTCTGAAATCTTCTCCAAATCTAGCATCAAACCATGAAAACTCTCGAATATTAGCATTTTAAATTGACCACTATCCTAAATTTTTTACAGTGTATAATAACCAAGGATAAAGTGGCCTTGCTCGTTCTAAGCAACATTTATGCCAAGAGGGATGTTGATTGGAATGATTATGTACCTATGTTAATTCTTAACTCATTAGTAAGAAATGATCCATGTATCTGAGATAATTCACATAATGATTATCACAATCGTCATCTTGTGATCATTTTCCCCATTTGAAGAAACACAAAACAAGATGAGGACTTTGTTTGAAGGTTGTAATTTAGTGGACAATAGAAATACAAAACAAGATGACGTGTATTTGAAATGAGGATAACTTCATTCCCTTTACTTTTAAATATTTTTCATTAGTCTCCACGAACATAATTTAATTGGTAGAAATATCGTATTTTATATGCAGAAATTAAAGTTCGAATTTCATAAACTCTACTTCCTCATAATAAAGGTGGAATTTTAGCTGCATGTAAGTGTAAACATTTCTAGGTCTGAAACTAATTAATGGATAGGAATTTTTTATTGAAAGGTGAAGTGCTATAGCTTAATTTTTAAATAAATATTCCTTTTCTCATTATTTTGAAGCGGTGTTTACTATTAAAGACATTTACGAGCTATGAAGCACGGATACCGACACGGACACCAGACATGATACGGACACTGACACAGCGACACCGATAATAATTTAGAAAAATGACATAATTCAGTGTAATCATAAGTGTCGTGTCGGTGTCGGACACTGACACGGACACGTGTCGGACACGGACACGCCTAATCCGAGAAGTGTCCGTGCTTCATAGTTTACGAGCATTAGCCTAATAAAATTGTCAGTCATTTGACTCGAATTCAACCCTTAAATGAATCTGTGTTATTGCGAAGAATTAGTCTCTAAAGTTGCATGTAAAGTATATCTTGATTTGCCAAAAAAAAATTTGTTGCTATGATTAGGGATGTAAGAAAGTAGAAATTTACTCCCAATTAGTGAAAACACCTGTAAGGCTGTAACAACTAACAAATATGGCATGTATCAATGAGTGCAAGAAAGAGACTCAGGAACAACTGTGTCCTTAGAACCAAACTTATATCTGACATTGAAACATGGCCTAAAAACGTTGTCATTTCTTACAGTTGCAATGTCTACCTCAGTGTCAGTATGATGTCTATTGTATCTAGCTTCTACTCCAAGAAACAGTTAAGCACCCAACACAAGCAAACTTATATTACACACAAGGTAAGGTAAGTAGCAAGTGTTTTAGTTTTATGGTGTGGAAGTATTTTCCTCTACGCACCAGCTATCACAATTCACATTCCTTGTATAACAAAGTTGCAAAAAATGGTGCTGTTGCCCAAGTTCTCTCTGCTCTTGTGGGTTCTTCTTTCTTCATATGCTATTCTCTTGATAAATAATCCAGTTAAATGTGATGATGGTGAGTACTTACTGATCTTAAATTTTGTAATGGCTTGATCATTTATGTTGTGTTGGACCATATTATGATTTGGTTTTAAAAACTAAAGAATGCAAGGTCAAAATCAGGATTTAGATTCACTGTACTCGCAATATTATTTATAGTCACGAGATCAAAGTCGTACAATGAAGATCTTATATCTCATTTCAAGTTCAGCATATCTGATTCAAAACAATAATGTGAGCTGTTTGATGTTCAATAAACAACCTTGATCTTGTGACGCAATGACCACATCATATATTCTAACAGTGTTAGAATGCCTCAAACATTCACTAGACAATCCTATGTAGAATAAAATACCAGTGCACACATGCACATTCACAGGCATATACATATACATAGGCATGGCAATGGGGCGGGGCGGGGCGGGGACGGATTTTGCCTTCCCCAAACCCAAACCCATATAGTTCGGGTTTTCCCCAAACCCATCCCAATTCCAAGCGGGGATAAAAAGTATAACCCCAAACCCAAACCCAAACCCAACGGGGATCGGGTATCCCGACGGGGTTCGGGTATCCCCGTTATACCACTTCCAACATAAATTTGGATTGCATTTTAATATTTTTTTATTAAAAAAAAAAGTTAAAGGCCCAAAAATTCTTTTGTTTCAACGATATTTTTTTAAATATAGAAAAGAAATAGAGAAAATAGTTTGTTTAATACTCAAATTAAGGATAAAAAATAAACATATGAATGTAATTTAAGAGATTGTTTAAGGATTTCAAATTTAAAAGAGGTAAAATCTAATTTTAATATAAGCGGGGCTGGTTCGGGGACGGGTTCGGGGTGGGTATCAATGTCCCCATTACCCGCCCCAACCCCGTCTTTTGAAATCGGGGAAAACCCAAACCCGTACGCAAACCCAGTCAACTCGGGTTTTCCCCGTCAAAGCGGGTATGGTTTGGGCGGGTACCCGCGGGTATGGGTTTTATTGCCATGCCTACATATACAAAATGAAGCTGAAATCTTGACACTGCACTTACCTTGTTAAATGTTTTTTCTGCAGATGAGAAAGATAATCTTTATCAGGGTATCAACAAGTATCGAGCATCACTAAACTTGAAATCTCTTGCAAAAAATAAGAATGCAGATTGCCTCGCTGATAAAATAGCTGACCAATTCAAGAAACAACCATGTACAAATACCACAGGTGCTAATACAGTACCAGGTACAGAACCTCAATTCTCCAACTACCCTAACCTTTTAGCTAAATGCCACTTGGCTATTTCTGACACAAGAGATGGAGCAGTTATGCCTGCTTGTGTTCCTGGCCTGGCTGCGAACCTTGTCCTCGCTAACTTCACGAAATCTCTCTACTCACAGAATCTCAATGACACGCAGTATACAGGAATTGGTATTGGTTCAGAAGATAACTGGATTGTTGTTGTCTTGACCACTAACACTCCTACAGGAAACTTTGCTCCCGATAATTCTAATGCTGCAAATTTGATTTCCAAAGTTGGAATGATTTACTGCTCAATTATTCTCTTGTTAGCTGGCAAAATTTTCCTGTTATGAAAACCTAGTCGGAATGTTACAATTTTGTTACCAGTCAGAAACACATGCTACTGCGACGTTTGACTTGAATATTGAATATAACTGTGTTTCTAGTGGAATATTGAGAGATCCTTGTATTATTATTGTTTAATAACGTAATTTCTATTGAATGCTAGAGTAACAAAAATAGGAGTGTTGTTCCCAAAGGGTTGTTATTGTTGTCATTGTTATCAATAATATCATTTTTGAGTTTGGAAGTTCAGTCATTGATTGCTAAATGATTGGTAAGTGCATAACACAATACTAAACTACTGATAAAAACAGGTTAGTGCATTAACAAATCAATTTCAAGGCCGAAGTCTTGATGACAGAAAATCATATTATTAGAAGAGAAAGAAACCATTATCTGAATTTTCAGTTTTTGCATTCCTATTTTAGAAACACGATCTTATCAGCTAGCAACACTCTCACATTTCTGGAACCTGCAACTATTTTCCTCTAAAGCCAACTAAGTCAATTTTAGCATACCTTAGATGAGAAATTATTTATAATATATTCATCACAAGATCAGGATGCTTTCAATTTGGGGGGATTGGTAGAGAAGTATCTTCCAATCATGAGCATCAGAATCCATGTCGACTTTGTGATTTTTTCCTTTACCATCAGAAGTAATGCAGAGCTGAGAACAGTTTTCAATATCTGTGCCTGCAATCCATTGAAAAATCCTAACAGGCCTTCTCTTTTCCAAATAGTATAGAGTGCTCCAGAGATTGTTTTCTGTGCCTTCCTTTCAGCTTCTGTACTCTTATTATCATATGAATCAGCAGCCTGAATCGTGACTTTACACCTATTAGCAATTCAAAACATTTTTCATCAGCAAGACCACAGTATAGCATAAACAAAGAAAATAACAAAGTATCATAATACTTATTTTTCCAAAGATAGATCTGCAGAAAACCATAGATCTATGTAAAAATTTAATTATTTTATTTTTCTTCCTTTTCAATTATATTGACTGGAATCATGGATTGGCAGAAACCATAAATCTGTACATTAACACAAATAAATAATATAGGGGAAAATAATTGAAGTTGATCATTTACCTGATAGCTGGGTATGTCAAGCATGTAGCAGCACATTTTGAAACTGCACCCAACATGAATGCAGAAAATGCAGAAAGTGATTCCGGGGATGATTTTGTATCTGTTTTCTTGCTCATCTTGCCCTTTAGTAGTCTGTGTTTCAGCTGATCGAACGCGGTATACTGTTACAGCATAAAAACCTCTGTCTGAGTAATGCAACTTAATCTCGAATAACAGACCTTCACTAGGTTTTATTGAATCATTGGTAAAAATATTCTAAGAATGATACCTGAATAGATGGGTTTGTTGTTAAAAGAATAGATATGGCAAGACCATCATATGCTTCACTCCAGCTACCCTCTGATAAGGTCTCCCAGAGTCCCTTGGATTTTCCAAATTCACTTGTCTGCATCCTTGAGGATGCTGTATCTAAGGGCTGTAAAATAGCAGATATTACTGAAGGTTCTGTGCCTAACAAGAACGAAATAGTGAGTTTGGACAGTACATTCATTAATTAGGTATATGTCTGTTTTGAACCTAGAAACCATACCTAATCCCCTGCTAAGCTCAGGTGATTCTTAGTATACAAGAAATGCCAAATATTGAACTTTTCTAATGATCTCGTGTTTGCAGGATGGAACTTACTCTTTGATAAACTTAATTTCAAGTTAATTTATGTGAAAAAGAATTAACAGTAATTTTTCTGTGAAAATCAATTGCAACTAACTTTGACTTGCCTGTGTTATGAGTATTGTACAGACGCCGGACATAGTTGCGGCAATCAAGTTTGCTGTTGTTCCGATGTTCTTGTTTCCAGTAGTTTTCAAATATAGTTTCTTAAAGTAGCTGTATCCATAGAAATAAATAAAGGACGAAATGAAGGATTGGACATTTTTTGTCCCAAGGCCTTGGTACAATGAAAGCACCTGGCGTTTAGAAATTGCTTCCCATAAAACATCAGAAATTCTCCTACATAGGATAGAGCAATAAAATCAAATAAGCTTAACTTGATAAGATACTATCCACTTCCCAGTTAATCTTGCAACAATAAAAACATTATGATAAAAGCAAAAACAGCTTAATGACATATCATAAATTATTGACAAGTGATTATGTCAATCCAAATAAGATGTTCTTAGGCCAGTCTAAATGCGGACATTATTATGATTTTAGTCCCAAATTTTAGCAAATACTCCTAAAACCCAAATATATTACAAATTTTGGTGATGATCATAGAGAAACCCAAATATATAATTATAATAACCTGTATTTTCTTTGATGTTGAGCTTGAACTTCAGCTTGATATTTGGTTTTACAAGTATCAAGTGGGTACAAAACGGTTGTGCTAACAAGGGATCCAATGGCCCCAGAAGTAGCTTCAGACAATGATTCCAGATCAAGTTGCATCTTCTTCTTCTTCTTCTTCTCTGAAAACCCCTCAAAAAAAGAAACAAATAATGGAATGAAGAAACACAAGGTGAATGAATAGAGATTAATTAAGAAGGAAGGAAGGGTTTAGTTGATGCACGACAATTGGATGAATTGAATTCTCGTGTTTGAGTTTCTTCAATCTTTCAGAATTCAGAGTTTAGTTTTCCATCTTGTCGGGAATTGAAATCTACATGATTCGGGTTTTATCGTTTCGTTGGTTTTCTGGGTACTCATCGTCTTAATAAAGTGAAAATTACTCATGAATTCTGATATTGTTAGAAATTCGTTTAATTGATTTTTAAATATTTAATAAATATTGGGTTATTTATATATTTTTTATTTTTAAATATTTAATAAATGATTAGTGATGCAGTTTATTATTCGTTACCTTTTACTTATGTGTAATTATTATATATTAATATAAATATGAAAAAAAAAATATCTAAAATGTTATTAATACAAACAAAAACAAAGGAAAAATATGAAATTAGAGGATGTAAGCCGAACTGCTAGTACATTCGACATAGACCTAAACATACTTGTGAAGAAAGTGTTGGTGAATGAAAGAGTATCGATAGGGAGAAAACATTCTTGAACCAGAGCGAACTACAAAAGAGTAGCTGTCACCAAGCAGCTGCAACCACCCCTCGAACAAAACTCATAGAAGTAAACACAACAACCACTGCCACAACCACCACCAGAGTGGAAGCGAACAACCACTCACCGCCTGAAAAACTACAACAAACGCTAAACACGGCCAAAGACCACCACCCCCTACCGTAAGCAACACAACAGTCCATCGTTGGAGCCGCCGCCGAAGCAACGAAACTCCTCCATCACCAGAAGCCGCCGCCGCCACCACCACCACCTGAAATTGCCGAAAACATAACACCACCGAAAACTAAACACCCCAACTGCGAACGCCACCAAACCACTGTCGGATCCGCCGCACTATCAAAAAAATGAACACAAACAGTGGTGCAGGCGCGAGGGCCGATCACACCATTGCCGGAGTAGCACGAAAGCAACCCGAAAACCTCCAAACCCGCGCCGGAAACAACCCCACAATCGTTGACTTTTGCATATTCTGGACTAAAGTTAGTCTAAATTCATTATTAATTTTCGTTATTTTCTTTCCTCCCACTTTTTTTCCATCATACCAAACGGACCATAAATGCCTCATAAAATTTTCTGATAAAAATTAGTTACCACTTACCACTAAACATAAGTAAAAACTTCATAACATTAATATATTAACCTTATATAAAAAAAACTTTTTAGTAAGAAAATCTAAAAAGAAGAATTACAAGAATAAATCTCCACAATTGTTTACATCTATTACCCCGTAATTTCCACAAAAAGAGAAAATTAAAATAACATCATCTTTTAAAATATTATCACGTGTTATTCTTGTATTTTTTCTCTTGAATCATTCTTAATAAATGACGTCTCTTAAAAAAATAAATTCAACCTTAATAAAATTAGAAACGAGCACATAAAATGTAGTTGCCGACAACCTAAGTATTGTTTATATTATAATATAACGCCACTGATAGTGATTGAAAAGTGAAAACAAGGTAACCGTTATGGTAGCACCATTTTGAATCACTTTACTTTTCCCTCCTTCAAATCAACAACTTTCCTTCCCTCACAAAACCCTAGATTCCTTTCGCAGATGCAATGCAAGATTTTTTCGGTTCCATTCGCCGATCCATAGTTTTCCCAACTCCACCCTCACACCCCGACAACGATGGACGACGCCTCACCGGAATCGCCAACAAAATTGGTTCCGCCATTCGCAAATCCAGAATCGGCCTCAAATCTCCTCCACCTCCTCCACCACCCATCCGGTGGCGTAAGGGCGAGTTGATCGGTTCTGGTGCCTTCGGTCGTGTCTACATGGGCATGAACCTCGACTCCGGCGAGCTTATTGCCGTCAAACAGGTCAATTTCATTTCCTTTTTCTTCGATTCTCTTTCTTTGTTGAAATTACTGATCCTTTTTTGATTCTTGTTGATTTCTTTAGGTTTTGATTGAGCCTGGTTTTGCTTTCAAAGAGAATACACAGGTAAAGGTGTTTGTTTTTATCAGTCCCAATCTCACGAATAATGAATAAAGCAATGGTATTGTTGATGTTTTATGTAAGATGACAGATTTTTATTGTGGATGTATGTTGAACTGTGATCTGAAAATTCTGTTTCTAATTTGTTGAATCAGGCTAATATTCGGGAGCTCGAAGAAGAAGTGAAGCTTCTCAAGAATCTTAAGCATCCAAATATTGTTGTGAGTTTATGTATTCTTATTATGTTAGTGATTAGTCTGATACTTTGATTGAGTGATTTTGAATTTTTGATTGCTTGGTAATGGTGTCGAATATAGTAATTTTATTTTATCCTTTTTGGTTACTGTTATTTATTGTAGAGATACTTGGGAACTGCTAGAGAGGAAGATTCCTTAAATATTCTGCTGGAGTTTGTACCTGGAGGTTCTATCTCGTCGCTATTGGGGAAATTCGGATCCTTTCCTGAGTCCGTGAGTTGTTTTTACTTTATCAACTGTGTAGAGAATATGATGGGTTGTGCTTTGTTGTTGCTTCATGTTCCATTTTTTGACAGGTTATAAGAATGTATACAAAACAGCTTTTACAGGGGCTTGAATACCTTCACAATAACAGAATTATTCACAGGGATATTAAGGTACAGGGACCTTGCTTTTAATTTTAGACAACTCTTCCGTGTTTCGTCTCTCTCTCTCTCTCTAATATTTTGTCGGTGTGTTGGATATAGGGTGCAAACATTCTAGTTGATAACAAAGGGTGTATTAAACTCGCAGACTTTGGTGCATCCAGGAAAGTTGTGGAATTGGTATGACAGTGTTGATGTTATTAATTCATCATGCTATTACAAGCTTCTTGTGTAACTTTGTTTGTGGCCATGACATCTGAAGTTTATGGATTTTGTATGATATAGGCTACCATGAATGGAACAAAGTCTATGAAGGGTACCCCACACTGGATGTCACCTGAAGTTATTTTACAGACAGGATATACAACGTAAGTGGACTAAATATTTGAAAAGGAAATGGTAAAAATATCATAATTAGTTAATTACCAAACCAACTAATTATGCATCTGAAGGGTTTTGTATGACATGGTATGAAAGGAAATAAATATGTATCTGTTTTGACATGTTGAGGTCTGTACTGTTTTGCACCATAATTACAGTATTCAATTCATTATTAGGAAACTAGAAAGAAAAAAAAATTAGCGGGATCGGGATCAGTTACCGAGTTCTCTTGCATTTTCTATTTTCCTCCGCCAACTTTGGTTACTAACAATAGAAATATAGACCTTCAGATGGTTGAAGAGTGTACGTTGCATGAACTTTTCATGATATTCTTTCTTTTGCCCTTCAATTCTAGGGAAACTTTTCTATCTTTAGGTTAATCAGGATAATTAAGCCATCACAATAATGAATTCTGGAAACTACAGCCCACTTTTAAGACATCATAAAAGTTCATGATGTGAAAGTGTTTGTTAGATTGCTGGAACCATGTAGGGATTGTATTTCCTGAGTGGTGGTTCTGTCTTGTAAGAAAGTATATGCTCTCATGTCATACATATAAATTAACAAAAGCGCTTTTCGAAGTTCCTTTGTTTTGATTGGAAATGGTTTCGAGGTTAGAAAATTGAGTTTTAAATTGGAGAGAATAAGGTCAATTTAGAGTTAGTAATGCCATTTTCTTCAAAAAAAACATGTGGTTTTCAACCATTGGTCCACTCCTTAGGCCTTGTATTGCTCGACACCCAATCACACTCTTACTTTTATTTGTGAAATGGTCTTAGACATGATAAAAATCTGGTAAACATAACATTCAAACTTGTAAATGCAGATTATAGGAACAGGTTTCTTTAGTTTGTCTAAATTATTGAAAAACCTAAACTACGCTACATAAGGAATAATGTTTGATAATTTCTCATAAACACAGTTGTTCTGTTTATTGGTTATAGTCCTTCGAACCTATCATTTAAGAGTGAACAAAGCGACAGACATATATTCTGTGTTTTCAATCACAAGATTGTTTTTTATTATAACCACAACCCATTGTTGAGATGACACCTAACTTATGATTTATTAGCTCTGCTGATATATGGAGTGTTGCATGCACTGTGATAGAGATGGCCACAGGAAAGCCTCCATGGAGTCAGCAGTATCCCCAAGAGGTACATGCTTTAAGTTCAAGCCTTACTAAGCAATCTAATTTTATTATCAATTTATCATTGACTTTCATAAGTTAATCTCTCTCTCTGCAATTTTGTTTTTTTGAAAAGGCTTTGCTTAAACTTATTTTTCTTTTTAGGTTTCGGCTCTTTTCTACATTGGGACAACTAGATCTCATCCACCCATACCAGAACATCTGTCTACTGAGGCAAAAGACTTTTTGCTGAAATGCTTTCACAAGTACATATAAAATGCTTTTACCATTCTCCATTGACATTTTATTATTACCACACTATTTTATTCTGACTGCATTTGTTTTTAAAGGCTACAGTTTGACATTTAGGTTGAGGGTATATAAGAGAGTTTAAGTTCTAATCACTATCCATCAATTTGTGGTGGCAGGGAACCAGATCTAAGACCTTCTGCATCAGACTTGTTACTGGTATTTTGCACATCTTCCTCCTCTTCAGCCAACTTACGTAATATTCAATTATAGTTACAGACATTTGAATTTGTTTGCTATTTGAACTTAGCTTTCCTTCAAAATCATTATAGTGCTTTTGCCTATTATGTGCAGCATCCTTTCATCACCTGCGAGTCTCAGGACTCTCATTCAATATCATGCAGTTTAACCAGGGTTAGTATCCCAGTGCAAGTTTATACACTTTGTAAACACAGACCATATTCATAACTTCTAACTTTTTATAAACTGTTTATTTTTCCAATATCTAGGACTCTTACAATCAGATGGCAACAAATGGGATGAACTCTAGAAACTTGTAAGTATACTGGCTAAATAATTTTGTTGTTTGAGAAACTTCTCACGGGCAACCGATCATCATCTTCTCTTCTGTTCTGCAGTTTGGATTCTATCCAAGGATCAACATGCACAGGCCTAAAGGATGTTTGTCAGATGGATAGTTTAAAGTTCTCAACTGTATATCATGCAAATCCTCTAAATGCAGGTTCCTACCAAGGAGCAGACAACAATTATGATGATGACATGTGTCAGATAGATGATAAAGATGATTTCTTGGATGCTTCATCAGCAAATTCAAAATCCTTACTTGCTGCTGACGACATAAAGGTACCAAGTTTGTTTGTCATTCTTCCAATGTTTCATGATTTGTGTTTGTTTAACACTTGGCTGAATGGCTCATATAATCGCTGGAATAGAGTTTCAATCCGATGTGCGAA
This sequence comes from Trifolium repens, assembly GCA_030408175.1. NCBI lineage: Eukaryota > Viridiplantae > Streptophyta > Magnoliopsida > Fabales > Fabaceae > Trifolium > Trifolium repens. The sequence continues at coordinate 61,222,349 of CP125837.1, read as the reverse complement.
CCTGTGGAGGATGACCGGCCTTGCAACTTTGACGAAACTGTAAATTTGAAGAAAAGCAGAATGAACTTGTCCCCAGATCAAACTATTAGGAAAACTATGAGTCCCGAACCATCTCCTAATGCAGATAATGAATTTTCGTTTTCAAATGAACCTCTTGGAGTTGAAGATGATGATGAAGTGACAGAGTTCAAAATTAGAGCTTTCCTGGATGATAAGGTTCTATTTTAGTATTTATACTAGATCACATATATGCCGACTTTCAATTTAATAGGACTCAATGGTCATTAGGTTTTATTTTTACTAGCCATTCTCTTTAAATTTAAAATTATTGAAATTAAAAACTGTTTTTTATTTTCTTTGATGAATTACATTAGGCCTTTGAACTGAACAAGCTCCAAACACCTCTTTATGAAGAATTCTTTGGCAAATCAAATGCACCCATTCCTCCTGTGCCTGTTGCAGTTGCACAGAGTAAAGTTATCTCTGGTGTCTCAAATGTAACTTCAAAAAGCAGGTCTCCTAGTCAAGCTAAACGACGATTTTCGATGGCTAGCATTGCCATTGTAACAAGCCCTGGGAGTGATAGAAAATATTTTGCAAAGCTTAGTGGTGTGACTGCCCATAGTAGACCTTTGCAGGAAATTCAGCCATCTGAGCTTAATGAATCAAAGGAGACTCTTCATGAAGCTGGTCTGGAACCATTTAGTGTTAGGTGTGTATTTGATGTTTGATTGCAGATAGTGGCTGCACCTTTGTTTATCTATTATGAGCCTGCATACTAAAATTGAAGATGTTTTCATCTGCAGCGCAAGCTTCTCTGAGAGACAAAGGAAATGGAAAGAAGAACTTGCTGAAGAGCTTGAGCGGACGCGAGGCAAGTTTTTTGTTTTATCGACAGTTGAAAAATGCTGTTTCCCGTTTCTATCTCTTGTAGGTTTGGGGACTGCCCTTTTTCCATTTAGCCTTTGGGCTTTACAGATGCCAGTTCACCATGTTTTAGAAGTGTTATGGAAATACTAAAATCACTTTAAAAAAGTCTAAAATTGTTAAATCACCAAAAAACAGGGAAAGCATTAGAAATGTGGGAAAGAACTAGAAACTTTAAAGAGATTGCAAGCATTAATGAAATTCTCATAGAGTTTGACCTCCTTATTATAGGGATTTTATCTTTTAGCCTAAAGGTTAGACCTGACACTAAAATATCAGTTTGAACTAGTTCTGAGTACATATGCTTAGAAAATTTTGGATAGTTGACCAACATTGAATGTAAATATTATTCAAAATATGAGATATCAATTTTGTCAACCAACCGATCAGCTGGAGTATAGTTGAAATTTCGTACTGATTACATTTTGGTTTGTGGTACTTGAATGAGATTAAGCGATTTGCGCCCATAACAAATGAACTCAAGTGCTATGAAATCATTTAGAGACTGAGTTCCTTATTATAGGGCTTTTATCTTTTAGCCTAAAGGATAGACCTAACAATATACAATTTTAGTCGCAACTAGTTAGAGTACAAATGCTTACAAGATTTTGGATAAATGACCAACCCTTGATGGGAAATATCATTCAAAATATATGAAATATTCAACTTTGTCAGTAACCAACTGATCTGCCAGAGTATTGGTTGAAGTTTGGAACTGGTTACGATTTTTATTTGAGGTACTCCTAGATGTGCATGACATTTTTATTTGCCCAACCTTCAAACTTGTTGATAATACATCATCATATCTTTGGCATTGCTTTATCTGTTAAATTACATATTACTCGCTTCAATTTACACGTTTTACTCACGAAATTTAAGCTTAGAAAATCACCCATTTGAACTTCAAGCATTTAATTTTATACTATTGTTTATCTATTAGTTCTTTTTTAACAAGACGCCTCCTTGTATGAAACCTGGTTATATTAATAATAAAAATTTGTCGATGCCCAAATGATTACGGTTCAAGCAGTACATTTCCCAAATCAAAAGTTTAGAGGTAATTTGCCAAAAATCTCAAGTTGGAGCAGGTTCCTTTTTTTATTGCTTAAAAAAATAATCTTATAGCCTTTTTTTTTCTTTGATTTGCTAGAGCATGAAAATATGTTTTATTTGGCATTATGTCTACAATATTTTCTGGAAACATGACAGTGGCAAACTTATATTGCAGAGGTGATGCGTCAAACAGGTGGAGGGAAGATAACATCCCCAAAGGATCGCAATTTTCTTAGAGATCGATAGATTATCCTCTGCTTTTCCAGGCATTGTCTATTCATCTTGACGTTTTCCTGTAAAGAGGAGGAAAAACTGTTTTTCCTTTGAAGAAGTTGCAAGTATACAACAACTTTTACCATGCCCAGAAACCTTGCAACGAAGAATTACAAATATTGGCTCGGCAGGAAAATGTAAAATTTGTAGTATATTGATATTGATTTTTCTTCTCTTTCAATATTTCCTTATGATAGCGAGATATGCATATAATGTATTGAGTTATGTATAAAAATACCATTTTAATAGGAATAAGTGAATAAAGTTTTATAAGCTTTATGGAGTATAGAATGTATTGAGTTAAGAACAATTTTGATTATTGGTCTAAAAAATCCCAATAAATTCTATTTGTTCCCTAAGCTAATGAAGAGGATCCTTGGGGAATCTCTAAAGTTATTTTCACATTGGCGGTGGGGGACAAAAAATATCAAAAGATGCACTTTTTTCCTGTTAGTATTTTCTAATAACACTATATTGTTCAAAGTTTTCAGCGTGACCCCTCAACAATTAAACAATAAGATTGGAAGGAGATGATACTTTGGGAATGAGGGGATGAATTTTGTTAACAAAGAATCAAAGTGAATCAAAAGATGATTTTGTGCTGGGGGAGGCCAGGTGGGCATGTCTTTTTTCTCTTTGGTGGCACAAATGAAACTTCCTAGCATGAAAAACCTGGATTCTGATCAGAGAGGATCAATATGATTATGAAAAATATGCATGAAAATATCATATGAAGATAGAGAAATCAACATTTATTACAAAAATAAAAACAAAAATGATGATACTTTTTGTGCCTGAGAATGCAAAATTGTGGGGTTTTTGTTTTGGTAAAACATGATTCTTTTTTTTTTTTTTTTGACAAAATAAACAATATTCATTCATTCAAATGAAAAGAGTACATCGATGTAATACAAATTCATAATCGCTAAAAACAAAAAGGATAAATCTGCGAACAAACTCACAGTATCCATGTTAATAGCATAAAACGGCAAATTACATATGCCTACAAATATGACTATATTGAAGTGTCTGGAATATCCATGTCTCCAGATCTGTAGCGTTGATGACACCAAAGTCGACATTGATTGGATCTGCACTAGATCAGATCTATTCCTTCAACCTGAAACAAATGAACACCGCACAAAGACGGGACAACAAAAACACCGCACAAAGACGGGACAACCAAATACACCGTACAAAGACGGAAAATCAAAACAAGCAAATATGTGAAAATCACACTTATTTATTATAATAACGAGAAAGAAAAGCAATTTGGAGGGATGATTTTAGGTCAAAATTGACCTAAAATCACCCCTCTTCAATGGACTAAAAAGAAGAGAAAAAGTAGTGGTGACGGCTAACAACAGAATAGAGTTAGTTAGGTGCCAAATTGGAATTTTAGGAATGGAATGGGTTAGGCCCACTTTTCTTTGTCCCACAAATGTTAGTGCCGACCTCTTTGCTCATAAAAAAAAGTTGCCATAACAAAGTGCAAGCAAAAAACATGATTCTTTTGTGCTTTCAATTCTTTGACAACAAGTGAAAGACTCATTATTTTATATCTTTTTATTTCAACCCCTAGTTTTTTGAAATTATTGGTAATTCAAAATTTGATCAGAAAATAATTAAAAATATGATCAATTATTGTATTAGTCAGAATTTAAATTCAAATTCTTCAAAAGAATTTATCAATAACTAAATCTTGTTAGTCATGTGAGGCTCAATCACTTGATTAAAATATTTGTTTAGTTTGTTTGTAGAAATGTTATGAAATATTTGCATAAAATTAAGGGTTAAATATTTTTTTTGACAATGGTTAAATATGTTTTTAGTTCCAATCAAATGTTATTCTATCAAGTTGTAAATTTTACTCTGCAGTGGAAGGCTCATTTATTTTTAAAATTGGTATTATTTTTATTTATTAACAAGGAGAAAGAAATACTCTTCATGTAAACACTTTGTCTTGCATTTAATGTCAAAAGTGTCATTTTCATTATTTTTTAAAATGCACAATCTCTAACTAGTATTTTATCTTCTCTCGATCACAATAACTTACTTTGCAATTTGCTATTGTTCTTGCCAACAAGTAAATCTACCATAAACTTGAAAGAAAAATAAAAATATAAAATGTTTTCACAAAATAAATAGACCTAAGAAACTCATCATTGTCAAAAACATACTTTCACATTGTGAAATTGAGGTGTGTCATGATATTTTGTTGGTTCCCTCCACTTGAAGTAATCATATTTGAGGCGCATTAAACATTAAATGCGAGTATTTCTTGCATATGGAATTTGAACGATGGTTTGTCATTTTATGAGAGTCTAACTCATTCTGCTAGAACTAACCTCTGTTGGTAGGTGTGTCATCATTCTGAATAATTCTTATCTCTTCTTTTGTAAAAATCACTCGCATCAGGTTGAATTTTGAATTCCATTTTTCAAAATCGAATATATATATTTCAATACTCCATATTTTATTAGTATGAGATCTTTTATTAAACTATTATTTGTTAGATTGTAACTTTTTTAATAATGTTTATTGTATTAGTTTAATATTTTTTTACTCATTCTTGTGTTTCAAACATAATTAATCATTGTTATTTTGTAGTGTTAATTTTTAGTAGATTATGTTATATCAAATTTATTAATTTACTTTAAATTTATAACATCAATAAAAAAATTTACAACCCGAATCAATTGAAAATTTTGGTCCAAATTAAACTCCATCTAATTGAATTATTTTTTAAACAAGTTATCTAAATCAAACCGAACTACATGACATTTTATCAATTTTACTTCAAAATTAATCCAAATTGCACCACGAATATTCATAATTTGTTATATATATAATATAAGACTTGACTTCACTCTATATGTCACATTCATCATTCATTGTTGTTTGAAGGCAAGTAAAGCCATAGGATCCCTAAAGAGTAAGCGCATATATATGCATATATATACACGTAAGATTCTTATGTGATATGGTTATGATTGAAAGTTGTCTCTATGCTTGTTTTGGTCCTTTTTTATTTTATCATGATCGCAAGGTTTTCAACTTTTTTTTTTCCTTCTTGTTGTGGAATAAACTTATTTGGGATATATTCTTCAACACAATCCGTGTCATTGAAAAAATCTTAAAGAGGAGAGACGAAGTGGTGTGGTCCAATTGCTTGTACCATTGTACGTACACTGTAAAACCTTTGCGAGCAACTCAATATCAAATATTCCAAATCAAAAGGAAGGATTTTTATTGGATGCAAAGTCTACACTGTAATAACAAGTTAGATATAGCTCGTTAAACTACTTAAGCTAAAGATTAAGAAGAAAATTAAAATAATATTGTAATATGTTAACAATTAACAATTTGTCATTAAAAAGATATATCGTATTGGTTTAAGTTTTGAAAAGCTTAATTTTCTTGAATAAGGTTTCACATTTAAATTTTACAAATTGATGAAAAATAAAAATACAATTTTAAGTAAAGTCTCAAGTTCGACCACTTGATTCGACTAAAATTAACCATAGTTTTCGACTCATATTAACATATAATTTTCAAATACTTACAGATCTAGAGTCTAGGCAAAAAAAGTTGTGTAATTTTAAGCCTAAATAAAACAACTCACTAAGACATACCTCAAAGCAAGGTTGTCAGAATCGAGAGTTTACGTTAACTCTTTTTGTCTAGGTAAAATCGAAACGTAAAATCGAAACGTAAAATAGTCGATTTTACCTCATATTAAAATATTATTAATTTTATATACATAACATGTATATATACTTATATAATACTACAATGCATTAATAATTTAAAATTTCAAAGCTAAAATATACTAAATCACCGTAATAAAATGTAATATTCATAAAAATTGGGTTTTAAAAAAAAAAATCAATTTTTTATTTTTTTTAAAAAAAGGTAAAATCGTCTCAAAGAGTTAAAACCATGGATTTTACACGATTTTGCTACGATTTTACACGATTTTAGAGATTTTACTACGAGTTAAATCGTGTAAAATCGTTCCAGATCACGATTTTACCAGAAAACGATTCTACCAGCGATTTAACTCGTTTTTGCTACCTAAAAACGTAAAAACTATGGTTTTTACGTTTTAAATCGCGATTTTAACAACCTTGCCTCAAAGTTCAAAGAGCGTATCTTATATAATACCTGAGCTAAATATTAACTTAGCTTAAATGCAGTTTTACCCCCCCTATTTTGAGTGAATCGGAATTTCTCCCCCCTTATTTTAAAATCCGGAATTTTACCCCTCTTATTTTATAATTTTTTGGATTTTACCCCCCTAAAGCACAAATGCAACATGTCATGTTTGGTTTAATTGAATGATCCAAGAAATTGTGAGGCACTAAGCACAAATGCAACTTGTCTTTGTATTGTTATGCTGTTTTTGCTGTTGTTTTTTTTTTTGCTTCCAGTCTTTGCGTGTGTTTTGTTTTTGCCATGGTTGACCTCATGGTTGGTTTTTTGCCACTTCTTGTGCTTGGTTAACTAGCTCATATAAATTAAAATTTTGCAATTATAGAAAAATATTATACTGTGTTGATTATAGGCTTAAGCTTGAAATATACAAACAATATTGTTGATACAATCCAGCACCACTCACCATTTCTCAAAGGCTCAAGCGTGTTCTCGATATGAATGATTGATTGATGAACACAACTAGTAAAACAACACTACTACTTTCTTTCTTTCTCTGATAGTAAGTTGTTTAATAACAATAACAATACTATATAGCAGCACCCAATAATGAAAAGGCAAAGTAAAGTCAAGATATATAGGATAGAAATTCAACACCGTTTGTATTCATATCAGGAAGTAATATGTATAATCTATTTAACTTTTGTATGCCATAATCCAATATTTATGCATACTGCTTCACAATTCCTCGGATCATTCAATTAAACCAAACATGACATGTTGCATTTGAGCTTTAGGGGGGCAAAAATCCAAAGAATTATAAAATAGGGGGGGTAAAATTCCGGATTTAAAAATAGGGGGGGTAAAATTCCGATTCACTCAAAATATGGTGGGTAAAACTGCATTTAAGCCAACTTCTCACCGATGTGAGCTAATCTTTATCCTTGGACCAAACTTCAATTGATGATTGATCAAATAGTCTTTTTTTCTCTCTTTTTTTTTTTTGGTTAAGTAGTTTAATTTAATAGTTGAAATTTTACTTTTTAAAATGAATAAGTGGGAGTATCAGAGATTGCACCTAATCTCAGCATAATACATATGCAATGTTCTTACCACTTAGCTATGATCAAATAGTCTCTTTTATCAAAGAGTAATTAGTAGGGTTCTTTTTCATGGTAAAACAAAGAAATTAGTTTAATTAGTGCACCGTCACACTCATGTATTAGCTTTAAGCTTATCCATTTTGTTGGTGAACGACAGATCTAGGCCATATAAATTTATTCCACACAATCTAACTGACCCCATCTCCCTTTTGGATTAAAAACTTTTATTAGGTACTTTGAAATAATGATGATTTTAATAATAGTGATAGTAAAGAATTTATGATACTCGCGTCATATATAGTTATGTGTTTTAATTAAATTATTACATGGTCAACAACATATATAGAACGTTGCTCTCCAATAATTAAGGTCATGCACACATATGGTTTTGGCTTTCCTTTGTATAAGTTCATGAATTATGAATAACATGATGTTATAAATAGTCAATTAACAACTCTATTAGTTTATTGAAATTAATTACCTTCTTTTTATGTCCCCTTTCAGTGGGTGTTATGTGTTAATATGTTCATGGTTGGGTGGATGTATGTGTGTGGTGGGGTCTTAGGGCTCTAAACTAAACTTAGGAGGGTGCATGATTGAATGGTCATGTGACAAATGTTGTTCCTTTTGTTGGGTGACGCCATGGCAAGTTAGGCCCACCAAGAATGGCAAAAAAAATCTCTTCTTTGTAAAGTTCAATCTTTCTTTTCTCTTCTTTGTAACAAATGTTGTTCTTTTTATTTTTTTTAGGCTTAATAGATCTTTTGGTCCCTGTATGTTCATGAATTTTTGGTTTTAGTCCCTGTATCTTGTTTTGTTACAAATAAGTCCCTCAATGTACAAATATTTTTGGTTTTAGTCCATAAAATCAAAATCCGCAGGAAAATCTGAAGAAAAATTTCCACAAAAACTGCAAATTTTCCTGCGGATTTTGACTTTAGGGACTAAAACCAAAAAAATTTATACATTCAGGGATTTATTTGCAACAAAACAAAATATAGGGATTAAAACCAAAAATTCGAGAACATACAGGGACCTAAAGATCTATTAAGCCTTTTTTTTATTCATACTAATATCGAACTTTGTTTAGTTCATTCAATAGTAGTATAACTTTGTTTTGTTTCATTAAAAACAAATTAAATTATGGAAAGTGCGTTTTCCATTCAAAAGTTGCATAATTGTAATTCAATTGCCCATTATGGAAAAGCTCCCCCATGCAAACCGAAGAAAGGAAAAACCAAATAAGAAGCAAGAGAAAAAAGGAAAATCACTCCAATATATGCAATATAGATAAATACAAATAATTTTTATAGAAATGATACTTGTGAATGTTACCGTAAAGACTAATCACTCAAGTCACAAAAAACCTCATAAACACACAACATTGTTAATTACTTATTTAGACTCAAGACTACATTTTATATATAAGTTAAAAAATCTCAAACCATTATTAGATTAATTCAAATATAAATTAACTTAGAGCCCGTTTATTACTAGTATTTCTTTTAATTTAAATTTTTATAAGATAAAAATCACTTTTGGTATTTTTCATCTGTTTATTATAAATACATATTGCTAATCATAAGAAAAAAAAAATACATATTACTAAAAAATGACTTTGAAACTCATTTTCCCTTAAAATATGAATTTCCTATTAGAATATTTTCTAATATTTTGTGGGCTACAATCAATTGTGGGTTTTAGTTTTAATTAAAACGGGTTGATGTTGTTGTGATCCATTTGATGATGCTTAGACCCAATAATTGTGATCAGTAATAATGGGCTTTGAACACTAATTCTGATTTGTGTAGAAATAAAGTGTAGGTCCAACCTCTAGTGTACATGATGGGTAGTATGGCTAGGGTTGTTATCTTATAGATAGATAGGCTAGGTCCCCTTTGCCGTCACGTTATCACACGAGCCATTCGCCGTAATAAGCTTGTCTGAGGTTTGCCCCATTGATAACCTCAGATCCGTAGCATGTGAACAGGCAGAGGAAGGCCTTGTCTAATATATCGATAGTTTCGATATCGGCTATTCCGATAACAATTGATTATGATTGTCATCTGATCAAGTAAGTGTGTTCTACTTTCATATAATATATCGATCTCTAAATTTTAATTCTTACATTTCCGACATATGACTTTTTTATATATAAAAACAACTAACTTCATTATATTATAGTAAAAAATGCAGAGAAGCTTTAAATTTCTTTTCGAAAATTTCTAAATATTACATTTCTATATTGAATATAAATTTTTTTTTATTTAACTTTTCATATTAGAATTGATGGAATAATTTTTACTCTAAATGATTATAGTTTTTCAATTAGTAAAAAAAAAAATTTGAAACTAAGGCATCATCCTCGCACTTTTTTATCAAAAAGGTAATTCATTTACAATTAGTCATTTTTGTTAATATATAAATGTTTAGAAGAGTTGGATTTCTGGAATGAGTGAAGACAAACTTTGAAGTTGGATGAATGCTTACAAAAGTACTTATAAATTATTTTATTAAAGAAGTTCTTAAATCGATAATAAGAGTTAAACTCTCTTTCTTACGAAGTATGAATCAACTTCTTACCAACTGAACTTCATTATCTTAAATTAGTATATTTTTTTTGGGTCCAAGTATGTCTTATTTCACAATTGGCTTAAAAACTTGGTGCTATAAGAAAGTATTTATTTCTTTTTGTCACACAAATGAAATCTAATTAAAATGCCTAGATGCTTAACAAACAAGAAAACCAGCTGTTTCTTTTGCAAAGAGGCCAAAAAACTCCATTGTGATGTGCATCCCATTGGCCTCCAAACTCTTTCACTAATGTAGTTTACTTTTTACACATGGCACAATAAGAGTGGTTTGTATTTGGTACTTTGGATTAGATCAAATTCAATGACTTCGTGGATTGCATATATACACTTGATTTTTTTGTTTAGGAAACAATTTTAATCCAAGGCTAACGGATTCTGAAGCCCACAAATTATCTTCCTTTTTGTGTTTAGTTTTAGTCAATGGCATCATCAATTTTAAAGTTGTACATTATATCATTAGTTTAGGACTTTCTTAGAAATTGAAAGTTAATGTCACCTGCTTATGCTTTGTAGCCAAATAGTGAAGTATTATTGCTTTAACAAAAGAAAAACTTTTCAAATTAAAATTAGTTAAATCTTATTTGAAATTAAGTAGTAGTATGTCATAATATAGATTAAATGAATTGTTTTTGTTGTATAAACTATTAATTTGTTAACATACTTATTTTTGAAAAATAGACTTATTTTTGTTGAATTATTTTTGTTGTACATAACTAGTAGTATGTTAACCAACGACGTTAAGTCTAGCATAAAAAGCTCCGCAACGCCACGAACTAAGATTCAAATTTAATTTGAAAGAGGAACTTTTATTTAGTCTCGACAATGCCTTAAATAAATTTACTTCCAATTGAAAAAAAATACACGGAAAAACATAAAATCTATTAACTTGTAGTATATCAATGGGAGTTGAGTGTAATAGAAGGAGCAAGACTTCCATAATTTTACTAACCAAAGTTCAAATTTCGAATGAAAGAGAAATCCATCTTCAAATAGGGAGAGGGAACACATGAACAAAACAAATTTACTAACTTTTTTATCAGCTATATTAAATCACTTTAGAAAAATTATCTTTTAAGATATTAATCATCCGATTTTTAAGAAAAAATAATTATAATAATTTAAAATTGGACCTTAAAATAAGTAAAACCTAAAAAAAATAAAAATATTCCATAGGAAATCAGACTAAATTAAGTTCTATAAACAAGTTATTCCTTAAATATGACCTATTAACAGAAAAAAAGCAAGAAAAGATGAGCCATCTTACATAAGAGAGACATACTTTATAAAGATGGAAGGATCCAATGAAGCAATACCTACCTTTGAGAAACATTTTACTACAAACAACTCTTCATTGTCAATTTGTCATGGTGCTATGTCTGCTAAATATTAGTAGTAGTGCATGTTTGCACATGAGTTAAGGGTACGGAGTTAGGATCATCAAGCATTACCAAAGGTAAAGGTACAACTGTACAATACAAATCAACACAACACAACACAACATGGGATGTATGTATGTATGTATTTATGTGGTTTATTCAATTTAGTTAGGAGCGTGCGACCCACCTTGTTGAACTTTCATCGCCCATTTTAGCAATAAAAAAAAATAGATTAATGGTGGAAATTGTTGCACAAATGTTAAAATTTATGTGTAATCTAAAAATCTGATTTCAATTTAACGACCGTAATTAATTATTGAACTACTTTTTCATTTAAAATTTAAAGTTATTTTTTTGCGTGATGTGTAAATATAATCTAATCCAACTTATTGATAATCAGATTGATTTGGTTTTAATGTTAAATCTACATGTTAATAAACATTCAACTTAAAATCATAAAAAAAAGACAATTCATCAATTTAGATATGATTTTTGCTAACATGTATCATAAGCCACATATTAAGAATCTAAAAATAGAAACATTTCTCTTAAAAATTATGCAGTTAATTTGTGAAAAGTTTCAAAATATAATTAGATATACTCATTAGATATTAATGTTAGTCAAATTCGACCGGATACATCTCAGAAACATCTAAAATATCTATCTCAAATCAAATTGAATCATATCCGGTCAATTTTTGCCGCATTGGCGCATTCAAAACAACTATAGACATTAGTTTGTGAACGGACTATTCATATTTTAATATAAATTTTGGTTTTTCTAAAAGTAAAAAACTATTAAGCACAAAATATATAAACTGTTAGATCTCAATATCTAACGACCACATTTGTCTTTAATGGGTGAATCTAGTAAAAATCTAAGTTTTAATCATGGTCCTATTCAAATATGAAAGAGGGGGATTGGTTTAGATTGTGTTTCAGAGTAACATATTTGGGTGGTCCAATGTATTGGTACATCTCATGTATACAAATCCTTTTGTGGTTTGTTACAGTCCCCATTAGAGTACTTTTTTTTGTCAATTGATATATCTGAAAAAGGATAAGATCTAAACACAGGCTTTGGTCAGTGTCCTTTTGTTGGCAACAAGGGAAAAAAGGTGTGGTTGCTACTTCAATTGGCCGTTAGTACGGTAAATATAATGGATGTGCGATTCGGATCTTATGGCACATGTTCCACTTACTTTGAAATTTTTTACTCCATTCTTATTCTTATGTAACAAATATTAATGAACATGAAATAATGGAGCCGAGAGAGTGTAGTTTGAACATGCCATGATTAAATTACTAGCTCTATAAACACTTGGAAGACAAAATGCCCAAGAAACCAGCAGACAAGGAAGGATGGAAAATTTTCATGAATTTTAATGTTGTGTTTCTTTTTTAGCAAGAAATTAGTGATATGTTAAGTGGGTGAAGTAAGGGATGTGAATGACTTATCTCAAAGTTGATCAAGTTAGTTCAAATGCTACATTTACTTTCTTTTTCTATGGCAAATGTATTATTAATAAAAATCAGTCTCTACACAAGACGAACAAAGACCGGTAAAAGATGACTGCAAAACAAAGACACCGTATATAAGCGGATATGTACTATTACACTGTGTACCAACATGTTCATTAACATTTCATGCCATCACTTACAGAGAATCAGTTTTATCAAGTCTGGAATGTACATTTTTTTACTGGTCAAGGAAAAGAGGTTTTGATAATTCAGAATTTGACCGTAAGATAAGTAAAATCTGATTAAGAATTGTTCCTACTGAAAATCGAATACAAATTCTTCCGAATGACTCGTTCGAAGGAGAACTCATTAACTATTTTACCGGTTAAATCAAGAATTTTGATTAAACAATGACCCATGTTGACACAAGTATCCAATTTGAAGGACAAAATTAAGTATTTACTCTTCAATCTATTATCTATTTTACTAACATTTTCAATTTTTTCAATTTTATTAATTTATTATAGAGATTAGTCTTTGTTAAACATCAAAAATACCTGATTTATACAACCCATATACATAATTTTCACTATCATAGTATCATGTATTTTTGCTATACTTAACAAAAGTTAATCACCCTACCCTTTATCCAAATATTTGTAAAATTCTTAACCAACTAACTAAGGGCATTCAAAACGTGCGGTTTGCTTGCTACCCAAACGTGTAATTAAGTATCTCCTAGAAACAGAGCAACGATAATAACTACCAACCAGAACATGAATAAGACCATAGTTTATGTCACAACAAAAAAACACACACACGGGAAATTCATTAAACAAAACAAGATCAATTCACAAAAAAGGACAAATATATTTAAATCTTCTTTTTTATTTATTTATACATAGATAAATAGTTGCGAAAATTAAAATATCATAGTTTTAATTAAGAAATGGTAGTAACCATCCAATGTGTCTCACCCCAATTTAACAATTCTTTTTTTTCATTTTCACCATTTTCTTTGCATCTTCTAATTCTCTCATACTTTTCCGTTCTTACGTCACTACCTTTCATCTTCTCACATGCAACAACAACACTTTTTAGTTCTTTCTCCTCTGCTTCCTCCTCTGTTTCTTCCTCTGTTTTTTCCTCTGTTTCTTCTTCAACATCTTGTATTTCTCCAAAAATCAATTTATTTTCACAAATTTCTTCTTCATTGTGTTGTTGTTCATTTTCATCTATGATATCATCATCAACTTCAACATCAACATCAACATCACCATCTTCTTGTTCTTCTTCTTCTGGGTCAGAATCTATAGTTTGATTTGTCAAAAAACATAGGCGAAGACGGCCATTGCTTCGATCAGCTTGAAAGCAAGAAGTACTTGGTGGGACCTTAGTGACTTCAATAACTAACCTTCCATCTTCACGGTGAGGTCTAACACGAAGAGATTCCGATCCTCTTATCGTTGTCAGAGGTGGTGGAAAATTCTGAGTTTTCACTTTCTTAGTAGCTGCTAAAACTTGACGACAAGGTTCTTTTTTCTCCTCCATTGTTCCCATTAAAGACAACAACATGTCATTCTCTACAATGTCAGTACCACTCTCGTTACCAAGATTCTCTGTGCATAATTCAAGACTCTTTGGACTTAGAATCATAGAGGAACGTTTCTGTTGAGGATGAACATAGGTGGTGGATGTGGTTTCTTTTTTTGATGTATTTTGAGACATATTAGAAAGAGCATCAAGAAAATTCCAACCACCATTGTTGGATTTGGTTTGAAAAGTTTCTGTTTTGTGAATGTTTTCTTCATGGTGATGAGTTTTGATCATGTTTGAATCACGAAAACAAGATTTGAAGGGTAAATCAATGGAATGTTTTGGTGAAGGTATCCTTAGCCTAAGTGTTCTTGATTCAACAAGGTGAGATTCAAGATGTGTTTGTAATCCAGGATGGTAAACAATTGCAGCCATGATTGATTAATGTTTGTGTCTTAAGTACTAGGATGTTTCAATATTCAAATTAAGGTGAAAGACAAAAGAGTGTTCTTTGTTTTTTTTTTTAGATTGGAAGCAAGTGGTTAAGTGGTTTTAGGAATGAAGAGAGAGAGAGAGAGAAAGAAGGAAAGGGAATGTTGTGTGGAAGAAGTGAAGGGAGTGGAGGGTGTATTTGTAGTCCTAAAAAGTGTTTAGGACATGAGGTAAGAAAAAGGAGCTTTTTTGCGCCACTTGAAATTGAACATTTCTTAATCCACCACACAATACAAAAGAGAATGGATATAAAAATTTTCAAAATAAGGAAAACGAGGAAGCAAGGAGTAATGGTCTAAGTGTTGTTGTTGGTATTTTTTTTATTTTATTTTTTAGTATGTGTGACCTAATGTCAAAGAACAGGATTTGATGTTGTCATAATGCACACAATTTTCACACAGTTTTGCATGATGACCGTCTGATCTGAAATCGACATCTGATATTGCTTAGAGTTAATTTTATTAACATATAATCTGAGCCATCCGATTAGAAATGAACAATCCAGATTTAAACCGCGTGAAACAGTGTGTCTTTTTCTTTTTAATGGCAAATTGTTAGTTGTTAGTATATTTACAATGTTATATTAGTTTTTCTCATTGCCAGGACTTGAACCCTGGACCTCCAACTCCTTAACCTTTAGTTCAACTAGCTTACCGCAGAGGACTATGATCCAATGTCAAAGAACAATAATTTTGTACACAATTATTCTTCCTTTGCTTACAATATCAAGTGTACAGAAATTTGGGATTGTAGACATGTCCTTTTGTGGATTATCAATATTCAATGAAATATAAAAGGAGAGAGATGTGTTTATTTGGTTGAAAAATTCCATCTCTAATTTATGCGTATGAGAAAAAGTGGTTGAGGAAAATAATCAACCTCCTGTGACCTATGGTAAAAAGTTTGTGCATATAAAATGGAAACTCAAGAAAATATAGAATAATTTTATTTTTCACAAAATTACATCTTCAACTCTTTAACTTAATTCTAGGTACTTGTCAAAAAAAAAGAAAACTTAATTCTAGGTAACGATTTAGTATTTTATTATTTTTTTACGTATTTTTATCTTTTTGGTCATTTATCTATATTTGTATATAATTTTTCAAGTTGGTTGGGCCGGTTCGACGGCCCTAGCAGTTTTTGATCCTTTTGAAATATTTTACTTCATAAAATATAATATTTATGATTGAAGCTTCGAATATGAAAAATGACTAAAATATTATAAAAAAAAAAGATAAAAAATTAAAATGTTAAATGAAATTAAGTTACGAGTACAATATAATTTTGCCTATACTTTTTTAAGATCATTTAATTTGTAGATAACATAAGCACTATTAATTATTATGTTTCTTGTTGCTTCCCATATCAAAAAAGTAGTTAAAGTTTCATACTCATAATTTTGTGCAGATTTTTTTCTTCCCAACAAATATCAAATGTACAGAAATTTGATGTTGTAGGCATGTCCTTATGTGGAAATCAATGATCTATAAAAGGAGAGACAGGTGGATTTATTTGGCTGCAAAATTACCAGCTTTACTATTCTTTTCCAATAGTAAACAAACAAAAGGACAGAACACAATTGGATTCTCACAAATATTGTTTGATTCTTTGATTATGATTGCAGCTTCCTTTATATATTCAGAGTATTTTGTATCATACTCCCTCCGGTCCTATATATAAGAAAACATTTACTTTTTAGATTCATTGTAAAGTTGATGTATCTAGACAATAATATAGTATATATACATTAACTTTACAATGAATCTAAAAAGTCAACTTTTTCTTATATATGAGACTAAAGGGAGTAGAATTGAGGGGTCAATTTTTAGACTAATTTTAGGCTAATAATTAACTAATTGCTATTTTATTCAAAGCAAGTAAAAAAGAAGAAGTGAAACATGAGCACAAAGCCTTTGAAATAAAAGGTTAATTAGTGCTTGATGAATTCTAATACCATATACACAAAATGGTGAAGAGAATCTTATAATGGGGGGAAAATTCAATGTTTTACCAAAATTTACCATCAATAATTTATGATTCATTCACTAAAATGGTCTGTTTGGTACGTGTTTGGAAGTGAGTAGCATGCATCAATGATTATGTTTTGGGAAAATCTGGAACCAACAAAACAAGATCATATAGTATGCCTTTAATTTTCTGCATAGGGTTTGAAATTTCATACACAATAGTGAGTCCTACGAGGCATGATATGTTCTGTCTGCACTCATAAAACAAATTCAAATATCATCATCACAGCTTGCCTTGGTCCTTGGTTTACAAGTTTTTTAGTGGCATTCACATCACATTATTATTTTAATTCAAATATATGTCATCTGGATAAATTGATTTACACCGATATTTAATACTAAGATATCTCAATTTATAATTTATAATCGTGTTCAAATTTTGTCTTAACACGATTATAAAATGGTCATCGGTGTGTATCACAATTATTAATAGTAATTATTTTCTCTTATTAAATTTTAAATCAAAAGATATGTTCATTGTCAAATACCAATTTAAAATATTAAGCACTTCTTTGTCATTTGTCAAACTTCAAAATATAATATTTAAGTCAATATGTATGGCCTAAATGTATATATAATATTTAATTTTGAGATGCTCCTAATCCTAATCCTTGACACATAGTGAAGTGGTTTTGGCCACTGTTCACGAGCTTCAGCCATGCCACGTGTCCCCTTTAAAGTATTTTCATTTTTGTTTTTTTTGTTGCCTTATTATTGCCCTTTTGTTGGCTTATTATTGCTCTTTTGCCCTTTTGTCTTATAGGGAGGCCCATTTTTTGATTTATTCATTTCAATTTAATTTGTTATTTATTTAAGTCATTAATGCTTCCAATACCACACACTTTGTTTGTGGACTTTTTTTCAATGTGAGCTGTAAATCTTGCTTTCCAAGTTTTTGTACTACTAAAAAATTAATAAAAATTAATAAAGTATACTACATATTTGACTTTTGAGTCTGGTTACAATAAATTCAAATCTTGATGAGCAAGTAACAGGGCAATACTGTCTTTCTGTACCATTTCAAAACAATATAAATTGCCAACTTCCCTTCACAACACAAATGAACGCAATTGTCATTCTCTTTGCTTTAAATTGTTCTCTTGAGCCTGAAAATGGTAAACTCATTAGAATAGCTCTCCTCCACAATCAATGTTTTAGTGAAGCATTAATATATGAACAAAGCATGAAACCGGTTTGAGAAAAGCAGTTTTTCTATCAAGCATAATTACATGAATATGTCATTAGTGAATGAAAGTCATTACAATGCAACCAGTTTTCAAGTCACTTAGATGTGAATCTCAAAGCAACCGGTTTTCAAATAAGGTGTTCAAATTAAGCCATATATTCTATATACTTATTATGTGCAAAAGAAAATAAAGATCTCATAATCACCAAGAAGCAATATTATTAAATTTATAAAGAACATGGTATAACAAATCAAGTTCAGAGACATATGATGCTAATTAGAGTATCTCCCATTGAATTCACTTATTAATTTCTTAAGCTTAACTAACTATTACTTATTTTGTTTTCACAATTGGAACATGTACATGATTATTTCAATTTAAGGACCCTCTTTGAGTAAGGAGCCTTTGCTTAAAATAAATTAATTTAATCAATTAAATTAGAAACTCTTGGAGTAAAAAGTGATTGAAATCTTATAAGAGTCTTGGCATAATATTATCCACCTAATAGTAAAATAAGAAACCATAATGAAATTTATGACCTTCAACGGAAGAAAAAAAAGAGAATAAACTCAAATGTGTGCCAAAAAAACACCTCACATTGTATGACATAGCAAGAGCTTGCCAAGGACCATCAATTAGAAAGAGTTCCTCCCAAACCGTCCAAAGCATCAGAGCTATCCTGTCACACAACAAAACCACTTAGTGCAATCCTTTATGAGAGAACATGGGTCAAATCTAATGAATTTCCTTCACAAGCCAGAATCACGATAAAATTTTATAAAAAATGCTCTACAAAGTTGACAAATTCAGGTTGGGAATCATTAAAATGAAATGGGTTTCGTGTTGAGTACCATTTCTGAAAATGAAAGTAGATAAACAAGAATTTGTATGAAATGGGATTCTTGGGGACTATGCACTTCCCTCCCTTAACTCAAATACAAGAACCTAGAAAATTTACAATTCCACACTTAATTTTGATCAATTTCCCTATAAATTAATATGTCTAGGAAAAACTATTATAGACAAAAAGTGATTGAAATCTTAAGATAAGAACTCAAAATAAGTTGCATCAATAATGATCAATGTAAATTATAGAAAAATAGAAAAATAACCCTAAGCCATCTTCTTACATGACTCTTTGTCACTTTGAAATCCTGGATATTCATAGGCCTGTTCAACTTTTACATCCTGAGCATCTTGGCTATTTGACCTTCAGTATCTTTCTTCCTTTTTTTTTCTTCTGCTGAAAACAAGTATGGTAATCAACTTAATAATATCATAGAATCATAGGATTATAGTAATTGCAACCAAGACCTTTTTTTATCTCTTGCTGAACTAATTATCTAACAGGAATATAAGCAATTGTGGTCCATATCTTCTGCATTTACAAATTTATGAAGATAATAACTAAGTAGTAAGAGCACTCATGATAATAACTAAGTAGTAAGAAAGCACTCATGATAATAACTAAGTAGTAAGAAAGCAAATCTTGAGAGATAAGATAATAATATAATTCAGTGGGATAACGTAAGAAACTAATCCTATGAGGTAATTCAAGATGTTATAAGATATATTTTCTTATATTTTAACACTCTCCTCAAGCTGAAGGTTAAGTACAAGTTTGTTGCAAATATAACCTCTTAAAGATAAAATTACGCAAAACTTATTAAAATAGTGTAACAAATACATGGTTAAACTTATAAACTTATTTAATCAAAAAATAAGTGCAGAAAATTATGAATATATTATCATAGAACCATCACTTTTGTTCAAAGAAATTTGAGTTTAATGGAAACCGATGCACGAAAAAGAACACTTTTTTTTATTAAAAAAAAAAAAAAATATCTCTGAAGACTAACAAGAAAAGTTGTTCAAATCTCCTCGACAAATACAAAACAGAACCAAGACAAAACGAGGGTTTGTACACAACAAATTAAAATGAGGGTGTAACACGTACCCTTGGCTACAATAGATACATGTTTGACTGTGGCTTGAAGCTACTGCAACCAGAGTCCAACATACCTGAAACAGAAGAAAAATTTATTATCTTAAAAGGGAAGATCCAAATTGAAACAGAACAATACGAAAGAATATCGTAAAAAATTAATCATTGCAGCGGCGATGACTTCCGACACGGTGGTCGACGATAACAGTACCCATATCGTGAAATAAAGCAGTGAAACAGAGAGTACACATTATAAGGATTACAGATCCGATACTCACTCTATGGAATAGATAAGATGTGGTTGACAATGGAGATTTTGACGGCAATGGTTTGGTGATTAAACAAAAATAGTCCTTTCCCGATGGATAGTTAGAGACATGAGGAGATGAAGAACAGGAGGTTGTTTTGGTCAAACGAGGGCTGGCTCATCGGTGGGTGTTGGAGCAAGCCTTGCGGCGGCGTATTATGAGGGAGAGATGAAAGAGCGCATCATAGATTAGGGTTACAATGAGACTGTAGAACCAAGCAGAATGAAAAAAAATTGCCTAAGAGATAAAAGTTGTGGGTCTAGGGGTATTGATTAGGCTTGGCCCAACTCTGGTAGCATATGGTGGTGTTTATCTAAACCGGTGGTGTGAATGCTATTGTGACCAAATTTTCATTTTAATTAAATTTAATAAAACAATTTCTTTCCTTTGTGGTGAATAATAAAATAAAGTAGAATGTTAATATGTTCCTTCAAACTATTTTTATGAAGATATATATGGTCAATTTTTATTGAAACTTGTCATTTAAAAAAAAATTGTTTCAAATTATTAAAAGCAGTGATTTCAAATTATTAATACTTTTGATTTAATTTTTTTTGTTTTGGTTAATTGATTGCTTCATTTTAAATTAACTAATTCCTATTGTATAAAATCTTTTGTATGTTATAGATAGTTCTTATTGATATTGTTAGTGATGAAAATTTTCTTTTTTTAATATTATATAATATAAAATAATAAACCGCATATTTTAATTTATACTTTGAGATAACAATCGTCTCTTATTAGTGCTTAACCCCTCATATGACATAGTCAATTATTATAAACTTTGATGTATTTTGTTTTAAAATATGTGGTCATTTTAATTTGTTAATCTTTTTTTTTTCTATTAGTTGACTTTGTTCAAAAAGTATTTTGGATTTAGCTTTATAATATGTTGATTCTTATTCTGATTTTATTCTGATTCTTATTCTATTTGTATTGATTTAATATCTTCATATTTATATTTAATTATTCATCTTCCACCAAATCCGCATACAAAATCTTCATTCCCCTTATAAATAGACATGCAAATATTTTTTTTCTATTCACATTAGTTTTGGTTTCTTCTCTTCTTCTTACGTCTATCCTTTTACTTTGAAATCAAACATTGTATCTTTGCATCTTTGAAAAATATAGAAATAATATTTAATCCCCCTTAGGCACTGATATTTAGACTCTAATCATCATCTTTGCCACTTATTTTTGTATTATTCGCTTAGGTATTTTGTATACATTATTAAAAGGTTAATGGATATAGGTATATACAGTAACTGTGTAAACCATTATGTTTTTCTCATTCGTCCCGAACATGTAATTAATGACCTCTAATATAAACCAACAGTACTGCATGCAACTTATCATTTTAGTTTTGGACTGTATAAATTTTCCACCAAATAACTAAGAGAATATTGCATTCATCCTGTTCCATTTTACAGATTGTCTTATTATCTTGCCAATATGCCATCGTCACATTGCCTGTCAACTGCTCGCGAGATAATGAATTTACATGACCAAGCTGTGCAAGATTACAGTCATATAGACAATTCAAACACTTTGTTTATTTTAAGAGGTACAGTCGCTATTCTATACTTTCAATTAATTGATGTTTTCACACTTTGCATGTAGCTCTCTTTTTAATCATAATATTGCAATCGACCATGATATACTCAAAAACTTTTATTTGTAGATATTGATCCCACTGTCCAAAGTTACTCCCTTATGACAAAAACATGCTTTGTCGAATTTGATCCAATGAATGTAAGTTAGAATACTGTTTTGCTCATTTAAAATTTCCAGATATTAAATATAGACTAACTGCTTGAAATTTTGTATAGCCCCGCGCAAAGTTACCTGCGTGTTTAACACGGGACATAGGTAAATACATTGGGAATTATGTGATGTTGGAGGATCCAAAAAAAAATCAAGTTCAGGTCTCTATCGAGAAGAAGAACTCAAAAATATATTTCACATGCGGCTGGACCCGCTTACGACACTTATACCGGCTTGATTCTGGTGGATGGGTCACTCTTCTATTTGTAAATCCTACTCTTTTTCAGATAAAGATTTGGCAACTTACAGGAATTGAGAAAGATTATCCCCAGAAAAATCCTCCCCATATGCTAATGTTACATCAAGAATCCAGTGAATGCTTTAGCAATGGCCCTGTACCGATTTTTATATCTCCAAAGAGTTTCATGCATACACTTGAAAAATCCTTGAATCCGGCAGACGTTGGATCAGGAGTCTTGGTAAGTTCTTTCTCTTTTGCTACTTATTATCTCTCATGTATTATGTGTAGTTAAGTGTTTCATATAGCAAATAACCTTTTGTTTCAATAATAAACAGACACTCACTTGGAATGGATTTTGCAAAATCGCACTTCCTAATGAAAATTTTGAAATAACTATGGTAGACTGGCTAGGATATATCTGGAAGTGCCATCTTGAAATTGATGAACATCCTGAAAAAAATTGCAAGATTACCGGTGAATGGCGAAATTTTTGCCGAGCACGTAGGTTATCAGATGGTGTTACTGTCAAATTTGGTGTCACGGATCACTCAAACAATAAAGTCGTTCATTTAAAGATATCTCCTTTCATAGGCCTTCGCACAATTTTAATTGCTCCTACAACAGTTGAGGGCCAAAAACCTTTCTATCAATCAGAGAATTACTTCATGCTATAAAGAATGCCAGGCTTTACCATTGGAACTTTATATGCCAAACTTAGTGAAAGATGATTTTGTATTTTGTATCCACCAGTGGTAATAAAATATTTTTTAGTGGATCTGTGTTGGAATTTTACTACCTCACATTTTTTTTTTGTCTTTCAAATAATTTGAAATGAGTTTGTTGACGAATAAGTGACAAAACTTTGCCATGAAGTAGATGTGATTGAGTTGCGGCCATGATAAATAACCATATTAAATTGACATTTTTTATCGATTCAAATTCATTTGATATCAACACTAGGTATATATTTTTTTAGTTAAACATTAGCATTGACACCCGTGCAACTTTTGCCGCCGACGACGAATATGGATCATCCGTTCACCGTATGGTCTCTTTTTTGATAATTTTTTTATATTTTTAAATTTGTATTTTAGTCAGTTGTTACAATTCTAATGGTATTGAAACATGTTTAAATCCGTGCATGCACGGGTCAAAGATACTAGTTCAGAACATATAAGCTGTCCAATAAAATAAACATCGAGTCAAACTTATATTTGCAATTCACCAATTAAAAAGATTCTTAGGCTTGTACCAATAATATATAAATTAAAAAAAAAGGTTATTGTGGAAATTCTTTTTGTCAAAATTCAATATATAAGTATATAATATATAATATGTATTTTGTGAAGTCATATATACAATCCTGATAATTGAATCAATTCCATCTTAATTAATATTGTCTTTTTTTTTGTCATAATGAAACTGATTAGGTCATCATCTTTATATATGAGTGCAAAGAAGAATGTGAACCTCTAATTCAGGGCGATCATAATTAAAGTTTGATTTGAGCATTTTTTTAGATTTCCATCCTCAATAGACCATATCTATCGAGTATTGGTGTAGGGGAGAGTTGGGGTGATGATTTGGTGTATTGTTTTTTGGTATATGTGTTTTATCACTTTATCTTTGTTTGTACGTTTCTCAACAATTCCTTACATTTCTTGTGGAGGAATTGTTTATTAATAAAATTTAGCCGTTTAAAAAAAAAAGACCATATCTATCAAAGTGCTCAAACATATTAGAACTTGTCTCTATTATCATATATAGTTCGAGTTTGCCTCTATTATTTCTGACAAGATTAGATGTATGAATTTCATATTTTCCATCTTTAAATATTGTCACTATTTTAATTTTTTTCTAGTCGTGTAGTATCCCTTGAAATAAATAGTAGCATCTAATCTTATTATGATTATGATCGGTCCTGAATACAAAATGATCATCTGTGTTACAGCTATAATAAACCGTAATAAAATTCATTTCAAAGTATAAAAAATACCGGTAAATAATGCATTTAAGCTATGTTTGGTAAAATTATGCTATAAGCTAGCCAATAGCTGAAAAGTTAGTAGAATGAAATTAATGTGTTTGGTGAATTTAGTTTTTGTAATTATAAAATGACATAAAAGTATTATGTGAGTAGATAGTTATTTTTTTGAGTGAATAGTTTTTTTATTAAAAAAATAAAAATAATAAGGTTAAAATTGGAATAAAAGATAAAAAGCTATAAGCTATAAGCTCAAACGCTACTTAAAATAGCATCTGGAAAAAAGCTATAAGCTAGTAAAAAAAGCTTCTTACCAAACACCTCCAATTTTATGAAAACAAGCTTATAAGCTAATACAATAAACTATAAGTTAGTTTATTTGTGTTACCAAACACACCCCTAGTATTCTTTATGTTCTTCTCACATAGAGATAATTCTTTTCATAAAAGAAATTCCTTTTGAAAATTATTGACTACATACCATTATACTATATTTTAGTTTCGAATAGAGTAGGACACTTACTTTGCTTCCAAAAAAACAATAAAGAACAGAGTAGGACAGTGTCTATAAGAATATTAATGTACTTAAAGTTTGTATTTATTTTTTATTACTTCCTGGTACGTAAAGAATGATGATTTTTTTTGGGTACAATAAACAATGATAATTTTAATAGGTTAATAATAGTATTTACTTGACAAAAAAAAATAGTATTAGTAGTTAATTGAACTAGCACATGTTGACTAGTCACTGGAGGGGCTTTACATACACACCAATACTGAAGCATCAGGCTTTGATATGTTGACATTTTCTTTTGCAATTGTGCTCTCTATAATTGGTAGATTTTTATTAGCAATTCATAGTAAACGGATTCTTGGTTGGGCACAATCCTAATACACAAAATTTTTAAAAAACTAATAGAAAAAGTGATGAAGTGATGTTAAATGATGTGATTAAATTATTTTACATTTAAATTTTTTCATTTGTGTGTGTGCCCAAATTATTTTTATTTGGAGTTATCCTATGTTAGAATTTCTCTCATAGTAAATTCAAAAGAAAATATTGTAGAAGGTTCTCCAAATTATCTGATAATTAAATGGATCTTGCTTCTCCCGTTATTTATTTTTATATTTTTCAATTTAAGTATTCAATAAGGTATAAAAATATGATTTGGTTTGTCTTACCATTTATCAGTCCAAAAATCGGGCGGAGTAAAAACGATCAACTTACATAAATGGGTTGAAACTCTCACTCCGTCCATATCTATTAACAAGTCATCAACAAAGCATAATAATTATAAACAAATAAAATGTATGAGTTATTTTGTCAAAAATGAAGAAAGAAAGCTTCATAACAACTAAAATTCAACTTTATAAAACAAACATTATGAATTGAGTCCGATAATAAAATGTAAAATAGTGAACTTAAATTCTAATTAAACCTTAAAATAAGTTGGACTACAAAAAATGAATTTATTATACATCTAGCTCGAAATAAGTCACTTGTCCTATATCTTCTCTTCTTTTTTTTCAGCGAGTTAGATTAAAAAAAAAAAAACCAACTTTTAAATTATCTCAATTTTATTTATCTAAAATAATGGATATTGAACAATTTAAGGATCATCAGATATATTTTATCACTCATACTCACTAATTAAAATATTTAAAGAGTCCTATAAATTACTTAACATTTAATTATAATCCACCCCTACAAAATAAATTTTTGTGTAGGGATGTCAACGACATAGAGTGAGAAGCAATCTCCCATCCATGTCCAAGTCCAATATTACTCCCTTTCTATTCTATGTCCTCCCACCACTTGAATTAAACCGATAGGCTACAGGTTGATTAGAGAGAGAAAGTGTGATATTTGCATCAGAATCCATATGTAAATGCATTTTCTTTAGTCTAATTATTTTTTGTAATGAAGAATCTTTGACAAAGATACGTCATGTCCCTTTGCTCCGAATAGAAGCCTATGCTTTCAAATGGTTTCACTATAAATTGATACTCCATTTTTAATTAGTAGGACTTTATTGGAAATGACAAGAGAATCCAGTTCATCTCTTAAATTAACAACCAAGAAAAAACAAAGGCAAATATTTTTCCCTACCTACCTTTTTGAGCATGTGTGAGTGTCCTTTATATAGTTTTAATTAATTTGTTTAAATCCTCACCTTTTTACCTTAATTAACAAAGATCACAAATTAATAAATTAAATATAAAAATATTTTTTTTAATTCATACATTAAATTTTTTAAAAGTTTAAAATATATTTTTCAAAATACAAAGTTTTTATTTTAAATAATTTAATATGTGCCTACGTGTAACTCATGCAAATGTCAAGTAACTAATGGTCATTGATCAAACTAAACACTAATTAAAATTGCAAGATTAATGAACTATATTAGTTTGCATCGAGCCCAAGAAAAGGTTTCTAAATACAAATAGTTGAATATTTTTTTTATATTTAATAATAAATTTGCTTTACAAATTACAATCGAAAGTGAGTAGCACAAAATAAGGATTGATCAGACTAATTTGTTTCAGCTGGCATACATAACATGCATACATCATCATTAAATTAATTACAAGTTTGTACTACTAATTTTGATGCATTAATTTTTTATCACCATCTTGGTACTCTATAGATGGGGAGTTCCACCATTTGAGCTTTCAAGTGGGAAACAAAGTGGCGGTGATAAAGTTCAGGGAATTAAAATTATACAAACATGACCGGCCAAATTGTAACTCAGTACTGTTTATCGATTCTTGGATAGAAATCATAGAATTGATAATTCACACTTTCCTTTAAACTTACACATGCAGTTGTATCACTTAATTTGTTGTATGTACTTATAATATCCATAAACTAAACATGCAACGTCATCTACATGTGGATTACTATGTGTTTACACTGATTTTTGGTAAACAACGTTAGTTAGAGTTATTACAAGAAAGATCAACTAGTTTTGGATTCTGATGGGCCGAGCGCTTTTGCTTCGAGTTCGGGAGTTAGCATCTAGTTGTGTCAACTTTTTAGGCTGGGTTGGTGACTGCTCTGGTAGTCTGGAATCTGTGATGTGCCTTTGGTTTAGGTGGTGGGTGTTGGCTGGCAGTTCGAATGCTTTCTCTCGTCATAAGCCTTCTCCGGTCGCCACACAATCAGATTGCAAATGTAGACTCTTTGCCTAGACCAGTGATTTCTGGCGGTCTCCATCGTGCTGGTTGTCTTGGTGTGTTGCAGTTTGCTCAAATCTGTATGGAGTGTGTTTGGTTGTCGGCGTCGTCTCTTTGCTTGGGAGAGTTTTAGTTTCTGCTTCGGTTCAATAACGTTTTGGCAAGGCGATGGAGTTGGATTATGTTGGATGTTATTGGGTCTCGATTGTAATTGGTGTTGTTGGATTGCGTATGATGTTATTGTATCATTGATTTGTATTGGTGGTGTTTTATTTGGTGTTGTTGTTATGCTGCATTTATTTGCAGTTTTGTACTCTTTCTCGCCATTTGTATGCCTTATACTTATGGTTGAGTTTTATAATATATTTGCTGATTCAAAAAAAAAAAAACAAAAAAGATCAACTAGTAAATCTTGGGACATAGTGCTTTGTTTATATTTCCATGATGATTAATGCTCATTATTGTTCGTGTGTATTTATTGTTGTTTTAATTATGTTTAACCTTGCTTTGATTACAAGAAAGAATGTTCATTCAAAGGAATGAACAGAAGGAAAGAAGAGTTGAATTTAAATGAAAGCAGTAACTTGCAAGAAAACTGTAAATTTGCATTTGAATGTAAATGTTTTACAATAAAAGGATGGTGCACATTACATACATTTTTCCTTTCGAACTCGTTTCTCTCGTTAGCAAGGGTACTTTGAGTTTCTGAGGATTTTTGTATAATGATTGTGACACTTTGTTCGATCACAGAACTACAATATTTATAGACAACCATTGTTAACTGCTATATAACGTCTAACAAAGTACAGAAATGACGCGTGTCTTTCCACGTATTTTTGAATTTGAATTACTCCAACGTTCCTTGATTTGTCCGTTGTATGTATCGAAGTCGAAGTAACCAAGACTCTTGAATATTTGCTAAGTCCACAATTCTTTCTATATACAGAGGGCGTACTTCGACCCTGCTGGACCTTCGATCAACTCGAAACGAACCTAAAGAAGACAAATTCTTTTAAATTATGTTCGAGATGGGAGCATTTATTGAATGTTCATACATGATTTTCCATTAAATCCTCTGGCTCTAAAAACCAAATAACTTTAATGATTATTTGAATCAACATATAATTAAATGAATCTCATTTAATATCTTTTAATCATATATTTAGAACATATTTTGACTTTACCAAAATATGGACTAACACTATGTTAACTCATATAAGACCACTAAGTTTATGATTGGATGACTTGAGTTTGACAAAGTTGTATGACACCATCATATTTTTAAGTTTATAAATGTAATTTATGTCAAATCGCATTGACTCGTTATATATTGTGATTCTGACAAACTCATCGTGATACTTATAAATATACATTATTATGTGTTTCCGGATAATAAGAATGAGCCGCATTGTGAGATATACAAACGTGGAAGCAAACACATGGATGTTGTTGGTGGACATGTTCCCTCACATCGATCTATTGGAAAGTGGAAACATGAAACCATAAATAGTTAAAAACCACTAGTTTTCTCTCTCTTAAATACTAATACCGGCATACCTTTATTGTTACTATTTTATTTGGGTTATGCTAACTAGTGCCTCAGTGACACTAGTTAAGAATACCAAAAAGGTAACTTTTATATTGAAAAGAGCACATTTTAACGAAAGTTGTAAGAGACAAATATATCTCCGCTAATGAGTTTTACCTCTAGCAACACAAACTCAATATTTTTTCTTCCTCTCCTCTTTTTTGTTCTTCATTATCATCACTGTCATCTTTTTTTCTTTCATTTTTCTCATATCTGAATTTATTTACTTTGTGTTTTTGTTGTTTAAGTCTTGTTTTATATTATTGGTAGATGTCTTGATTAATCTTGATGATATAGATCTAAACCTTTTTATTTTCTTCAGTTTATGTAAACAAAATTTGTTTGGTTCAAAATCGAATTAACGAATCCGTCAAACTGTCAATCCATACAAACCAAACCCGTAAAAACCTTGAAAATAGATCAAATTAGACCCATTATTACAACCGTGTATTGGGATAAGTAGTGTTTTTGGGCCTAAACTCGCCCTACCCAATCCATTGTGCACCCCTAACTACAACATTCTTCATGCTTAGTTCCAACGACTAGTCTCTAAAATTATATACAAAAATACTTAATCGTACTAAAAGGTCCTGTGATAGAAAATAACTCTGATGCCTTTCATGTATTGCACTATGCAAATATATACAAGAGACTCATAATCACATCTCCTAAGATTGAGTTAAACAAATTGATACTCATAACAAAGACTCATATGTTCACGCCTAGACATAATTGACAGCAATTATGTGGTATTGATATCACTATATCAGTCAACTAAGCACACTAATTACAATCCATTTCTTCCTAAAATAATGCCAATAACATAATCTGTCATTACCCCCCCTCAAGTTGGAGCATGTAAATTACATATGCCCAACTTGCTTAGCAAGGAAGTGAATTGAGTGGGACCAATGGCCTTAGTAAACACATCTGCTAATTGTGCTTGTGTAGGAACATAAGCTGGTGCAATATTCCTAGCAAGGTATTCATCACGAATGTAGTGGCAATCCACTTCAATGTGTTTGGTTCTCTCGTGAAAAACCGGGTTCTTGACAATATGAAGCGCCGCTTGACTGTCACAATGAATTTTCATAGGTTGAGAATGTGAAATACCAAGAGTAGAAAGAAGGCCTTTTAACCATTTCAATTCTCCTGTTATAGCTGCCATTGAACGGTATTCAGCCTCGGCGGAAGAACGAGATACCGTTTGTTGTTTCTTAGTCTTCCAAGAAATTGGAGAGGAGCCAAGGAAAACAAACCATCCACTGAGAGATCGACGAGTTAAAGGACAGTCGGCCCAATCAGAATCACACCAACCAGATAGTTGCAAGTCACTGTCCCTTCGTAATAAAACACCTTGTCCCGAGTTCCCTTTCAAGTATCGAACTACTTTGAGAACAGCCTCCCAATGATCTACTTTAGGTGCATGCATTAATTGAGAGAGAACATGTACACAATATGAGAGCTCAGGTCTGGTAAAACACAAGTAAATGAGGCGACCAACTAACCGCCTATACTGCTCTGGATGAGGAAACGACACATTCGCAGCGAGTGCCAACCGATGATTCTGTTCAATTGGCACATTTGATGGCTTAGCTCCCATAAGTCCTGTTTCGGCTATAATATCTAGAGCATATTTGCGTTGACAAAGATAAATACCGGCTGAGGATCGTGCCACTTCAATGCCTAAAAAATATTTAAGGATCCCCTAGTCTTTCATGTGAAAACAATCATGTAAATATGCTTTAAAATCAGTGATAGCACCATGATTATCACCTGTAATTATGAGATCATCAACATACACCAACACTACAAGGTGTACTCCCGGTTTTTGCAAGACAAAGAGCGAATAATCGGAGCGAGATTGAAGAAATCCATAGTGCTTTAAAGAAGCTGACAGTTTTGCGAACCAACAACGAGGTGCTTGTTTAAGTCCATAAAGGGACTTATTAAGTTTACATACTGCGCCAGATCGTTGTGGAAGAAACCCGGGGGGAGGCTTCATATACACAATCTCTTCAAGATCTCCGTGTAGAAATGCGTTGTGCACATCCATTTGGTGTAATTCCCAATCTCGCATGGCTGCTACGGCTAACACTGTACGAATCGTAACCATTTTCACAACTGGTGCAAAAGTCTCTGTGTAATCAACCCCTTCCTTTTGATGGTTTCCAAGAATTACTAGCCGTGCTTTGAACCGTTCTACATTTCCATCTGATTTATGCTTTATTTTGTAAACCCACTTACAACCGAGCGCTTTCTTCCCGGGTGGCAGTTCCGTTACTGTCCATGTTCCATTGGTCTCAAGTGCACGTATTTCACTTTGCATAGCCTCTCTCCACCGACTATCTTTCATTGCATCAGCGTAAGTGATAGGCTCTTTTTCCTGTGAAACAGCCGAAAGAAAAACACGATGTGCAATAGAAAAATGATCATAATTCACATAGTTAGTTATGGGATAAGGTGCACCTGAGTTTGCTTTTGGAGAGGGTGGACGATTCGATGGGCTCAATTTTCTAGCGGTATTCGTCACATAGTGTTGTAAGCGAGTAGAAGGTTGTTTGATTCTATGTCCTCTACCCAACATCGGCTCGATTACCGGTATAGATGGACCCATAGTATCTTCTCTGTCCATGTTTTGTAAATCATCATCTTGCTCATCAACTTCCTCGTTATCAGACGTGGCAGATGTCATGGGTGAGAGTGTTGTTTCTTGTGTATTCATATATTGTGAACTACCTGCAACAATCCCCACATCCAACTTACCATTCACATTGTCCAATCCCATATCATTACTTTCTTGGGTACTAAGTGTGTGGTCTGTTTCTTCTTCACCATCAAAATCATTAACAAATTCTTCAAAATTCCAATTACTAGAAAGACCATCTTGTATGGAAGTAATATCTGTAGCAAAAGGGAATTTAGTTTCAACGAATTCAACATCACGAGACACAAAAATGTCTTCTGTTTCTAAATCAAATAACTTCCATCCTTTTTTTCCATATGGATATCCCATAAACACACACTTCTTACTTCTACTTGCAAATTTATCGCCATTTCTTCTTTGATTATGAGCAAAACAAAGGGAACCAATTATTCTCAAATGTTCATAATCAGGTTGTTGTCCATGAAGCATCTCATATGGTGTTTTCCCATTTAAAATAGTGGAAGGAGTTCGATTAATTAAGTATCCCGCAGTTAGAATGCATTCTCCCCAAAACTTAATAGGGAGATTACCTTGAAACCGCAGTGCTCGTGCCACATTCAAAATATGTCTATGTTTTCGTTCTACTCTCCCATTTTGTTGGGGTGTTCCGGTGCAAGATGTTTGAAAAATTATACCATGGTCAGGAAAATACCTTCTCATGCATGTGAATTCTGTCCCGTTATCACTTCTGAATATTTTTACTTGTTTATTAAATTGCCTCTCAACTAAAGCAAAAAAACTGTGAAGCATTGTCGAGACTTCTCGTTTATCAGTCAATAAATAAACCCACACAGCACGTGAATAATCATCAACTATGGTCAAAAAATAAAAAGCACCACAAGTAGAAGGAATTCGATATGGTCCCCATAAATCACAATGAATTAATTCAAATGCACTACTAGCTTTATTTTGACTTAAAGGAAACTTCTCTCTAGTTTGTTTGGCTCTAAAACAAACTTCACATGTTTTATTCACTACATTTCTATCTTTCTGACTACTAATTTGAGGAATTAATTGGGTGATCTTCAAGGAAGGATGTCCCAACCGTTTGTGCCAAAGGTCCATTGGATGATGTCCATCAATCTTGCAAGCTCTCTCTCTTCGAACTCCTCTGAAGAAATAGAGCCCATCTCTCCGTTCACCCGCTCCAATCAGCATCCTCGAAGTACGGTCCTGCATAACACATAACTTATTAGTGAATTGAATGACACATTTTAATTCATCCATCATCTGTGAAACAGATATTAAGTTGCAGTTCAGCTTTGGCACAAAGAGAACATTAGTAAGCTTTAATCCTCCTTCCAGCACTACACTTCCTTGTTTAACTGCTGTTGCATGTTCTCCATTAGGGAGACCGACCAGACAACTTTGAATATCTCGTAGTTCTCTCATGTGATTCAAGTTTCCAGTCATGTGGTTAGAACAACCTGTATCAATTATCCATGTATCTGTATCATGCTCACCTGTCATCTTGTCATTAGAGTTTGTTTTCTGAGCATTTAGTAATCCTACCAACGCTTGTAATTGTTCTGCAGTAATCCCAGCTAAGCCTGAACCATCTCCTTGTGAAATCACAGTTTCTGAACTTGTTCCTCCTGTGTGAACAACATTTGCACGTACAGTTCCTCTTTTTCCTCGTCCAGTTCCTGACTTGCCTCGTCCACCATATTTCCCTTCAATTTTTGGCCTGTCTCCCCACCAGTCGGGGTAACCAACAAGTTGAAAACAACCTGCTGCTTCATGTCCTTCTCGATGACAGTGAGTGCATTTGTCTTTTACCTTGACTGCTCGTCCGTTTGTTTGAACAGCTAGGCTCATCACTTCTCTTCTTTCTTCGGTGGTTCTAGTCATCGTTCTCACCCTCTCTTCTTGAATCATTGTTGAGTATACCCTATTGAGATTGGGCAACGGATCTGTTGCGAGGAGATTGGATCGAACAGTTCCGTAAATTGTGTCATCCAATCCCATGAGAAATTGATGAACTCTTTCTTCTTCTCGCCGTTTTTCCAATTTGGAAGATATATCACACTTGCATCTACCACAGCTGCATACAGGAATTTGATCGTAATTGGCCAACTCATCCCATAATAGTTTCAATTTTCCGTAGTATGTCACCACCGACATACCGTCTTGTTTGCACCTTGCTAGATCTAATTTCAACTGTTGTATTCTGGGTCCATTCACCACAGAGAGTCTTTCTTTGATATCCAGCCATAGATCTCTTGCATTTTCAGCGTAAGACATGGTGGAACGAAGATCTGCTTCAACGGTATTTAGAATCCATGATACCAACATCGACTGGACAGTCCACCAGTCTTCAATTTCAGGTGAGTTTTCGTCTGGTGTTTCAATGGTGCCTTCTATAAAGCCCCATTTTCTTCGAGCACGCAGCGATACCTTCATGGCACGCGACCATTCGTCATAGTTTTCCCCTTTAAGTCGCACTTGAGTTATTATGTTTCCTGGATTATCATTGGAATTCAAATCATACGGCGATGGAATTTTCTTCACCGTATTGTGGATCGTCTCCTTAGGAGAAACTTTAGGAGACTTTTTAGAAGACTCCTCTTCATGATCAGATACATCTTCATGATCAGACATTTTTTTTTATTTTTTTTTCAGAGTTTCAAATGAAAACTATCAAGAGCTCTAGTACCATAAAAGGTCCTGTGATAGAAAATAACTCTGATGCCTTTCATGTATTGCACTATGCAAATATATACAAGAGACTCATAATCACATCTCCTAAGATTGAGTTAAACAAATTGATACTCATAACAGAGACTCCTATGTTCACGCCTAGACATAATTGACAGCAATTATGTGGTATTGATATCACTATATCAGTCAACTAAGCACACTAATTACAATCCATTTCTTCCTAAAATAATGCCAATAACATAATCAGTCATTACGTACCTATATACATCCTTAAACTTTAACATCATTTTTTTGACGGAGCTACATTAAAAGTTTTTAAATCACGATCACTCAATCCACACTCCGTAAAAACACACTATATCACCTTAAAAAATTATTATAATATCTCAATTATCAATACAAATAATTAAAATTTCTAAATTAACTAGTATGTTAGCTCGTGCCGTGCACGTGATTATTTTCTTTTTCAATATTTTTTTGTGTTTATTTTGATATATTATTTGAGTAATTTGGTTTAAAATTCTACGATAAAATTGAGATAGATTTTGCATGATATAGATTTAACGATGTTACAGAATAAAGCAAGATGAAGAGTATTACTTCGCTTCCCATTTTACACTATTATGATATTAATTCTTTATCTCATCTTCATTCCCGAAACTATATAGTGATCCTATAAATATAAAATAATTATAAATTTCACTCTCAAATAAAAATATACTCCGATTTTTCTTGGCCTTAAGATTTTTTGGGAGCGTACTCATAAAATAAAAATATACCATGATTTTTTTTTATTTTTCATCTTCTGCCGACTCTTTATCGAAAATCTACATTAGGTTCATTGTCAAACACGGGATAATTTTTATTTTTTTAATAATATTTATTTTCATATGTAATTTTTTTTAAGGTTATCTATGTCTTTTTTTTCATTTTATATTATTTATAATGTTGTCTACGTATTTTCAATTGTCTATGAGATTGATTTCTTTTAGTTTATTTGAGTTTGAAAGTATGATATATGTTTAAACCCAAGACTTTGTAGGGACTTTATCAACAAAAAATAATTGTATATTCTATACTATTTTAAATGATTATTAACATACTTTGACCTTGTTCCTATTCTCAATTTTTTTCTTGTCACCGTACCACAAAGAAGCAATCTTCACGCGTGAGCATCAAATGGGAAAACCTATGTGTGAATCTCCACTCACATTGATAAATTTATATTCCTAAAAAAGTTCGAACGAAGGTTTATCGAAAGTTTAAAATTTAAATTATAAAAAAATAGCATAAATTATAAAAAAAAAATTATTAATTTATTTTAGATTTCCCATAAATTTCATCAGCCAAATGTAATCTAATGAAAGTGTGATAAAACAAAATATGGAAAAACAGTTGTAGTCGAAATTCAAATTTTAATTAGTCAATCTGTATTTCTAATAGTGGGGTGGAAAGTGTTACCCGTTTCCCATTATATACAACCGAGAGATTCCCCCTCTCTCTCTCCCGTCTTCGTTGCAGGACTCTATAAAGGCTCCATCAACAATAAAATAGTTGCTAATTCTATATTATTTTTTATTGAATATCAATAAAATTCTCGTGCTAAGTTATAACTATCTTCTACATACACTTTTCATCATGGGGATCACTTTTCATGATCGTGCTAAATAAGATTTTGATTAAGTGATCCCCGTGATAAAATATGAAAATATGGATAACCCCCATAGTCGAAATTCAAATTTTAATTAGTCAATGTGTATTTTAAATAGTCGGGTGGAAAGTGTTCACCGTTTTCCATTCTACACCACTGAGAGATTTTTTCCCCTTCTCTCTCCCTCTCTCTCTATTTCTATCTCTCGTCTCCGTTACATGGCTCTATAGGGGCTTCATCAACAAAAAATAGTTGTTAATTCTATAATTTTTTTTAATGAATATCAATTAAATTTTCGTGCTTAGTTTTCACTATGATCTACTTACACTTTTCATCATGGGAGTCACTTTCTTCGTGCTAGATAAAATTTTGAATAGGTTTTCCCCATGATAAAATATGAAATATGAAAATAAGGATAACTCCCGCAGTTTGTAATTGAAATTTTAATTTGTCAATATGTATTTTTAATATAGTGGAATGGAAAGTACTCACCGTTTCTCATTCTCCAACACTGATAGATTTATCTCTCTCTCTCGCTCTCTCAAAATCTTCTATTTTGTCCCTAATGAACATAATTTTTTCTTCAAAATAAAATAAAATAAAATGTTTTTACGTAAAAAGAAAATATAAGTGTACAAATATGTCATAAGCTATTTTTTGGGTTCAATAGTTCAAGTGATCTTATCCATGAAAAAATTAATGTACTTTCTTATTTCAATTTATTTCATAGTAATCTAAATATGAGTGTTCCTTTATTTTACAAAATTAAAATATTAAAAATGTCCCAAGATAGTGCCGCACAAGTGGTAGATATTTGGGCCCCTTAACCATTTGTTCCTAAGTTCGATCCCTGACCAGTGCGTATGGAGAAGCATTTCTTGGGAGAGGTCAACCCCTTAAATGGATCTCAGTTATCTCGAGGGGATTAATCTCCGCAGTTGCGCGTGGAGGATACTTTTGGTTTACCAAAAAAATTTTTATATATATATATATAATATTTGAGAGTTTCTTAAAAAATATAATATTTGTGAGAGTTTCAAAAATAATTTAAAAAAAAGAAGAGTTTCTACAAAAATATATATATTTGAGAGAGTTTTCACAAAAATAAAATAAAATTGAGGGTTTCCAAACAAAAAATATATTTGAAAGAGTTTCTAAAAAAATATATATATTTGAGATGCTCTAATTGGGATAGAAACAAAAAATAAGGTAGTTTTTTATAAAATATTATAAAAATTCAATTATTGTCGTCAGTGGGATTCGAACAACACACCTTAAGCTAGAAACTCCGCATAAGTATAATATTAGAGAAGCTTTAATTGAATGACACCTAAACAATTTCTATTGAGAATGCACGAGAGAGCTCCGTGGGAATCTCTAAATGTATATAATAGAGATAGAGATAAAGAAATAGAGATATTTCCGTCGTACATATGCTACAAGCTGTGTACATAACAGCTTTACATATTCGTTGATACATATCATAAAATCACATACAGCATTTCATCCTTAAACATTAGCATAATTCGAACAATCACTTTTTTGACGTTACAAAAGCAGTTATAGTTGCTTTTAGCAGTACATCATCTTTTTATTTTCCCGGAATTTTTGAATCTGGTCGATTATATATATGAAATGAAAATGAGCCTCACATTTATTTACAACTTGAACTGAAATTACAGGATTATATATATATAGTACCTTTTTTTGCTTATCTAATTAATTTGCTTCTCCTAGTTATAGTTCAATGTGCTGACA
Organism: Trifolium repens; assembly: GCA_030408175.1. NCBI lineage: Eukaryota > Viridiplantae > Streptophyta > Magnoliopsida > Fabales > Fabaceae > Trifolium > Trifolium repens. The sequence goes on along the minus strand of CP125837.1, from coordinate 61,184,379 downwards.
CACATACTCACTTTTTCGCCAACCAATTGTTTGGATTTTGAATCTATTCCTGAATATGTAGCTAAACAGAGAATAAATAGTTGAAATTGAAATATTTAAATGAATAAAATATATATGTGGATCTTACTTAGGTAGGAGGAAATTTGTGTCATGAACTTTATATATGTGGTGAATGGTGATGACGCACAATTATCTATTCCACTGTGTGTGTATAGTAGTTGGATCGACGTTGACAGAAGTGATTTTATATAATTAATTCAATTTTGAAATATTATTGATTTGATTAAAAATTAGTTTTGAATTAGTAATTTTTTGTTTAATTTTTTTTTGACAATTGTTTAATTTTTTTTGATAATTTGGATTTTGCAACTAATTGTCCGGGAACTCAACACTATAAGGTCCCATTCAATATCATGTATCGAATGTGTGACGATATCGGCGAGTTTCCAAATTTTGGAAAAATTTTGGGGATTTAAATTTTGAGGTCTTACAATAATGATTATATATTACCAAAAGCAAGATCCTAAAATTATGATGTTTGTATTGTGTGTGCAAGGTCTTGATATATATATTTTTTTTGCATAATTTTAGTTTTAGTCGTTTCAAATTAAATTAAACCATTAATCTTTGTACAAATTTAATCCTTGATTAGAAAATTTCTCTTTTTGATGTTATTTAAAATGATAATTATTTGTTATGTGTTTTTATGTTATGTAGTACAATTTAAATAGAGGGTGGTTCTTGTTACAATTTTAGCGCTCTTTTTAATTATTGGCCCAATTTTAATATTAAAACAGGACCTCCAAATGATTAAAATTGACTTTGAACACAATTAGTCTCAGTACTAAATATAAATGGTCACCTTGAATGTATATGCTCTTACAAAATTTTAATATTAGATTTTAATATTTGATCTAAATGATCATTCTTACAAAATTAGCTTTATAAAGTAATGACTATTTTCATTTACAAACTGATGTTTAAATCTTATCTCATCTCATTATCAAATCAATGATTTACTCAGAAACATTGACTCATTTTTGTTGTTATCAGTGTCTTAATTTGTTGCGATCTAATTCATTTTTAGAGAAAAACATCCATATATACACGTTACTTATCTACTAGAGTCAATAGAAGTTTGGAACTTGGTTGATGGGTGAGATGTAAAAGAATAAAAATGTGTTTGCAAAAACATCCATATATACATGTCATCTATTATATATCGAATTCAATTCTTAATGATAAAAAAAAATAAAAATATAGAAGGTTTAAATTTCAATATGAAAAAAATGTGTTTAACCTATGAGCATATGTCATCCAAACCAACCAAATGAAGGTGGAAGTGAATCAAGTGATTATCCTGTTAATTAAGCACTCACCATCCATCAACCTATGATCTCCAATTCTTGCTTAGATTTTTCCACAGTGGGAAAGGTAAATGTCTTGTGCAATCTAACGTCACATTGAGCTTTCCAATGACAACTAAGTTTGAAGTTGGATCCTTGACATACTTTAATTAGAATCTTCAATAGCCAAGAGCTTGTCTTCAACAACAAAGCATTTGCCAATCACAAGTCTAGTAGATGTATTGGGGAAAAAATAAGAAAAGTTTGCGCATATTTACTTTTTTTTTAATTGCATATACATTTTTATTAGTTTTGCCCTTTGGCCATTTCTCTAATACAACAATATTATTGATCAATTGAGATCAATTTTTTTCTTTGATATGACATAACATGCTCTTATAATTGATTGTTATATACAGTGCTCAAAGAACTGATGAAGTCATGAAGCATCAACTCTTATATATTGTTGATGAAAATGACTTTGCAAACTCTCTTATAATGTATTTGGATAATTCATTGTTTGGGGGACAATATAAAGGTTGATGATGTAAATAGCAATCGATAGAGTTCGAGTAAAGTAATTAAAAAATTTAGGTAAATCAAATATTTCAATTGAATTTTATTTTATTTTTTCGTACGTATTTGGATAGAGTAAAATTTGTCATTCTTAAATTTGGTTGGACTAATTTTATAATTTTTTTTAAGTTATGAGATAAAAGATTAAAGGTATAAATAATAATAAAAAGTTATCCAACATGAAAATTTTACAAATTAGAATCAAATTTAAAAGGCTAAACTATACATTTAGTCCCTTACGTTTATTTTAGGTTTCAATTTGGTCCCTTAAGTTTAAAAAGTTTCAATTTGGTCCCTTACGTTTATTTTAGGTTTCAATTTGGTCCCTTCCGTCAGTTTTTGCACATGTGGCAGACGTTTTGCTTACGTGGCAAACGGTTTGCACACGTGGATTGACATGTGGACACATGGACACGTCGACACGTGTCCAATTGAAACAGTGTAACAGTGGAATCTGACGGAAGGGACCAACTAATGCAAACGTTGATAACGTAAGGGACCAAATTGAAACTTTTTAAACGTAAGTGACCAAATTGAAACCTAAAATAAACGTAAGGGACCAAATATGTAGTTTAGCCAATTTAAAACTTTGAACTATGAAATATAAGAACCAATGATAAATGTTGAAAATTTATAGGGACCAATTTACAAAAATTGTAAAATATAGGTACAAATTTATAAAATTACAAAATAAATAAATTAAGACAAATGCGTAAATTTTTTAAACACGTGTGAATCCTCAACTCCAAATGTTTGACAATTTTGCTTAAAGTAGCTTTGAGAGCTGCACATCCTATAGTAAAATCCTCAACCCCATCTTACCGATCAATGTACAATTTACATTATATAAAGTAATGGAATAATTTTAAATTATTGTATTATAGATAGTAATTAAACATTGATATATTTTGCCTAAAATTTAAACTAAAATATAAATTTTCTTATCAAAATTTATTTATATATATAGACCGAAAAGACTATATAAAAAGATGTTACAACCTTATAAAAAAAATAGTAAACAACAAATTCTGCTGATACATGTAAACTTTTTTATTTGTACCGATATTGTTATATCATCCCATACTTTTCTAAATAGGAAATAAAGTTAGAGTATATATTATTATATACAGTATTTAGTTAAGGTTTTTTCTAAACTATTTTTTATAATTGAGTGATTTTTATTCAATAATCAATTCGAATAAGTCATATAAATATATGTTGTGAGTTCGACTGATAAAATCACATCAATACGAAACTTGATGTGTGGAGCAAATTAATCAAGTAACCAAATTAAAGTTGATAGAGATGATGAAAGTAAATAATCCAAAAACAAAGAGAAGAACACAATCGTTTGTTTACCCAGTTCGGTGTTAATGAACCTACATCTGGGGGAGAGACCAGCTCTCCGTTCCACTATGATCAAATGAGAATCTTTACACAAATTTAAAGTGATCTCAATTGGGTTAAGAATTAATCCTAATTTTACCCAAATCCCGAATCTCTTCCCGTGACCAAGAGACTTAATTGACCTATAGCTACCCAAGGTGAATCAAGAACAATTTGCCCAAACCCCTAGGATTATACCAAGAGCAATCCTCTCTAAAACCCTAGCCTTAATTGACGGCAAAAACCCTGAAATTCCCTTGAAAAAACTCAGAAAACACAAGTTGTATATATAGGCCTCGCGACCTGGCGCCTCGCGCCAACAGTACCACGCCTGGCGCAGCAAGCAGAATGCTCCCAGGATTTCACCAATCGTGCCAGCGCCTGGCGTGAACAGTGCTGCGTCTGGCGTTGAGTTCAGCACCTGTTTTCTGAACTTCGTTTTCAAGGCAACTCGAAACAATATAAAATAAAAGTTAAAATTATAAGTTAATTATAAATACTACATACAAATTTAACTTGTAACTAATTTTTATTTCATATTACATGTGACTTTATTCTAATTGATTGATGGATAAATATAAAGGGATTAGTTTAGAAAAAAAAAATGCTTTAAAAATAAGCACAAAAATGAAAGACATCATATTGATGTCAAAAATATATTTCTCATTAAGAAATTATTCATCACAAGTAGTGCAAAAGACCCCTCTTCCAACCTACCTCATGGCCCAAACCCTTTTTGGGACTACAAATTCACCCCTCACCCCCTTCACTTCTTCCACACACCATTTACTTTCCTTCTTTCAATTCTCTCCCTCTCTTCATAAGCTCATAGTAAACCTTTGTTTCATTTCCACTCCTAGAAAAAACATAATACTCTCTTTTAGTTTTCACCTTAATTTGAATTTTGAAACATCCTAGTACTTAAGACACAAACATCAATCATGGCTGCAATTATGTACCATCCTGGATTGCAGTCACATCTTGAATCTCAACTTGTTGAATCAAGAACACTAATGCTAATGTTACCTTCTCCAAAACATTCCATCGATTTACCCTTCAAATCCTGTTTCCATGATTCAAACATCAAAACTAATCATCATGAAGCAAACATCAACAACACAGAAACTTATCAAAACAAGCCCAACAATGGTGGTTGGAATTTTCTTGATGCTCTTTCAAATATGTCACAAAACAAATCAAAAAAAGAAACCACAACAACCACCACCACCTATGTTCATCCTCAACAGAAGCGTTCCTCTTTGGTTCTGTGTCCAAAGAGTCTTGAATTGTGCACAGAGAATCTTGGAAGTGAGAGTGGTACTGACATTGTAGAAAATGACATGTTGTTGTCTTCATTGGGAACAATGGAGGAGCAAAGACAACCTTGTCGTCAAGTTTTAGCAGCTACTAAGAAAGTGAAAACTCAGAATTTTCCACCACCTTTGACAACGATAAGAGGATCAGAATCTCTTCGTGTTAGACCTCACCGTGAAGATGGAAGGTTAGTGATTGAAGTCGCTAAGGTCCCAACAAGTACTTCTTGCTTTCAAGCTGATCGAAGCCATGGTCGTCTTCGCCTATGTTTTTTGACAAATCAAACTACAAGTTTTGACCTGGAAGAAGAACAGGAAAAAGAAGTTGATGATGATTTTACAGATGAAAATGGAGAACCACACAATGAAGAAGAATTTTCTGAACAAGAAATGATTGGAGGAGAAATACACGATGCTGAAACAGAGGAGAAAACAGAGGAGGAAACAGACGAGGATAAACGTGTTGTTGTTGTTGTTGCATGTGGGTGTAAGTGTGAAGAGATGAACGGGAGAATGGAAAAGTATGAGAGTATTAGAAGATGCAAAGAATGTGGTGAAATTGAAAACAATGAACTGTTAAATTGCGGTGAGACACATTGGGTGGCTACTACTACTACTTCTTAAGAATTATAATATTTTTGCATCTATTTAATCTATGTATTAATCAAAAAGAAAAGATTTATAGTATTTTTCGTTTACCGTTTTTGTAGATTTTTGCACTTATTTTGTTTAATGAATTAACCTTTGTTTTCTTCCTTAAACTATGGTTCTGGTCGGTAGTTATTGCCGGCCCAATCTAAAGTGAGGCCTAATATAATTTTGGCTTAAATGCACTTTTGGTCCCCCTATTTTGATAATTTTGAACTTTTAGTCCCCCTATTTTAAAAGTCAACTTTTTGGTCCCCTATTTTAAAAGTCAACATTTTTTTATGGTCCCCCTTTCATTTTAATGATGTGGCATTGACATAGCAAGGTTGACAAAGAAATGTTATTTTCCATATCATTAATTTATTTTATGTAATTTAATATAATGATTAATTAATAAAATAAATAAAAACACATAAAATTTATTAAAAAAAATCTTATAAAAATCCTACAAAATGAAGAACCCTAATTTCTTCCCAAATCCTCTTTTTATCTTCCTCGATCCTTCACCAACAACATGAGAAACCTCTTTTGTTCCAAGTTTTGCAAGAGACAAAAAACCAAGTGGAAACAACTCTTCCCAAATAACCTTCTGATGTTGTTTCCCAACCAAAGAAACATTTGCCAAAACCTCTAGACCCCAAAGAACCAACATGAGATTAGAAACAGCCCTGACTTTGACCTCAAAATAGTTGAAACAACAATAACTACTCCATCAAACTGAAGAAACAAATTCTGGTTTAGAATTTCTCCAAGACACAAGTTTCTGAGTAGCTTGAAACATAAAGATAGAATATGATGATTTAAAAGAGGGGTTTTTGATTGAAGTATATTGAGAATTTCAGGCAGAATTTCTTTGGAAGCAAGGTTGAAACGACCAAAATTGTATTCGGAAGTTTGAATTAGAATCTCTAAGAAATTTTCTAAGCTATTGGAATTGGAAACATCAAAGAGTAATTTGAGGGATTTTCTAATTTTTTGTCTTCAACATTATTTTTCACTTTAGTTACAATTGCATTGTGTTTGTGATGATGATGATGCAATGATGTTGTTGGTGAAGGATTGAGGAAGATGAAGAGAGGATTTGAGAATTTTTTTAGAAATTAAGGTTCTTCATTTTGTAGGATTTTTATTAAAAAAATTTAATTTTTTTATATTTATTTTATTAATTAATCATTATATTAAATTACATAAAATAAACTAATGATATGGAAAATAACATTTCTTAGTCAACTTTGCTATGTCAATGCAACATCATCAATTGAGATGCCACATCATTAAAATGAGAGGGGGACCATAAAAAAATATTGACTTTTAAAATAGGGGGACCAAAAAGTTGAGTTTTAAAATAGGGGGACCAAAAGTTCAAAAATATCAAAATAGGGGGACCAAAAGTGCATTTAAGCCTATAATTTTTTATCCAACAGAAAGTCTATTGTATTGTAAAAAATATTTTTTTAGTAAAATATAGTGCAAGAAAAAATGTAAAATTTATATTTAGACACAGTTAGAAAAATATTGGTAAAATGTATCAATTATATTTGTAATAAAATTAAAATTTATTACTTGTAGAAAATAAAATATACTATTAGAAAAAACTTCTTTTTATTTTTGGTGATTAGCAAAAACTTCTATAATATGAACAAAATAAAAAAAATGATTTTCATTCTATAATATTTTCTTTATAGAATTTTGTTAATCATGATATTTTCTCATCATCAGATTATATATCACGTTGTTTAAAATATATTATATCGTCAATTTATAGTTAAAAATGTACTAATAGATGATCAAAACTGTTAAATTTTAAAAAAGTAAGACAAATTACGCAAAATGGTAAAAATATGGGAACCAAAACTGCAATTAAACCTTTAATTTATTTGTTTTATTTTCATAATTTTTAGTTATTGAAAGTTTTTTTAATTACAGCTTTAATATTTTGATGTTGTGTGAATTTTTAAAAAAATATTGTTAAGAACAAATTATTAAAAAATGAAAATCCAACTATTTGTGGTTAAATTTTGTATTCCCTTTTTTATATTGTGGTATAGGTTAATAATTTTTATTTGAAATAAATAATATACTCTAAACAATTTATCTTTTTGAATAATAATAATAATAATTTTTTTTGATAAAATTGAATAATTATAATTAACAACTAGAAGATTATGCTTCTCAAAAAAAAAAAAAAAAAAAAAACTAGAAGATTATGAAAACGAATCTTCTTCAAGTTGCAAACCAATCTCATTCTCTGCACTTTCATTAGTTCCATCTCAAAAAACCTAAAATAAGTGAAAAAAACAAATAATGAAAAACAGCAATCCCAGGATTTGAACCGGAGTCCTCCCCTTTCTCAATGCTAGAGCGTAACCAACTGGACTATACAGCTTAGTATGCTTAAAACGGAGCCTAACCATATATATAAACTTCAAAGAATTTTGTTTTTTGGAGGCCTAATTCCTTTATAATAAAAAAAATATTTAGTGGGCCTAAAGCCCTAACTTGGCCAGCTTTACCCTTGGGCCGGCCTACTCTGTTAGTTGGTTAAGAATATGAATGATACATTGGGGTTGGATATATGAATAGAGAAAATATCACTTTGTCTGAGTAATCTTGTTAAAGAAAGAAAAAATGTATACAAGATTAATTCATTCAACAATTATGAGTGATGAGGTTTAGAGTTTAGACACAAATATGCTCTTAAAAAATACGTTCCTTTTATTTGTCAAACTTGTTAATACAGATTTGTATGCAATGAATTTAGATGAACAATGTATTTCTACATATATAGGTGACAATTAGTAAAGGGATATATATATGAGGGACACCCCCCTCTTCTATATGCATTGAATTGGAGTATTGGACAAATCGATATTTACTCCCTCCTGTCACATATATAAGCAACAAAATAAAAAAATTGAAAGTCTCAAATATAAGCAAAAGTAATCTCTAATCATTACAATAAATATCACTTTTCTAATATATCCTTGCTTTTTTCACATTCTCATGTTTTTAACGGTTTCCAAGTCAAAAGATATGGGTAAAATTAGAAAAGTGTATAACTTAAATGCATTTAGACACTTTTCTTAAAGGAATAATTTTTTTATAAATTTGTTTATATATGAAACCGGTGGGAGTATTTATTTTATTTAATCCGAGTCAATCTTGATCTATATACGAGGGCCCCCGTTCCGCCCCTTTTTAGATAGGTTAATGACAAGGTGGGTTGGCCGATTTTTCCATCTCTAATATATTGTTGGAAATGATGTAAATATGATCACTTAACGTGGTAGCATTAAGTGTGGAAGTTGAACAAACTTGGTTGGAAATGAGAGGATTAAACAGATGAGTCTTGGGATTTTGAGATATTGTGTTGTGAATTTAAAAAAGTGGGAGAAGTCCCACATTGCTAAGGACACACACTATATTAGTGTTTATATATCTAAACAGGGACAACTCTATAACATGTGCGGTATGTGCGGTGGCATCGGACTTCCAAATTTTAGGGCCTCTAAATTTTAAGGTCTTCATATACTAGTAGATATATATTATCAATGTTCATTAAACATTGCAATTTTTTTCATAGTTTTAGTTCTAGTCATTTCAAATTAAATTAAAACAGTTAAATTCAATAGTTGTAACAAATTTTGTCATTGATTAATTTATGTTATTTTTTGATATTTTATGCAATGATAATTATTTATAATTTAAATTGAAAATGATTCTTTTAAAAATTTTAAGCTTTTTTATTATGGGCCCATTTTTATTATTCAAATCGGGCCTCCAAATAGTCGGAGTCGGCCCTGATCCTAAAGTGGCTACGTGGGGTGTGCCCCAAGAGGTACCCTGTTTTGTAAAAAGCAGACTGTGTAGCACTTCCCTTAACCATCACGCGCGCCGCTGTTCGGCCGGACTGGGCTTGGGCTTGGTGATGCGTTATTTTTAATTAACTCATTTAATGAGTCATTAATGTAATCGCTTCCGAATTAAACACATGTTAAATGCGCAAAAGACCAAGTATGTATTGGATATTCGCTGAGTCAATGCATATTTGAATCAACTGAACGTGTGATTTGATTGAGTCAAACGCGGAACCACTTCTTTTATGATCGTGTGTGTCCTTAGCATTAGCAATGTAGGACTTCTCCGGTCAAAAAAGAATTATTATTTAGATATGATCGACTCAATAAAAAAGTATCATTCAAGAGAATTCTAGAACTAAAAAATACCATTCAAGAGGATGTTTTTCTTGACCGGATTCTACAAGTGCGGCACTCACTCCGATCTCATATATAAAGTAAAAGTTGTTTTTTTAAATTCATTGAAAAAGTCCACCACACACATCACTTTTGTAATGAATCTAAAAAAACTCAATTTTTGCTTATATATAAGACCGGAGGGGGTAGCTTCACGTAGAGCTGTAAAAACGGATCGGGCTATCGGCCGGCCCATTAGCCCTATAGTTTTACATGGGTCGGTCTTCAAAAAAATTATTCGGTCTTATCAGGCTGGCCCCCAGGATCCTCTTTGTCATGGGTTGGCCCCACGGGCTTTTGGGCCGATGCCTTAAAGAATTAACGAATATATATATAAAATTTCTAAAAATAATTTTAGCTAAAAATAAGAAATTTTAGTTACTTTTTAGATAAAATAAGTAACAAAAGATGAGGTTTGTTAGTTAGGAGATAATTATTAAACCAAATTTGTTATGATTATCTTTATTTGAAAAAAACCAAATTTGTTGTTATTATCTTTATTTTAAAAAAAATAACAACTAATTTGTATGTGATATATATGTAGTTTTATTGTCAATTGAATTTATTTTTTAAAAAAAAATTGTCAATTTTTTTTTTAAAAAAAATATGAAAGTTTGTCCGACCAATCCATCGGGCCATGTAGGCCTTTGCTTATCGGGGGCGCTAGGCGGGCCATGCCTTGGGTCTTAACGATCCGGCCCACTTAAGCCCCTTTATATGTCTTGGCCCTCCGGGCTGAGGCGGGCCGGACCGGCCCCTTTGACAGCTCTAGCTTCACGGTTACAGTTTCTGGGTTGTTTAACCTGTAGGCATCGTGGTTGTTCGTCTGCCTTGCACAAATTTTGGCAGTGCCGCGAAACGTATCAAAGAAAACGTATTCATCCGCGACTCAATCGATAACAACTTTGGTTCCGTTTTTTCGAAAATCTTTTTTCAAGTATCTAAGACTAAACAACATATATACTTTTCCATAAATATTTGTTGATTTTCTAATTGTCCTTGAATATATATCTAAATAGAAAAAAAAATAATTATGATTAAAAATAAAAACAAATATTTGTAGATATATGTTTATGTCAAATTATCTTTTTGACGGATATCTATGTCAAATAAATTATCAAAAATTAATATATGCTATATATATAAATTATAATTAATTGATTTGTTTCAAAAGAAAATATAATTTATTGATTTGTTTCAAAAAAATATAATGAATTGATCGATGGATTGATAAATTTATAAAAGGTTAGTGCTATATATATGATCTCAATTGTTTGTTATATGGTCTCAGTCTCAAATTATCTTTCGTTCTCCTTTAGGATTTTGATATGACGGCAGCAGCAGGTATCAAAGGCGGTGGTGCCCAAACATCACTGCCAACTCCGCATGTTCCGTCCGATCTCGTGGAATAAATACTGTGTCGGCTTCCGGTAAAATACCTCCTTCGACTGCGTTGCGTATGCAAGTCATGGAATTCTCTCATCTCTCGTGATTCCAATTTTGCTAAGAAGCACCTTCACTTCTCAACTTCGTGCCACGATCGTCACCATCTCGCCTTAAGCCCTTATTACACCCCACATGAGTTCCATCTATGTGATTCCCCAATCTCCTCTTTTTTCAACTCCGTAGCATCCACCACTAGTTTCACGCAGCTCAAACATCCTATGATTCTTAATTTTGAGCAGGTAGACATTTTGGAGAGAGTTTCAACTTGTGACGGCATCATCTGTTTTAGGATCGATGCATCTTTAGCTCTTTTGTTTAACCCTTCCATTGGAAAATTTAACTTTTTGCCTCCTATGAAAACTCGACTTGTTCAAAAAACCTGCTATACTTTAGTGTATGATAGATTCACTAATAACCATAAGATTATTGCTCTTTCTTTAAGATATTATAAAAAAATAGGAGTTTACGTTCATACTTTGGGTACCGATTATTGGAGAAAGATCCAAGATTTACCATGTTATTTCTCCGATCTTAAACCGGGAATATTTGTGAGTGGTACGGTTAATTGGTTGGTTGATGATGATATTACTAGTTTACCAAGGGTCATTCTATATTTTGATTTGGAGAAGGAGTCGTGTCAAGAGCTTTTGTACCCTCTTTCTCATGAGTCGTCCCAAACTTCCATTTCCTTGGGGGCGTTGAAGGATTGTTTGTGCATTTTTTCTCGTAATAAGAAATTTTCTGATATTTGGATGATGAAAGAATATGGAAATGAAAAGTCTTGGACTAAATTGTTTAAGATCCCTTATATTGGAGATTCTGGTCTTTATTGGCATACCAAGGCATTATATATTTATGAGGATGATCAAGTGTTGGTGAATTTTCGGAAGCAGTGTAAATTTACTTTAGCTGTCTATGATTCCAAAAAAGATACTTTTAGGATTCTTGAAATTCAAAACGACATTCAAGCTTATGTGACCGAAGAAATTTACGTTGAAAGTTTAATATCACCTTAATCAATATTAGATGTAGATGGTGTGTTGTGTTGTGTTGTGTTATGCAACTTGAGCGACAGACAAACTGCAACCTATATGGTAGTTTATAATCTTGTTATTTATTTTATATCATGTTATTGTTATTTATAATGTGTGAAATATGCTGCCGAAAGAATTGGTGTTTTGTTTTCATTTATTTGTTAATTAGAGTTGTTGGTTTTGTCATCAATATACATTGGCTAAACTGTACTTTTGATCTCTTGCGTTTATTTTAAGTTTGAATCAGATTTCTTACATTTTAAAATTTTCAATTTGGTCTCTCACGTTATCAATGTTTGCATTAATTAGTTCATTCCGTCAAATATTTCACTAACCCCGTTTGATTTTTACACGTGGCTGACGGTTTGGACACGTGGACGTTATTTTGGACGCGTTCAATGTTTTAAAGTAGAAAACCCTAAAAAAAAATTTGGCCAATTCCATTATTATAAGTAATATATATTATTTTTAATTATTATTTTTACTTAGTGAGCACCCCACAAAGCATTGAATGTGTTCAAAATAGTGTCCACGTGTCCAAACCGTCAGTCACTTGTATGGATCAAATGAAGTTAGTGAAAAATTTGACGGAAGGGACAAACTAATGCAAATCAAATTGAAACTTTTAAAACGTAAATGACCTAATTTAAACCTAAAATAAACGTAAGGGAACAAAAATACAGTTTAGCCTTATAGATTCTATATGGTCATTACATTCTATGAAGTTAACGGTGATTCAAATCTTTAACTATAGATTATAAACTTTTCTTCATTTTTTTACTAAGAATTTCTCTTATTATTTCCTCTACCATTTTCAATTTTTGTTTTCTACCGCAATGTTTGACTCACAAATAGCACTTTCTATATGTACCCAAAAAAGAATAACAGTTTCTATGCAATTATTGGCCTCAAAATTATACTAGCTATCAGTTAAAAATGGAATACTTAAAGGTGGATGTGACAAAAATTTAAGTCCTTTTCAATTATTAATTATAGGTATTGAGATATCCTATTTTGGTGGTTGTTTGTGCATTTTTTCTCTTAACGAGAATTTTTTTGATATTTGGATAATGAAAAAATATGGAAATAAAAAGTCTTGGACTAAATTGTTTAACATCCCTTATATTGGAGATCCTAGTATTTATTGGCATACCAAGACATTATATATTTATGAGGATGACTAAGTGTTGGTGAAATATGGGAAGCTAGGTCAAGGCTGCCGGATGTGAAAACTCTATATCTTCCAATAAATAGAAGGTCTGACACTTCTCTCAACAGTTTGGGGTGCTCAGGCTTCTCCTATCCAATCCTATCACCTTTAACCTCGGTTAATATCTCCCTCTGATTGCGGGGGAAGTCTATGATTCCAAAAAAGATGCTTTTAGGATTCTTGAAATTCAACACGAAATTTGTATTTATGCATGTGACTGAAGAAGTTTACGTTGAGACGTAAGCATGGCAATAAAACCCATACCCGCGGGTACCCGCCCAAACCTTACCCGTTTTGACGGGGAAAATCCGAGTTGACTGGGTTTGGGTTCGGGTTTGAGTTTTCCCCGATTTCAAAAGATGGGGTTGGGGCGGGTAATGGGGACATTGATACTCACCCCGAACCCGCCCCGCTTATATTAAAATTAGATTTTACTTCTTTTAAATTAGAAATCCTTAAACAATCTCTTAAATTACATTCATATGTTTATTTTTTATCTTTAATTTGAGTATTAAACAAACTATTTTCTCTATTTCTTTTATTTATTTAAAATATATCGTTGAAACAAATAATTTTGGGCTTTTAACTTCTTTTTTTTAATAAAAAAAATACTAAAATGCAATCCAAATTCATGTAGGAAGAGACGTAACGGGGATACCCGAACCCCGTCAGGATACCCGATCCCCGTTGGGTTAGGGTTTGGGATTATACTTTTTATCCCCGCTCGAAATTGGGACGGATTTGGGGAAACCCGAACTAATATGGGTTTGGGTTTGGGGAGGGCAAAATCCGTCCCCGACCCGCCCCGTTGCCATGCCTAGTTTCATGTCACCTTAATCGATATTAGATGTAGATGGTGTGCTATGTTATGTGACTTGAGCTAGAGACCCACTCCAACCTATATAATAGTTTACATTCTTGTTATTTATTGGGTTAATAGGCTGTTACCCCCTGCAAAGTAGGCCTGTTTTGCGTTACCCTCCTGTAATTTTTTTTTTTTGAGATTCCCCCCTTGCAATCTCAAGATTCTTTATTTTACCCCTGATTGCACTGCGTGGCACATGACTGGATGGAATCTCCACGTGTCATGTCTACGTGGATATAAAATTATTTTTTAATTATTTTTTTGCCACGTGTCATGTCCACTGTGTAATTTTTAAAAAAAAAAAATTTAAAAAGTTTCTTCTTTCTTCAATTTTCTTTTTACAATTTAAAAATAAAGAAGTTAAAAAATCATAGGTGTTGAAATTACTTTCATCGTCTTTCTCTTCACAATTTTCTTTCTTTTCTCAAACAAACCAACCCACCCGTCCCTTTCTTCACCCTCATTCCTTCATTCACTTAACCTCATCTCTCTCTCTCTATCTCTCTCTCTCTCTCTACACTACATCTCCATCTTTAACTTATGAAAAAATCCGAAAGGTTTGAAGATCTAAAAATGGGTTTGTTGATTTTCTACAAAATGATTTTGCTGTGCTTTTTGAAAAATTGTGTGGTTAGTCATTCTTTACAAACCCAGAAAATCCAGACCCATAAACTCTCTCTCAATCTCATTTTTGTTGTTAGTGATTTTGGGATTCTCAATCTCTCTCCCAATCTCGTGTTGTTGTTGTTAGTGATTTTGGGTTCTCTATCTCTCTCAATCTCGTATTGTTGTTGTTAGTGATTATGGGTTCTCAATCTCTCTCTCAATCTCGTGTTGTTGTTAGTATCCAAATTTGTGGATTTCTATGAATTTTCCGGCGAAGGTCTCGCCGGAGAAGATGACCGGAGGCGGTGGCTGTGCTTATGCTACTTATGTTTCTTTACCTGATGAACATGATGATTTGATTTTAAGTGATAAAATTCAATTGGGTCAGTTTGTTTTTGTTGATCGTGTTGAAGCTTCTTCACATGTTCCTTTAATTCATGGTGTTAAACCTGTTCCTGGTACACATCCTTGTGTTGGTACACCTGAAGATATTGTTGCTACACATTCACTTTCATTTCTTGATAATAACAACAATGATAGTAATAAGAATTAAGAACAATGAAAATAGAGAGAAAAAAAATGTTGTTTATGTTGTAATTTTCAATATAAATTAATGTGATGGAGGAAGATTTTTTAAAATAATAATAAGTTAAAAAAAAAAACAAAATTTTTTTAAAAAAAAAAAATTAAAAAAAATTACACAGTGGACATGACACGTGGCAAAAAAATAATTAAAAAATAATTTTATATCCACGTGGACATAACACGTGGAGATTCCATCCAGTCATGTGCCACGCAGTGCAGTCAGGGGGTAACACAGAAAATCTTGAGATTGCAAGGGGGGAATCTCAAAAAAAAAAATTTACAGGGGGTAACGCAAAACAGGCCTACTTTGCAGGGGGGTAACGACCTATTAACCCTTATTTATTTTATATTGGGTTATTGTTATTTATGATGATATGTGGAATATGCGGCTTACCAAAAAAAAAAGTGGAATATGCGGCTGAAAAAATTGATGTTTTGTTTTAGATTATTGGGTTACTAACAAGTTTTGCGTTACCCACATTTAATTTTTTTTTTTGTTGAGATTACCTACTTATAATGTTGCAGAATTTTTTTTCTAGTTCATTTTACCCCTAAGTAAAACAAAACAACATTACAGGGGATATAATGAACTAGAAAAAAAAAATTGCAACATTACAAGGCGGTAATCTCAAAAAAATAAATTGTAGGAGGTAACGTAAAACTCGTCTACTTTATAGGAGTAAAAGTCTGTTAACCCTAATTTATTTGTTAATTGGAGTTGTCAGTTTTGTCATCATCATATATTCTATATAGTTCAAAACCTTAACTATAAATTATAACTTTTCTTCTCTTTTATTTTTTTTACTAAGAATTTCTCTTATTATTTACCATACCATTTTCAACTTTTGTTTTCTACTGCAATGTTTGACTCACAAATAACATTGTTTCTGTTGGGCCATGACTTGTTGTCGGGCCTTGAACCTAGTCTTGATGTAGCCTATATAAGGCATTGCTTGTTAATGAATACAATGAGAATCACTTTTACACCTTACAAGTGGTATCAGTGAGCTCACTGGTCCAACGGCCTGTGTTCACCCATTTTGTTACAAACGGTTGTAACCGTTTTTTCGCGCTCATTTTTCTTTCTTCCTCATTCATTCTTCGATCTTCTTCTTCGATTCGTTTTGCGTTTTTCTCTGACAATCATGGCAGAGAATTCCCATTTTGTTCAACCATTGGTGACAGGAATTTCTATGGTATTTTTAGTATTACTATTAGTAGTAAAATAACCAAGACAGACCCAAATACAAAGGAAAATCTACAAAATCAAGGAAAAGTACCAAGACAAGGTCCAAGATGCTAAAAGACAAGAAAAAGCTCAAAAAGTGAAGAAATTGAGCATTTCATCGTAGCACAATGGCTTCCATCGTGCCACGATGTAAGCTGCTTGCTGGCCAAGAAAACAGAAGAAATAAATCTGCAAAAAATCTGTTCATCGTAGCACGATGGTGTATATCGCAGCACGATGACTTTACTTGGCGACCAAGCTGATGAAATGCACATGATCAGTTATAAAATTGAACTGAATTTTCACATCGTACTGCGATGGACCTATCGCAGTACGATGTTTTGCTGAGACCCATCACGAAAACTATAAATAGAGCTCTCCTGTTATTGTTTAATTCATTCAGAAATAATAGAACACTCTCTACTATAAGGAGAGGTTCAGAGGAGCTCTATTGGACATAGTTTTCTTCCCTTACGGGAAAACTAACTCAGCAAGGTATGTTTTCTTTAGGCTTTTCTATTTAGGTTATAATTCTTTTGTAATTTAAATATGTAGTCTTTTGTAATAGATGTCTTAGGTTGTGGTGGAGAAGATGAACTCCGCTATGAATATTTGGAGTCTGTAATTGAGTCAAAATTATAATGAATTGTTATTCAGTATTATGTTTGTTATTTACTTTCTTGCACTTTAATAACGTATCTCGTAATCTGGCCGAATAAGCGGGAACGCTCATAGAATTGATATTAGGTATTAACTTAATATGGTCCGGAACTAGTAGTAAATAATGTTAGGTGTATATAGACGGTAACGTTCTGAACTAGTCGTGAACTGAGCGGTTAGAGGATGAATTAGTAACTAGGTGTGAACTGAGCACTTAGAAGTTGAATAACCCGATACTAGGACCTAGAGACATTTGATGGGTGAAGGTAATAATGCATGTGTAATGAATAACTCACCTAGTAATTAGGGTATGTGACACCTTATAGTTTCTATATGTACCCACAAAAAATAACAGTTTCTTTCTATGCAACCATTGGCCTCAAAAATACTATCAGTTAAAAATGGAATACTTAAAGGTAGATGTGACAAAAATTTAAGTCCTTTTCAATTAATAAGTCTAGGTTTTGAGATATCTTCTTTTGGTGGTTGTTTTTATCAGTTGTCTCATTTACATCTGATGTGTGACTAATTTTACAATACAAATTTATCTTACCATAGCCTTTTTTAATGAGAAATAATATTCCTACACACTTTTTCATACACAATACTTATATAAAGGCATTTGTGTAATTTTTCATCCTCTTTTTCTTATGAAAAAATAAAAAATATGAATAATTAGTGTTTGTGTAAGATTTGTGTAACAAAAAATGTGTCAAAATAACACTCCTATTTTTTAATAGGTTTGCTTGCTTGCATCTATTTCCAGTTTTAGATGGTGTGTTATGTTATGCGACTTGAGCTAGAGAACCTATATGCTAGTTTATAATCTTGTTATTTATTTTCTATCGGGTTATTGTTATTTATAATGTGTGGAATATGCGGTTGAAAAAATTGTTATTTTGTTTTCATTTATTTGTTAATTAGAGTTGTCAGTTTTGTCACCGTTATACATTCTATATAGTCATTACATTCTATAAAGTTAAATGTGATTCAAATCTTTAATTATAGATTATAAACTCTTCTTCATTTTTATTTTTTTTACTAAGTATTTCTCTTATTATTTACTCTATCTTTTTCAATTTTTGTTTTCTACTGCAATGTTCGACTCACAAATAACACCATTTCTATATGTACCCAACAAAAATAACAATTTCTATGCAGCTATTGGCCTAAAAAATACCATCAGTTAAAAATGGAATGCTTAAAGGTAGATGTGACAAAAGTTGAAGTCCTTTTCAATTAATAATTCTAGGATTTGAGATATCATGTTTTGGTAGTTGTTTTTATCGGTTCTTTCTTTTACATGAGATGTGTGATTAACTTTACAATACAAATTTATCTTACCATAGCATTTTTAATGAGAATTGAGAAATTATATTTCTACATACTTTTTCATACACAATACTTATACAAAGGCATTTGTATAATTTTCCATCCTCATTTTCTTAAGAAAAAGCAAAAAAATATATAAGTAGTGTTTGTGTAAGTATTGTTTAACAAAAGTGTGTCAAAATAACGCTCATTTTTTTTAATAGGTTTACTTGCTTGCATCTATTTCTAGTTTAAAAATCCGTAATCGTGTATATAACGGTGGAGAATATACTGCTTAAATTGTTCCAAAGATTCAAGTTCTAAATAACAGTGTCAGTACTGATAAAATATAAACAAAAAGTAAATCAGTTAGAATCCTAAAGAATAATGATATTACAGTAGTTCTAACTTCTAAAGTTCTAATGTCCAAAGATTCTTAGTTGTTCATGAATTTGAGATTTACAATAATTTAATTTAATATGATCCGATCCGATCACTAGGGAGGCCCTGTCTAGGGTGAGAGACTTAAATAGGTCTCTCACCGTGAGAGACCAAATTTTTTTTTTTTTTTTTTTTCATGTTGCTTTTGGACCTTAGATTAAAAAGTGGTACATGATATTATGATGCACTATCAGCATTGTATTATTTTTTATTTTTTTTATTTTTTATTTTTATTCCTACAAAATAGAAACCTTTTAAGTTTAGTCTTTACTTAATTTTAATAGTATTTTTAGTCGTACAAATTTTTTCTTAATACATTGTTTAAACTCTGTTAAAATAAAATTTATTTAATTAATCTTAAACTCTTAAATTTTTTTAATGATTTTTTACACACATGTTTATCGCTTTATAAAATACTTATTAACCAAAACTTATAACTTTTTAATGTGAGATCGTTGTACCCCGTTTTTTGACCTAAATTTTTGCAATTTTTCATTCTTCAGTCATATTTTCGATTCGAAATAATCGTTATTTTTTTCAAGAAATTTTGACAGAGAAGTATTTTTTGCATTTTTACATTCGTCAGTCGTCTAAAAATCTCATAGTCGTCTGATAGTGATTCAGTCGCCTCGATGTACGGTATTAAATATCGGTTATAAATGTCTATAAGATTCTTATACGACTCGATCACTCTTATCCCACTTAAATATCAATTATAAACGTATATGAGATTCTTTGACGACTGAATCACTATTCTTGAACTTACATATCTCGCATATTAGTATCTCCCACATTAAAATCCATTACTTAAATATCAGTTATAAACGTCTATGAGATTCTTAGACGACTCGATCACTCTTATCCCACTTAAATATCAATTATAAACGTCTATAAGATTCTTAAACGACTGAATCACTATTCTCGAACTTACATATCTCGTACATTAGTATCTCTCATTTAAATATCGGTTATAAACGTCTATGAGATTCTTATACGACTCGATCATCTTATGCCACTTAAATATCAATTATAAATGTCTATGAGTCGACATTAAAATCTTTGATCAATTAAAAATATTATATCATTTTAATATATTTAAAAAAATTCAAAGATTTTAATGTCGACTTGTGAAATTTAAGGTAAATTGCAAAATAGGTGAGATTTCATTTACCTCTAATTTCTTTTTTTCGAAATCAACCTTAAAATATGAAGATTCCCTCATTTACCCCTCAGTCGTACAACAAGCCAGATTACTGGATCAGGATGATGATGTGGCACGGCACATACATGTGAAAATAACTTAAATTATATTTAATTTTTAATTCCACATCACTTATTAACATTATTATTATTATTATTATTTTTAATTAAAAAAATACTAAAATAAAATCATACAATAATTATTTTAAAATTCATCTTCATTTATCAATCATCTTCTTCATTCATCGTCATCTTCATCATCTATCATCATCATCTTTACAAAACTTAAAATAAAAAAAACAAAACAAAACAGGGCCACAAAACAAATCAAAATAAAACAAACGCACAGACCCAAAACCAAAACTTATACTCTATCACCCAAAATGAAAACTCAAAACCAGAACCCCACCCAAAATGAAAACTCCATTAATTACATTACTCACCACCCAGAACCAATGAAGATCACAAACCCATGAATTTGAACAACACAAACAACAAATTGAACAGAAGATTTGAACACGAACAACAGCACAAATCCATAAACTGAACAACACAAATCCAGAAATTGAACAACACCAACCCAAAAAAATAACACAATCATAACTCAGAACATCACTCGCAAACGCTTGAATCGAACACAATTGAACATCTTGAATCGAACAACTTGAACAAACCCCCAAACCCAGAATCGCAACAAAACGAGATTGAGAGATCGGCGATGGTTAGTTTTAGGTTAGCGGTGGTGATCGATGGATTTGGTATCGAGAGAATTTGTTGAGAGAGTGATTGGTGGAGAGGATTGAGAAATTGGAGATTTTGTTCTTGTTGTTCTTAAAGTTGTTGATGTTCATGATGTTTGCAGGTTTTACTTTTTTATATTTTTTTCCTTTTAAATTAATTAAAAAGAATTAAAAATCCATCTAGATCAATACTTATCTATGTGTTTTAATTAAATAAATAAAAAATGAATATTTAATGTGCGAGATATTTAAGTGCAAAAATAGTGATTCAGTCGTCTACGAATCTCATAGACGTGTATAATGAATATTTAAGTGGAAGATATATAATAACGTGCGAGATATTTAAGTTCAAGAATATTGATTCAGTCGTCTAAAAATCTCATAGACGTTTATAATTGATATTTAAGTGAAATAAGAGTGATCGAGTCGTATAAGAATCTCATATATGTTTATAATAGCTATTTAAGTGGGAGATATTAATATGCAAAATATTTAAGTGCGAAAATAGTGATTCAGTCTTATAAGAATCTCATAGATGTTTATAATCGATATTTAAGTGGAAGATATTAATGTGCGAGATATGTAAGTTTGAGAATAGTGATTTAATCGTCTAAGAATCTCATAGACGTTTATAATTGATATTTAAGTGGGATAAGAGTGATTGAGTCGTATAAGAATCTCATAGACGTTTATAACCGATATTTAAGTGGGAGGTATTAATGTGGGAGTCTGGGAGATACTAATATGAGAGATATGTAAATTCGAGAATAGTGATTAAGTCATTTAAGAATCTCATAGACGTTTATAATTGATATTTAAGTGGAATAAGAGAGACCAAGTCGTATAAGAATCTCATATATGTTTATAACCGATATTTAAGTGGGAGATATTAATATGCGAGATATTTAAGTGCGAAATAGTAATTCAGTCGTCTAAGAATCTCATAGACGTTTATAATTGATATTTAAGTGGAATATATTAATGTGCGAGATACGTAAGTTTGAGAATAGTGATTCAGTCGTCTAAGAATCTCATAGACGTTTATAATTGATATTTAAGTGGGATAAGAGTGATCGAACTGTGTAAGAATCTCATAGACGTTTATAACCAATATTTAAGTGGGAGATATTAATATGCGAGATATTTAAGTCCGAAAAGAGTGATTCAGTCGTCTAAGAATCTCATAGACGTTTATAATCAATATTCAAGTGGAAGGTATTAATATGTTAAATATTTAAGTGCGAAAATAGTGATTCGGTCGTCTAAGAATCTCATAGACGTTTATAATTGATATTTAAGTTGAAGATATTAATGTGCGAGATATGTAAGTTTGAGAATAGTGATTCAGTCGTCTAAGAATCTCATAGACGTTTATAATTGATATTTAAGTGGGATAAGAGTGATCGAGTTCTATAAGAATCTCATAGACGTTTATAACCGATATTTAAGTGGGAAATATTAATATGGGAAATACTAATATGCGAGATATGTAAGTTCGAGAATATTGATTCAGTCGTCTAAGAATCTCATAGACGTTTATAATTGATATTTAAGTAGGGATAAAATTAAGTAAGGACTAAACTTAAAATGTCTCTATTTTGTAGAGATAAAAAAAATGAAAGAAATGAAAAATAATACAATGCTGATAGTGCATCATAATATCATGTACCACTTTTTAATCTAAGGTAAAAATAAAAGCTAGCTTATAGACGTCTATGAGATTCTTATACGACTGAATCACTATCAAACGACTATGAGATTCTTAGACGACTGACGAATGAAAAAATAGAAAAATACCTCTCTGTCAAAATTTCTTGAAAAAAATAACGACTATTTTGAATCGAAAATATGACTGAAGAATGAAAAAATGCAAAAATTTAGGTCAAAAAACGGGGTACAACGATCTCACATTAAAAAGTTATAAGTTTTGGTTAATGAGTATTTTATAAAGTGATAAACACGTGTGTAAAAAATCATTAAAAAAATTTAAGAGTTTAAGATTAATTAAATAAATTTTGTTTTAACAGGGTTTAAACAACGTATTAAGAAAAAATTTGTACGACTAAAAATACTATTAAAATTATGTAAGGACTAAACTTAAAATGTTTCTATTTTGTAGGAATAAAAAAAAATAAAAGAAATGAAAAATAATACAATGCTGATAGTGCATCATAATATCATGTACCACTTTTTAATCTAAGGTCCAAAAGCAACTTTAAAAAAAAAAAAAAAAGAAGTTGGTCTCTCACGGTGAGAGACCTATTTAGCTCTCTCACCCTAGACAGGGCCCACTAGGGATGCCAAGCATTTGGTTTGGCAGAATCAGGGGTGGCCCCAAAAAATAAGAAATATCTAAATTGCCCTTAGAATTTTTATAAAATTATAATTTATAATTTTATGTTATCTTAATCTTAATTATTATTACTATTATTACTAGCCGTGCCCGTTTGTGTGATTGATATTTTTTTTCTGTGATCAATATTCTCTATTGTACAAATATAAATAACTATTTAATCTATTTTTTATTGGACTTAGTTAATTGATAACTATGTAACCTCATTTTTTTTTTGTGGCTAGTTATTAGGAAGAAAAAATATTTTTTTTTAACATAGAAAAACTGAAAACCTACTTTTATGTGGAAATTGTGCTTAGTTGTTAAGAAAAAAAAATTATTTACTAAAATAACTGAATATCTATTTTTATGTAAAAGTTGTTTTTTAAGGGTAAAATAGGATGACCACGATTCAATCCTCACAACTACTATCGAGAGGGGCTGAAACCACTTGATGTCAGAACTGACCCCAAACAAAATTAAACTGATTGCGAAAACCAAACAATTAAGCTTGATTTGTTGAGCCACTAAACCACTCCGTGTATTGAGCCTTTAAACCAGCCAACACAAGATTTGTACATACACACATAAATCAAAAATATTAAATAATAAATAAATGAGCATTGCTATTTAGCATGAAACTTTTACACAAAAAATGCAAGAATTAACACATGGCAAAATCTTAAAGGATGATGTCATTTAATCTCATTTTTTTGTGGAAAACATGGGTGGTTATGGATGTAATCAAGGGTGAAGATTCATTCTTGCAATTCTTCTTCTTAAATTTTCTTACCAAAAAGCATTTCCCTAAATAAAATTATCACATCAATTCATATTTCTATATATATATTTATTTCTTGCAACCTAACAAATAATAATTGGATTTGTGGCATGTATTTCTCATTACAACTTACAAGGCCCTCCACATATTAATCCCTTTGAAATTTTAATTAGCCACCATTAATGGTTTTTAGAAAGTACCTGAACAAAACCGAGAAACCAAAATACAAAGAAAAAGGATGAAGAAGAAAGAAGAGTGAAAGAGCAGATCGCCACAACACACGAATCCTACCGGACCACCACTTCCGCCGCTACCATCTCCGGAATCACCACCGCACGCCACCGACCCACTCCACCGTCAGTTCTCTCCCTCTCTCTCTCTCTTTCATCTTTCACGTTCTGCTGTTTCTCTGTTGCAATGCCCACCAAAAGAACACAGTTTGTGACATCTCCTGCGCCGTGGAAATCGTCGCCGCCTTCACATGATGCACCACTACCACCATCGCATATGCGCCGGATTCTGAAAGACATGCGGCGGTGCCGGCTGAACTCTGACATTTGGACATTGCTCTTGGTCGGTGGCGTAGCCGTAGGTGTGTTATTTAACAGCATTGGCTTCAGTATGATGGATTTGGAGGTAGATGTTCTCTCTTCCTATTTCTGTTTCATCTCTGATGTGGTTCAAGACTTTCACTTGATATTCCATTCCAACTGTATGAAACAATGGTTTCATTTGATTTGTCTTCTTTTTTTCTTTCTTTTTTTTTTTTCTTTCAATTTCCTCTTAAATAGTATTAGTGTGAAGTGTTTGATGGTTTATTGATCAAAGTTATGTTTTGTACCATTATCATCATGACATGTTTGGTCACTCATTATAGAAGGTTTATTGATCCCTTTTATCTTTTTATCGAGACATTGATCAATTTAATCTTATCAGGCACAAATTCATTTATCTCTTATCTAATTATCTCTGAATTATTTTTTCTCCTTTCTCCCATTTTTTTTCAACCGCTAAGGAGGCCAACTCAAAGAGAAACAAGGTTGAGAGAGATAAAAGTGGCTTTGGACTGCTGTCAAATGGAGATAAAGCGGTGTTAGGTGCTACAACAATAACATAATGTTTAATATTGAAGTTCAAGGGACAGTTGAAGCAAAGGGATTCAATGTTGTATGATGTCTTCTCACCCTGAAAATTTCACTATAGGATTGGTTCTGTTCCAAAATGTTTCTGTTGGCTTTCAGTTATCTCTTCTTGCATTCAAAGACCCTAACTTTGGTTTTCTGTGTTTGATCGCAATGCATATTTGCTATCAAGAGGCTATTATCTCATTATTGTTTTTAATTTTCCATGATAGGTTTAAGAATTTAGGATCGGGATGGTGAACTACCAATGCAACAATTGTTGAAAGATCTACTCTTTATCTTAATCACTCATGTTTATAGTTTCTGTAATTTTATTGTGTTATTGAAATCAGAGTGTGAGGTTATTTGTTTAATTTTTGGTTATTTGTGATTGGGTGAGTTTTCATTGGTTTTGTTGGTTGTGATTTTAAGTGTTACAACTATTATTTTTGTATGTGATTTTTTTGGTTCTTTATTTAATTCATTTGTTGGGTCTTGACATTAACCTCCATTACTAATTATAATTGTATTCCTTTCTTGCCATGAATGACATTTCTGACTTTTAACGAGAAAATTGCAATTTTATGAACCAATGACAAAAAAATATTTTGTAGTTGTTTACCACTAAGGTAAGTTAAACCAAACTCCATCATGGATTGAAGCATTTATGTTTTTTAACTGCTATTTTTTTTAATCTGTCTTAAGCTACTGTTATTTATTTACTATTGATGAAGTTAAGATGGTCTATGTCCAAGTCATACCTTTGGGTTCTTTTCTTTATTTGCTTCAATTTGTGGCACTTTGAGATACTGCCTTTTATGCAGGAAATTAGTTTGCCATTAGCTATTGCATGGTTTACAAGCCTTAATATGATCACCAAGAGAAAATGGGCTCAAATAGTAGACAAATTAAAAAGGATTCACAAGCATATCACATGTCTAAAGTCTCAACTGTTATATGAAATCTTTAATTGCTAATTTGATTCTTATACACCAACTTTGCTAAAATTAAAAGTGATATATTGTCGTTGCACATATGAAATTGTCATGTGCAGCGATTAAATTTTCTATACCAAGTTTGGTTTAGCTAGCATTTGTTAATTTTTAGTGTGTTCAAAAGTGTTGGTTCAAATGGAAAATTGGCGTGTAGCTTTTGTTAATATGATAGGTGCTGGTGTGGCTATCATTATGATTTATATATGCAATGTGTGAATGATTAGGTGTTGGTCTAGCTTTTGGTAAAGCAACTGGTCTATGCTTTTGCATATTATACTTTTGGGTTGTTAGTCTTTATTCAAGACAATTAAGCAATATCTTGAAGTGCTTTTGTTATGTGCTTTGAAATGTATGTTTTCTAAAGACCTTTAATTGAAACTATGCATTTCTTCGATTGGTGGGAAGGTCGAGCAAGAGGTAGTTTTCTTAAGGTTGGCAAATACACTGAGTGCGTCGATGATGATCCTCCAATTTACCTTGCTGTTGTCCTTGAATGCCTCGCCGTTGAGGTAATTTTTGCTCATCGTTCTTATTGTGTGCCACCTTTGCTTTTGAGGATTGTTATATTTATCTTTTTGACCTTTTTCTTATTTTGTTAATAATCTCAATGGCCAAAAGAGATTCTAAATTTAAGGGATTATGAATTCTTCCTCTTACCAACTTGGCTTATTTAGACGTGTTTGTCACTGTAGCATTAAAAACTTGATTATACTAAGGACTACAGTGTCTGCAGAAATTGAAACATGCATACCTAAATAGTATAAATTGGAGTTTTTTTTTTCAATAGAGAAAAACAAGTAAGCTATTTATATGGAAAATAAGATTGTTGATGCACCAAGACCACACATACATGTATGGAGTATTTTTACAGAATATATGGTTGTTTAAAATAGACATTCACTCATTTAATGTCATTTAAGATTAGTGAGATTTGTCAATGATGCATAACAATGAGATTCAATCATTTATACTTTATTCTTCCCCTTTTTAGTCTTGGTTTGGTTTGGTCCAAATTAGTAATAGATTCAATTATTTTTTAATTTTGTCATTGTAGGACCAACTCTCTGTAACAATGATTGAACTAAATTTATTTTTGTATGTAGTATATATACTTGCTAGAGTTTCTATTTTTTCCATATGTATTGGGCACACTTGAATTTCTGCCAAAGCAAATTGAGACAAGTTCAGCTTCTTTCATCAAACCTTTTTGGAAGCTTCTTTTTGGTTGACAAATATTTAAGGTTCTCTTTTTTTTACTCTTTCTGTCATGATGTCCCCTAAGTTGTTCGTTGTAACTGTTCAATGGTCATTAGTTGTATCTCATTTTGACAGGCTAATGTTAGTTGTTAGTATGTTATGTTAGTGACCTCTTTTTCAAACTCTTGGGAGTCACAATACAACCACTTTATGCCTTGGTGATTATTATTGGTTGTACTTGATTACCCTTTAATTTTAATTTCTTTATAGTTATAGCCTTTGCTATTCTAAATTGATCTATTTTGTTATTTAGATGTTCCAATTAAATTCATTTTATATGAGTAAATTAAATGACAAAGTTAGTATGATGGAAGAATACAAGTGGAAGATAAAAAATATGGAGCTTCCATCTTATAGTGCTTGGAGAATGATTTTTAAGTTAGTATTTTGAGTAGGTTGAGTTTATGCAATGAAGTTTTGCTTTGAACCATGTTTTGGTGTACTCTTGCATTCTTGCTGCAACTGTGCTTTTTGGTGTTATTTTAATGGGGGTGGTGAGGCAGGTTTTGCATTGCAATAACGTTTCTGTCTTTTTTGCTTTTCAGCTTGGTTATCTACTGCATGGAGCTCAACCTTGCTGACTATGCTGCCCTGGCGTTGATATTGGCGTGTGATGCCTGCTATGTTGGGGAGTGCTTGAAGGATCCTGTCATAGCGGAGTATTGTTAACTGACTTTTTGCTAATCCTTTTTGAGTATTTCATGTTATGGCTTTATTGAAGGAGATGCAAAAAGAGAGATTTTTTATGAAAGAAAAACTAGGGTTCATCTTCAAGTAATATGGATAAAATCCAATATGAGAAAATCCTAAAATCCCAAGGTAAAATAGATAATCTGATTATTATGTTTGCTTTCATTAGTATCCGCTATCTCCCAATTATCTACATCTATTTTTCTTTGTCAATTTGTGTTCATGTTTTATGATCAATTTAACTGATTTCTAATATGATTTTTTTTATTTAAGTCTTAAGTTTATTCATTCTATCCATATTGATGAGTTTCAAGTTTGGTGTGTGGCATATTGTAATATATGGTCAGTTATGCCTCTTAATTTGAAATTTGAATTTTGATTTCTTAGAAATGTTCTAGATATGTGCCTTGGAAACTGATTTCTATGCAGTCATTAATCTTTTTTATAAAAGAAAAACAATTATTATTAAAGAAAACTTGCTAAGGAAGCCATGCTCTCTCCTAAAAAAAATAAAAAAGTAGTTGCACCTATCTTTAATAATCTGCATCGTAAAAGAAAAATGCACTGCAACCACTTTTAATAATTTTTCCAATGCATTGTGACTCTTAGCATTCATTAACATTTTCAATTCCAACTCCTCATCAAATTTTTCCACTGAACTCATCCATCTTCAAGATTGTCTTCGATTTCTGTTGGCCATATTGCTCGGTTTTTTAAGGTCGCGGTGGCATTGGACCTCCTGTTTATCTCACCATCGTCGATGAATATCTCGCGCTGAGGTAATTTTTGCTCACTGTTCTTATTCATGTCCAATTCCATTGATTCTAATGTCTGCAAGGATTTTTTTTATCTTTATTACTTATTTCATGTGCAATTCCATTTATCTTTTTGCCGTTTTTTTTACTTTATTACTTATTTCAATGTCTGCAAGGATTCTAATTTATGTTTTGAGTTAGGGTACAAATTGTTTTCTTAATTGTATTTGACTTACTCAGTAGTTTCATTTTAAATGTCAAATCTCTATGATATTTGTATGTTGGGTGATCTGGGATGACGCCATTCTTGCATAAATATAACATTTGGTTTCCTGTTAGATTGATGTTGTCCCTACTGTTGGAGATTCAAGTTTGGATAGTCGTCATTATTCAATCAAATTCCCTCCTCTACAAATTATGTAAGTTGTGTCCTCTTTCCTCTTTTCATTTTCGTTTTAGTATTTGATTTAGAAAACAATTTGATAGCTTCTTGAGATGCACAGGTCAATACAAAGAAAATTTGTTCTACAATGATTGAAGGAGGGCAATACTCCATGCATGGCATTAGGCAGCGTTCCAGGAGTAATTCAAGCAATTTTTTTCGGATTTGGATCCTCTCTTAAGTTTTTCTCTCATGTTCTCTCTCCTTTTCTTGATCTAATGGTTAGCAATCCACTAAGAGCAAAAAAACACTTAAGTGGAGAGAGAAAAAAAATGAATAAATGGTTAAGATAGTTGCACATGACCAAACATAAGAGAAAAAATTGGAGAGGATCCAATTTGAAATTTTCCACCATAAATTGTGCTTAACAATTCCCTATGTGGGCTGCAGATACAATTTTTTTTTGTTGAGATTCTTCAAAGAATTTTCATGCAAGCATTTCATGTTAAGCCTTTTTTTAATTATGTGATTCAAAAACTTTGTCTGAATTTGTTTGGTTGATTTTTTATATATGTTTTGCTTCACAATGACTATATAATTTTTAATATATATATAGCAAGTATTTAATAAATGGGGAGGGATCAAATTACACCGATGTAATATTTTGTAAAATTTGAATTCGTTAAAGAGTTATTGAGCGGTGTAACATTACTCAAATGTTACACTAGTGTAATTTGATTCATCTCCTTAATAAATTTTATTTTTTCAAGTTTAAATCTCTTTCAATAAAAAAATTGCAATTGAATAACCTAATTAGGAACTCTAAAAAGTTGTTCGTGAAATTTTTCTACTGCATAATAGCATGAATAGGGGGTTTGAACTTTGAAGGGTGACATACCAGCTTCAAAATGAGCGGCATGGGGTTTGGGGTTATTATATAAAGAGCTTTGCTATATGTAGCGAAAAGCTTTCTCGTTAATTTCTTTTCTGTATAGCCACTACTCTAGAAAAATAACATGTATCTTAAAATGAAAAGAAAAAGGGCACATCAAAAGAAGCATCCCACCGCCATCACACTTGTTAAAATACTAGTATTTGTGGTATGCAGCTTCAATAGAGACATAGTGCACGGTGAGTCAAATTTTGCAGGCAATATCAGCTGCCATGAAATCATAGACGTGAGATGTTTATCATGATCTTGCAGAAGGAGATGATAAATAATAATATATATGGAGGCCAAATTAAGTTGAATTGTTTGTTGCTTGACACATTCGTGAAATATTCGCGATGAAGTTTTCGCGAGATATATCATTTCTCTTATATAAATCATGAAACCTCTTTAATTTTTTTTAGAATAAGATCTTCCCTAAGAAACAACTAATAACATGCCAAGTTTAATACTGTTAGTTAGGTTGAAGTGTGATATCCATTTAATTTTTTACTTCATCTAACAAGGTATTAAGTGTGATACTAAGCTCTGTAACATATAATAGGATTACCAAGACAAATTTTCATTTTTTTTATGAGTTGCATTTTAAGCTCTATCTACTTATGTTAATAGTTATGTTGGTTATTGTATAACATATGGATCTATAAGCTATATATATATATATATATATATATATATATATATATATATATATATATATATATATATATATATATATATATGTGATGTATTAATTGTTATTGTATAACATATGGATCTATAAGCTATATTCATTGACTATGTCTGGAAAAAATTGATAGATGAAGAATTTGGTTTGTCGACGATTGTCAATGTTTGCGACATGATGCAGTATCTGGGTTGAAGAGCATTTTCCCTGGTGGCATAATACCAACAACATAGAACCTGATTTCTAACAAATTGGAGAACATGGTGTTTCTTCCTTTTCCAACAACAAAAGCTGCAATTCGCCATTAAACAGTGGGCAGCCATGACGAAATATTCTCTTTAAATGTGTGAACTCATAAGAAAATTTGTAATTTTTATACTTAAAAATTTAACATATTTTAAATTGTAATTTAAAATTGGCTTAATTAGTATGTAGGTCCCTTAAAGACTTTTTTGGTTTCACTTTGGTCCCTTAAAGAAAATAAGTTCCACTTTGGTCCCTTATAGATATCTCCGACAGTTAATATGGTCCTTTTTGTCAATTTTTTATCAGAAATCGTTAACTTCTGTACATGTGGCAAAATATGTTGTTTCGTGGCACCTGTGCAGAAATTAACGGTTTTTGAAAAAAATGGACGGAAATAAACAAATTCACCGATGTAGATATCGATAAGGACCAAAATGGAACTTATTTTCTTTAAGGGACCAAAGTGAAACCAAAAAAGTCTTTAAGGGACCTACAGACTAATTAAGTCTTTAAAATTTAACATATTAAACAGTGGGCAGCTATCAAATTTTTATACTTAAAAATTGTAATTTAATATATAAGTCGTATGTTACTAGGTTGGTGAGAGAAAGAATTGAGGAGATGGGAAGAGAATAGATGATTATTAGGTGGAGAGGGTGTATGTTACTATCATAGACTTCAAATAAATCCAACCACATGTGAATAGGGGGCTTTAAAATTTGAAAGGGGATAAACTTGAGGGACTAAAATTGCTCAAAATAAATTTGGAGGCCAAAATTGCACAATTATGAAACTTGGGGGGTTAAAAATGCAGTTTAGCCTATATTTTAAATAACATGATAATTGATACTCTCTAATTTAACTATGTTTTTATCTCCAGGTTATCCATTTAAACTTGTGCAATTTTAAATCAAGATAAAACGAAAAAACAATAACATATAAATAGTAAACAGAAAAACAAATTTATAATAGCTAATGGGGTTGATATAAGTATAACACTACTTATTTAAAACAGTAGACAGGGTTCTTCGAGAATCAAATTTATAATGCTATAAACAGTTTTCAGAGGTTAATAAATCAAACAGATTATGAATGACTAAAATAATACAAAAAAGGAAGATGAGATAGAACAGAAATTTAAATGACATATGAATCAAGAGACAAACAGACACCTGCCTGATAGATCTGGAACTGGAAGGATGATGGTCAAGATTCATGATATTAACATATCAAACAAATATTTCAAATAGAAAACATTGCAAAAAACTTGAAAACGCAAGACAGAAAAATGTGCCCTCGGATGTTATTAGGTTAGTATGTTTTCAACATCCATAAAAGCCTCTCGCCATCCATCAAGGCGGTGCAAAAAGAAAGAACCACGCACGACCTCTACTTTCTCTACCCACTGTCAGTAATAGTACTAACAACAATGATAATGAGAAGACGAAGAAGAAAAAGAAGTAGAAGAAGACGAAGAAGGCGAAGAAGAAGATCATCAACAACAACAACAACAGTAGCAGTAGCAGCAGCAGCAGCAGCAGCAGCAGCATAGTTAGTGGTGATGACAGTGGGGAGAAAGACAAAATGAATGGAAAAGCTGTGAATGATTTTCAGAGTAACAAATCTAGCGGTGAAAACTCATCATCGGGCATATCCAGAAGAGATTATATGGAAATTGTCCCAAGGAAAGTAAAACTAGTTTAATTTGATGGTAAAAAAATTTACACTAAGTGAAAATTGAGAACTATTCAATAGTTTAAGATAAATAAAATTGGTCTAATTTGATGATGACAAGAAAACAGCAAAAAAAAGTAATTATTGAAACACAAGTGCCACAATACAATAATAAGTAGTAATATGTATCTAAATATACACCGTAAAGAAAAATCTATCAAGCACAAATGAGAACCCTAGGTTGTCAACCATAAAGGGACCTGCAAGTGATGATGAAACGCTAAATTTAAAGTGAAACTATATCTCATCCAAGTTTAACTGAAATCAACATTTATATTTAAACTATATCGCATCCAAGTTTAACTGAAATCAACATCGACTACCTAAACAATAAATAGGTCAACTATAGTTCCCTTACTAGTGAAAATAAGTGAATCGCCAATTATGACAAATCAACCTGCAAAAAACGGAGGAGAAAGCAAATTAGAGAAATTAGTAGACATTGGACAAAAGAGCACCTAAACTTCTTACTACCTCTCCTCAACTAGGGTATAGTCAGGCAGCAAGAGTCCTGAAGATAACATATAAAATAAGTGAACAATAGAAGTGATTGACAAGATTATCCAAACACAAAATGGTAACCCAGCCCTCAGATATTGTTAGATTTGAACGTTTTCAACATCCATAAAAGCCTCTCAACATCCATCAAGGCAGTGCACACAGAGCAAAACCTCCACCATCTCGGCCCACTGTCACTATGAACAATAATAATAATAATAATTAATAATAATAATAATGATGATGATGATGATGACGAAGTTGATGGCAACGACAGAGTTAAAGAAGAAGAAAAAAGAAGTCAATAGTGATGGCAGTGTGAAAGAAAGGCAGAAGGGATGGAAAGGCTTTGTATATTATTCAGAGGACCATATCATCATTGGGCATATCAAGAAGACAGAATAAGAAATTTACCTAGTAGCAAATAAGTAAGCATAATAGGCAGTCGTGAATTGAAAAGCAAAACCAAAAGAAATGAAAAGCAGAAAATTGAAGGGTAAATAGGCTATTGAAAACAATTACATGATACAACTTTAATTAAAATATACCTAATCTAATCTGCCAAGTAAAATCTATTAAGCAGTAATTGAACTATAGAATAATGATAAAAAAAAAATATAAATTTACAATCCACCAGATGCATTGCCAAATGTAACTTATTATAATAAGTTACAGCCGTCTCCGGACCAATGCACGATAGATTTTGAGTTTCTACCACAGAATATCGATGTTATAAAGCATAGATTTCTTAAGCATAACAGAAAAACCAATTGCAATAACAGCATGTTATATACAGAATGAATTTCATAAGCATAGCTGAAGCCCATTTTACAATAACTATCACTTTGCTCAATTAACAGAAAAAAGGAAACACATAAACCTCATAGCTCAGAGAGAAATCGAAGGAGATGGGGGCACTAATTAGCATGACCAAAACAAAATTCTAAGGTTCTTAGGGAAATGGGGCTGGCATGGCCAAAAATAATTCTACTCATGAATGAAACTCGAGTTCTCCTGAATGATTAGCAAGCTCATCAGCCATTTGAGATTAATCACTTTAGTTACAGAAACTAATAAACAGGATTGATACAACACTACTTTGTTTTTCTAAAAAGATTTAACAACACTACTTGTTGGAAATAGATAAATCAAGTAATAATCAAGAGAAGAAGAAAAAGCATGCTCTTGTTTATGTACATCAGATCAAATATTACTGAAAACCCTAAATCGTTGTATCGACATTTGAATAAATAAATGCATTGCCATTCATAGAAGATGTCATAAAAATGGATCACAAAAAACAGAAACAAAATAAAAAATAAAGCACAGATTGTAAAACAACCATAAAACTGAGTTGAAATAACAGTAAACTAAAGTAATGGCGGAAAAGAAACTATACTATAGAATAGAGAACATTGAGCAAAAAAAGTGAGAGTTATTCTTACAGAGTAAGTAGGGAAAAAGCGAAATGGTTGAAGAAGATGAAAGGGTTTGTGGAATAAATAAATAAATAAATAGGACAATCGCGCTTTCCTTGTATTGTTGTATGGGCTAACTTTGGGCTAGGCTTTCTCTTTAGTTTTAGGCCCATGAATAAAAACTTCGGAACATATTTTTCAAAATTTTGCTGAATTTGTACTTCAAAAAACGCATTTCAAAATTTTTGTTCAAGGGCAAAATTGGAATATTGAGGGAGGAGGGGAAAGAGTCCCGGGAGAGGGGAAGAGAATAATTCGGCTAAAACTTCTCAAAAGCCCCAAATTTTGGAAACCCTAACAAACAAACAATTGGCAATTTTCTCCTAAAAACAACCTCTAGAGGTAACAACATGTCATATCAGACCGTCAAAAAAATTCTGTTAGAGGTACTAGATAAGGTTTGAATCTTATATTTATTGGTCGGACTTGATTCTACAAAGAGAAGTGTTACCTTTTTTTCCTTCTCGAAAGTCTTATTAATTGGATAGATTTGTTTTATATTGTAGTTCATTCATAGTCAAATTGTACTCGTTTGTAATTAGGGATGATAAAAAAAATTGTATCGGCAGATGTCTACATATATAAACCAATACAGACATGTGGCAAGTAGTTTAATGAATATCCACGGATAAGATAAATAGATATTCAATTCTATCGGTTCTTTAATATACATGTTTTTCAACAATGATTGCAATGGTCTTTTGTTTGCTTGATTAGCGCGTTAATCCATAACCTTATCTACCAAAATAAAAAATAAAATTTGTGAATGACCGGCGACTTAACATATACCTGCACGAATATGGGACATTGGTACCTACCCGAACTTGTCCCTGAATCCGTCCCGTTTATACAAACATCATATTTTCCTTTTCTTAAATTAAATTATGTATCAAAAAAATATTATATATGTACAAAAAACTCTTAAATTACATTCATATGTTTATTTTTATTTTAAATTGAGTATTATATTAAATAAATTTTGACGAATTTAGATCAAAACTCTAGTACCAACTTTTGTTTTTAAAGAGACTACTATAAATTTAACTTTTCTCGCACCAAAACATAATACCCTCAAATTTTGTTTTTAAGAGACTACTATATAATGTTGAGATACTTTTGTTTGGGCACGTTTATATTTAGGCAAATACACAATATATTATTTTTTGTTTTTAAATTAATAGAAATGATAAGTGATGTTAAATAATGTGATTAAATTATTTTATATTTAATTTTTTTTTTAATTATGTATGTGTATCTGTATAGTTTTTATTTGAGTTTGTGGCTATGACAAAATGCCTCATATAAGCTCTTATTTATAATCCACTTTTCTATATAAAACATTTGCACAAAATTTCAAATTTGTGTACATCAAGGTCACACTCACATCAGGAGCGTCACACGTGGGTATCCTCTTGTACCATCCCGTTTTGACGGGAAAAATTCGAGTTGACTGAATTTGGGTTTTCTATGATTTTAAAAGACGGTGATGGGGCGGATAACTGAGATATTGATACCCACCCGAACTTGTCCCTGAACCCGTCCCGTTTATACAAACATCATATTTTTCTTTTCTTAAATTAAATTATGTATCAAAAAAATATTATATATATACAAAAAACTTTTAAATTACATTCATATATGTTTATTTTTATTTTAAATTGAGTATTATATTAAATAAATTGTTTTCTCTATTATTTTTTTGTTTAATAAAATCATATTATTGAAACAAAATAGTTCTCGATGTTTAATTAAAAAATATCAAAATACAACTCGAGTTCATATGGAGAGAAGTGAGACGGGGATACCTAAAAGGCTGAAACACATTGGGAATACCCGAACCCCATCGGGTATGGATTTGATGTTCTACTTTTCTTCCCCACTTAAAATGGAATGGGTATGAGAATATATGAACTTTAAGAGTTTTGAGTGTTTAGTTCAAATTATAAATTTTGAGTGTTTAGTTCGAATTATAAATTTGATGTCCGCTTTATTTTATAAGTTATATATTTTTATTTTTTTTATGAATTTATAAGTCGTATAATTATAGGTAGCCTAAGTTGATCCTAATTTTTTATTTTTTTTATATTAGTTATCTAAGTTTTGTTTTTATCATATTTTAACAAAAAGATTAGCATTAAAGTAATTAAGAATTAGTATAGAAGTTCACTAGCTTATTTGTAAGAATAAAGAAATTGACGTTCATTAGCTCGTCATCTAAGTTTGTTATAGGCCGTCTCTAACGGTGTTTGAGTAATTAGTTAGTCACTATAGGGATAGAGGCGGTTAGAAACGGTGTTAGGCAGTTATTAACGGTTATTCAACTATATAAGGAGACCTCTGCATATTCTTCTTCTACCGGAATCATTATTCTTCTTCTCTAAACAAAGTTTACACAATCTTTTCATCATGAGTGATAATCCTCGTTTCATTGATCTCACAATTCTGATGAGAGACGATAGTGGAGATTCCGATCAAATAATGCAAGTGGAAATTGAAAAGGGAGCAACAATCCGTGACTTGAAGATGATGATTGAAGAAATCACGCAAATTCCGGCAAGAATCCAGCTTCTGTGGTGCGAAAATACCGTGGATCCGCTTGAAGACTGGGTGAGCGTACTGAGCTCCGAAGTCGGATCGGAAATTGTGCTTCAATTTAGTTCTTCTGAGATAACGGTGAAGGTTTCTACTGCGGTTTTCAAGTATCCAATCACCTTGGTTCTATACGGCGTCGACACCATTTCTGACGTCAAAGAGCAGGTCTGCGACAGAATTCCATGGTGGAAGGAAGCGGCAAAGTCGGAGGAGTTGGACCTGTCGTTGGATCTGTATTCAATTTCTGGTCGGAAGTATGCAAACAATGAGCTTAAGATCGGCGATGTTGATGATGAGTGCAAGGGATTGTACTTGAATATCAACTCTATCATAACCGTCAGGATGAAAGAAGCGGTAATTACCGAATCGGATGAATCAATGGAGATTTTTAAAATCTTTATGTTTAAGAAACGCTTGGAATTTCATATTAAGGCTATGAACTCTTGCAGCATCACTGTTCTTAACATGTTGGGTTTACGCGGTGGAAAGAACCTACGTGTCATTGATCAAGATGGAAATGTATTGACAAAGGTGCAACCTAACATGTATGGTGAATTACTCTACACCTCTTTGAGATAGGTGTTGTATGCTGATGTGTTCATTTTCTATTACTCATTTCATACTTGGATGCATGCTGAGTTAGTGTGGCATTATGCATTTTCTTTGGATATTCATTGCTTGGTTGTTGACTATTCATTTTGTTACTTGATGTGGATTATTTGTATTGCCATTTTCCTATGCTTTAAACAGATAATTGAATTCTAGCTACCTTTTAAGTTTTAGTCAAGACCTGTGTAGGTGAACTGATACCTTTTAAGCACATAACATAAGAGCAATCCTCAATTTATTAATTGTGACTATACATTAAAGAAAAATGAACTGGTACAAAAAGTAAATAACACATGAGTAATATGGTAGTTTAATACAAATTCCACGAATAAAGACCTAAGACTAACGGGAGTAATTGACCATTGTGGTGTCACACTTTTTTCTTTCTTTTTTTGACGGTTTGTGGTGTCACGCTTTTTTTTTTTTTGACGGATTGTAGTGTCACACTTGGTGGTATCGGCATGTGGAAAATATCCAGCAAGATTATAAAATGAAGCAAATATAAAATTATAAAGTGAATGTTAGAAAGCTAGCACCAAATATGAAGCAATATTTATATTTATTCAATATGAAAGGTGACAATCAATATTTACTTATTGTATATGCATTTATATATACTAGCCGCCAAACGAGCACGTCCCATGCCCGTTTCTGTGATCGATATTCTCTTTTTTGTTTGTTTGATGCGATCAATATTCTCTATTGTGCAAATATAAATAACTATTTAATCTCCTTTTTTATTGGACTTATTTAATTATAACTACTTAACCTCTTTTTTTTTTGGCTAGTTATTAAGAAGAAAAAATATATTTGTTTTTTACTATAAAAAATCTGAAAAACTACTTTTATGTGGAAGTTGTGCTTAGTTTTTTTTAGTAGTTTGTTTGAAGGGTAAAATAGAAATAATAAAAAAGTCATTCCAAAAATTTGTATCCCCTTTATATATTAATATAGATATATAATAAGTCTATCAATTATATACAAAATATACCAACTAAAACTAAGCCAAGGAAAATATATATATAAAAAAAAATGTACAAGATATACCAATCATAAGCACAAGATGTACTCATTATATCTTAAAAAAGAAAAAAAAGATGTACTCATTCTTTGTAGTGATAATTTCTTTTGTCTTGTTTCTCATACTAATAATGACAAAAGATTAAGTGTTTGTTTGAACCAATTTTAGTTTTTAATTTTTAAAATATATTTAAAAAAGTATTTTAGAAAATTGTTTTTAAGAAGAGAAAAACAATTTTTTTAACCTATTTACTTTTTTAATTTTAAAAACTGATAAACAAAAATCAATTTTTAAAAATAATTTTGTAAAATTGGATTACCAATCAAATTTTTTAATTTTAAAAAATTGAAAAATTATTTTTGAGAAGAGAATCAAATATGCCCTAACTTTATTTTTAGTCAAAATAAAAGACTAACTTGATACACACACATAAAAAGTACTAGATTTTGGTGAAATTTTTGCTCAAAATTTAATCAAATAACTAACATTTTTCTATAAAAAATTTGTCAAAAGAAAAATAAAATAAAACAAATGTATTAGTTCTTTAGTAGTATTTAAAGTGTAACCTTTTTGTTCATATTTCCCTTTTATTTAAATAAATTTTATTTTCTCCATTCAATTAAATAATACTACTAATTTTTAAAGTACAAACATAAATTTTTAAAGTAATTAATATTTTTTAATTACATAATTATTTTTAACAAGACTCCCAAAACCCTCCAACTCCAACACTGTTGTCCATAGCAAAGGCCCGCCGGTTGTAAAAATGGGGAAGAAGAAGCAGCGGCTGAATCCAGATGAAGAAACCGAACCGGAACCAAACCCAACCAATGGCAACAACGAAGATTCTCACAGTGACAAGAAGCTTAAGCTTAAGAAGAAGAAGAACAAGAAGATTAAAACAAATGAAATACCCACTGTCAGCATAGCAGTTCCTGCTTCCATCATTGACAACGTTCCAACCCTCGAACTCGCTACTCGGGTACCCATCTCAATATCACTTTCATTTCCATCACAAAAACATCATTTTTGTTCAAAAAATGAAAACTTGATTCATTCTGAATATAATTTTTTTTTGTTTTGGTTTTCCCTTTTCAGTTGGCTAGTCAAATTGCTCGTGCCGCGACTATTTTTCGAATCAATGAGGTTTCTAACGATGTTTTATACATTTTCATATGTTACTCTTATTATTATTGTTATTGTTATCATTATGCTGCTGATAGAGAGAAATGTTGCTTATTATTATTGTTATCATTATGTTGCTTAGGTGGTTGTGTTTGACAATAAAAGTAATACAGATAAAGATTATACCGCCGTGGATAATTCAGATGATGAAAGTAGTTCAGCGTTTCTCGTCCGAATTTTGCAGTATCTTGAGACTCCTCAGTATTTGAGGAAGGCTCTTTTTCCAATGCATAACAGCCTAAGATTTGTGGTTGGATTAATTTTCTTACAGCAGCATTTTATGAAGTTCATTATATTTTTTTGTTGATTTTTGTTTAGTTTATGCTTAACTTTAGTTGTTTGTGTTGCATTTTGTAGGGGATGTTGCCGCCTCTTGATGCTCCACACCATTTGCGCAAACACGAGTGGGGTCCGTATCGAGAAGGTAGGCCTTTGTATTTGTTGGAATTTCTAATTTCTGTAGTGGATGAAAAGTGTAAAGAAAATTTATGTAAGAATGGTTTAGTTTCTATCCTCATGTGCGTGGGATTTTGAAGTATAGGGTATAACCTCTATCATCTATGCTTTTGTCAATGATTGGCACAAAATTTTATACTCAGGACGACATATTTCATCTATTTAGTACTCCATGTATGATCCTGCTGCCACCCATTGTTATATCGCCATTTAGATCTAATCAATGACGTTTTAGAAAAATCATGGATATATCTATATTTCTCTTTTGCTTGTTGGAGAGTAATCAAACACTATGGAAAGGTTTTAAATTTGAAATATATGATTTAGGCATGGAGCAGTTAAGGTCCTTTAATTTCAACCACACGTTGCATTCTAACTGGGTTGTAGTTCGTAATTGCAAAGCGCCTATCAAACTCACATGAAAACTCGACCATACAACTATAAGGCTATAGATTCTATGTCTTAATGAATGTTGGGCAGTGAGGTACTAATCGGAATATAGATGCAAATACTGAAGTAAATGAGCTTTTTAGCATGAAAAAGAGATGGATTCTTGAATGAATTAATTTAGTAGAAAGTTGGAATTGGAATGACACAGCTATAAGGAGATTATGACTGGAGCTCATCTAAGGTTGGTTGCTCATGTGGTGTGAGAAGTGAGCCTGCAGTGATCAAAACAAATCAAATGGAAGAAAGTTATTTACTTCAAGGGAGAAAAGCCTAAGAATACTACAGGAGAAGTTATTGTTGAGGGTCCTTTTTCTAAACG
The DNA here is from genome assembly GCA_030408175.1 of Trifolium repens. NCBI lineage: Eukaryota > Viridiplantae > Streptophyta > Magnoliopsida > Fabales > Fabaceae > Trifolium > Trifolium repens. Next base: position 61,143,014 of record CP125837.1, on the reverse strand, counting down.
AGTTTATGGATCACGCCATCTTTGGGATAATGCTTGGTTATTAACTTACTGTTGTTCTTGTTGCTTAACCTACTTAATGGATATGTAAAGGGTTGGTGACCTTTATTGTGTTGGTTAGCTTGCTTGCTTCCACTTTTCTAATCTTATTCGTTTCTTAAGACTTAAAAGGGTTTCTTATTTGAACTCCTTTTTCTTTAACTTCTTTTATCTAAAATTATTGTTGCAGCAGAAACATTTTTTTGCATTGCCAATGCTGTTACACTTTTGTTATTTTGTTCCATGGTTACGCTGGCCAGGTTTTGATACATTGCAATAACTTCTTAGGTGTCACAATAAAAGAAAGACATGCAAACTCTGGGGCAACACTAGTTGATGTTGGCTTATTTAAGGTATGGATATACATTGCATATATATCTTTGCCCGAAACTTATATTTTTCTTTACTTCCATTTAAACTCTCTTTGTATATTCTTTTTCTTTCATTTCTCTCGTTTCTTCTATGAGGTCCTGCTTGCCTTGTCCATATTTTCGTTCATCTTTGACATGTAGTTGTTTGGACATTGGCATCTAAGAGCAAGTTCAATGAGGGTGATATTTGTATAGAATGTCATCACATAATTCCTATTTCTCTTACATTTTCCTTCCCTTCTCTTCCATTTTAATTTGAAAATTGCAATGTTTGTTAATAAACATCACATTTATAGATTATAGATAATTAGATTGTAGTAGAAGAGAGAGAATGAAAGAAATCTGAAATTCTGAACTGATATTTGAGAAAATTAATCTAAAGCTTAGTTTAAAATCAAGTCTCAAGTATATAGTGTTATAGAGAATAGAGATTATGCAACAGAATACTATTTCATTTTATTACATATTAGAATATTCTGCAACAGGCTAGGCTTCTAGCTAAAGTTAGTAAAGAGAAATAGAAGTTGGCAGTTGCAAGTTGCAACTGATACAGATGCAGGAAAACAGAAATTGAGGACAAAAAACAATAGTAGCATATAAAAAGTGTTTAGTGTTAGCCCAGCATCTTTGCACTCCAATATATATTAAAACAATTGTAACCGGATTTTGTTATAATAATATTGCTTTGAAGTTGGTTTGAGTATGATCTGATTCACTACCCTACATATGCAGCATGTTGCAGTTGACCAAATACTTGAACCAGGAAAAAGAGTTACTGTGGCCATGGGCGCCAATCGCAATTTGGATTCTGGTAATTATTTGATCTTTGCTTATCCCTTTTATTCTCGTGAGAGTTGACTTCAGTAGCATGCTCTACTTCTTTGTTGGAGAACTATGCTTTCTATTTCTATTTGCCATTTTTCCTTTCATTTTTGCCACTCTTCTATGGTTCCTTACGCACAAGGACAATATGATTCTTTCTTGTTTGAAAGATATTTTTTGCAATTAAAGTTCATTCCAGAATTTCTACTTGGCTATATGAATTTAAGCTGATTTGCAACTCTGTACTTCATCTAGATTTACCACGTGAGGTTGTCTCGTCGTCCAAGCCTAGGGAAGAAGGAGCATATTGGGGATATCAAGTGCGTTATGCTCACAATATTAGCTCAGTATTTAACGAATGTACATACAAGGTATCCTCTTACCTCCCAGGCACACATCTCTGCCATCTAATATCTATAGCCTATAATTCATTGACCACTGTAATCCTACCAGTGAACCGTTTCATTTATTGACTTGTTATCATGACAGGGTGGATATGACTGTATAATTGGTACCTCTGAGCATGGTCAGATTATTAAGTCATCTGAACTCGAAATACCTTCCTTCAGGTACTCATGTTCTAACATTGACTGCAAAATTATTATTCTTAGAGAATTGCTTGGGTTGGGTGCTAAGTGTTCACTTTAGGTTGGTACTCATATGAATATTCACGACAAATCACTGCTTGTCAAGCCCAAGATTATGGAGTTATCACAAGTCAATGGCTCAATAACAGAAACTTCTGCAACTATTACTCTCTGGTTAGAAAGAAGTTTAAAGACTAAACAGAATGATAGGAAATAAAACGTGAGTATAGGACAGGAAGAGACAATGAGTGAATTTTAGGTTAACTGTTGGTTTGGTTGAAAATGAAAAGTAAAAATATCTTTCCATATGTTTGGTTGAATGGAAAAGTAGAAGAAAATCAATTATGACTTATGAGCACAATTACTACCATTTCACCCTTGATTCAAAATCTCAAGAACAATGAAATGTTTCTATATAATGCTACACTACAATCTCTCATTAGGAAACCTATCCACCAGATTTAGCAGCCAGCCAAAGACTTATTCCCTTTGAATTTATAAAGAGGGAACATTGGTATCACCCTTGGCCTTGGAAGGCTCATCTTCGTGTTCCTCCACTTCCCTCGGAAAGCAGGAGGGTCTCCGAGTTATTGAATCTCTCTGGCAAGTTTGTCATCGGAGGTCATGACGAGGCATGCCTATGTAATGAAAGGCAAAAACAACAAGTGCACACAGGCTCTTCAGTTACAAATGGGGATGGGGTATGACCGGTGACATTGTTGGCAAATCGATATACAGGGACCCCCAGCAGGATCGAGAAGTAAAAGTGTAAAACAAGGGTTTTCTTCCACTTTTCTCATTTTCTTTTCGTTCTTTTTCTGAAAATCCAAACACTGCAATGCGACTGATGCATAAAGAATTTCCATTTTGAAGTTTTCTTCATTTTATTTGTAACATTACATATTTTGAGCTTGACTTATTGACTAAAATTAAAACAAATATATATTTGATGATGCAAGGTATTTTTATTTGAATTGGTTTATTAATTGCTTGATTCATTGAATTTGTAGACACTTATTGATTGCCTTTGGTGGATTGGCTGGGTTGGAAGAGAGTATCGAGGAAGATGACAACTTTAAGGTATTGCATTCTTTCGTTAGTTATTTATATGCGATTGTTGCGGTTCCCTTTATAAGATTACTGTCAATGATATTCCATAAATTTGACAGAATATTTGGCTACATGCCTTTCTCTGTTGTTGTGTAACACATTTCTGTTTGATATACTAATTAAAATTATAAATGGCACATTTGTGTGTAATATCTTAGGTTCTAATGACATGTTATACATGCTAATTTCATTATAACTCAGCATAAGAAAAAGGAAGGAACACATTTCTGAATATAAATTTTCTTGCTGCAGGGAAAAAATGCAAAGGAAGTATTCAACTTATATTTAAACACGTGTCCACATCAGGGTAGCCGAACAATTCGAACAGAGGTACTATTTAACTGATCTTTCATTGGCAAATTTTTGTTACTAATTTTTATATTCAATTTTCAGTCAATATCTAATCCTTCATTATTATTTTTTTGTATAGGAGGCTATTCTTATATCTCTTCAGTACTTCCAAGAACCAATAAGCCGAGCAATGCTGGGTTGAATATTGTTGTAGTCTTAAAAATTTTGTACTCCAAGCATTGATTCTCCAAATTATTATATATATGTAAACCCAATTTAGCCTCCAACCTTTGTCATTAGTTTCTCACCAAAGAAGCACTTATGAAACTCCATTATTTATATTTTTGTAAGTCATGTTAATTAATCTTTTAGTTAGACATGTATGATAGTGCTTCCTGGGATTAGCAGAAGACTAACTTGGCTCAAGGAACCTTCTGATAGCGACAAATGACTTTGAACATTATTCCATATATTTTATGAATTTAATGGTGGTGCACTTTTAGTATAAAACTATTTTAACTAATAATATTCATTAACAGTTTATCATATTGCAACACAATCTCATTTTAAAACAGGTTTTTTACGCCGATAGTGTATATCTATTTTCACATTACACAGAATCTACATTTTGTGATAGATTTGCATATAACACAGAAATACAGAATCAAGTCAATCAACATTACAAGTGAAAATAGAAATCCCACATTCCCAACTACTAGACTTAACTAAGTGCTAATTTGATATCAATTACTACTAATTAACTAACTAATCCTACTCATGATTCTGAAACAATATACACGTGTGTGCATGGTTTTGCCATATCATCATCATCATCATAGAGCAATTAATGCTAAATGTGAGTAAAACTATCAAACAAATGAATGATACCGCCATCTTCAACCTGGTTCCACTCAAAGGATTCATTTTCCAACATCACATGCTCTTCATGAATGAAAAAATAGTAATACTCACCATCATCTTCCGGAATAATCCAGTTGTATAAATCTTCCAAAACCTTCTTCAATTCACTCACCTTAGCACATGACTCCATTTCAAATCTTTCTACCATATCAACATCACCATAATACCTTTCTTGACCTGGCCTCTTGAACATTGGAAGAAGAAACAACAAATTCAATTTCTTTGAACTCTGGCAACATTCCTCTGCTGGTTTTTGTTTCTTGATAAACACGTAAACAATTTCATTGTTTGAAACTCCACATTCTCCCAATGATTCACAATCAAGAACGTATTACCACGTCGTTTCAATGCTGGAAACATAATCAACATGTCGTTTATTTTCATGAAATTTAACTTGTTATGAATCTTTTCCTTCAGCTGCATAATAGTTTCATCAATGTATACTTGTGGAAAGTATTTAAGTGAGCCATATCTTCCATAACCTGGGAATTGAACTTGAAGTCGAAGCTTCGTTTTAATGAAAATGCATGAGTCTTGAACGAGTTCGCTGTTCATGATGATGTCTTCGTCTTTGAGAAGTTTGCCATTGAAATAAAGTTCTTGATTTGAAATGGGGAGGTTTTGGTAATTGTATATCTTCTCTTTCACCTCAAGAAAAGAGTCAAAGAAACTCACTTCAATTGAGAAACTTTCTTCTTTTTCTTTATCTACCAAGAAAGTCAAATCCATATTATTGATCACTCTACTATAGTTACTCACTGAAAGAAAAAAAATCAATAAATGGTGTTTCCACCATCTCTATTTATAATTTAGTTTAGTTGCATTCTTAGATGAAATTAGTCCCTTCATCATGCAAGTCATGCATGTCAATCACAAACACTACCGACAATCTACATATATGCCACCACCAATACATTATGTAGTTTAATTTTATTTTTTTTAATATTAATAAATCATTTTTTTTAATAAAAACAAGATATATTAAAAAATTAGGGGGGCCTCATATCGTTTTAGAGATACTTTCTCTTCCCCCCTTCCCAAATTTCTCTTTTTAGTTCGAAAAATGTTTTCCGAACTTTTTATAGTGTAAATTTCAGCAAAATTTACATTAAAAAGTCAAGTTCGGATCATGTTTTCCGAATTTTTTCCACACTAGAGGGGGGAAACTCATGAAATCGGTTTCCATTCGGCTCATAACAAGCTCATTTGGTCATGTGATGAACAACCCTATTACCAGTGCGCCTAACCCAATTAATGGAAACATAAGGACATTGCTTTAGGAGGTCACCCCCCTTTCTTGTCAATCCTGCCCGAGTAAGCCCTAGGATAACCATCGCTCTGAACTGCTTTCACCACCAAACTTGCGTCCATTTCAATGATTATGACGCGATTTTGGAACAAATCCAAGCTGAGTAACACTCCTTCGAGACCTCGTGCGTCTGTTTCAATTGCTTCCGAGCACTATTATATTGGTTACTCGTGTTCATATATTAAGTAAGATTTTTGGAAGAGTCACACCTATCAATCACCAATAACATCATAAATTAACTCCATGTATATAACACCACAAATATATTTTTAAAAGATATTGTTCTCCTTAATTATTTATGTATTAAATGGCTCTTGGAGTGACACATGTCATCTGATAATAAATATTATATATGTTAGATATAAAAAAATAGTTGTATCCCCATGAGTGTAACTCATTTGATAGAGACACCGCATTTTATATGTAAAGATCTAGGTTCGAACTCTGAATACTCCACTTATTTACCATATAATGGTGAAATTTCTAATCGCTAGTGACAAAAAAAGAGATTAAAAATTTAAAATCGTGAATTGAGCAAAATAAGAGAATAAAAAGTACAATTAAATACTTGTTTAAATTATGTTAGAAAATGATCACACATTTAAATATACAAAAAATGGTCATATTAATATAACTTTTGTAGAATAATAGACCATTTAAAAAAAAAACACAGTTATAGAATTTTGATCCTCTCATCTATTCTTATTTTTTTTCTTCTTTTAGACAATTTTTTAACTTTATCAATGAATTACCTTTAAATGGGAAAAATCAGAGAAAACCGAACCAAAAATAGGAGATAATTCAAACCTACAACAGCTTAACTTTCACATAGTGGACTCTTTTAAAATAGAGAAGAAAAAAAAAGACTTTCAAACGTTTAAAAGTTAAAAAATCAAACAAACCTATAAAATAAAATTTGAAATTAAATTGCAATACTTAAAGTTAAGAGACTATCCAAACCAACCATTGAGATTATTCCAACAAAAATATCAATAAATATAAAAGAATATAAATTTTTATACCTTACATTTATTTTTATTTTGATAGATGACATTTATTTATTAAGAAATAGAAGGGTAGATATTTTCACATTACACAGAATCATCTATATAACACAAAAATACAGAATCAAGTCAATCAACATTACAAGTTAAAATAGAAATCCCACATTCCCTCCTAAATACATAGACAGTTTTATGGTTTAACTAACTAACTAACAAACAAAGACCAGATTTAACTAAGTACTAATTTAATATCAATTACTACTAATTAACTAACTAATCCTACTCCTGATTTAGAAACAATACACACGTGTGTGCATGGTTTTGCCATATCATCATCAATCATCATGATAGAAAAATTAATGCAAAATGGGAGAAAAAATATCATACAAATGAATGACATCGCCATCTTCAACCTGGTTCCACTCAAAGGATTCATTTTCCAACATCACATACCCTTCATGAATGAAAAAATACCTACCATCTCCCTGAACAAACCATTTGTATAAATCTTTCAACACTTTCTTCAATTCACTCACCTTAGCACATGACTCCATTTCAAATCCTTGTACCATAGCAAAGATAGCAGGCCGAACAACGATCAACAAATTCAATTTCTTTGAACTCTGGGAAGATTCCTTTGCCGGTTTTTGTTTCTTTCTAAACACGTAAACAATTTCATTGTTTGAAACTCCAACTTCTCCCAATGATTGAAAATCAAGAACGGCAACACGTGCCAATGCCGGAAACATAATCGAAATGTCATTTATTTTCATGAAATTAAACTTGTTATGAATCTAAATACTTTTTGAGTTTTTTGTGTTATTAATATTTGTTTGTTCACAAAAGTATATATTAAATTATTTTTAAAAAACATATTTATTTTTATTAGGGGGTTCATTTTTATTATTAGCTCGGGGCCTCTAAATACTCAGAGACGGCCCTGACGTAAACAGTTCCATTGTTTGAAACTCCAAATTCTTCCAATGATTGACAATCAAAAATGGTAACACATGGTAATGCCGCAAACACAATCGACATGTCGTTTATTTTAAAGAAATTAAACTTGTTATGAATCTTTTCCTTCAGCTGCATAATAGTTTCATCAATGTATACGGGTAGAAAGTATTTAAGTGAGCCATAACCTGTAGGGAATCGAACTCGAAGCGTTATTTTAATCGGCATGTCTTGGTCTAATTTGATGATAATGCATGAGTCTTGAATGAGTTTGGTGTTGATGATGATGTCTTCGTCTTTGAGAAGTTTGCCATTGAAGAAAAGATTTTGCTTTGAAATGGGGAGGCCTTGGTACTTGTATATCTTCTCTTTCACATCAAGAAAAGAGTCAAAGAAACACACTTGAATAGAGAAATTTTCTTGTTTATCTACCAAGAAAGTCAAATCCATATTATTGATCACACTCTACTGTTACTCACTAAAAGACAAAAATCAATAAATGATACTGTATTTCCACTATCTCTCTATTTATAATTTAGTTTAGTTGCATTTTTAGTCCTTCCTTTTATGATTCTGTCCCTTCATTTTAAAAAACGAATATTTTAGCTCCTCTATTTTTGAGATTTTTATTGAAATTTTGGCTCAATTTCAATTTTGACACCTAAAAAATGGTCACATTAATATAACTTTTGTAGAATAATAAACCATTACAAAAACAAAAGGCACAATTGTAGAATTTGAATCTTCCCTATTTTCTTTTTCTTCTAAACAATTTTTTCACTTTATCAATCAATTACCTTTAAACGAGAAAAATGACAGAAGACCGAACCAAAAAGACAAGGGAGAATTCAATAGTATAACATCGTAATTTTTATATAATGGACTCTTTTAAAAAAGAGAAAAAAAAAGACTTGCTTCAAACTTTTAAAAGTTAAAAAATAAAATTTAAAATAAAATAAGAAATCAATTGCAATACTTAAAGCTAAGAAACTATCCAAACCAACCATTGAGATTATTCCAACAAAATATAAATAAAGATAAAAGAAGATAACATTTACCTTACATTTATTCTTTATTATTTTGATATATTATATTTATTTATTAAGAAATAGAAGGATAGATCATCATAAATATAGACTAGGGGAGGGGGTTGTAATTTTGTGTTTATTTTTCTCAAAATTACGGGGCAAAAAGGTCATTGCAGATAAAAAAGAGTAACCATTGGTTTATTTAAGATAAAAAAATAAAATAAAAATAATTTGATCCCTAAATACGAAAACACAAAGAAGGCGAAGAACGAAAAAGGGTTTTGTGTCTCTCGACAAAAAAAAAAACAAAGCGCGAGCGAGGGAGTGTCCATAAACCCATTTGTAATTAGTTTGGTGACTTTGTGAACGCAAGATCAAGAAATTAGTTGATTTAATTTCAAATATTTGTTATAGAAAACGGCACCGTTGCACTCTCTCTATATCTCTCTCCCGCCATATCCATGGATGAAGAGAAGAAACAAAACCAACAACAACACACCAAAACACTCATTGCTGCTCTCAACTTTCTCTCTCGCGACGTTCCTCTTCCTTCTCATCTCCTCAACTCCGTTTCTTCCATTTATCATCATAACAACAATGTAATGTTCCTCTTCTTCTCTTCTTCTTCTTTTGCTGATTCGATTTATCTCTCTTCATTCTATTCTGTTAGATTTCACTGTTTGCTCAAGTGTTTTCTTGCGATTGTTTATTTCGATTTAATGTGTGACTGCTATTGTATGCTGAAATTCGGTTGAATTTTGATGTCAGAAGGTTTTTCGATTTTGATTTGAATCGGTTCAGTTTTATTTTGAACTCCTTTTTGTGTTAATTGAATTAATCTAGAAAGTTATATAGGAAGATATTCAATTCTGGCATTTTGTTTGTTCATTTATAGCTTTTCTTCAAATAATCACCAGTGTTACTTTTGATTTTTTATAATGTAATTGGAATCTTCGATTTGTTTTGTTGTTTGGTTCTAGGTTGTTGTGTGATGTGATATTTCTTGGTTACGATTTAATTAGTTTTGATAAGAATTATATAATAGTGTTTTTGTTTTACGTGAATGCAGGGCGATGTAGGGAATTCTGGAGATGATTTAATAACAGATCTTGAAGATGCATTATCGGAACAGCGTACAAAATGTGCATCGGGTTTCAAGTTGGAGGAAGCGATGGAAAGCCGTCATCAAAGTCAGATTCGGCATCGGTTAAATGAGCTTGAAGGTTAACAAATTTAGCAAAAAAGAATTACCTGTATTGCATATATATTCACTTGTTTCCATGTTAACTTGTTATTGAATTGAGGTTTCATTTTTTTCATTACCGTTGGTTGATATGCCTGCATGATGTTGTTACATTACTATTGATGCTTAGAAGCGTAGCTAGTGCAAACTCATCTACTGAACTAGCTGGAACTGACATGCATAATTTTCAAAAGGATTATGTGGGTAGGATGATTGCTTGGTTATGTTAGTGTTGTCTGGAGGACATAAGCAGGTTGAGGAAGTAAGCCCTCAAACCACATCACTTTGGAGATTGGTGTGATGAGGCAATGTGGCTGTCTCACTAAAGGGGTGTGGATTTGAAGAAAAAATGAAATTAAAGATAACTATTTTTTTTCATACAACTGAATCATCCCACAAATAGGATTTTGATGCAAACTACATAATGACAAATTAACAATGAATTGAAAAAGAAAGTAATCAAAGAAGCTATAATAGAAATTCAGTAAGGTAAGTGGCACCCCAGCCTAAGGAAATTCAAGTCATAAAGAACACTTGACTAAATAAGACAGGAAGTCTGTCCTGAGGCTGCAAGCCATTGTCATCACAATCTATATCTCATTATCATAATTATTACTCTCATCAGCATCCTAGGTTTGTGGCCCTCAATTTCTTCATCTACTGTTTCCTTTCAGTTGCCTCCTTCCGCTTTAACTTCTATTCTCTCAAAGTTGTTAATGCCTTTATGAGGACCATCTGTTGCACCAATATACTCCATATTGGTTTAAGAATACATTACCAAATACCAATTCCTTTCGGGGGGACCATCCATCTTTCCAAGAAATCATCCATCAAAATCATTAGTCTTATTCAGAGAGAGATAATCATCACATCCCGACAATTAGAATGAGCTTCAATAAAGCGTGTTTCTCTTCATGATACGAGTCTTCCATTAAACATGTGAACATGTCATATCAGTATGGGTAAACTGTATAGTTTCAGATGTGTTTAAGGTTTGGAATTTAGTTATGTTATATAATAAGTTTCTCTATAATACCCCCTCTCAACCAATTTCTCTAATGGTTAAGCTCAAGATTTTAATTGTTAGCTTTTGTAAGTTTGGCGTTGCAAAACCATGAATAGCTTACCAGTTATATTTGGTTCAGATACTTTTTTATTAGATGCACTTTCCTATCTGGGTTTTAAGTGAAGATAATTGAACAAACTGCCAAGTGCACCAGCATTATGAAGGAGAAGGGTTTTCTTCATTTCTGCATAAAGTATGAATTATACTGCCCTGCATAGGCAGCCTTATCAAGCACCTCATGACAACATTTTTATTTCTACTTTTATTTTGATAATCTTCCTAGAATATGATCAGGATGGAGTTTCCTTCTGAAACCAATTTATCAGGCTGGAGACTTCATTGTTGTATTGACAGACCAAGTAGCTTTAAGATATTTTTGTACATGCTGTCTCCTCAAATAGTATCTGCACTAAATGAAAGTGATCTCTAAATAAGAATGTTTACAATTTTACTGAAGTACTGTATTACTGTTTCAAACCAGAATTACCTTCAAGCAGGGGAGAGGACCTGCAGACAAAGTGCCTGCTTGAACTTTATGGACTGAAGGTAAAACTAATTCTTGAATCTTTCTTAATTTACTGTGAGTCATGTCTAACCTTGATGCTTTTTTACTGTAAATCATGCCTAACTTCCTGTTGTATCCCATTCCACATTGTGGGTAAAAGTTTGACAGTGATTTTTGTTGCCCATCTTCCACAAATCAATCACTGAAATTCCTTATAGTATGGCACTTAATTTTCCTTCACTTGTTCTAAGCTACATCATAGTTAAGTCGACTTTTCCTAATAGGTTCTGTTCTGTTATTAGAGTCCATACAAATTACGTTCTGTTTATGAAGATACAAACCAGATAACTGTTGCTTTGTCAAAAAAAAAAAACCCAGATAACTGTTGTCACTCTGTTTTCTTCCCTTGCCCCTATACCTATAGTATGACTTATCTTGACTAGTATAAGTAAAACATTCCACAGAGGCAACGCCTTTATAGCTTACTCATCATTATGAAGGGCACAGTTTAAAATACTAGCGAGGAAATAGTTAATTTTTAAATGCAGTTTTCGTCTTCATACTAATTATTTTTGCAAAACTGATCTCTTCACTTTTTAGATTACCATTTTAATCCCTCAATTTTGTGGATTTTTTCACCATTAAAAGTGCCAAAATTCCTTCAAATTGAGGTTCCCAAAATATAATTAAAAATGTGATCTAAAAAATAATATGCGGGGTGTTGAATTCGTGAAATATAAAATAGGGGGAACAAAATAGTGAATTTGAGAAAATAGAGGTGCCAAAAGTTTATTTAAGCCTTTATTTTATGTTTTTCTCTATTTCAACTATAACCACAAAATGACAAGAAATGTGTCCTTGTTGGCAAGGACTTCTCTTCTGGCAGTTAGCAGAGTTGCAGTCAAAGGTTCGGTCTGATGTGAGTTCTGAATACTGGCTCAATGTTGAATGTGCATATCCTGACAGGAAATTGTTTGATTGGGGAATGATGAGATTGCGCCGTCCATCATATGGAGTTGGAGATCCATTTGCCATGGATGCTGATGATCGATTAAGGAAGAAGCGGGATTCTGAGGTGATTTTCTATTTTTGAACCAGAATTGCATCCCCTCCCACTTTTGGGTTTGAACTTACTTTCCAATGTATATCATAGATTATAGTTTACAACTGTAGATGTTGAGGCTTCATTGATACATTCAGTTTATATCCCCATATTTGGTCAACTCCTTTAATTGATCTCAGACTTCTACATATATTTTCTTATACTCTGGCTTGAAAAATCCAATATTATCTTAGTTGTTAATCTAGTATCATAATCATCATTACATAGGGAAAGCAAAGAAAAGACTTGACTGTATTCTCTTATCAAATACATCATAATATGAATGCTATTTATCAATTCTTTCTACAAATAAAGAAACAAAACATGGCAGGTCGAAAAACACAGGCAGATAGACTGACACATGCAAACCCATTCATACATGTATAGAATTATGAACAAGGAAATGTAGTTGATTTTTTTTTTTTTGACACAAGGGAAATGTAGTTTTATACTAGTAAAATATACAAGACTTGGAGTGTAGTGGTTTAGTTTCTTTTTTCCTGACATATGCATGATTTTTCAATATTTGAGCATGGAATGAAACTAGTCTGCACTGTATATCTCATATATATCCTGAAACACAGAGACTGTCAAGATTAGAAGAGGTGGAGAAAAATCAAATAGAGACTACAAAAAGAAGGTTTTTTGCAGAAATACTAAATACTGTCCGCGAGATGCAATTACAAATTCAAGCTTCTTTGAAGCGGAGAAAACAGAGGAATGATGGTATCCAGGTACACTCTTTCTTCCTCCATCTTTCTTTTGTTTGTTATTGTAAAAGATGCAATCAGGGGTTTGCAAGTGTTTGTCTTGAACTCACATCTGATCTGTTTATATACATAATAGGTAACATGAACATAGTAATATTGTACACTAATTACATACACTATTTTCTAAGCACTAGTTTCTACGCACTAAAGATACAATGCACGTGTGATTATGTGAAGAATGACTTTCTACTCTTATAGTTATAAACCATTGATATAATGTAACCTTTGGGCTGTCAGAATTAGAAGTTCATAGTATTATATTTTAATTTTATATTATGTACACACACACACACAGGTTGTAGGTTTTTAAATAATATTGTATGTATTAGGTAAAGATCTAGTTTATGTGTAGATTCTAGGAAACTTAACGAGTTTTAGTAGTCATGGACTGGGGAGTTTGACAACCTAATGAACATCATTTTTGTAATGAGAAGTGCCGCTTGGTGGTATAAAACTCCTGTCATGGCAGCAACGTAGGGTCGGACCCATTATGAATTATTGTAGGCAGTCATACCTTGCAATGCATTTGCAAGTGACTATTCAACGACTCAAACTGACACATGACCTCTACATACAAAGATGCGAGGGTTGTAAATAAATTTCAAGTGCGGTAATGCTATGTCTGAGTTCTTACATTAACACAGGTTGTATAGACTATAGAGGGTGTATGGAAGAACTATTTTGGTCTTACCTTATGCTGCAAACACTTGTGTATGTGTTTGTAAGAGTTTATGGAAATATCTTATGATAATGATATGCCCATGTGTTGTTTTCAGTTTGTTATCATAAGCTCCTCAAAATAGCATTTAAAGACAGTTATATGTAATCTTTCATGACATTTTTTCTCTTCTTTGTGGGTAGAAAGCTAATTAGTCATTAATTGAACATGGCTTACGAATTCCCATAAATTGTTTTGCAGGCATGGCATGGAAGGCAAAGACAGAGGGCAACCCGAGCAGAGAAATTGAGATTCCAAGCCTTGAAGTCTGATGATCAAGAAGCTTACATGAGAATGGTGAAAGAGAGTAAGAATGAAAGATTAACTTTGCTTCTTGAAGAAACAAATAAACTACTGGTAAATTTAGGAGCAGCCGTTCAACGTCAGAAGGACTTCAAACATTCAGATGGTATTGAACCCTTGGAAGATTCTGAAGCTGATTTACCCGAGTTAGATGCTTCAAAGAATGGAATTTCTAAGGAATCACCTGTTGATGAAGATATAGATGCCATAGATTCTGATCATAATGATGGGGATTCTAATGATTTACTTGAAGGTCAGCGACAATACAATTCTGCCATACATTCAATTCAAGAAAAGGTAAACCATTTGTGAATCGCTTTATTTCACTTTATGGACAGAAATGCAATGTAGTTTGTTTCCGCATTAGATGTTTTCCATTACATCTGATTGGGATGAATTTAGATATTTGGTTTATATTTGGTGCAATGCATATTGTCTTTTTAAGTGGGGTCTCCTTTACTGATATGGTGAAGGATTGACAGCCATTTGGTGTTGATACTCTATTTTTTTCATTGTTTTGCTCTAATGTTTAGGAGGATTCCTTATCCTTCTAATTCATTGTAATATTTTCTTCAATTGTTTCTAGATAAAAGTTGTAGTACATTGGAAATATAACAAACTTAATTGTCTACAGGTAACTGAGCAACCGTCTATACTTCAAGGTGGAGAATTAAGATCATATCAGATAGAGGGGCTCCAATGGATGCTTTCCTTGTTTAATAACAACTTAAATGGGATTTTGGCTGATGAAATGGGGCTTGGGAAAACAATACAAACAATTTCTCTCATAGCACATCTTTTTGAATACAAAGGTGTGACTGGCCCCCACTTGATTGTTGCTCCAAAGGCAGTTCTGCCAAACTGGATTATTGAATTCTCATCGTGGGCTCCTAGGTATGTCTATGCAGAAATTGCAAATTATTTCTTTCCCTTCTCTCCTTGGGGAAGAGGGGATAGAAATAAGAACTATCTC
This sequence comes from Trifolium repens, assembly GCA_030408175.1. NCBI lineage: Eukaryota > Viridiplantae > Streptophyta > Magnoliopsida > Fabales > Fabaceae > Trifolium > Trifolium repens. The sequence continues at coordinate 61,127,901 of CP125837.1, read as the reverse complement.
TTTCAATTGTGTACATCACATTTCCTTTCAAATCACTTGTGCCTTTTCTTTCTGATACAGCATTAAAACTATTCTTTATGATGGACGGATGGATGAGAGAAAAGCAATAAAGGAAGAATATTCAGGAGAGGGGAAATTTAATGTTATGATTACACATTATGATCTTATAATGAGAGACAAAGCGTTTCTGAAGAAAATTAAATGGAACTACTTAATTGTGGATGAAGGTCATCGGTTGAAGAATCATGAGTCTGTTCTAGCAAAAACATTGGATAATAGGTACAATTCTACACAATAATATACCTCCGTTCCTTTTTATGAGAGACAAGTCACTCTTTAGATTCATTGAATAATTGATGTATTTGATATTTGGTCTATATTATAGATCAAATACATCAATTATTCAATGAATCTAAAAACTGACTTGTCTCTTATAAAAAGGAACGGCAGTAGTATATTTTTATTTTTATAAAATGACTAATATGTTCAATTCCCCTGAAGTCTTGGTTAGATATCCTTCAAGTTTTTATCTAATAATGCTAAACAATATGTGCTTACTGAACTAAAGACAAAAAGTGATGAAAGTACTGTGGGATTCAAATTTCAAAACTCGGCTCAATTCATTACCTGACAGGGTGGTTTACCTTTGTGATGGTTTAGCTCTTCTCTAATTTTTGGATTTTATTTGTGTGCAGCTATAACATCCAACGGAGACTTTTGTTGACTGGTACCCCAATTCAGAACAGTTTGCAGGAACTATGGTCCCTGCTTAATTTTCTCCTTCCGAACATTTTTAACTCCGTTCAAAATTTCGAGGACTGGTTCAATGCCCCCTTTGCAGACCGAGTTGATGTCTCTCTATCAGATGAAGAACAGCTATTAATCATTCGGCGTCTGCATCAAGTGCGTTTCTCTCTTCTAACCTCTAGATTTCTTCCTATTTCAACTTATTTTTGGTCCATGAGGTGTCAGCTCAGTGGTAAGAGCTTGACTTTGTAACCTCAAGGGACAAAGTTCAAATCTCCTTGGGGACAGTTGAACAATGGTCATTAGTGCCACTTTAATAATAATTTACCCCTTCCCCAATTTTTGTTTAAGAACTTTTTTTTGACGGGTTTCATTTATTCTTAGGTAATTAGGCCCTTCATATTAAGAAGGAAAAAGAATGAGGTGGAAAAATTTCTTCCTGGGAAATCTCAGGTCATACTCAAATGTGATATGTCAGCCTGGCAGAAAGTTTATTATCAACAAGTTACTGATGTAGGCAGAGTTGGCTTAGACAACGGTCTGTATCTATTTCTTTTTTTTCCTTTCCTGTTACCTACTTCTCCTTTTAAACTCAATCGAATGCAATTCCCCCCCCCCCCCCCCCCCATATACTTTGATTTTGAATATTAGTATGTCAAATGTATTTGTTTATTCTCATTACACACTGTATGTTCCCCAGTTGGTTAGTTTTCGGAACCCATGAGTTTAGTTGTGTTTTCAGTATGATATTGACTTGATTTTAGCCTATCTTTTCGGAAGTTAGCCATAAGGCCTTTTCCCTTCATTCACATATATATACATTCCTTGTCACTATTGTATGAAGTGATGGGAAAAATGCTTTTATGTTGATTACTACAGTGTAGGACTCTATAAAAAAGTAATTACAATAAACTGTGTTCAAATAATTAGGACTACTAATACACTGAAAAAAATACAAATCAAATCATACTATAATCAAATAGAAATAAGATAAAATCACGGAGAATAAAAATATATCTCTTGATTCTCCTACAAATATTCTTGCCAGTGGTTTGCAATCACTTTTTATTGTATCTTACTGTCTTATTTTTGTACCCATATAACATTTGATAATTTCCAGATTATTTTATGTTAGCCTGATTTATTAGAACCTTCGCATTAAATTTTTTTTCCTAAATATGAATCAATTTGTAGGTTCTGGAAAATCGAAAAGTCTACAGAACTTAACGATGCAACTCAGAAAGTGTTGTAACCATCCTTACCTCTTTGTGGGAGACTATGATATGTATAGATGTAAGGAGGAGATTGTCAGAGCATCAGGTAAGTTTGAACTTCTTGACCGTTTGCTCCCAAAACTTCGCAGAGCTGGTCACCGAGTCCTCCTTTTCTCACAAATGACTCGACTCATGGACACTCTTGAAGTTTATTTAAGACTTCATGACTTTAAGTATCTTAGACTTGATGGCTCAACGAAAACTGAAGAAAGGGGCACTCTACTACGGAAATTTAATGCCCCCGACTCCCCATACTTTATGTTTCTCTTAAGCACCCGGGCAGGTGGTCTTGGTTTGAACTTGCAAACAGCAGATACTGTTATAATCTTTGACAGCGATTGGAACCCACAAATGGATCAACAAGCCGAGGACCGAGCACATCGAATTGGACAAAAAAAGGAAGTTCGGGTTTTTGTGTTGGTTAGTGTGGGATCAATTGAAGAGGTGATTTTGGAGCGTGCAAAACAAAAGATGGGTATAGATGCCAAAGTCATTCAGGCAGGACTTTTCAACACAACGTCAACAGGTTTGTAATTCTTGATACTTGCTATTTCCTGGTGATATCTATCAATAGTTATTTTCTGGCTAAAGATGAAATGAATTTCTTTTGCATGTTGAAACTAAAAGAGGGGGGAGAGAGAGGTTTATTTTATTCTTTGCTTCAAATACAAAATTAATTACCTTAATTTGTGTGCAATTGCTAAAATGTCACATTTTGTGACGGAGGGAGTATCTAGCTGAAGTACGATGAATCATTTTTACGAACTTCTCTTAACCGAAACTATTGGTTCTCTCTCAGATCAAACACTCTCACTTTACTTTCCCTCACTTTCTCTCAACTCAAACAAATCAAAGTGCAAACATTTTAATTTTAACAGGACTCTTCAAATTATTCCACTGTAATGTGTGGGTCCACCATGTCAGTGATCCTTAGGTCATACTGCTAAAATATGAAAACTATTTGAACATGCGTTGTTCTTTATTTGTGCAGCCCAGGACAGACGAGAAATGTTGGAGGTGATTATGCGTCGAGGTTCAAGCTCACTTGGGGCAGATGTGCCTAGTGAAAGAGAAATTAACCGCCTTGCTGCTCGATCAGATGAGGAATTTTGGTTGTTTGAGAAAATGGATGAAGAGAGAAGACAAAAGGAAAACTACAAATCACGTCTCATGGAAGAGCGTGAATTGCCAGATTGGGTGTATGCTCCAATTCAAAAGGATGACAAGTCCAAAAACTTCAACAGTGGTGTTACTGGAAAGCGGAAAAGAAAAGATGTGGTATATGCTGATACATTGAGTGAATTACAGTGGATGAAAGCTATGGAGAATGGGGAGGATGTGTCAAAGCTTTCAGCTAAAGGGAAAAGAAGAGATTACCTCCCATCTGACAGCATAGCACGAGCCAGCGATGATACAGGGGCAGTCGAAAGCTTATTAGGGCCAAGGACTAAAATTGCCCCCATGGCAAATGAGAGAACGAGTGAAGACAGTTTCCATGTTACTCCTTCCTTAAAGAGATTCAAGCCTGACGGAACAAATTTCCAGAAACATGCATACGAAGATGTCAGCGGAAGTGGTTTGAACCAGAATGTTTTCTCCTGGAATACTCACAAAAAGAAGAGATCAAGCCATCCTGGCCAGGGTTCATTATCCGATAGCAGAGGGCAGAGTTCCAATGGAAGAGCAAACTGGAACTGATCTGAGTTTAAAATTAGTCGTGGCTGCCAAAATTTTGCTCAACTATTGGACGTGTAGTGTAGTTCTTGTAGCAAAAATGATGAGAAACTTGTATTATGTAACAGTTTACGAGGATGCAACATTCATATTAACTTAAAATAATTAATGAGAGAAAATATTTATTTACAAATTCTAAAATGTAAAACAAGGATTCAATAGTCTGTTTTAAATCGCTGTTCAAAAAAAAAAAGTCTGTTTTAAATCAATTGCAATAGAAAAATATTGCAAAAGAGAGAAATAATGTAACAATGTTTATTTTTTACAAACGTAACAATGTTATTCTCAACGAAAAGATTCTGCTAGAGCTTTTGTGGCAATAACTACAAACTATCAGAATTGACAGATGTTTACAAATATTTCAAAAACGAAAAAAAAAAAAAAAACTCACGTTTACAAATTAGAAATAATTGATTTTTACTCAATCACGAATTCTGATTTGATTCATCTAAAGTTCTATTTTCAAAAGATTCTCTTTATCATACTGCTTATTATTATTTTTATTGTTAATTGTAAAGACAACTATTGTTGGAAGATAAAAAGTAAGTGGTTGAACTCAAATGATAATTAATCAATTTTTTACCAAATTTTACTTATCTTTTCACTAAAGTCTAGATTATCAGACCATTTCTCATGGAAATTGAAGAGTTAAACACCACAAAAAATAAATTAAAAAGTCATTCTTGGCATAAACATTCTTTAATTACTCTTTTTGATGTGAACATTCTTTAATCACCTCTTTCAAACCGGGGATAAATCTCTTATAAAAAATTCGAAGAACTATGTCGTTAGAAGTAAATCAAGACAAAATAAATTTTATTCTATCCAAGGGTGAAAACAAAGAGAAATAAATAAATCATACTATTCCGATCCGTTTAATCCTCGTACCAAATCATACTATTCCAGGAAAAACATTAGCTAGATGTAAACAGCTATTAGAATAACACCATACTCTTCACAGAGACCATGTAACAATGAATAACATAGCACTGATGATAACTAGGTGTTACTACACTAATGACTAGACTACAGTGTTTGCAACTGCAAATAATACAATCTCATGAAAAGAAAACAGAAACATTGAAGACAAGATTACAATATTTAGTCCAGGCATACCCTCGATGGTTAGACCACCAAAAGTAATGATCACCAAGATATGCATAGAAATCCGATCTTTTGGTGAAATAATGCATCTTAATGGTTACATATGATTCTACGAATAAATAAACTGATACTACATGAGTTACTTCACAAAAGAACAAGTAGACTCAAAACTGCTACATTTCAATCAACCACAAGGTTCTTCATTTTGGATTCCAGTTCATCCTCCGAACCACCTTCGTTAGATTCTTCATCTTCGTCTTTACCATCAGGGTCATTTTCATCTAATGGACCCAGCATGTCTGGAGAGTCTTTAAATATAACAATCAACTCCTCAATGCCATTTTCAGAAATAAAGTTTCCATTTACGTTTAGAAGTTTAAAATCAGCCTTCTGCACCACAGTGAGAGCCAACTGCCGGGCCCCGTCTCTGGTTATTTTGTTGGAACTTAGATCAATTTCCTTTAACTGGTCATGGCCTTCTAAAGCCTTACTTATTTGGATGGCACCTTCATCCTTGAATTCATTCTCAGAGAGGTTCAACTTGGCAAGAAACTGCTTTGTTGCTAGGCAGTCTACTATAGCAGGAGCAGCATCAACCGTAATTTCATTTCCACTCATCTCGAGAATTTCAAGGTGAGGAGCTGATTCCTTAAGAGCATTAGCTATAGCAATTGCTCCTTCATCTTCCACGTTCAGGTAGCTCAGGTATACCTCTCTTAACTCTGCATGCTTGGCAAGAGCTTTACTCAGAGAAATCCCACCCTCAACACCTAGCATGTTGTCTCGCAAATCAAGCTTCCTCAAATGGGTACAATTCCCTAAAGCATCAGATAAGGCAACTCCACCTTCATCGCCTATCCTCGTGGAGGAACAGCGGAAATCCTCCAAGGAAGGAGAACGCTTCACAACCTCAGCTATAGCAAGTGCTCCTTCATCTCCAGTCATATTATTATGAAAATGAAGAACTTTGAGCATCTCTGTGGAAGGAATAAACTCAGAAACTGCTTGAGCAGCTTCTTCTGAAATTCCATCATTCATAAGATAAAGCTCCTCCAAGCAGCTTTGTGATTTCAAGAGAGTTCCAAATGCTCTAACACCTTTCTCACCTAAAGCATTGTCAGAAAGGTTTAAATACTTCAAGACACAACCCTCTAGAGCATCTGAGAATATCCTCATCACATCAAGTGCTTCTGCTTCTGGTCTTCCAGCAATAAAATCTGATAGGTCTACTTCTTTCAACTGGTCCTTGAGGGATATGAGAATCGGCTTAGCGACTTCTGCTGCTCCTACTCCAAAACTTCTGTTACTGAAGCATATTTTTGTGAATGAATTTCCCGGCTCCTTCAATGGGCTCAAAAGTTCATGAGCCTCCTCCGCTTCAATGAAAGCCCTTTGGCCTTTAGAGATATCAAAAACAGATTCACGAGGGACAGCAGCATCATCAGATATCACCACTTCTTTGTCACTGTTTTTACCGGGTCCTCTTTTAAGCACTTCAAGGAGGAGCTTACTACATTCTTTTGCATAAAGCTGGACTGCAGAACCTCCATCACCATCAGGTTCATTCTCATAATGCAAGTTTGCTGTGGCAAAAGCCGTGTCTTCAATCTTTTTAGCATTTTCTGCAGCCTCTTCCTTGTCCAAAGTTTCATACTTCTGCGTGAAAATAGATTTCGTAGTAAGATTGTTGGTCAATTTCTCCACAAGCGTCTGTCTAGTGTTCTGACTAGGAGGCCATAATTTGATCGAAAATGGTCTGTTCTGCGAATTCAGCTCCATAGCAATCAAACCTGCATGAATCATTCGTGTAAGTAGATCCTATCCATGGAACATATCAAGAGACAAAATTAGACTAAAAATTTGTTCACAGATTTTTTCATTAAACAGTCATAAAGCAATGACATTAATAGTTGTGTATCATCCCTAACCATGGTATCATATGGTCAAACATAATAACTTTCTTCCGAAACCATTGCATATTTTAGATGTCAAACTGAAAGTGTATCTCAATTCTGAAGGTGTCACCATTTTAGTCACTTGTTAATTTCATCATTATTATAGGCCCAAACTATAAATGAAACTCTGGAAATTTAGTGTTAAGGTCTAAATATAAAATTAACTTATGAATTGGATATAAAAAAGTGCGTTTTAAAGTAGGTTAAGAAATAGGTGCAACAGCAATAAAAGACCCATCAAAGAAATAATTGTAATAACAATAAACAAATAAGACACTGTAAAGGCTGAATTTGATTGCAATAATAAAGTAGGGCCAGTTTTAATTTCCATTTCAATCGTAATAATCTATTTATTTTCATGTGACAATCATAGACTAATTAAAACTAAGTAAAACTACAAACAAAGTAATACGATTAATGACGATAAAAACAAGAAAAAGATTGGTGATTTAAATTTTAATGTCTGAATAATTATTAACAGATAAAAATTTGATAAACCCACAAATCAAAGAAATCATGATAACAAGAATCTAAACTATAAACCCCAAAATACAGCAGATCTTAAACTACGTAAATCTACGAACTTTAAATAAAGATTTGAAAGTGATTTGAGAAAGTGCAGTGAAAGCGTGAAAACGAAAAAGAAGAACCATAGAAAAGAGTGAACCTTTTTTTGTTGATCTGGGAATTGATGGTGCAGTGCAGTGTGAAGGAGTTGGGAAAATGTTGAATTTGAATAGAATAGTGAGAGTGTGGAGGGAAACCCTTAAAACGGCGATAACATAACAAAGAGGAATGAAATTGAAATTCAATAATATAACACAAAAATCAAATGTTCATTTTTGGGGATGGCGATAACGGCATCTTGCTATTGGTGAGTGGATTTTTAAGCTTTGTTTGTTTCCAAGAAAAGAAAGTGGAAGGAAAAAATAATTACGAAAATTGATGGATTAATTTAAGTTTACCTATCGATTTTCTCGTAATTTTCTTTCCTTCAACTTTCTTTTCACACAACCAAACACACCTTTAGTTCTACACTCTTTTCTTTCTGATATGTACTTCTACACGGATCATCTAATTTGATTTAGGGGTCCGTTGAGAATAATGTGTGAATATCTTTTTAAAGATTTTAGGTTTAAATATATTTTTGATTTATATTTAAAATAGATATTATTAAAATTTATATGATTAGTTTGTTATTTAAAGATATGATTTATTTTTATGTACTTATATAGAGTCATATAATTAGATTTATAATGAAAGTAAGAACCGTGGTTCTTTCTATCAAGTCTAGCGTCAATCACTACTAGACCAACTAACTATTTGTTCGATATGTACACACTTAGATACACAGTTAAGTTGCATAATTCCAATAGGTTTATAAATAATGCTTATTGATTTTTGGACCTATTAAAATTATCCACATCAATGATATATCTATACATATTTAAATAAGATATATAGCGGAGTATTTTCATTTTTTTAACCATCTGATTTCTATGGGAAGGAGCCCTAGTATATTTTCTTTTCTTTTTGTTCTACAATAGTTTAGTGCTTAGATTCATACATTAACTAATGTACTTCCTCCAGTCTCATATATAAGCAATTTTTCGCTTTTTAGATTCATTCAATAACTAATGTATTTAGTTCAAAATATTGACTATATTCATCTCTTTTTAAATGAATCTAAAAAGTAAAAAATTGTTTAGATATGGAATCGGAGGGAGTATCTATTATGTACTACCAATAGAGCAAAAAGAAAATGAGCACTTATTGAGAATATGTCCTCAAGTAAGCACTTTCTTTCTCTTTTCGTAGGACTCACTTTTTAATATTAAAGAATTGAAATATAGTTCTATAAAATTATTGATAGATGACATAAAATTATCAGCGATCTTATTGTTTGATTTAGTAAGTTTTTTAAGGTGCTAAGTTGGAGAAATTTAATATGTATTAAATACTATCATTAAAAAATTATAAATGAGTGATATATATTAAACACACACTTAATTACCCAAAATTGGAATTCAGAGGCTCTAATCCCTTACTAGCATTTGACCTAAATGATTCATTAGTTGTGATATAATGTGAGAGACAAGCACAAAGGGTACACACGTGTTGACCAAAAAAAATACAAGATATTTGGTATACGAGTCTCAAATACTTAGATTGTGTCCATTTAACTCAGTGTTGACAAATTTTTAACTTTTACAACTTCATAAAACCAAACACAATTTTTGAACTACTAGCTCAAAATAATCATCTTTCATTCATTGAACTGAGAAAACAAAACAAAACAATAGAAGTAAAATATTAGCATGAATTTGAGCAACCCTTTCTCCAATTTATTACCACTAATAAATCTTCCTAATCCATCAATTGATAGAAAACAACAATAAAGTTACATAATGACCCTCCTCAAATCAAACAAGGAAAGAAGCAATACGATTCACCATATCAATAGAATTCTGAGTTTCAGGATGATAAATCTGAAAACAATGTTCTTCACCTTCAACATGAACAAGTTCCACTTCACCTTTCCAACCACTTTTCTTAACAGCTTCATAGTACCAAATCCCTCTGTCTCTTAAATCATCCTTACCAGCAACAAAAATCAACATCTTAGGACAACCAATCATGTCCAAACTAGGAGCATCATTTGCCAAAGGATTAATCAAAGGATTATCAATTCCACCAACTGCATCAGGATACACAAAATTCCAAACTTTCATTGGTGAACTCTTTTCATGTTCTTCAACAGATTCTGACAAAACTGGTTTTGAACTCCAAAACAAAGGAAAAGCAAGTAATGCTCCTTTGATTTTCACATCACCAGGTAAAGATTCAACACCATTACCACCAACACGAAGAAGTGCATTATGTGCAATATTTGCACCTGAAGTATCACCACCAATGTAAAATCTATCAAAATCACCATGTTTGATTAACCATGGTTCAATATTGGTGATGTTATTGTTGTTTTCATTTTCAATGGAATGTGAAGTGACCCATTTGAGAGAAAACCAACCATCATCATATGCAGCAGGAAGAGGATGTTCTGGTGCAAGTCTATATTCAACAGAAACAACAAGAACATTTGATTGTGAAGCAACAATGTTGAGATAACGTTGGTGAAGGAAAGAGAAAGCTGATTCAAGACAAAAAGCACCACCATGATAATAAACTAAAATTGGAAGCTTTTGTGTTTGGTTGGTGAGTTTTGGAAGATGAATACGAGCTTGGATTAATGGGTTTTGTGAAATTACTATGTCTTTTGATGAAACATTTGTTTCTGGATCAAGAGGGATTGGTGGTATGATTGAAGAGCCTAAGAAACGTTCAACTGTTCCATCTTTGTAGACACGGAGAAGAGGCGGAAGTTCTCTGTCAATCTCTTTGGTTGAAGAAGCCATTGAAGGGAAGTGAAGAGAATGGAACAGAGAAGGTGATGGTGATAGTGTTGAAGCTTATGATATAAGAAGATGAGTTATTTGAAGAGTCAAAATTGGACAAATTATAGTCAAATGTGTCACCTTAATATAACAATAATGTTATGGATCAAACTTGGTTGATTCCTCTTGTGCAGGCCTACCCACCTACCCCATCATAATTTTATTATAATTTTTTAAACACATAATTTTATTATTTATTTATGGATTGGAATCTACCGATGGCTTATTGGTTTTTGTGCAATCTCAGCCGCACTATTTAGATCTATTACATGCGGTTAATGATATTGGTTGATGGATGAACGATTGAGATCATTATATAATGAAAGACATGAGAGAAATGACAGAAGATAATCCATTTTTATCTAAAAATTGATAAAATATTTGAATATTACACCAACCTATAAAAAATATCAATGATTTTTTACTTTTAATTCACCTTAATTAGGATTTTTGACTCTTCGTAGACGCTTCAACATGTTTCTAGGCTTAAGTCTTGCAAATGTGGTAAAAGAAGTTCAAGCATAAAATTTATTTTATTTTTTTCAAAAGAGATTTTAGAGGAGATTCATGTTATAAACTCTATCAACACTATATTGATAAAAAAATGTCAATGATAGTACATATTCAGAAAGAGAGTAAGTCAGTCCATTCAATTGATGATAGGATGCCAAAATATAATTATTTTATATTAATAAAATGAAAGATAAAAAAGATAGCTAGGTTCATTGGATTGGGCTAGATTGTACTAGACATTTGAAAATAAAGCCCACCAGAGAAGGGGTGTATACATAAAAGAAAAAATCTTTGATAAGCAAACGGTATGTAAACCTAAAATTTGATTTAGCTTAGGGATTTTAATCCTTCAGTTCATCAATAAAATTGATCATATATAATAATAACATATATCTAATCCTATATTCCAACATGGCATATCAATTTTTCACTTTTTGATTCGAATTCAAATCTTGAGAATGTCACACTGTTAAATCTTTTAATGGTGAACTTTGTCACCCATTATAATTCTACCTAACTCGAAAGATTAATCTCTAGTCTCTACATTTATACGCAAAAAATACCAAAACTATCACTCTCTTCTTATGATTTGATGATCATATGTAATAATAGCATATATCTAATTTTATATTCCAACATGACATATCAATTTCTCACTCTTTGATTCAAATTTAATCTTGAGAATGTCTCAGTGTTAAATATTTTGATGGTGAGTTTTGTCATCCATTAATGTGATGCTATAATCTCTACATTTACATGCAAAAGATGTCAAATTTATAAAATAAAAAATCGTCACTCTCTTCCTATAATTTGATGCAGCACATTTTTGTCATATTTTATTAGGGGTCATAGAAATGATTAAAATAGGACATTTAAGTATTTATCAGAATTTGTCAAAAAAAAGTATTTATCAGAAGGGTTGAGGGTAGGTGACTAGGTGAGTGTGGATGGTTTCCTACTCATGACAAGTGTGAAATGAGAAAAGAATAGCCATCAAAATGTGCAAAGAACAAACTTAACAATGTGTTGATAGTGAAGCAAAGAAGGAAAAATTTATTAATCACAAATCTAAGTGACAATTGAGAGTGATTCACACTTATATACACTATGTGATACAAAGCACTAACAAGTAATCAACACATTGTAACTGAATTCTAACTGCTTCTAACAACTCCTAACTGTTCTCTAACAGACTTTGCTTGCATGGCAAGTTATCTTCCTCTCTTGAAGCATGTCTAGTTTTCACAAGTTACATGTATCTCTGCTACATAATTTAATAAAATTTAAAACCAAAACAAAGTGACCAAAGCAAAGCTCCTGCACATTACATGCATAGTAATATTTGAAATCAATATGTTAAAAGCTATAATGATAACTTGGCACACTTCTTATATAAGACATAAAGATTGATTGAAGATTTCAAGATAAGCAACTTTCTTGTAATAAAAAATGAGTTTTCCAATGAATTTCAATTCTTGCTTTATTTTTATACACACTAGTTGAAAGAATTCATACTCTGCTAACAATGGAGAAAGTTCAATGTAATGAAACTTGAATATTTCATACAACAATTCAAGAAAAGAGCAAAAGGATCAAAGAACCTGTCATTTTATAGATCAACCTATGGATTTCTATACAAACTTGTTATTCTTCATCATCTTTCTGTTCATCTTTGATCGCGGATTCGTCTTCATGTTGTTGTTCATTATCCGATGGAAGCGGGATTTTATGTCCCGGTGGTAAGAAAATGTTGAATCTCGAAATTAAATGAATGTGATCTTTAAACAACTCCATCACTCCTTCTTTCACACCTTCAGTATCAACTGTTCTGTCCTTGAAATCAATCATGAGTTGTAAAAATTGTTGATACTTTTCCCTCTTATCTTGAAACACTTCTCTTACTTCCAATAAAAATGAATATGATTCACAAATCAATGCATCTACTCTTCTTGATCTACTCATCTTGAAGTGAAATGTTCAGAAAAAAACTGTGTTTAATTGATTCCAATTCAAAAGCTATAAGAATATTAATGAAATGACTTAATGATTGTATATTAGGTGGTTCCTATATATATAGAGTTAACAGAGAATTAACAAAACAACTACTTACTAACAAACTCTAACTAACTTAGGGTAAAGATTAAAAGATACACTCTACAATATTTTTGACAGTAAGAAAACCAGATGAATTAAGGCCTAACAAACATGAGTTGCAATTAGAGGTGTAAATAAGGTCCAAAATTCTAAGCTCATCAATTATGTATCCCTAATGAGAGAACTTTTGGCCTCTCTCTGTCTACTTTTTTTTTTGTCCTAATAATTAAGGGGATTCTATGGTACAACTTTAGTTTTTGGGACTTTTGTGTTGGGGGTTCTTAATTACTTTTTTATCTCCCAAATGTGAGTTGGGGGGCCAAATATTTTGAGGGGTATAGAAATGGACAGTCATAGTTATAATGAATAGTTAAAAGTGAAATGAGGTCCAACACATCAAATGAAAATAGAAAAATTCTCACCCCATCCCCAAATATTTCTTTTTCATCTAAAAAAAATTCGGAAAACGTTTTTCGAACTTTTTTTGTGTAAATTTTGCTAAAAACACTAGAATTTGTTTGCCTTCTAGAGGGGGTGAAAAAGAAACATGTGTGGTGAGATGAGAATTTTTCATGAAAATAAAGTTATGAGAGGCCCAAGCCCAACAAAGGGACAAACTCTTTCCTCAACTCAATCTGTCGCAAATCGGAAGATGAGATGAGAAAGGAGATGGTATCGACAATTCCGCCTTGAATGAATACTCATTTGTACTCTTTCTAAACATACTTTTAATTTCTACTTTTTTTATGGAACTCTTAATTTTATTTTATTTTTGTCTTAGTTGAAGTGGTTGAAGTGGTAATTCACTGGAAATTAAACTCACATAATTGTGAGATCCCGGGTTCGAACCCAGGTCACGACGTCCGGCCTAACAATTTCGACATATTTTGCCAGTTGAACTAGGACTTATGGAACTCTTAATTTCTATTTAAACTTTGACAACTAATATTTATTTTATAATTTATGCAAATGGTAATTAATAGTCTATTTAATAATATGAGCCAATCTTTATTTTTAATTTCTAAGATATATGAAGAATAAAATTGTCTTGATAGAGGATTAGGGAGTAGTTAATTAAGTAAATATTAAGTACTAGGTAGTTGTTAATTAAATAATTTAGAAATTAATATATAAGATATAATATTTATATTGTTAGTTGAAAAAAATAGTTATTATATTATATTTATATTAATGAATTAACAAATTCATGTTTACGGTATCATGTTTTAATTTTTCTCACAAATAAAAATTTAATGTTTAAGGTGGACTCGTGTGCTATATAAACAGATTCACTCCTAAGCGACATATATTCTGTAAAAATAATGGAGACATCAAGAAAATATTCCCTAACAATAGCATTTGTTTTGGCTTTTCTTATCATTGCATCAGGTCTGAATGAAAATGAGTAATTTGAGTGTTTTACACGAATTGTCTTTTTAAATTCCCACTTCATCCAATTTACTATATCTTCTCTTATATTTCATATGCAATGAGGTTCTTATTTGTGTTTATTGATTTTGTATGTAGATATGCATAAGGAAACACAAGCCAGGAGAGTGAGTGAAGATGACATTGAAGTCTGTAATACAACCGTCGACTGTAACCGTAGCCATTATCCTTGCCTAAAAGGCACACCCCATTGTATTCAAGGCCACTGTATATGTACGCCTAAGGAAACACAAGCCTGGAGAGTGAGTGCAGGTGACATTGAAGTCTGTAATACAACCGTCGACTGTAAGCGTAACCATTATCCTTGCCTAGTCGGCACACCCCATTGTATTCAAGGCCACTGTATATGTATGTCTTCACCGCCGTCAGTGTAGATGTATACATGATTCACCACGAGTCTAGTCATTTACAAATTGACTAATACAATATTGTAAAATAATATTCATGTTTGAATAAGAAATGCCAATATTTCATGAGTAGTCTTAATATTTGGTAACATGACTAATTTCGTACTATATAATATTTGATCTATTATAACTTACTCTCCTAATATTAGGTAGTAGTTAATTAAATAATTTAGGAATTAATATATAAGATCTAATATTTGTATTGTTAGTTGAAAAATGATAGAATGATAGGACTATTCTAATGAAAACATAACGAAAGCTAAAGAAAAGACAAGTTATAGATAAATAAAAATATTGTTATTCATTTTGAGTGTCTTACAGTATCTCAAACACACTCAATATAAGAAAATTAATTATACCACCTTATGAGTTACTCGCGCACCCTACAAAATGACCAAAATATCATTCCATGGTTTAAGTAGCGGATGCTATAAAAATGAGAAATTTTGAAAAATGTCGTCCGCTTCTTAAGTAGCGGACGTTATAATTGTAGAGTCTTTTTGAGAGTGTCTGCTACTTAAGTAAGGGCCATAGGTATTTTGATAAAATCATAGGGCACGAAAAAAAATGTAGGGTGGCAAAAGTAGATGTCATAATAGATCCTCCCCAAAAGACTTAAAAGGCAAAGAAGCCCAACTATATATGTAACAATTCAAATAAATGACCAACTAATATTAAATCTAAATTAACTTCAATTCATAAATTATGATTTAATATAATTGCATCCTTTATCATTGTCCGAAAATGAAGTGACAAATACCTTTCAAATTTACACAATTGTGAGATCTCAAATTCGAAATTCAATGAAGATGTTTAACCAAACAATAGTGATATTGCGAATTAAATTAGGCATTGGCGACAATATATGGATCTTTAGTTAATATAATCTTTGATAATTTTTATATTGGGCATAATTCATTCTTATAAAACCGGCTTGTAAAGTGAGGAATGCTCTTACTTATAAACCTTTGCCCAGACTAACTCACATTCGACCTTATAATCTAAAACGACACATATTTAGAATGGAGGGAACATTTGATAGTTGTTTGAACATTTTATGGTTTTGAGACTTAAGAGTGATGTGGTTGTGGAAGAAGAGAGGGGCCTAGAGAGAGGTAGCCATTGAAGAGAAATTTGAGATGAGTGAGTGAAGATGTGAGGCAGGTAAGAGAAAATTGAGGTGAGGAGTGAAGAAAAAAACTGTGAGAGAAAATAGGGAAAATGTATTAGATTGGAGATTAGTGGTGGTGGATGTGTTTGTGTGTGCGTGAAAAAACAGGAGGTTTTTTTTTTTTGTATTCAGAGCATTTACTGGTGGATAATTTCCGCCAAAAAGTATCATCATATGTTAGCTTACGCATTTATGGTGGATATTTCTCCACTGATTTTTTTTTCAACTTTCTCGCGGATAATTCCGCCAATAAGTGTATACCATTAAGCAATTGGCGGTTTTGTCTTACTTTGTGGCTGATTTTTCTGCCAATAACTTATTGAAGGTTAAATCCGCCAATAAGTGATTTTAAATTTCGTTTATAAATGAAAGTTTTCTTGTAGTGATATAATACAATATTCCTATCAACTGTAATATCTTTGTCAATTAAACTAACCCACAAAACTAATTCATATCATATATATTTGTCGGTAAACCCCACACTTATTAGTGTCTTAATAATAGTTATGGAGAAATGCATTCTTTCATCTTTTCATTCTCTTTTGTAACTTTCTTTATTATTTTTTATTAAATTTCATTACATTTTTTTTTATATATAAAAATCCATAAGACACTTTAAAATCTTAAAAAATTGTGTTAAGAATCCATTAAAACCGTGTCTTAAGAATCTTAATTGTAAAAAACATTTCTAAAAAAAGTTTTAAAATCACAAAAAGTTAATTCAATCTCATAAAATCTTTTAAAATCTTCAAGATTTTATTTTCTTCAAAAGAGTCTTTTAAAATCTTAATCCAATAAAGTAATTTTTCTCTTATACCAAAGAGAGTATTCTTTAAAGTGCAGTCAAATATTCTTTTTTGAAAAAAATAGTTATTATATTATATTTATATTAATGAATTAACAAATTCATGTTTACGGTATCATGTTTTAATTTTTCTCACAAATAAAAATTTAATGTTTAAGGTGGACTCATGTGCTATATAAACAGACTCACTCCTAAGCGACATATATTCTGTAAAAATAATGGAGACATCAAGAAAATATTCCCTAACAATAGCATTTGTTTTGGCTTTTCTTATCATTGCATCAGGTCTGAATGAAAATGAGTAATTTGAGTGTTTTACACGAATTGTCTTTTTAAATTCCCACTTCATCCAATTTACTATATCTTCTCTTATATTTCATATGCAATGAGGTTCTTATTTGTGTTTATTGATTTTGTATGTAGATATGCATAAGGAAACACAAGTCAGGAGAGTGAGTGAAGATGACATTGAAGTCTGTAATACAACCGTCGACTGTAACCGTAGCCATTATCCTTGCCTAAAAGGCACACCCCATTGTATTCAAGGACGCTGTATATGTACGCCTAAGGAAACACAAGCCTGGAGAGTGAGTGCAGGTGACATTGAAGTCTGTAATACAACCGTCGACTGTAAGCGTAACCATTATCCTTGCCTAGTCGGCACACCCCATTGTATTCAAGGCCACTGTATATGTATGTCTTCACCGCCGTCAGTGTAGATGTATACATGATTCACCACGAGTCTAGTCATTTACAAATTGACTAATACAATATTGTAAAATAATATTCATGTTTGAATAAGAAATGCCAATATTTCATGAGTAGTCTTAATATTTGGTAACATGACTAATTTCGTACTATATAATATTTGATCTATTATAACTTACTCTCCTAATATTAGGTAGTGTTAATTAAATAATTTAGGAATTAATATATAAGATCTAAAATTTGTATTGTTAGTTGAAAAATGATAGAATGATAGGACTATTCTAATGAAAACATAACGAAAGCTAAAGAAAAGACAAGTTATAGATAAATAAAAATATTGT